>CM061748.1:173595456-174195456 GCA_030979885.1 Lolium multiflorum | reverse complement strand
GCCAAGGTGTTATATCTTTACATATGTAAACTAGATTATTGACTCTAGTTCAAGTGGGAGACTGTTGGAGATATGCCCAAGAGGCAATAATAAATGGTTATTATATATCTTTGTGTTTATGATAATGTTTATATACCATGCTATAATTGTATTAACCGAAACATTGATACATGTGTGATATGTAAACAACAAAGAGTCCCTAGTAAGCCTCTTAACTAGCTTGTTGATTAATAGATGATTAGTTTCATAATCATGAACATTGGATGTTATTAATAACAAGGTTATATCATTATATGAATGATGTAATGGACACACCCAATTAAGCGTAGCATAAGATCACGTCATTAAGTTATTTGCTATAAGCTTTCGATACATAGTTACCTAGTCCTTATGACCATGAGATCATGTAAATCACTTATACCGGAAAGGTACTTTGATTACATCAAACGCCACTGCGTAAATGGGTGGTTATAAAGGTGGGATTAAGTATCCGGAAAGTATGAGTTGAGGCATATGGATCAATAGTGGGATTTGTCCATCCCGATGACGGATAGATATACTCTGGGCCCTCTCGGTGGAATGTCGTCTAAATGTCTTGCAAGCATATGAATAAGTTCATAAGAGACCACATACCACGGTACGAGTAAAGAGTACTTGTCGAGACGAGGTTGAACAAGGTATAGAGTGATACCGAAGATCAAACCTCGGACAAGTAAAATATCGCGTGACAAAAGGAATTGGTATCGTATGTGAATGGTTCATTCGATCACTAAAGTCATCGTTGAATATGTGGGAGCCATTATGGATCTCCAGATCCCGCTATTGGTTATTGGTCGGAGTGAGTACTCAACCATGTCCACATAGTTCACGAACCGTAGGGTGACACACTTAAAGTTGGATGTTGAAATGGTAGAACTTGAATATGGAATGGAGTTCGAATATTTGTTCGGAGTCCCGGATGAGATCCCGGACATCACGAGGAGTTCCGGAATGGTGCGGAGAATAAGATTCATATATAGGAAGTCATATTCCAAGTTTGGAAATGATCGGTGCATTTATGGCAGGTTCTAGAAGGTTCTAGAAAAGTCCGGAAGAAACGCACTATGGAAGGTGGAGTCCGGAAGGACTCCACAAGCTTGGCCAGCCAAACCCTAGAGGGGAAAGTCCAAGGTGGACTTCCCCCAAGGTGGCCGGCCACCCCCCCCCCCCTCATGGAAAGGTGGGAGTCCCACTTGAGGTGGGAATCCCACCTTGGGTAGGTTTCCCTACACATGGAAGGTTTTGGATTGGGGTCTTATTCGAAGACTTGTACACCAACTCTTGGGTGTTCCACCTATATAATGAGGGCCAAGGGGAGGCCGGACACACCAAAGCCATAGCTTGGCCGCACCCTTAGTGGCCGGCCCCCCCTCTCCCCAAACCCTAGCGGTCTCTCTCCTCCACCACATCCCGCACGCTTAAGCGAAGCTCGCGGATTTCTCCACCACCACCGACACCACGCCGTCGTTGTCGGATTCAAGAGGAGCTACTACTTCCGCTGCCCGCTGGAACGGGGAGGTGGACGTCGTCTTCATCAACAACCGAACGTGTGACCGAGTACGGAGGTGCTGCCCGTTCGTGGCGCCGGAACCGATCGTGATCAAGATCTTCTACGCGCTTTTGCAAGCGGCAAGTGATCGTCTACCGCAACAATAAGAGCCTACTCTTATAGGCTTTGGAATCTCTTCAAGGGTTAGTCTTGATCATCCCCTCGTTGCTACCGTCTTCTAGATTGCATCTTGGCTTGGATTGCGTGTTCGCGATAGGAAAATTTTTGTTTTCTATGCAACGTTATCTTACAGGCTGTACGGGCGGATGGTACGGGCGGGTCTTACCCGTACCGACATCTTCTAAATCTTCTGGAACTCGTCTTCGCATCCTCCTATCGCTCAGGTGCATAATTAAGTGTTTAAATGAGTTTTATCACGTCAAAATACCATAAAATGTAAGTTTTTATTAATATTTCATCATCGCCTTATTTTTTGAAGATCTTGTTTAGACAAGCATAAAAGGGTGCGGTAGCGCGGTGAAATACAAAAATCCTATAACTACACAATGGTAACTTAACAAAATAATGGTGTAAAAACATGCTAAAAATGCACTCATCATGGAGCTTGTGAAGCGGTTGTGGAGCTTGCTATCTCCGGAGTGGAGAAAATGCTAGCCATAAGGGAAAGGCCTTTGTCCTTCGTGGTATTGGCTTGAGAAGAAGGTGAACCTTTGTGGCGTTCGGAAAATCTTCATGGTAGCCTTCATCTCTCCAACGTGATGTACCTCACCTCACCTTGTGTGGGGGAACACGGGGATACATATTCGTCCCTGTGTACCTAGGTTATCTCTATACCCGAGTTTATTTTTCTTGTGATAGCCATCGTGCTTGAAGTACATATATATCTCGCTATCACTTGTGTTACATATATTTTGTGCCTATCTTGGTTATCTAAGTTGTTCTTGTTGCACTTAGTTGAGCGTAGCATATTTAGGTTTTGTGCTTGTAAAATAAACGTTAGTTTAATTCCGCATTCTTACAAGCCAAATTCGTAATAATTTTTAAAACGCCTATTCACCACCACCCTCTAGGAGACATGCGTCCTTTCAGGTGCGGTTTCCGGTGAAAATCGAGCTCCGACTCTGATCATGGCGAGCGATGGTGGTGTATACGCGTTGTTACCTCGTTGAAGTCATCGTTTTTGCAGTCCGCGTCTACTAACTCGTGTTGCTCTGAGGAAAACCCTAGATCTGGGTATCCCGGATTGGACAATGGCAGCGCTTTCAGCGTCATTTTCCCTCATGAAGGCATTGTTTTTGGAGCAGTTGCCGGATGGAGGTGACAAGAGGTAGGGCGGTGTAAGTCTACCTTATCGTTGACAACGGGTCCTGGTGGCATGGTGCGGCGGGGATTCGGTGCCAAACATGACGTGATGGACTCGTGTAGGGCGGTAGCGCAGTCTGGTGCCGTGGCGGCGTCGACGGCAGACCTGACAAGGTCAATGCATTGATCCATGTTATAACATCCCAAAAATTTAAAAACAAAGAAAATGAATTTCCCAATTCCCAAATTTTGGAACCAACAAAAACTTTTATTAAATTTAGTTTGATACATAGTGACCTTGCTTAATACTTGTGTTATTGCCATGATTGTTTGTTTATTACATTAAACATAATTCCAAAACCCTAAACCCTAACCTTCTCAAAACCCAATAGGTCAACAAGAAGAAACTAAAATAAAATAAAAAGACATATGTGGGCATATAGCCTAGTATGCAAATCTTGACTAATACCCTCCTTACTTCTCTCAGTAGTGGTGAACCATTGTCAGACCCCACTAAACCCTAAACCTCATCCCTCTTATCACCATCCAATAGAAAGTAAATAAAAAGAATTGAAATTAAATAAGAAAAGGGCATATGAGCCTATGGCTATTCTTGTGAAACTTTACCCTAAACCTTTCTACTTTGTTTAGAAGATTGGAAAACCTTAATAATCCTTACCTAGTACTTATCAAACCAAATCCAAGGTGAACCTTAAAGTAAATAAAAAGAAAATAAAAATGCCATAGAGGCATATAAGAGTAAATAGCAAATTTGTGAATTTGAGAATCTTGACCCTATGACTTGTTGTGAATGGTGGGATCACTCATCTATACCATTTCAACACTCAACAACATCAATTGGGTCAAGCCAAATCAAATTAAAAATCAAATGCAACATATGCATAGAGGCATATGTGGCACATCACCAATTTACCCAAGCCTTGACCTATGCAATTATATCTTGACCAAATGGTGTGAAACCCTCTCTAAACCTAATCTCACACTAATTGGACCCTAACCCATGCCCAAGTAATACAAGATAAATAAAAAAAGGAAAATAAGAAAAATAAGAATATCATCTCTCATGTGTTATGGCCATTTTTGCAAATTTTTGAGCTAGACCTTTTGGAATGGTTTCAATAGTTTGAAAATGTCCTAAACTAATAAGAATCACTTTGGAGTAAAGAAAAATCAAATCAAATAGAGAGAAATCAAATGGTGAGAAAATTCCATTTTTCCCTCACATACACTTTGGCCAATTTTGCAAATCTTCAACCAAGGCCACCATGGCTTGTGCCATTGTTTGTAAAACACTTATATATCAATAACACACCCTTTTGAATCAAAGAAACCCAATTCAAATCAAAGAAGAATTCAAATCCAACTTACATATGATAATGGTCATATGACCATTTTATAACATCTTCACCACTTTGCACCCCTGGTTTGGAAGTTTCCTAAACCAAACTTGGTCAACTCTCTCCACCTCATCCAAGACCATGTCAAGGTGAACCACTTTGATGTTGACCACCAGTGTTGACTCTGCCTAGGTTGACCAGAATAGAAGAGACAAGATGAGACTTTGGAATAAAGAGAAGATCAACCCCCATTTTGAATTCTTGCAAACCACCACCAAAATGACCACCACCACCACCATTCTACCTCTCTGAATATATGAATGAGATCCACCAAAAAGATTTCCAAAATTCAACAAAATTTCTCTTGCGGCCATTTTCACAAACACTTGGCAGGCATAATTTTTAGTTTGACACACACCCTTGTAACCTCTGGTCCATTGCCTAAATCCCTTTTGATCCTTGATCATTGTTGCTCCTATACCTCCTCTGCATCATCCTATGCACTGCAGCTATGCTAAAGGTGAAGCAATAATCAAAATCTCAACCATGCCGTGTACCATGCCCACACCCAAGCACTCAATCGCCCTGGTCCTCTCCTATCCCTCTCACTATGTCCGCAAGCACGCCCACACTCCCCTGAGCATGCTCGTACCCACCCTGGTCGAAGGAGAACACGGCATTGGCCAGAACGCCACACGCCCAGACGCGCCCATGCCGGCCACGGGGCGCCAGAGCGCGCACGGACACTGTCTTGGACGCGCCAGAGCACTGCCTCGTCTGGTCGCCCTCGTCCTTTTCTTCCTCTCTCCTTGTGCACGCACCCTCCACACCGCACCAGGACACCGCCATTGGACGTCGCCAGCGCCGTAGACCTCGTCATCATCAAACTCTGCCGCGCCGGTACCGCAAGGACGGCAATGATGCCCGCACGCCCTCGTCCTCCCCTAGCCGTGCCATCAAGCTCCCTAGCACCGTCTAGCCGTCGTGTACCCACTGCGCACCTGCCCTTGCCCCTTCGCCGCTCGAATCGCCGGCGCCATCGACGACCTTGCTGCACCTCCACGGTCACCTCGCGTTCCTATAAATAGAGGCCATTTCAGCCTTCTTTCTCCACAGCAAACTTGCTCCCCTCTTTCTCCTTGATCTCCTCGACCTCCTCTCCACCTCGATTAAGCCCTAGCTAGCTCCAATTGCACCGTCGATCGCCGGAGCCCGTAGCAGAAGTCGCCGACGATTGAAGCCTCCCCAAGCGACGCCACCGGTACCAGTCGACTCCCCATCGTCGACAACTTCGTCTAGCATCAGTGCCGCCCCTCGCCGGAGCCCCAGCTCGCCGTCGACCCCCTACCTCCGCCGTTCCCGCGTCTGCTTCTCGTCGACGACGACGACGCAGCTGCACCGTTCAATCTCCTTCTGATCCAGCGGCTCGCGTTCACAGGTACCGTTTCGGGTTAAAGAGAGACTCACGCGATGGCCCCACCATGTCAGTTGGCCCGCGGCGTGTGAAACGATGTTGGGCTGGCCTGCTCCTCTCTTCCCCTCTGGCCCGTTAAGAATTCCCGCCTAGGCCCAATTTTTGAATTCGAATAAAATAATTTCAGTCAATTTTGCATAGTGATGCTTTGCTATAAATTGAATAGTTTCAAATCTACAAACCCAAATTGAGTGATTCGAAATGTTCTGGAAAGCTTATGAAATTATCTAAGTAACCCCACTGGTTTCCACCTCCTAGCTTTTGTAGAATTTGTATAGCAAAAATATCAAGTCAGATACTTTTCAGTATTCAAATAAATCTAGAAAATAGACCATATTGAATTTTGAGGTGATTCCACCTCTCATAATTCACATTTCACCAACTCTAATTTAATATGTAAAAATATGATATGGGTTCTGTACATTATCATGGGTTAGAATAAAATAATGGCTATGTAGTCATTACTAGCCCATTTAAATTCTTTTCAAATTTAGGATTTTAAATCTATGAGGTGTAGCACCTCATTTAAATCACATTCCCAAGTTGTATGATGTAATGTGATGACCCTTGTTGAATGGTCTCATACTTGCTCACTTGAGGATCTTAAACCAAAGTAGAATTTAACATGCATGAGGTGAGGACATTAGTCTTCATGACCCATATGTTCTTATTTGAAAATATTAAAATCATTCTCATAGTAGTATTTAAATTGTTCAAACCTACTTATTAAATCATATGAGATGTATTGGTCTCATTTAAATCTTTGTCTCAAGTAAATTCAACATAAGGTAATGACCTTAATCTAATAAACCTCATGTTGTATGAATTGATGATATTAAATTATCAATAAGATAGTATTAAATTGCATGAGGTGTATTCCCTCATTTAAGTCATATTTCTCAAAGGATAAGTGTGAAGTGTGGACTTTGGTCAACATGTGATCATACCTTGTCATTTGAGGAGATTAAATGTTAACAAGGTTCAGTGAGAGGAAATTAATTCCCAAGAATAAATAAATATAAACACTAATAAGTATTTCAATGAGCGGAAATTAATTCCCAAGAATAAATAAATAGAAACACTAATAAATATTTCAATAAGAGGAAATTATTTCTCAAATAATTAAATAGAGACCCTAAATTAATATTTGTAATGAGAGGAAATTATTTTTTTCTTTAAAAGAAAACCAAGTCAACCAACATGTTAATAATGTGGTGAAGCTAGAATAGCTTGTGTGAACCATTTGTGTGATTAGTCTAGCATTTAAGTATTGTTTGGTGATTGTATCCTCGTGTTCGTTTATAGACGCTAGTACCGGAGACTATCAAGAGGAGGAAGTTTTCTACCAAGAGGAAGAAGAATAGAACTTTGATCACCTCACCAATCAAGGCAAGCTATTACCAATGCAATCTAGACTAATGCAAGTTATATTGTTGCAAGCTAATATTCTTGCAAGTGCAAAGCTCTATTGAGCAAGGCACCATTTTCTTTACTTTATGTGCAATGATCCCATCCCAAGTTTTATCCTTCAAGCTTTTACTTTGTTTATCAAAGCTTACTTTTATAGTTAACTTTGGTCTAAGTATAGGGTAGAGCAAGAGTATCAAATTTAGCCTAGAGCAATACAAGCAAATTAGCACCCCTCATGACTAGTTGCTAGTGCTGATAAATAAAATTGACTACTCTAGATGGGAACAAATGTGAAATGAAATGACTTTGAAAACCTTGGAATGATGAATCATTCCATTGAAAGATTTTGAAGGTGAATATGACTTGTGAATGACTTGGTGAAATTTTACGAAAACTGATGGTTGGGTTCGGATGTGATACCATTCCAATTTGAAAGTACCCCCACAATACCCAACATGGGTAAGGGCTTAACTAGAAGTTTATGTGCTTTAGTATGGGTTCCCTCTAAACAAGCGTCATTGGGGTTATGCCGAGGCTGCCTCCATTGAAATGTGAAATGATATGAAATGACGTGAAATGAGGTGAATATCCGGCTCAAGCCCTGTGGGTTGACGGTTTGTCTTCACGGGAGGCCAAGCTCATGGGGAGAGGTGCCTATACTAGGGTATGTAAGTGAAAGGTTATGGTTGGTAGTCCGCACACGGAGTGTGGTAAATCAGGGCCAGTTAACCCTGACAGATTATTGCAAATATTGTGGCACAAGTGTACGACCTCTGCAGGGTGTAGAACTATTCGAAGTAGCCGTGTCCACGGTTACGGACAATTGGAAAGACCATACTGTTCCATCCTCAGACCATTTTCAAAAAAAAAGTGACTGGTGACTGGTGATCTGAATTTGAAAGGAGAATGGTTACTTTAAATTGAATCACAACAGAGTGATGGGAATGACACTAATGTTCCCACTTGAGTTAGTTAGCAAATGACGAGTCTTTATTCAATGTTTATGAAATAAAATTGGCTTATGCAAATAAACCTAGAACTTAGTATCCCCTTACTAAAATTGATGGTGCTTACACTAGTATTAGTTTGCGAGTACTTTAAAGTACTCATGGCTTTGTCCCTGGCTATTCCAATGGCCAGAATATGAAGAAGAACAACAGTACGAGGAAGGTGGACAACAGGACGTCGACGACAACTAGGACTGCTCCTGACGTCAAGCGTTGGCCTGTGGATTAGATAGCCACTACTACTTCGCTTCCGCTATTTGTGATGTTCGTTGATCAATAGATCAACTACTATTGTAATGTTGGATCATGTGATCTACCTGTGTAAGACGATTATGTGTTGTAATACATGATGACTCTATGATATTCAACTATTATGTCTCGCAACAACAATATTTCTGGGATTGCGATGTATGGCATAATAGGCATCTGGACTTAAAAATCCGGGTGTTGACACATGTCCTGAAGATGGATCAGTGGTAGATGATGGTGGCTACATCTCGAGCATGTGCAACTGTGCATGCCGAGGGTCTACTAGGTCGGTTTGTGCTCCCATCTCGCTGATTGGACGGCTTAGTGAAGCTTCCGATTTTTAGATGATGTGAGTAGGTCTAAGATCATGCCACACGGTCGTGCGATAGCTGTCACTACGGAGGTGGCTTCAGGCTTATCTTGGTTTTCTTTTTGTAAATCCATGTTAAATAATATAAATAAACAAAGTTATATACATTATTTTGATGGAGAGACCCAGCTATATCCATTTCAGAAAAAAAAGTAATTAAGCTATTTTTATCATTTTCGTCGCAAAAATAGAGAAAAGAAGAGGTTTGTACTCGCGACTTGTTCCCGAAACTTCCGAGAAGAACCGCTTTCTTATATTTCTTGCTATAAGTGGAAACTAATATAAAAGCCGTGACACGTGGTTTCCGTGCATCCCAATTACCGATACATACACAAGATGCTGATATCTTTGCTATCAAAAAAAAAAAGATGCTGATATCTTCTGCCTCCACGTCCCATCTCATCACTTCCCCTCTTGTCTCAGAACCCTAGCGCCGCAGTCCGCCTGCCAGAGAGTCCTCCTACGTTTCCGCGCAAGGTAAAGCCTCCAATCATCTCGTCTCCAACCATCTCTTGCGCTCTGGGGCCGTGCGATTCTTTCTGCTTCGGGCAAGGACTGGTGCGGATCTTGACTTTCCTCTGTGTGAATTGGTGGTTTGTGTAGGTGGTGGGGAATTTTCGATTTTGATTGGATTGGAGATGGCGGAGAAGGAGGTTGGCCGGATCTTCGTGGGCGGGCTGTCGTGGGACACCACGGAGCGCACGCTTGAGCGAGCCTTCAGCGACTTCGGCAAGGTCATCGAGACGCAGGTATAACACCCATATTCCTGTATTCGTTTCGTTCGAATTTGCTGTGCACGGTCGTGTCAGGATTTCTGTTATACGGATTGATTTGGCGGGGGTTGGTCGTTTATCCCTTTCATCTGTAAGTTGGTTTGTCCTATTTCTGCGCAGAGATTATTTATTTAACTTGAGAGGATGATGTTCGCTGTGAATCCCCTTTGTTATACCTTATAATTTGATAGCCGGGTGCATTAGCTGAAAACATAAATCTGAATTGAAGAGCCATATCATAGCAATCAAAGCATTTTTCCATTAATAAGCCGAAAAGGTAAACCTTTGTGATCTAAGTTTTAACATTATAACTGTGGTTGAAACGATGGTGAATCTGCTCTTTGGTTATTTGCTAACTTACTAATTAGTATGTTTAATTTGCAGAGGCGATAGAATTTTGATTGCTTGCTCGTTGTAGCATGTTAGTTGGTGTGTCAATTAGTTGCTTAGGGGAGCCTGGAGGCTCCGTTCTTAGAAACCATTTTAAGTTGGACAAGACTTACTTTCTTTGCAGTTCATTTGGTGTTAGATGGAACCATATATTTCGAAAGTACCATGATGTTTATATCATGCGCTTGTTTCTCAGCAATCTTGCAAGAATAGGTGGCTTTACTAGTATTAATAAGATATCAAGGTTACCTGCTTGTAGTACACGCTCTTGATTTTCTCTTGTCTTCTAATTTCAATCTAACAGCAGTTACAGATTCACAGAGCCTGCAGTCACTCCAGTTCTATATTTTAGGAAGTTAATGAAGTTGATGGAAATGAAACATATTAACCAATTTGAGCACATGGTTATGTATTTTTTAGGTGATGGGTCCAGTAAAATTCATTTGAAGTAACTGTACTGTTAAGCCAATTTGTAGGATCTGTTTGTGGGCAGATGCAGAGCTCCTCCGTTTCTGTGGTATGGTAGTGTTTAAGCTAACTGATATGAGCATGAGGTTACATCAAATGAATTTTCATTGCCATGGCTAATGGATACTGTGGAGCGCAACATGATTGCAATGTTGGATATGAACTTAGCAAAAAGTGCACTGTGGCAATGTTCTGGATCAGTTCTGATACGAAAAGGCAGATGCAGAGTTGCGTGTTGTCCTTGATTAGTGAGATGTTGCAGGTGACTGTACAGAGTAAGTGTTGTGTGCTTGTTGGCTCTACAGTCACTTGGAAGACCATTATTCTCAGCCTCCAGATGCCTCTTTTCTCTTCAAAATGGACATTCTTAGCTGTGCACATCAACAAAGAACAGTGAATGATAAGAATGTTCTAGTTATTGCAGCTATGCTGTCCTGAAGGAATGTGGCCGACTAACTAAGTTCCTATCATGGTCTTACTAGAAGTTCAGCTCTAAAGTTACTGATTTGTGCCTCTAGTGCCGACTGAAGTAATTGTCCTCGTCCAGTTTTCTGGGCGTGGAGTTTACTCATTGCTTCAGCACATGAGCAATGATGCAGAAGTGCTCAATTTGCTTTGGCAGTGCCATTGATATCCTCTATGACTCATTGATGAAACCACAATGTCGCATGCTTCCAGTTCTGACCTGTGCCCATAGTATGCCTTCTGGATATCACTATGATACTGTGCTGTTGGGGCAGATAAAGCAGATACTGATGTATTTAGTTACAACAATTGAGCAGTGGCATAGGGACTCACTGTGTTCTCTTACAGTTTCCTGAGATAGTTTCACTGATTGCCATGCTTGAAATATGCATCAGCTGTTAGTCATTTCATATGGCCCAACTTGCATATGCATGTTAGTGTTAGTGTTAGGATTTTTTGGCTGTTCACTATTATATACAGTTGCTATCGTCCCATCAGTTCACTTTCATTGTATGTATAGGTCGTAACGGAAAGAGAGACTGGCCGCTCCCGTGGGTTTGGGTTTGTCACATTTTCTGAACCTCGGGCTGTGGATGCTGCAATCCGAGAAATGCACAATGGAGAACTAGATGGTCGGACCATTTCTGTGAACAAGGCTCAGCCTAGGATGAGCACTGATGATGGTGGCTATGGATATGGGGGTGGTGGTTACTCATCTGGTGCTAGAGGTGGATATCGTGGTGCAGCTGACATAGTTCCAGCTGCAAGTGATGAGTGCTTCAAGTGTGGACGTTCTGGACACTGGGCCCGTGAATGTCCTTACGCAGATGGAGGTAGACCTGGAAGGTACTCTCCTCCTTCCAGGTATGGCAGTGGCGCCGGTGGGCGTGGTGACCGCTTTGGAGGACCAGATCGTTATGCTAATCGCTATGTTGATGATCGTTATGATGGTGGTCGCTATGCTGATGATCGTTATGGTGGTGGACGTGATCGCTATCCTCCAGCTGCAGATCGCTTTTCTGGTGACAGATATGGTGGTGCAGATCGCTATGCATCAGGTGGCTTTGCGAGGGAAAGAAGCTATGAGAGAGATGGAGGACGGCCAGGTGGAAGTTACTACCGTGATGAACCCAGAGCCACTGGTGGTTATGGCAGGGGTGGTCCGCGTGTGGCAAATGGTGACAGATATGGGAGTGGTGGACCTGCTCGTGTTGGTGGAAGTTACCGAGATAGGCCTGCTCCCTATGATCGCCCCAGTCGTGGAGCTCGCTCTTATGATGACCGCTACTGATGAAGGTTACCTTGGAGCAGAGCAGAGCAGAGTTTTAAATATAAGGATTTTCCTGTTTCTATTTTATGTGGCTTCGCTATGTTGATGCTTCATTCAACTCTTAAATGTCGTTCTTCAGAGCAGTTTGTTTGATTACTCTTCAGTCCATATGACAGTATTCGGTTATTATTATGTCAGAACTGTACACTCTTAGGCAGTGGGTGGTTCTGCTTCCTTGTTATGGTATTATGTAACTATTCTGCAGTCTAAGATTGAGTTGTACTGTTTTAATTTCGACTTCCCTTGTCGGCATTGTCAATCTTCGAGACTACCGTACCAGTTTCAACCAACATTGGACCTGCTTATCCGATTTCAGATGTGTGGTGAAATATGGTGATGATACTGTACATGAGATTGTGTGCCATCTGTTGAAAGGAATGCAATGTTTGTATTTCTCTAGGTCAATCAGCTCCTTGTTGGGTTGTTTTTGGTACTGGGCGGCTGTTTTTGGTACTGAGCTGTCAACACAAAACAGGACAGCAAACCTGAGCTGATACAGTTTGTGGAACTGAATGCTTCTGGTGATTTGTGCGTGTACAGTTGAATGACTGCTGTTTAGCAAGACCATGAGCAAGGTAAATCCCCTTGCTCTCCAAAGTTCCACTGGCAATAAGGTCTCCCTAATGGCTGAAACTGTTGAAGATTTACAAAAGGGCTTGATGTAGAAAATCTGCAGCATGTTTGGTGTAAACAAGATTCGAAGGGACTTGGTCCTGCTGGTTGAAATTCCATTTTTAAGAAAAAAATGGAATTGCTTCTGGAGACAACCTTTTACGCTTACAGTATCTTTTTTTTGACAATTACGCTTACAGTATCTTAATTACGATTGTATGCTTGTGTCTGCCTTGTTTGGAAAATCTGTAAACATGTGGTAACGGCTACTGCAAAATAAGACTTGATCTTGTGTTGGTTCTTTTGGCACACGGAGTCATATGAGGGGAACACATTATGATGTGTTTCACTGTACGCCTACGCACCCAACTGCAAATTGTATAACATGAGGAGCGATTTGTACCTAAACTGGAGCCTGTGTGGATGGCCTGGTTGGCCTACCGTCTCATAGAGCATTAGCTTTTTTTCAAGAGTACATAAAGCATTTGTAACAAAGATGGTTTGAACCAAGACAGTTCTAGTTTCTTCTTCACAGTTATTTTATTTCCTTCTGATGTCCATATGAACAGATGTTTACAGTACTCAAGACACTAACAACAGCAAGAATCTTATGGGTTTCCTTTATCCGCTACCGACCAATCTTGCCATCATGACAAGCTCCCATCTGTTATTCCCTTCGTTTGTCCCAAGTACAACTCTATTCTCTCAAGTTGATTTGGGTCGCCGATAAGATCAGTTAGCTATCCTGTTAATGACAGAAGCAATAGCGTAGTCAGGGAAACTATTGGTATGAAAGTGATTCAGCTTCCATTCAACTTAACGATAAAGGAAGGCTACCTTTCTAACTACAGCGCAGACTGAGGTAGAACCTTGTATGGGTTCAGGATTGAGTTAGGGTCTACTAACTTCTTGATGGAAGCCATTAGTTGCACCTGATCACAAGACAACATTAGCGGTGAAGAACAGATAACAGGACAGTTAGCTAGAATGTTTCTTTTGGAAAACCAGTTACACTAGTGTTGTTTCTGGAGAATAGTAGAGAGCTCTACTGAAATGTATTGCTAACATTAAGCATGCTAAGCGCTCCTCATCTAGAGTTGTAGAAAAGCGAACGTTACTGAAAACCTAAACCTGTCCAGATCATACAGGCTAAACTAAATCTCCCTCATAAAGATGTGCTGCATACAACTGTCATGCACAAATAGATGTGAACAAGGCCATATGAATAAAAGTCATTTGATAAGTAACATATTCTCACACCTAGCACTAAAGTGCATCATAGTCCAGCAAGTAGCAGATTCACAAAAATAACACTCAAAAACAGTTGAACACAATTTAAACATAATGCAAGCTACAACAAGATGATATTAGTACTTACGGCTTCTGGTGACTTGCTGTAGTGAATCTTCTCAGCTTTCATTTGCCCCAACCCGTGCTCTGCACTAATGCTTCCTCTGTGGCCGGCTGTCCACTCGTAGACAAATGGTTCAATTTGCGCCAGAATCTGAATTTTTCAGTGAAGGTAAACATAAGAAGCAAGTATCCAACATAAATATGTTGAGAAACAGAAGCCAAACGAAGTAAAGGTTTATTTCCAAGTCATATCAGGCATACATTGTCACTGTACTTGCTTGATAAGATGTTTAGATGCAGATTTCCATCACCAAGGTGGCCATAACCCAATACTTCTGCCATATCACCTAGAAAAGAGAGGAACTAGGTTTAACAACACCTCACACATTACTGATAGCTCAAAGTTGAATATTCACCAAGACGGCTGCGCATTTCTTCCACAATATCATATAGTTTTTCTACAGGTATGGACAAGTCATACTTGTAGACCGCCCCAACTTTGACAGATGCCTCTGATATACCCTGCAACCACAATACATGGTAGTTTCAATGATTCTTATTTTGCCACAAATGATGTCGGTATCTGCGTTTGATTTTATTTGGTTTGGTTAAAATAATTTACCTACATAAAATTCCACTTGCAAAAAGTTAAATATCCTTAGATAGACCAAACCTAACATGCCAAATACTTTTCGACCAGATTATGATAGTTATATCTGAAACTCGGGACACATTGACCATGAAACATCACCTTACACATTGAGAACTTATATATTATTACATGACAGCATAGAATACTAGCCATGTGGACTGTTGATTGATTATCCACTTTTAAGACTGCTCATTTTAGTCATTGGAAAAATGTAAAGATTCAGTGTTTGATGGCAACCTCGCGAATTCTCCAAAAATTAGATGCTTGGCTAATATCTTGTGCTATTACTCCATCCGCTACAAGGCCATCTTCCATTGAGCGCAACAAAAATGCTTCAAGTTTTGCTCTACAAAAGAAAAGCAACATAAAGATAAGTAGACAGCATATGGCACTTAGGAGTTTCCATCACAATAAGCCCAAGATCAATAAATACAAGCCATGCAGGATTGCACCTACACAAGTCGTTTGAACTTTTTTTTAGTCTGCACAAATTATTTTTGGATAGTTTTATGTGTGCCTGTTTGGAGACTGCTTATATGCTACCAAAACTTACTTGTCGTATGATTCATCACTTCCAGTGGTCTCAATTAGAACATAGAATTTGTACGGAGAGAAAGGTAAAGGATTGTGAACTCCTTCCAAATGCGCCATAGCCTTCAAAACCAACAAGCTAACAAATTAAATGTGTATGCTACTATGCTGACAGGATATAAGAAACGTTTCATCTTATACAGCAATACAGTCAAAGCATAGTTTGTTTTTAGTGCTAAATATACAACGAACATATGGAGACACCGTACTGTTCAAGAAGTATTTGTATGCACTTTGTTCTTTAAGATGTGTAACTTTCTTTAAAAAATGCTTATTTAAGTACCAGATCAATACACTGACGATCCATGAACTCGAATGCAGAAATGATCTCACCCAAACCCCTTCTAGCTGCCAGTAGTAATTTCTGGAAACATAAAAGGCAGTAATCACTATCTTCAAGATCATATGTATACATTTGATAACAGGTGCCACCAATGTCTAGATATACAAAATGAGTGTTTGCAAGAGACCTGGCAGCTCATGTAGTCATTGCAGGAAAGGAATGCAACATTAGTTGAAGGTAGCTTTGCAGGTGTAAGTATTGAAACTTTAGTGACTATCCCTAGCGACCCTTCACTTCCTGAACCATCAATCATGTGTTTACTACAATGCTCGCCATAAAGCATATTTAATGAACACATCCAGAATGCAGAAAATAGTTTGTATTGGATACTCACCAACAAATAAGTGCTTCAGATCGTATCCAGTGTTATCTTTCCTTAATGTAGTAAGCATGTCAAGGACAGTTCCATTGGCCAGGACGACTTCAAGGCCTGAATAGGAGATAAATAAAATACACAGAGCAAATTTTGTTTCTACTTTTTAGGAAGTACCTAGCAATTTCCAGCCTTACACGTTGCTTGAATTTTCTAGGGGATTCTCTCCACGCAGCATCATGATGTCAGTAATTTATGTTGCAAAAGAAATATTCAAACAACAAATATTTTCCTGCTCCTTACAAGACAAACTTAACAAAACAAAGACTGTAACCACTTTCTTCAGGTAAAACAATATAGAAAATGAGAGTTCAGAAATAGCCGATCTGTGCCCATGGGAAACATAAGGTTGTACTTGTACCTACCAAGTACATTTCCATGAAGTGAACCATAGCGTATGAAACGTAGGCCACCAGCATTAGTTGAAATGTTCCCTCCTATCTGACAACTACCTTTTGCTCCCAAGTCAAGAGGCATAATAAACCTGAATATAAAGGATAGAAATAATCTTAGGTATTTTGCTTTTGTTTTAAATAGACACATATGGTTATTATAAAAAGGTATACTGCGATGACATGATTATATGGGCAACAAATGTACTGTCACACAATGAATCCATAGGTGATTACGTAAGTAGGGGTCCCATCAAAAAAGGATATTATATAAGCAAGGAACTGAAGAGCATTATGGGCCGTGGTACTCCGTACTCAGTGATAGCCTATACTATTTATGAATTAAACACATCCAATGAAAGATGTATGAACTACAAACTAGAACTGAAACGTAGAGGAAATACCAGAGACGACTTTACCCTTCATTTTCCACGAAGGTACTTAAGTTCTCCAACACGCAACCAGCTTCACAAGTTAGAATACCATTTACCTGATAACATAATAATCATGCTTAGAACCTGACAAGCTCTTTAAAATTATTCAGACAACTTGAGTTTTGAAGAAGCAATAGATAACAGAATTCAGGACATCAAATCCAAACAATGAAACTGTACCCACATTGTCAAAGGAGATTATTTTGTCCATACCACCAAGATTGACAATCACCTGCAGACACATGGAGGAATACTTGTGATCTCAGGCCTAAATGTAAGGAAATCAGTAATGGAAGCACAGAAGCAGTATATATAAATAACACAAAATTTCATAATAGATAAGAAGAAGAAATGTCACATCAACAAGAGCAATCCCCATCCACCAGCTTCTGGTCATTGCGCCTGACAAGCGAACCATCAAGCTGACCACGAAGATTCAGAGGGGCTTCTTATGGGCAGGACGTGCGGCGGCCAACGGCGGACACTGCCATGTAAACTGGCAACGCGTGGCGCGGCCGCTCAGCCTTGGCGGCCTCGGCGTGCACGACTTGGAACGCACGAGCCTGGCGCTCCGCTTGCGCTGGCTATGGCTCAGCCGCACGGACAACCGGCGCGCATGGCACGGCCTCGACCTGCAGTTCACTGCAGCCGAGCGCTCCCTGTTCTTCGCTTCCACCACCATGACTGTGGGGAACGGGCTCAATGCCCTGTTCTGGGAGGACAGATGGCTTGGCGGCCGCTCCATTAGCGAGATCGCGCCACAGCTCTATGCGTGTGTCCCTAAGCGAAGAAGGAAAGGAAGGACGGTGGCAAACGGCATGCTCGGGCACAACTGGGCACACGACATACACGGAGTCGTCGGCCTCCATGAGATCGGCCAGTACCTCACGCTCTGGCGCATGGTTGATGCCGTCGTGCTCTCGGAGGCCCAAGACCAGCTCGTCTGGAAGTGGACGCCTAGCGGCACCTACACGGCCCACTACCTCGCCACGTTCCAGGGATCCATACCATGCCCTGCCTGGAAACACACTTGGAAAGCATGGGCGCCTCCCCGGGTCAATTTTTTTCATTGGCTTGCCCACCAAAACCGCTGCTGGACAGCGGATCGTTTGGCGAACAGAGGCCTGCAACACCATGCTAGATGCCTGCTATGCGACCAGGAACCGGAGACCATGCGCCACCTGCTCATCGAGTGTTCATTCACCAAGCAGATATGGCATGAGGCCTTGGCCTGGCTGCGTATCCCATGCCGGCCTCCGGAGGACGCGGACGCATCAATCTTCGCCTGGCTGGACACTGCTAAGCGCTTAACTCCGAAACCGATGCGTAAGGGTCTGGGATCTGCCGCGCTGCTGGTGCCTTGGATGGTTTGGAAGCACAGGAATAACTGCGTTTTCGAGCGAGGGCGGCCTGCGGTCGCTGACCTTGTGCGTGACATCCAGTGCGAGGCTAGGCTCTGGGCACAGGCGGGCGCCACCGGGCTTGGCGCCGTTCTGCCAACAACCTGGGATGTACACTAGACTTTCTTTTGGCTATCAGTTGTAACCCACCTCCTAGGAGGCTTGTAAACTTGTTTCCCCCTATCTTTTCAATGAAATGAAATGCAAAGAGTCCTTTGCGTTTTCTCGAAAAAAAACAAGTATTAGAACAGGTAGGATACTCGAAACGACTAATTTATGCCCCTGATTTGCTAACCAGACTGGTTGATCCATGTGAATAAATAGTTCATTATGATGATGCAGCAATTCACACATGCAGCAACTAAAAAGAAATTAGAAAATACAGAATAGATATTTATCTTAAGTAGTTTGCTTCTTTTTATAAAGGGTAATAAATATTAATATCAAGCTGATACCAAGTACATAATTTTCTGATGCAAACATAAGAAACAAAAATTGATTGATCTTATCATTGGAAGAAACTTCCTAATTACCTCATCATGAACGGGCACACTGCCACCTACTAGGCCTGTATTCCCACCCTGAGGAACCACCGCCAATCGTCTGGAGTCGCAATAAGCAAGAACCTTAGAAACCTAGAAAGAAGAATGGTTGAATAAGAGATTCCACATAATTTATTGTTGTGCCGTATCAGGAATGGTAGAGAACTAGAATGACCGTGCAGTATGGACATAGAAGTATATTCCTAGATGATACTCATACTTTTTATGTGTGAGGTGTTTTTACCATTCCTTGCATTGTTGTTTGGGAAAAATCTATTAGTTTGGGTCACTAGTATGATGCATGCTTTTGTATATGTTATTATATCCAGAGGCTACAGTGTTTTGCTTATGAAGCACTACACCCAGTCAAAGCTGATTTTCTGAATACGGCTTTCATGAGACAGCCAATGCACAAAATGCCAACAACTTTTTGAACAATGTGCATAATTAATAGTTACTTCGTGTAGAATACATCAAACAGATTATATGCATTATAACAGGAATAGCTTGATACCATGGATAAAAACCTGTGAATGGACCATAAGAAAAACATAACTACTGTACAAACATTGTTCTACAATCAAAAGCAAACATATTTGATGACTGCATAATGACACCATCTAAATTTTGAAATTTTAAGGAGCATTGAGGTGATTAGATCATCCAGCCACTAGAACAATCAAAATGATTGCAGCTACTTTAGTACTAGTTCATACATTAAAATTTTATAGATACCTCATTGGTACTTTTTGGTAGAAGCAGTAGCTGACTTGCTCCCTTGTATTTACCCATCCAATCGACATTTGCAACAGCCACTCTGTCCTTATCCTGAATGACTCCATTGTCACCCAAGATGCTCTTGAAGTAAGAAACGTCCTCAGAATTTAGTACCGAATAGGCTGGATTCCTCTGGATGGATTTTGCCGCAGAACCAAATGTACGGCGTTGAACTTCAGATGGATCATTCACACTATGGTGTGCTTCGATTGTTGCGATACTAGCTCTAGGTCCGCAATAGGGGTGTTGCGGCCGCAGGGTCTGATAGAATCTCTTATGCAAAGTCAAAGCATGGTTTGTCGATCCATATTGAGTGAGGGACATACCTGCGTATCATCATGTATCATAAGATTTCACTGATTCCAATCAAAATTACTTGCAACGTTGCAAAATGTAAGGTGTATTTTGGCTGTTCAAATTCATGCTTTGACCAACAACTCATCCAATAATATGTGGGCAACTTGATGCCATTGGATTGTATCGAAAGTACTTTTAGTGATTGTGATTCGTAACTATAAAGATATATTGTACAAGAGATTTAAGGTCAAAGTTCAAACTCGGACAGTTAAACTGTGCCCTACATTTGCAACTGAGGGAGCATATACTGTACCTCTGTGGAAATCAGCTGAGCTGTATCAAGCTTGGTTCTGTAGCAAGTAGTTAGCGTCTAACGACCGGAACTTTGGGAGCAGGGTGGGAGGGTTTAATACTAATCGAGTTAGAACATTGTATGTAATCCGAAGAAAACAAATCCCCAACTAACCGGATGGAGAGAGAGAAGATAATATATGTCTGGCGTTGATCACTTGCAGCATAGAAAAATTACCAAAACTGAACTCACAGAAGAATCAATCCAAATCCAAGCAAGATACGGCTCCTTACCAACATCAGAAGAAATCGTGCGGCTCCCAACGCTGGCCCAGTGGAGGGGAGGAGGGCGATGGCCACCAGGAGAGGAGAATTCGGTGGAGCCATGATCGGCGGCGCGGGCGTGCGGGGGAGCCCCTCGGGTGAGCAGGGCGCTGAGGCCAGCCTGCCGGAGAGGTTCCCGGAGGCCGGAGAGGCGTGTTCGGGAGGAGGAGAGGAGGGACAGGATCGCCATGTACCCGGTGGGGAATTCTGGGACGGGTGTGAGCTTGCAGTTGCAGCAGTACAGCTACAAGAAGCTACCCCCGCCTTTGACTCACACTGAAAAACAAGTTGGAAAATTATTAATTTTCATCCGATTGGAGTGAACTGATTAACGTCAAGGTGATTTATATTCCCTTCTACTGTATTTCAAAGCTGCTTCCACACACACACACACAGTTAGCGTAAAACTTCGACTTCGATACGCCCGATGTCTTAAAAACATAAGACCAAGTTTAAACGAAACATATAAATCCGTTTCACAATAATATTTTCATTATATTTTTAAGGATATTTGGTTGGGGAATATACCGTTAAAAAGGAAAATGGGTTGTTTCAAATTGTTAGGCATTGCCATAATAATCGGTGATGCTTTTGGGGCATCTCCTCTAAACGTGGCCACAACTACCGGTGCCGAACCCTCCGTTCGATTCTAGTCGGTGCAACTCAGCACAAGGTACACATAAGCTTAGATTGATTCTTCACCAAAATGGATTTTCTTTTAGTAAATTTATTTACTACACAATGCTTTCATTCATAGTGATGTTGCCAACAATAATACTCCGTCCAAATATAAATGTCTCCCCTTCTTCTAGATACGGAGGTATCTACAATTAAAAAGTGTCTAGATACATTCGAATCTAGATAAAATTAGGACACTTTAAAATTAAGATCCCCCTTAGTATCTCCGGATAGAAACGATCTTAGCAAAGGACAATCTTATTAAACATAACCGCTAGGGAGCAATAGATGTGTTCTTGCCATCATGATAAGTCTACCAAACACCTACTCCCTCTGATCAAGTGACCTCTAACTCACCTTAGTGTGTCAAAACATGTCCAAGAACTTTCTTTTTTTTGAGATACATGTCCAAGAACTTGTATCCATAAAAATATAGTTAAATACACCCGCGGTACCTAAACTTGACCCGCTTATCTGCCTTGGTCACCATACATAAATACGCAAATGGTCCTAAATATGGTTGAGACCTGAGAGGCCCCATCGGCGGTTACTCATTGTTGTTCTTTTTTTTAGTGGTCGGAAAGTCGGGTTATATTCATCGGAGGTTGTGTGGTTGTATTGTTTCCGTACGACTTTTCTTCTTCCTTTTGGAGGGCCTGGATCCAAAAAGGTATTTGCACTCGCGAACTAGGTGTCCGGTGATTTTTATCACCAATTCAAGAGGATGTAAAATAGGGAAGGTGTGCTATGTAAAATAGGGCTGCTGTGCAGCAGTAGATGATGCAAAATAGGGCGCCGCTGTCGCACGCCACACCTCATTTTGCATCTCATTTGCACACATATATGAAACACTTGATGTGAACAACATCTCAAATAAATGTAAACAAATAAACATAAAATAGTACTTAGTTATTACATCTCATCATAAATAATTTATCAAAGTACCACACGAACCAACACACAAACAACATAACATAGAGATAGAACTAGTTTTTGTTTGCCATTCCACTTTCACCACTCTTCCATGAGACCGGTTTGAAGCTCGTCGTGCACATACAAATCACGAATGTGATGGTAGGCTTCAAGGAAGCGCTCAATGAGGTCTCCACCTCGCCATGATCGAACCTTTTGGCCCGTCAAGTCGTAGACGTTGTAGACCTCATCTTTTTCACGTTCATTCTCAATGATCTTGTTATGTATGACCGTGCACGCCATCATGATGTACCAAAGGTCCTCTTGATACCAAAACCGTTCTAGCCCTCTCACAGTAATAAATTAGGTTTTCAAAATCCCAAAGGCTCACTCCACATCTTTCCTCGCCGCTGCTTGAGCACTATGAAATTGGACTTGTTTCTTTCCGTGGGGGCCTTGCACTGGCTTCATGTGGTGACCCAGCATACCACTGCATGGTGTAGTATGCAAGTCTGATATAACACCAATGAAACACAGTTCCACTAGTATTATATCGCTCAGAGTGGTACAACAGAAACATATGCGGGTCCAAGACATGTCTATAGAATTACAACATTGACTCTACATAAGATCATCACAGCCTCCTACTTTACAGTGAGGTAAAACTGCAAATAACTCCAGAAGAACGACTCGTAGTCTAATTCTATCACGAACTCTATTTGTAGAGTATTTAACTAGCTACAGAGGCTATGAATAGATTCTAGCTAAATATGAGCTAGGTTTAGGAAGCTAGTTCCTTTCTATTGCTAATCTAGGTTTTCTCCTTGTTGGATGTGGTATCGGACTCTTTTAACAGGTCCTGTCCCGTGAAGTAGTTGTTGACTCCTCGGCCTTCGAGTTGCACTGTAGATCCTCCTATGCTGCATCCATATCTAAGCAGGGGATTTAAGAGTGGGATGAGTACGAGCGTACTCAACAAGTTCATTATAGGAAAGAGGTGTTTAATGCACTAGCTACGGCATTAGACAGAAAGTCTAATACCAATGCAGGTTTTCATAATCATTTCTTCAAAAGGTTGCTTTTATTCGGAAGAACTACGTCAGCCTTCACCGGTTGACTAGAACTTCATGGAGTTCCTTTCGGCAGCGTTCGCAGTTCCATATCCGGAACAGGGAGTGACGGTCACGATTCGTTACACTCTGCAGAGGTGTGTTGCTTTACCCATAAGAGATCTTAACCTTGGTGCCAACCGGAATGACCCGTCCACACTTCCTTTGGTGTGAGGCCCGGTATAAGGTCATAGCCAATCATATTCCTCCGCTACCTCATACACCCACCCTTTGTTGCATGCCCCGACCCTGGGTCCTCGTCGGTCCCATTATTCCCACTCACGGGTGGACCCCGACCACGACAACAGTTCTGGGCTCTTACCATGAACTCCTTCGCCGGTAGATGCAACCCCTCATAGACCGCAATACCGTGGGGACTTTAGGCTTCCCCCACCAAATGCTCCTCGGGCTACAAGTGTCTACGGACAATGCCGTGGGGACTTAGGCTTCCCCAGCCACCAAATGCACCTTTGGATAACAAGTGTCTACGGTAAAGCGCGTCCGTTGATGTACAAGAGGTGGAAATACAATTGACTATACCGTCCCATTCCAGATCTTATGGTTAACACGGGTATTACGGCACAAGAATCACTGGACGACATTTGTTGTTTAATCCTAGATGGATATAAACCCTTGCAATGGAACCTCCACCATATCAACACAATCCATGGTTCCATTGCCCACCACATAGTCATATTCATAGTTATGAAAATAGTGGTTTTGCTTTTTATGCAATAGTGATAAACATAGTACTTTGCAAGTAATTTGGTAAAAATACTCAAATGACATGAGCAAGCGATGAACTTGCCTTTCTTGACTGCAAGATTATGCAGGCAAAGGTCTTGGATACGCAATAACTCCAAATTCTGAAATAGCATCATCGTCCGGTAAGGACGAAGATTGGCAAGGATGCAATAATGCATAAGTATGAGATGCAATCGCTCTAAGCGTGACCTAACCCCAATGATTTAGGATTAGTGAGTTGTAGTGATTTGTTTAGGGTGTGTTGCACTTTTAGAATGATTCACAAACAAGGTTCTTATTCAGGTTTGTGTTGTTTTAGAATCATAAGCAAGTGGTAAGATGCATAGTAACAATCA
Source organism: Lolium multiflorum (assembly GCA_030979885.1). NCBI lineage: Eukaryota > Viridiplantae > Streptophyta > Magnoliopsida > Poales > Poaceae > Lolium > Lolium multiflorum. The sequence continues at coordinate 174,171,131 of CM061748.1, read as the reverse complement.
TACACACCAAGGAATAATAGTTGTATAATAAGTAAAGAGCAGTTGTCAAGTTTAAGTCCTATATTGCATGGTTGATCATTACTTATTATATAATTCAAAAGAATAACTTTTGAAGAACATGTTCTTTAATAAAGAACAAGTATGATAATTAGGTTTGTGGGGTTCTATGGTGTACTTTGGTTTCCATTAGTTTCTAGAGTAAGTATTAGATGGATCACAACAATGTTGGATTCATCAACACCTAGGGCTTGTAAGGTTGAGTTAAGCCTAGGCATCCTAAGTAATTATTTATTCAGGGCTGCTATCAAGGTTGGTTCATCTTGCTGGTGATAGCTAGCTAGGGTTTATAGGTCCTTATAAGCAGGGTTGATGATGATTCTTTATTTACTTCAAAAGAATAACTTTTGAAGAACATACTTCTTAAATAAGAAGAAGTATAACAATTAAGGTTGAGGTTATCTTGGATTAGCTTAATGGACTTCTAAGTAGAGAATGGTTGGTTCCTAAATAGGATGGTTCATAATTATCTCACACTAGTAGGGTTTAGTGGAGTATGAAATGTAAGGTAATCATTAATCATGGTTACAATTAGGATTCATCACAATGGTGTGATGCTAATCAAGGATAGTTAAGGATGGTGGTCTTGGGAATAGGAACTAGGGTTTTGCACTTGGTTGATCCTACTTGAGTATTTAGGTCTAATGAAGATGAACACAAGGGATACCCATATATTAGTGATAGGTCTACTACATTTTATGTGACCAAGACAAGTATTTAGTTGCTACTATGATTCTATGAACAAAGTACCATGATCACATGTTCTATCCAAGGGTTTAAGTTTAGAAACAAATTAAGGTTCACATGAAATAGTGGAGTTAGGGTTTGGTTCATAATTGGATTAGGTTTTTAGGGTTCCACATAAATTTATGAGGTTGTGTTCTTTATTTATTATGGAATTAGGGTTTCCTCATAACCATATACTTCTTAGGTTAATAAATTCATTATAAAATAGAATTTATTAATAACTTTGAAATAAAATAATATTGAATTTGGCATTTTATTATTTTTAAAGATTTATAATAATTAGGGTAATTATTAATCAGGGTTTAAATCCTTTTAATAAGGATTTAACAAAATAATAATAAAAGAAAACTACTTTTTAAGTTTTATTTATTTACTTATTGATTTTTATTTATTTGAGAAGCTTTTCTTAATTATTGAGTTTTACTTAAATTTAGAATTAATAATAAAGGCTTAAATTAATAGGTTTAAATAATTAAATTTTTATTAAGAATAAAAATTTCATATTATATTTTTATTGGATAGATTTTTCTTTTCTAAGAATTTTAATATCTTATTTACATTTTTCTGACTTAAATTGAATTTTCTAAATTTATTTGAAGTGGCAGTAATTTACTGGAATTAAATTTAAATGGAATAGACTAAATGTACCGGTGGGGTTCTACCCGTGTGGCTGACTGGTGGACCAGGGTTCCACGCTGGCTGCCACGCAGGCGTGGACCAAGTCAAAATCGGGAGCATGGCGGGGAAGCTCCCTGCCGGCGGGATTCGGCGACGGCGCCGCCGTTCCCGGGCATATGTGGATGGACTACTCATATCAATTGAACCAGAACGTTACGGTGAGCATTTTGGTACCAGCGCCGCCCGCTTTTGACCACCGGAGCATGGCCGGCGATGAAGCGCTGCGGCGGCGGAGACGGTCCTATGGTGCTAGCATGCGATGGAGCACTAGAAGAGGAGCCAAGATGCTCAGGAGAGTCAGTGTCTCACCATGAACACGCCGGGCTTGACCGCGAGGCAAGGGGAGGTCGCAATCGCCGAGATTGCTCGATGCCGGCGTCGGGGAAGACGGCCAGGCATGGTCGATTGCGAGCACCTCGGCTCGATTCCTTGCGCACGGTGAGGTTGTCGACCATGATGGTGACTATGGCGTACTCGGCGGGGCCTGGGAAGGTCCTCATCGACGGCGATGGCCGGTGTCCTGTCGACTAGGGTTTCGGCAAGAGGGGAAAAATGGAGCGAGGGGGAAGAAATTGGATGCTAGGGTTCGTCGGAGGCCTTTATACGGCGCCAGGGCGCGCCTCGTCACGACGCCGAGCGAGGAGGGCTTGCCAGCGCCGAGGGAAAGCCAAGCACGGCTTCGTGCTGGCGCCCATGCGTACTGGAGAGGATGAGGACGAGCTCCTCTCCAAATTTTTTTAGACGAAGGGTTATTCGGGCTGATCCTGGGCTATGGTTTGGGCTACACTGGTGGGCTGTTGGTGGGCTGCCACGGCCAGGTAGGCTAGGTAAGGTTTTTCTCCTCCTTTTCTTTTTCTGTTTTCATTTTCTGTTTTGTAATTGCCAAATTAAACTCATATTTGAATTATGTTCTTTTTTTTTGCAGGTGTCTCAATTGGTATATTTCAATGAGTATGTATTGCAATACTATTCCACCACTTTCTTATTTGTAGAAAGTATTTAATATTTGATTAAATTTAATACATATAGGATTACTCAAAGTAGTTAATGGACATGGGTTTATTTTCTTATTTAAATTTCCTTTTCCTTATAGATCAAAACTTTTGGAATGATTAGAGTTAATACTTTTAACTCATAGTATCTCATAGTTTGTTATTAGTGCTTGGTTTCTATTTGATGAATTTGTTACTTGCACATAATTTTATGTGAGCCCTTGCTTATTAAGGTCTTGTAGATTTTATTTTAACCATATTTCAAATGTAGTACTGGAATTATATTGAATAACACCTTGAAACACATATACTACTCTCATCATGGGTTGGTCTAATTATAAGGATAAGTGGTTGATCACATATAGGGTTTTAATTATATGATTTAGCAATAGGTTAATCTTAGGTTCATTAATTGAAGCCTAAGATTTAGTTTGTGAGCAATTCTGAGGTTCTAATGGTATTCACCTAATGGCATATGGTTTGGAACTCAAATGTGAATTAGGTTTATGGTCATGATCACCCAAGTGATGCACAAACTAGAGTGTAGTCTCCCTTATCCATGATAAGGTGATTACTTTCTTAATATTTGATGTTCTCCATTATTTACTAAGGACTTGAGAATTAGTTTTATCTTCCACCAATAGATTTATATTATATCCTAAATCTATTGTTAAAGTAACTAAAGTTGTTATAGTTCTTTTTATAGTTAACTTTGGTCATATGGATGGATGGTTTCTCACTATATTAAGTATGGAGTTTGAATCTAAGATTGTCTTAGGTCCTTTAATTGAGAAATGAATGAATTATAGATGTGCTAGTATTCTACTTATGATCACCAAATGGTTCACAAGTTAAGGTTGGGATATAAGCCTAGGGTTTCTTACTAGTTACCTCCCTATGATTTCATGTGGTGAATGATATCTACTAATCCTATTAGGATTTAACTTATCCTTACATACCTCAAGAGCATGATCATGGATTAGGCATGATCAACTTGTTCTTGGTATCTTTACCTCAAGTTCTTAGGGTTTATGATCATCACTCAATTTATAATGATCAAGATATGGCTTCCTAAGGATCTCTCATTAAATAGTGTTCTCACTTCCATGATCAAGCATTGTCTTGATCAATTAAGGTATAGCACTTCTATTTTACTTTCTTGGATAGTACTGCTATGGTTGCCTCAATAATTTATATCCTAGGAGAATGCCTGAGATAATAACTTATAGCTCTATCTAAGGAATAATGGTTTAATTAACCATTTGGATGTAGGGAAAGGTCTAGAACTCCACTTGGCTATCTTGGTTGAATTAATCTCCTCCTTACTTTATCAGTTCATGGATATGGTATTATTCCATGTGATGTTAGGTTATCTCACCACTCCAAAGGAAATGGTTTACAGCCTAATACTTTAGTTCAAAGGTTGTACTTTATTCTTAAATAGGTAAAGCTAGGTTTAGAATAAATGGTCTCTCTCATTTGGGAAGGCTTGAATAATACTCTAGGGTTCCTCTTGAAAATGATGTTGTGATCATATGGATATTTATCTTCAAGGTTTGCCTTAATGTTTGTCATTGCTTCTTTGGTAATATAGAACTCCCTCCTCTATAGGGTTGATGTAAAGTTATTGGTAATAGAGAGGAATATATACTACTTGAGTGGATCTCCTTGTTATAATTCCAATGTGGAAGTGGATTGAATACCATGAGGTTTCATGGTAGGATCATAGATTAGTCTTATGACATGGAAAAGATAAGTGAAGAATAGTTTCTCCAGTTATTGTTACTTGATTTCCAATTAAATGGATGTTCATATGTTATGTCAAGGAATATCATGTTGTGATCTTCAATAAGATCAAGTAGTTGATTTTTTGGAGTAAAGTGTTGTTGTGTTGATTATTAGTTCCATTTGATCTAACCCCTTAGATCAAATCATCTTTACCCAACACAAGGTTTTAACAAAGTCACATTGAGGTTTATAGCGCTTGACTTGATGAGCTACTTCAATTCCACCAAGGTCAAGTGAAACTTCAGTTACTGTGACTGTTTTACTTTAAAGCGCGAAAATTCCCAGATTTTCTATGCATGAATGCAATGCACACATCTGTTCCCTCTATTTTTGTAACCCCATTACCTGGGATATTACAGTCTCTACCCCTTAAACTAAACTTCGTCCTCGAAGTTTGATCTCTCTCACGTTTCGGAGTGTGGATCTGACTTGTGCAGACTACGACTTTTCTCGAACTCCGTAGTGATCTTACTGGATATAATTGAATATATCCCTTGTCCAGATTCTTCCTGGAATCCATTAGGGTTTGTCTCTGAACCATGGTTCTTTACTTCAATTCCACGATTTCTTTCAATATCATAATCTTGTTTCATTTCCCATTGAGGATTCAATGCTTTGGACTTCTTCTGGTGCTGCTAATCTTAACTGAGGATTAATTGGATAATATTCTCCTATTTGATAAATAGGTCTTTGTTTTCCCTTACTACCAAAACTGCAATAATGGTACTAAGTAAGGTACTTAACATGGAATGGTCGTGATGATTTATTTTCCTAAGAATGGATTAGACTCATTTAGTCCATCCAATCATGGTTTATAATTGGTACCTATAACTATTTTGGGTTATTTAGGTTCCATGAAAGGAATCTTTCAAATAGACTTTAGTTTTGGTATGGTCAATCTCCTTCGGTCTTTGGCCTTCTTGAGCTATATTTGGTCTCCTATATTTCCTTCTTCCAACTTCATTAAGCTTAGCTTACTTGAGGTTTCGTACTTCTGAGTAAATCTTACTCACTTTCTCGAGTTATAGTCCACTTCATGCTTCCTCGAGTATAAATCTCGGCTTCTGGTCTGACATCCTTCTGAAAGTAGTGTTCAACAATCTTATGAAAATAAGATCGAACTTCCTCTCAGTTCAGACCTTCTTCATCAAGCTGGCTCAAAATATTGAGTTAGTGTACATCCAACTCAGTCTTTACTCTACCCCTTAGAGTTTTCATATGGTCTTCAACTCCTTTTCTTCCAACCATTGGACTTATGGTTAGAATATTGGTCTGGTCTAGCTTATGGTTTCTACTTCTTCTAAGGTCTCACGAAGAATGTTTGTGGTGTATCCACTCAATTTGTGGACACCAATGTGAATCCTTTGACTAAATGATTATAAGTCATTGTTATTTGGTTAACAAAATTTTATTTGTTCACAACTTCTTGGTACAAATAATCCAATGGTGGACTACTTGATATCAATTGTGGCTATTTGTTATCTAAAAGTGTACTCCATTATAGGTTTTGACCAATTGGTCGGGACATCCTCTACTTTATCTCGCAGTATTGATCCTATACCAACCATGGTCTTCTGATACCAACTATGGTCTTCTTACATCTGCTATGGTTTCATAGGTCATCTTCCTTCCTTCAGGGTTTATTTTGCAAGAAAATCACTAGCTGACACTATGAATATAGTATCTTAAGTGATTTCCCATGCATTCTCTCTTCCATAATAATTATGGATCTGCTTTAGCTTCACCATAATCATTATATTATTCACCTTCATGCTTCTTTCGTACTAAAGTACTCCTCTGTTGAGGTAAGCATGAATCTCTGATTGTACTTCCTTCAGAGTATTGTGGTTACTTCCCATAACTTTACTTACTTTCTCTGATGAACCTTCATCTTGTCTTCGGAATCTTCCAGAATTCGTCGCTTCCTCACACGAATATCATTACCCTCTAAATCTATAGCATCAAGTAAGAATTTGATATTGCAACATGCATTTGCATATCAAAGTCAAACTTCATGTATGGATCTAGTCAATCAATGAAAATCCAATAAAATCCAAGAAGATTCAGCTTTGTGCTAATAATATACACCATCATAAGCCTGAATATATTAGTTGAGTAAGACATCTCGAAACATCAGGCTGAGATGTGTAGTATATAACACCACATAATATAGGTTTGTATCGTGATACTTAGCACGAATATATGGGATTCTACTATTTGTCTCACCCTTTACCTTGATTGCACATTTGCAATGAGATAAACTTGAAACAAAGTAGCCTAGGATAGTTGAAGTTAACCTAATTTTCTTTGGAAGTACTGACTTAGCTTCCATTTTATTGAGGACTACTTAACATGATATTTATGGTTCTAACATAGCTATTCTAGACTCATATCTATTAAGATATAACTCCTATACTTCCAAGTGTTTCTATCATAAGACTATGGTCATGATGTGCTTGGCATACTTCCCATTGTTTCGGAACACAATTCTTGCACTATTGTTTAGCATTTGACTTCTTATTGTACTTCTCCTAAATAGTTATGATGTTCTAATCCATCACATAATGATTCTCAGGTGAATCATATATGATTTCTACTTCTACCATGTAAGTAGGCGTATTTTATTCCTATCTCTCTTCCTTACCTCCCATGGTTGACTCATCATGGTCTATACTACCTCATATAACTCATAGTTATCACTTACTATCAACTGTTTCACAAGTTTGGATAGATTTTACTTACCCATTACTTGTATTGGTTTACACCTTCTAATAGGATACCATGCTTATCTTGTCTGGATAACTTTTACTTATTCATAACATGTGTTGGTACACATCTTCCAATAGGATATCTTCCTTATGGTTGTATCCTCTCTTTGGACTACCATGTATTGTATACCAACTGTGGTCTACTCATTTATTGTTTTAAGACTTCAATGGTGTGCCACATGTTTGGGATTAGCTAACTAATTTCACTTAAGAAAGGTAGGTAAGAAGGTTTGACTCAAGTGTGTCAGGATTATTCTCAAGTGAATATCCATCTCAAGTCATAAGAGAATTTGGTTTAGCTAAGACAACTTCCTATAGACACTACCAATCCTATAGGTCTCCTTTAAAGGGTTTTAATCCTAGGGTCAAAGCATTTGCTCTGATACCAACTGTGGTGACCCAGCATACCACTGCATGGTGTAGTATGCAAGTCGATATAACACCAATGAAACACGGTTCCACTAGTATTATATCGCTCAGAGTGGTACAACAGAAACATATGCGGGTCCAAGGCATGTCTATAGAATTACAACATTGACTCTGTTACATAAGATCATCACAGCCTCCTACTTTACAGTGAGGTAAAACTGCAAATAACTCCAGAAGAACGACTCGTAGTCTAATTCTATCACGAACTCTATTTGTAGAGTATTTAACTAGCTACAGAGGCTATGAATATATTCTAGCTAAATAGGAGCTAGGTTTAGGAAGCTAGTTCCTTTCTATTGCTAATCTAGGTTTTCTCCTTGTTGGATGTGGTATCGGACTCTTCTAACAGGTCCTGTCCCGTGAAGTAGTTGTTGACTCCTCGGCCTTCGAGTTGCACTGTAGATCCTCCTATGCTGCCTCCATATCTAAGCAGGGGATTTAAGAGTGGGATGAGTACAAGCGTACTCAACAAGTTCATTATAGGAAAGAGGTGTTTAATGCACTAGCTACGGCATTAGACCAGAAAGTCTAATACCAATGCAGGTTTTCATAATCATTTCTTCAAAAGGTTGCTTTTATTCAGAAGAACTATGTCCGTCAGCCTTCACCGGTTGACTAGAACTTCATGGAGTTCCTTTCCGGCAGCGTTCGCAGTTCCATATCCCGGAACAGGAGTGACTGGTCACGATTCGTTACACTGCAGAGGTGTGTTGCTTTACCCATAAGAGATCTTAACCTTGGTGCCAACCAGGAATGACCCGTCCACACTTCCTTTGGTGTGAGGCCCGGTATAAGGTCATAGCCAATCATATTCCTCCGCTACCTCATACACCCACCCTTTGTTGCATGCCCGACCCTGGGTCCTCGTCGGTCCCATTATTCCCACTCACGGGTGGACCCCGACCACGACAACAGTTCTGGGCTCTTACCATGAACTCCTTCGCCGGTAGATGCAACCCCTCATAGACCGCAATACCGTGGGGACTTTAGGCTTCCCCAGCCACCAAATGCTCCTCGGGCTACAAGTGTCTACGGACAATGCCGTGGGGACTTTAGGCTTCCCCAACCACCAAATGCACCTTTGGATAACAAGTGCCTACGGTAAAGCGCGTCCGTTGATGTACAAGAGGTGGAAATACAATTGACTATACCGTCCCATTCCAGATCTTATGGTTAACACAGGTATTACGACACAAGAATCACTGGACGACATTTGTTGTTTAATCCTAGATGGATATAAACCCTTGCAATGGAACCTCCACCATATCAACACAATCCATGGTTCCATTGCCCACCACATAGTCATATTCATAGTTATGAAAATAGTGGTTTTGCTTTTTATGCAATAGTGATAAACATAGTACTTTGCAAGTAATTTGGTAAAAATACTCAAATGACATGAGCAAACGATGAACTTGCCTTTCTTGACTGCAAGATTATGCAGGCAAGGGTCTTCGATACGCAATAACTCCAAATTCTGAAATAGCATCATCGTCCGGTAAGGACGATGTTTAAAAGATTGGCAAGGATGCAATAATGCATAAGTATGAGATGCAATCGCTCTAAGCGTGACCTAACCCCGATGATTTAGGATTAGTGAGTTGTAGTGATTTGTTTAGGGTGTGTTGCACTTTTAGAATGATTCACAAACAAGGTTCTTATTCAGGTTTGTGTTGTTTTAGAATCATAAGCAAGTGGTAAGATGCATAGTAACAATCATACACACCAAGGAATAATAGTTGTATAATAAGTAAAGAGCAGTTGTCAAGTTTAAGTCCTATATTGCGTGGTTGATTATTACTTATTATATAATTCAAAAGAATAACTTTTGAAGAACATGTTCTTTAATAAAGGACAAGTATGATAATTAGGTGTTACCACCCGATTTTGGCCAAATCAGGAGATGGGCCGTAAGTGAAGATGGGCTTGGAGGACGTACACGTGGAGCATCTTTGAAGCGGCCTTGTGCTGAGAATTTGGGCCAAGTTGCCTGTGTATCTGTAATATTATTAGATCGTATCGTGTTTAGAATTAACAGATAGAGTCGGCCCGTGCACGGTTAGGTGCACGCCTCAATTAGAAAGTCCCTTGGACTATAAATATGTATCTAGGGTTATCGGAAAGGAGGACAATCATCGTTCAACCAACACAAATCAGGCGCATCGCCACCCCTTTCTTCGAGGGTTTCTCCCGGGTAAGCACCATGCTGCCTAGATCGCATCTAGCGATCTAGGGATATACGTTTATTCGTCAACCTTGTACTGCTCGTGCTGAAGCCTTGTTGATGGCGAGCAGTGCTATTTATCCTTAGGTGTTTAGGGGCTTGCATTGATGCTTTAACGTGCATATCTGCGTGGCGATGCCGTTCCTCGACACCTAGCCCTTACGTCTATCCGGACGTAAGGGCAGCTTGTTCGTTACTTAGTAGATCCGATCCTTTATAGTTGCTCCTTGCTCCGCAGGGATTAGTTTAATATCTGCATAGTTGGGCCTTACGCTGGGGTCGGAGGATCCGGTAGTGCGTTAGATGTTGTTCACCGTCCCTGCGAGGGATGTTCCGGGAATCGACGTTATGTTGGTTTTTAGGCCTCTCGTAGGGGTGGTTTGCATCATCTTCCGTAGCTGCTAGGCCCGATCACACGTAGGACGTTCCGGTTATGCGGTGAAAACCCTAAACTGTCGTGGATCGTTTTAGCTTTGTCCTGATCAAGCAGGATCCCCATGCCATTGTAAATCCAACGTGAAACATGGGGCGATCGGCTCTTGAGCCGGGAAACCTGAGAGCCGATAGGGCTCGTATTTAATGTTTACGTGTCTACCATGCAGGAACAATCGAAGCACTCTAACACCTTCTGATCGGGTCTAGGTCAGGTGGCACGCCCTAGCAACCGCCGGACGTGGCTAGAAGATTTGCGGGACGCGAGGTGCCGGGGTCCACTAAGCGGCCCAGGAGCTTCCGGCTCTTCGTGTTGCTCAGCCATTGCCCGTCGGTGGGTTTGGTAACACATTCGCACGCCGGTGGGACAACCTTGCAACATCCACGTCAACATCGGCATCCGAGATGGCGGAGGAACAGATCACATACGAGGATCTTCCTCCCGATCATAAGAAGAAGTACGATGAGCTGAAGGCCATCGTTGAAGCCGAACTCATCGGCTCCTTTGAGAAGACCCGTTCGCACGGTATCGGTTCAAAGGATTCACGCCACAAGCGTCCTTGACGGGGTAGATCTATCCTCCCTTCGGATGAACACCAGAGCCCTGCGACGGAAATCAACTACGTGGTGGCCCATTCACTGCATCGGCATTGAGATCCTGGTGAATTCTTTGGAGCGCGTTGCGTTCCGGGTGGTCCAAGAGATCATGGAGCGTCGGTACTCCCCTTCAGGACCTGCTCTAGGGACTCACCAAGGAGAAGTGCAACTCCACACCAGGCCACCATTGCCGTACTCGATGGCAGCTCCACAGCAACAAGGTTCACCGGCATACGTTGTCTACAAGATCGGAGGTGATCCGGGCGACTACCAGTTCTTATATGAGCCGCCCAAGGAGATCCCACACGGATACGTGTGCACGTTTGTGCCGGAGTGCAACAACTGGACACGGCGATCCGGGCTCCGGCGGGAGGGATTGCGGGTAGGAGCCATTGTTCGGCGGAGGAACGCTGCAGCGGGAGTTTGGGAGCGGAAGCTGAGAAACAGCGTGGCTAGCCAAGTATACTTGCACCGTCCGGAAAGCTCGCTGCCACCACCTCCACGCAGATCGATCAGCGCTCTGAGAGATCGGTTCGGCATCTTGAAGAAGAAGATAATGTCGGCTATTCCAAGCCGTACCCCAATGAGTTTGACCTGATCCCACTACCACCTAAGTACCGGCTTCCGGACTTCAACAAATTCGATGGGTCGAAGGGTCTAGCTCCATCGAACACGTGAGCCGATACTTGGCCCAGCTGGGCATGGCTTCGGCATCGGATCAGCTACGGGTGAGGTGCTTCTCGCAATCCCTCACCGGTCCAGCTTTTGGATGGTACACCTCGTGCAGCCGAATTCACGATCATGGAAGCAGTTGGAGGAACAATTTCACACCCAATATCATTCGGAAGCTACGAAGTTGGTATTGCCGAACTAGCACAAGTTCGGTAGAGGCGAGGAGAGACGGTGTCGAGTACATTCAACGTTTCAGAACTGTCAAGAACCGATGCTATTCGGTTCATTTAAGCGAGAAAGACGATCGAGCTGGCGTGGCAGGCCTTGCAGCGTCATTCAAGGATCGACGTTCCAAGTGGAGTACAACTGTTGGCGCACTGGTCGGTCGACGACCTTATAAACAGCGCCATCAGAAGGTGCAGGACAAGTTCAGCGCGCGATAACCCTGGTCAATGCGATGAGGATGAAGATTCTGCGGATGATCGGGAAGTTGCGGTAGCCGAGTGGACTCGGACGCGTGTCCTGCAAATGGGTGAACCCGCCGGGGCCTCCAAGAGGGTTGGACTTCGATGTGAGCAAAACGAACAGATCTTCGATCTGCTACTAAAGAGAAGCAGTTGAAGCTCCTGAAGGCCACAAGATCCCTACGGCGCGGAGATGAACAAAAGGCCATACTGCAAATGGCATCATACGTTCACACGCCACCAACGACTGCAAAGTGTTGCGCGCACAAATTCAGATGGCGATAGAATCAGGCCGATTAACTTTCGGACAGTTTGCCATGAAGGTAGACATGCTTCCGTTTCCGGACGTCAATATGGTGGACCTGAGCCACTCCATAAGGGAACCTGGGTTCTCTTTTGATGTCAATATGGCAGGGTTTGTGATCCGCCATGGCAAAGATAAAGCCGAGAGCAGCCACTCTCGTGGCAAGGATAAAAGGAGGCCGTTCCACGCGACCGGCCCCAAGATGATGATGTACCTAACCGAGGAGGAGGTGAGAAGCATACGGTATCGCGCCCACTCTCCGTGCATCTCCTCAACAAATATGAGCAGCAGTATGACCGACGTCGACGCTACGACGAAGACGATGAGAAATATCGTCGGTCGGATGCGGAAAGCAGGAGGTATCGTCAGTATGATGGAAGCAACGATGGGTACGAACGCCACGCTGGAGGGAGGTCAAGGGAGCAAGACAATGTGGATAAGCACTGGAACTGTCCCTTCTTCAAACATTGCTGGGACTCGGGAATGAGCCGATTGCCAACAATCGAGAACTGCCCGAGTGCAAACAGCGAAGGAGAAGGACAAACGAAGTTTCGGTGTTCGAGCGTCTAGGACCTCTCCCACCACATAACAAACGAGCTGAGTCCTCTCAAGAAGAAGACTTCGAGGAGTCGGATGGAGAAGAAGATAGGTATCACCGGCCAAAGTGGTGCCCTGATGGACTCAGCCATTCTCGAAGCGTAGAGTGCAGCGGCTGCGAAAACTGGAAGAAGCCGAGGCACAGTACCTGTACACGTTGAGAAGAGCACGGCCCGATCTGGCCGTGAAAATTCAGCAAACGATGAGACGAAGGCGCGCCCGCCAAAGAAAGTATGGCGCCCAAAACAGGCAAATGCACGGCATCGGGCGATGCCGATGCGGAGGCAACGGCCGATACAAACATGGTATCCGTGACTCGGATGGAGTAGCAGGTCCAAGACATTGGACGTACGTGGCAAGGCCCCTGAGATCGGCCATCAAAAAAAAAAGGAAAGCAAAGGATCTTATCTCCAACATGCCACGTAGCTACATTAGAAATCCAAGAAGTTGCAAACCATCGCCAAAGCATTGCAACGGAAAAGGAGGCCGATTCCCGCAATCGGCCAAATTATCATCAGCATCCTTTTGTCTGTGTTCAGCATTGATCCAACAGATGCAGAAGAGCCGATACCATCAATGACTTGACAGAATCGGCTCGGGGGCACATAGATGGATAAGACACGAGGATACGAAGCGGAGAATGCATGCCAAACGAGAACAGCTCAAAGATGGGGCGATACATAAACAAATCGGCCGCAAAAATCGAAAATACAGAAATTTGAGCACAGCCGATGCGTAGACATCGACTTAAGAGTTCAAAGCCGATGCACGGCCATCGACTCAAGGGATGCAACTGTTACAAGCGGAAGCCTAATGGAGCAGTCACCAAGTCACGTGGCGAGGATTTATTGGAGGAACCCCTCATTGGGATTGCTTGGTGACTCGGGCCCTCTCTTCAAGGACTTCCAACTCCTTCGCAAGACTTCAAGCTCGGCACCCGAAGCATCAGTTTGGGCGTCCAAGACAGCCCTTTTCTCATTTAAGCTGCTGATATTTGTCGGCAAGTGGAAGATCGCGGCCCTGACCAACCACAGTAGCAGCACAAGCATGCAGTTCAGGTTAAGGGTGAGCCCGACGAAGGGGCATGTCTTTTCTAAGACTAGAAGGATAGTCGATGATGAAGCAATCGGCTATGACATTCTTTGCTTAAAGTTTGGCTTGGGTGGTGACTTGGTCGGCGTTACTGTGACCAGAGTGAGGGAAAAGCATTAGTCTGCCAGAGACGACGAGCCAATCTGATCAGCAAGGCGCAAGACTTGAGCGAAAGAAGCTCGGGGGGCATGTACAGAAAACGTACCCAGGTGAGCCGATTCAGAATTAGTCGGCCGGTAAAAATCGAGGAAGTACGAAGGATCTCAGCTATAGCCGATGCTTAGACGTCGACGCTAGTACAATTACGCCAGAGCTACCAACTGCATGTTCAAGATACGAATGCGGTAGTACTGCCAGGAGCATCAGTTGAGTTGTTGGTGATTCATCTACAACATCGGCTTTCAGCGGAGGGAAGGTAATCAATGGGGGAAAGTTTAGCTGGCTCTGCATAGTGCCTGCCTCAAATTACCTACAAAGCCCTTGGTTCGATCTGCGCATCCTCACCACTAATCTCGCCTTGACTGAGGCTCGGGGGGGCAGATGGTCTGGCGGATATTCTGTGGTAGAAGCCGATTGGGATATCATCGGCGGATCCTTCGCCGCAACTTTCTTCAACAAATGATGAATTCTTAAAGATTACCAGGTCTCAGAGTCGTCAGTTGAGGAATGGAAGGATGGATTACGTAGGACCGATGCGTTGACATCGGCTTATTAAGCATTGGTTGAGGGAGAATCGGCTAAATCACTCGGCCAAGAAATCGGCAAAATCAAGTTGGGGAAATTCTTCATTGATAACCAGATTTTTTACATAGAAGGAGCCGATTGATCTCAAAAGGAAACTCCTAGGGGATACATTGCCCCGTCTACTACTCCTAGCTCTACCCTATCTAGGGGGTTGCTGCCCTCATCATCGTCGCTGCCGTCGGCGCTACTCCGCCGGCTCGTCGTCTTGCTATAGCGGCCGCCGGCAGGACCTTCGTTGTCCTCGTCTTCTTCATCGCGTCGTCGTCATCACTGTCGTCGCTGAGATTGCCGGGCCATGGCGGTGGCGCTTGGCCGGCTCGTCGGAGGAGCTATCGTCCTCCTCCTCCTCCACCTCCTCGAGGAGGTTACTCCCTCCCAGGGAAGATCGTCTTCCTCGCTCTCCGCTGCCCCATTGGCGAAGTTGCGGAGGACGCTTTCCCCATCGGTCAGAGATTGGTCGTCCTCGACCAGATGGAGAAGTCGTGGCTTGGTTCGTCCCGGCCTCGATGGCGCGGCGGATGTTGGCCGCATGGGCTTCCTCGGGTTCCACTCCGGCGTCGCTCGCGGAGGGGGAGGACTGCGTGGAAAGACCCGATGAGGAGGAAGAAGACGACATGCTGGGAGGAGTTTTTGGGAGTGCTAGTGCGAGAAGGACAGAGAAGAGAACTGTTCGATACGGCCAAATAAAAAGGGGATATAATGATTTAATGCCTAAGCAGTTCCCAAGGACGTGGTACCAGAACCGTCAAGTCGTGCAGAGAAGTTGAGAAGGCAAGACGTCATCATGAAGAATACTGCGACGGTTCTGCCACGACATGACCCTTCGAAGGAGACAGATGGTTTTGCAATTATCATTATCAAAACTAGGGGGGCATGTGTTACCACCCGATTTTGGCCAAATCAGGAGATGGGCCGTAAGTGAAGATGGGCTTGGAGGACGTACACGTGGAGCATCTTTGAAGCGGCCTTGTGCTGAGAATTTGGGCCAAGTTGCCCGTGTATCTGTAATATTATTAGATCGTATCGTGTTTAGAATTAACAGATAGAGTCTGGCCCGTGCACGGTTAGGTGCACGCCTCAATTAGAAAGTCCCTTGGACTATAAATATGTATCTAGGGTTATCGGAAAGGAGGACAATCATTGTTCAACCAACACAAATCAGGCGCATCGCCACCCCTTTCTTCGAGGGTTTCTCCTTGATACGTCTCCAACGTATCGATAATTTCTTATGTTCCATGCTACTTTATTGATGATACCTACATGTTTTATGCACATTATATGTCATATTTATGCATTTTTGGAACTAACCTATTAACAAGATGCCGAAGAGCCAGTTGCTGTTTTCTGCTGTTTTTGGTTTCAGAAATCCTAGTAAGGAAATATTCTCGGAATTGGACGAAACTTTCGCCCAGGGTCCTATTTTTGCACGAAGCTTCCGGAAGACCGAAGAGATAACGAAGTGGGGCCACGAGGCAGCCCGGAGCTAGGGCGGCGCGGCCCGGCCCTGGCCGCGCCCGGCCTACCTGGGCACCTCGTGTGGCCCCCGCGTTGCCCTTCCGCCTACTTAAAGTCTCCGTCGCAAAACCCCCGATACCGAGAGCCACGATACGGAAAACCTTCCCAGACGCCGCCGCCGCGAATCCCATCTCGGGGGATTTAGGAGATCGCCTCCGGCACCCTGCCGAAGAGGGGATTCATCTCCGGAGGACTCTACACCGCCATGGTCGCCTCCGGAGTGATGAGTGAGTAGTTCACCCCTGGACCATGGGTCCATAGCGTAGCTAGATGGTCGTCTTCTCCTTGTTGTGCTTCATTGTTGGATCTTGTGAGCTGCCTAACATGATCAAGATCATCTATCTGTAATACTATATGTTGTGTTTGTCGGGATCCGATGGATAGAGAGTACTATGATTATGGTGATTATCAATCTATTGTTTATGTGTTGTTTATGATCTTGCATGCTCTCCGTTATTAGTAGAGGCTCTGGCCAAGTTTGTACTCTTAACTCCAAGAGGGAGTATTTATGCTCGATAGTGGGTTCATGCCTCCATGGGACAGTGACAGAAAGTTCTAAGGTTGTGGATGTGTTGTTGCCACTAGGGATAAAACATTGATTCTATGTCTAAGGATGTAGTTGTCGATTACATTACGCACCATACTTAATGCAATTGTCTGTTGCTTAGCAACTTAATACTGAATGGGGTTCGGACGATAACCTGAAGGTGGACTTTTTAGGCATAGATGCGGTTGGATGGCGGTCTATGTACTTTGTCGTAATGCCCAATTAAATCTCACTATATTTATCATATCATGTATATGCATTGTTATGCCTTTCTCTATTTGTCAATTGCCCGACTGTAATTTGTTCACCCAACATGCTTTTATCTTATGGGAGAGACACCTCTAGTGAACTGTGGACCCCGGTCCTATTCTTTACATAGCATACAATCTGCAATTGTGTTTTCTGTTTTCTTTGCAAACATCTTCCACTCGATACGTTTAATCCTTTGTTACAGCAAGCCGGTGAGATTGACAACCTCACTGTTTCGTTGGGGCAAAGTACTTTGGTTTTGTTGTGCAGATTCCACGTTGGCGCAGGAATCCCTGGTGTTGCGCCGCATCACATTTCGCGACCATCAACCTTCAACGTGCTTCTTGGCTCCCTACTGGTTCGATTAAACCTTGGTTTCTTTATGAGGAAAACTTGCTCTGCGCATCATACCTTCCTCTTGGGGTTCCCAACGAACGTGTGAGTTACACGCCATCAAGCTCTTTTTCTGGCGCCGTTGCCGGGGAGATCAAGACACGCTGCAAGGGAGTCTCCACTTCTCAATCTCTTTACTTTGTTTTTGTCTTGCTTTATTTTATTTACTATTTTGTTTGCTGCACTAAATCAAAATACAAAAAAATTAGTTGCTAGTTTTACTTTATTTACTGTCTTGCTCTCCATATCAAAAACACAAAAAAAAATTAGTTACTTGCATTTACTTTATCTAGTTTTTTTAATTTACCGTTGCTAAAATGAATACCCCTGAAAATACTAAATTGTGTGATTTCACAAATGCAAATAATAATGATTTCCTATGCACACCTATTGCTCCACCTGCTACTACAGCAGAATTCTTTGAAATTAAACCTGCTTTATTGAATCTTGTCATGAGAGATCAATTTTATGGTGTTAGTTCTGATGATGCTGCTGCCCATCTCAATAATTTTGTTGAACTTTGTGAAATGCAAAAGTATAAAGATGTAGATGGTGATATTATTAAATTGAAAGTGTTTCCTTTCTCATTAAGAGGAAGAGCTAAAGATTGGTTGCTATCTTTGCCTAAAAATAGTATTGATTCATGGACTAAATGCAAGGATGCTTTTATTGGTAGATATTATCCTCCCGCTAAAATTATATCTTTGAGAAGTAGCATAATGAATTTTAAACAATTAGATACTGAACATGTTGCTCAAGCATGGGAGAGAATGAAAACTTTGGTAAAGAATTGCCCAACCCATGGACTGACTACTTGGATGATCATCCAAACCTTCTATGCAGGACTAAATTTTTCTTCGCGGAATTTATTGGATTCAGCTGCTGGAGGTACCTTTATGTCCATTACATTGGGGGCGGCTACAAAAGTTCTTGATGATATGATGATAAATTACTCTGAATGGCACACGGAAAGAGCTCCACAAGGTAAGAAGGTAAATTCTGTTGAAGAAACCTCTTCCTTGAGTGATAAGATTGATGTGATTATGTCTATGCTTGTGAATGGTAGATCTAATGTTGATCCAAATAATGTTCCTTTAGCTTCATTGGTTTCTCAAGAAGAAAATGTTGATGTGAATTTCATTAAAAATAATAATTTCAACAACAATGCTTATAGGAACAACTCTGGTAATAACTATAGGCCATATCCTGCTAATGGTAATGGTTATGGTAATTCTTATGGGAATTCTTACAACAATAATAGGAGTGTACCCTCTGGTCTTGAAGCTATGCTTAAAGAATTTATTAGTACACAAACTGCTTTTAACAAATCTGTTGAGGAAAAGCTTGATAAAATTGATACTATTGCTTCTAGAGTTGATAGACTTGCCTCTGATGTTAATCTTTTAAAATTGAAAGTTATGCCTAATAATGATATTGATAATAAGATTACTACTACAGCAAATGCCATCCAAGTTAGAATTAATGAGAATATAAGATTAATGGCTGAACTGCGTGCTAGGTGGGATAGAGAAGAAAATGAAAAACTAGCTAAAGAGAATAATGTAGCTAAAGTTTGGACTATCACCACCATTAGTAATGATAATGATTCACATGTTGCTGCACCTCCTACTATCAATGGTAAAATAATTGGTGTTGGCAATGTTTCTACTCCTAGTGCAAAGCGTACAAAACTGCCTGAAATTGCTAAAACTGCTGCAACTGCTTGTGATAAAACTGCTGAAATTTTTTCCAACCTTGGGAACAATGATCCCATTGCTGTAGCTCATAATGATTTAGATTTTGATGATTGCCACATCTCTGAAGTTATAAAGTTCTTACAAAAACTTGCTAAAAGTCCTAATGCTAGTGCTATAAATTTAGCCTTTACAAAACATATTACAAATGCTCTCATAAAAGCTAGAGAAGAGAAACTAAAACTTGAAACTTCTATTCCTAGAAAGTTAGAAGATGGTTGGGAGCCCATCATTAAAATGAAATTCAATGACTTTGAATGTAATGCTTTATGTGATCTTGGTGCAAGTATTTCTGTTATGCCTAAAAAGATTTATGATATGCTTGACTTGCCACCATTGAAAAATTGTTATTTGGATGTTAATATTGCCGATAATGTTAAAAAGAAACCTTTGGGGAGGATTGATAATGTGCACATTACGGTTAAAAATAACCTTGTCCCCGTTGATTTTGTTGTTTTGGATATCGAATGCAATGCATCTTGTCCTATTGTGTTGGGAAGACCTTTTCATCGAACCGTTGGTGCTGTTATTGATATGAGGGAAGGTAATATTAAATATCAATTTCCTCTCAAGAAAGGTATGGAACACTTCCCTAGGAAGAGAATGAAGTTGCCTTTTGATTCTATTATTAGAACAAGTTATGATGTTGATGCTTCTACTCTCGATGTTACTTGATTTGCACTTTCTGCGCCTAGCTGAAAGGCGTTAAAGAAAAGCGCTTATGGGAGACAACCCATGTTTTTACTACAGCAATTTTTTTGTTTTATTGAGTCTTGGAAGTTGTTTACTACTGTAGCAACCTCTCCTTATCATGTTTTTGTGCCAAGTAAAGTTTCTATGTTAAAGTTGATGTTATATTCGGGATCGCTGCGCAGAAACAGCATTGCTGTCTGTCACGAATCTGGGCACAGTTCTCTGTAGAAAATTCAAAAAAATCTGCCAATTTACGAGCGTGATCCTCAGATATGTACGCAACTTTCATTAGTTTTGAGTTTTTCCATTTGAGCAAGTCTGGTGCCAGCTTTAAATTCGTCTTTACGGACTGTTCTGTTTTTGACAGATTCTGCCTTTTATTTCGCATTGCCTCTTTTGCTATGTTGGATTTATTTCTTTGATCCATTAATGTCCAGTAGCATTATGCAATGTCCAGAAGTGAAAATAATGATTGTGTCACCTCTGAATGAGTGAATTATTAATTGTGCACTAACCCTCTAATGAGTTTGCTTGAAGTTTGGTGTGAAGGAAGTTTTCAAGGGTCAAGAGAGGAGAATGATATACTATGATCAAGAGGAGTGAAAGCTCTAAGCTTGGGGATGCCCCCGTGGTTCACCCCTGCATATTTTAAGAAGACTCAAGCGTCTAAGCTTGGGGATGCCCAAGGCATCCCCTTCTTCATCGACAACATCATCAGGTTCCTCCCCTGAAACTATATTTTTATTCAATCACATCTTGTGTTCTTTACTTGGAGCGTCGGTTTGTTTTTGTTTTTGTTTTTGTTTGAATAAAATGGATCCTAGCATTCACTTTGTGGGAGAGAGACACGCTCCGCTGTTGCATATGGACACATGTGTCCTTAGGCTTTACTCATAATGTTCAAGGCGAAGTTTCTTCTTCGTTAAATTGTTATATGGTTGGAATTGGAAAATGCTACATGTAGTAATTCTAAAATGTCTTGGATAATGTGATACTTGGCAATTGTTGTGCTCATGTTTAAGCTCTTGCATCATATTCTTTGCACCCATTAATGAAGAAATACATAGAGCTTGCTAAAATTTGATTTGCATATTTGGTCTCTCTAAGGTCTAGATAATATCTAGTATTGAGTTTTGAACAACAAGGAAGACGGTGTAGAGTCTTATAATGTTTACAATATGTCTTTTATGTGAGTTTTGCTGCACTTGTTCGTCCTTGAGTTTGCTTCAAATAACCTTGCTAGCCTAAACCTTGTATCGAGAGGGAATACTTCTCATGCATCCAAAATCCTTGAGCCAACTACTATGCCATTTGTGTCCACCATACCTACCTACTACATGGTATTTCTCCGCCATTCCAAAGTAAATTGCTTGAGTGCTACCTTTAAAATTCCATCATTCACCTTTGCAATATATAGCTCATGGGACAAAATAGCCTTAAAAACTATCGTAGTATTGAATATGTACTTATGCACTTTATATTTTATTAAGTTGCTTGTTGTGCGATAACCATGCTTCTGGGGAACGCCATCAACTATTGTTGAATATCATGTGAGTTGCTATGCATGTCCGTCTTGTCTGAAGGATCTATCATTTTAGTGGTTGGAGCATGCAAAATTGTTAGAGAAGAACATTGGGCCGCTAACTAAAGCCATGAATCATGGTGGAAGTTTCAGTTTTGGACATATATCCTCAATCTCATATGAGAATAATAATCATTGCTACATGCTTATGCATTTAAGAGGAGTCCATTATCTGTTGTCCATGTTGTCCCGGTATGGATGTCTAAGTTGAGAATAATCAAAAGCGAGAAATCCAAAATGCGAGCATTCTCCTTAGACCTTTGTACAGGCGGCATGGAGGTACCCCTTTGTGACACTTGGTTGAAACATGGCATGCAAAGATCCGGTAGTCCAAGCTAAGTAGGACGAGGTGCGGACACTATTAGTATACTATGCATGAGGCTTGCAACTTGTAAGATATAATTTACATAACTCATATGCTTTATTACTACCGTTGACAAAATTGTTTCATGTTTTCAAAATAAAAGCTCTAGCACAAATACAACAATCGATGCTTTCCTCTTTGAAGGACCTTTCTTTTACTTTTATTGTTGAGTCGGTTTACCTATCTCCTTCCACCTTAAGAAGCAAACACTTGTGTGAACTGTGCATTGATTCCTACATACTTGCATATTGCACTTGTTATATTACTTTATGTTGACAATATCCATGAGATGTACATGTTATAAGTTGAAAGCAACCGCTGAAACTTAATCTTCCTTTGTGTTGCTTCAACACCTTTACTTTGATTTATTGCTTTATGAGTTAACTCTTATGCAAGACTTATTGATGCTTGTCTTGAAGTACTATTCATGAAAAGTCTTTGCTTTATGATTCAGTTGTTTACTCATGTCATTACCTTTGTTTTGATCGCTGCATTCATAACATATGTTTACAAATAGTATGATCAAGATTATGATGGCATGTCACTTCAGAAATTATCTTTGTTATCGTTTTACCTGCTCGGGACGAGCAGAACTAAGCTTGGGGATGCTGATACGTCCAACGTATCGATAATTTCTTATGTTCCATGCTACTTTATTGATGATACCTACATGTTTTATGCACATTATATGTCATATTTATGCATTTTGGAACTAACCTATTAACAAGATGCCGAAGAGCCGATTTGTTTTCTGCTTTTTGGTTTCAGAAATCCTAGTAAGGAAATATTCTCGGAATTGGACGAAACTTTCGCCCAGGGTCCTATTTTTGCACGAAGCTTCAGAAGACCGAAGAGATAACGAAGTGGGGCCACGAGGCAGCCGGGAGCTAGGCGGCGCGGCCGGCCCTGGCCGCGCGGCCTACCCCTGGGCACCTCGTGTGGCCCCCCGCGTTGCCCTTCCGCCTACTTAAAGTCTCCGTCGCAAACCCCACGAGAGCCACGATACGGAAAACCTTCACGCCGCCGCCGCGAATCCCATCTCGGGGGATTCGGGAGATCGCCTCCGGCACCTGCCGGAGAGGATTCATCTCCCGGAGGACTCTACACCGCCATGGTCGCCTCCGGAGTGATGAGTGAGTAGTTCACCCCTGGACCATGGGTCCATAGCGGTAGCTAGATGGTCGTCTTCTCCTTGTTGTGCTTCATTGTTGGATCTTGTGAGCTGCCTAACATGATCAAGATCATCTATCTGTAATACTATATGTTGTGTTTGTCGGGATCCGATGGATAGAGAGTACTATGATTATGGTGATTATCAATCTATTGTTTATGTGTTGTTTATGATCTTGCATGCTCTCCGTTATTAGTAGAGGCTCTGGCCAAGTTTGTACTCTTAACTCCAAGAGGGAGTATTTATGCTCGATAGTGGGTTCATGCCTCCATTGAATCTGGGACAGTGAGAAAGTTCTAAGGTTGTGGATGTCTTGTTGCCACTAGGGATAAAACATTGATTCTATGTCTAAGGATGTAGTTGTCGATTACATTACGCACCATACTTAATGCAATTGTCTGTTGCTTAGCAACTTAATACTGAATGGGGTTCGGACGATAACCGAAGGTGGACTTTTTAGGCATAGATGCGGTTGGATGGCGGTCTATGTACTTTGTCGTAATGCCCAATTAAATCTCACTATATTTATCATATCATGTATATGCATTGTTATGCCTTTCTCTATTTGTCAATTGCCCGATTGTAATTTGTTCACCCAACATGCTTTTATCTTATGGGAGAGACACCTCTAGTGAACTGTGGACCCCGGTCCTATTCTTTACATAGCATACAATCTACTGCAATTGTGTTTTACTATTTTCTTTGCAAACATCTTCCACTCGATACGTTTAATCCTTTGTTACAGCAAGCCGGTGAGATTGACAACCTCACTGTTTCGTTGGGGCAAAGTACTTTGGTTTTGTTGTAGATTCCACGTTGGCGCGGAATCCCTGGTGTTGCGCCGCATCACATTTCGCGACCATCAACCTTCAACGTGCTCCTTGGCTCCTCCTGGTTCGATTAAACCTTGGTTTCTTTCTGAGGGAAAACTTGCTACTGTGCGCATCATACCTTCCTCTTGGGGTTCCCAACGAACGTGTGAGTTACACGCCATCAAGCACCATGCTGCCTAGATCGCATCTAGCGATCTAGGCAGTATACGTTTATTCGTCAACCTTGTACTGCTCGTGCTGAAGCCTTGTTGATGGCGAGCAGTGCTATTTATCCTTAGGTGTTTAGGGGCTTGCATTGATGCTTTAACGTGCATATCTGCGTGGCGATGCCGTCCCTCGACACCTAGCTGCCCTTACGTCTATCCAGACGTAAGGGCAGCATCTTGCTTGTTCGTTACTTAGTAGATCCGATCCTTTATAGTTGCTCCTTGCTCCGCGATTAGTTTAATATCTGCATAGTTAGGCCTTACGCTGGGGTCGGAGGATCCGGTAGTGCGTTAGATGTTGTTCACCGTCCCTGCGAGGGATGTTCCGGGAATCGACGTTATGTTGGTTTTTAGGCCTCTCGTAGGGGTGGTTTGCATCATCTTCCGTAGCTAGGCCCGATCACACGTAGGACGTTCCGGTTATGCGGTGAAAACCCTAGACTGTCGTGGATCGTTTTAGCTTTGTCCTGATCAAGCAGGATCCCCATGCCATTGTAAATCCAACGTGAAACATGGGGCGATCGGCTCCTTGAGCCGATCCACGAAACCTGAGAGCCGATAGGGCTCGTATTTAATGTTTACGTGTCTACCAGGAACAATCA
Organism: Lolium multiflorum; assembly: GCA_030979885.1. Lineage (NCBI taxonomy): Eukaryota > Viridiplantae > Streptophyta > Magnoliopsida > Poales > Poaceae > Lolium > Lolium multiflorum. The sequence continues at coordinate 174,146,637 of CM061748.1, read as the reverse complement.
AAGCACTCTAACACCTTCCTGATCGGGTCTAGGTCAGGTGGCACGCCCTAGCAACCGCCGGGACGTGGCTAGAAGATTTGCGGGACGACGCGAGGTGCCAGGGTCCACTAAGCGGCCCTGGGAGCTTCCCGGCTCTTCGTGTTGCTCAGCCATTGCCCGTCGGTGGGTTTTGGAGGGTAACATTAGGTTTGTGGGGTTCTATGGTGTACTTTGGTTTCCATTAGTTTCTAGAGTAAGTATTAGATGGATCACAACAATGTTGGATTCATCAACACCTAGGGCTTGTAAGGTTGAGTTAAGCCTAGGCATCCTAAGTAATTATTTATTCAGAGCTGCTATCAAGGTTGGTTCATCTTGCTGGTGATAGCTAGCTAGGGTTTATAGGTCCTTATAAGCAGGGTTGATGATGATTCTTTATTTACTTCAAAAGAATAACTTTTGAAGAACATACTTCTTAAATAAGAAGAAGTATAACAATTAAGGTTGAGGTTATCTTGGATTAGCTTAATGGACTTCTAAGTAGAGAATGGTTGGTTCCTAAATAGGATGGTTCATAATTATCTCACACTAGTAGGGTTTAGTGGAGTATGAAATGTAAGGTAATCATTAATCATGGTTACAATTAGGATTCATCACAATGGTGTGATGCTAATCAAGGATAGTTAAGGATGGTGGTCTTGGGAATAGGAACTAGGGTTTTGCACTTGGTTGATCCTACTTGAGTATTTAGGTCTAATGAAGATGAACACAAGGGATACCCATATATTAGTGATAGGTCTACTACATTTTATGTGACCAAGACAAGTATTTAGTTGCTACTATGATTCTATGAACAAAGTACCATGATCACATGTTCTATCCAAGGGTTTAAGTTTAGAAACAAATTAAGGTTCACATGAAATAGTGGAGTTAGGGTTTGGTTCATAATTGGATTAGGTTTTTAGGGTTCCACATAAATTTATGAGGTTGTGTTCTTTATTTATTATGGAATTAGGGTTTCCTCATAACCATATACTTCTTAGGTTAATAAATTCATTATAAAATAGAATTTATTAATAACTTTGAAATAAAATAATATTGAATTTGGCATTTTATTATTTTTAAAGATTTATAATAATTAGGGTAATTATTAATCAGGGTTTAAATCCTTTTAATAAGGATTTAACAAAATAATAATAAAAGAAAACTACTTTTTAAGTTTTATTTATTTACTTATTGATTTTTATTTATTTGATAAGCTTTTCTTAATTATTGAGTTTTACTTAAATTTAGAATTAATAATAAAGGCTTAAATTAATAGGTTTAAATAATTAAATTTTTATTAAGAATAAAATTTCATATTATATTTTTATTGGATAGATTTTTCTTTTCTAAGAATTTTAATATCTTATTTACATTTTTCTGACTTAAATTGAATTTTCTAAATTTATTTGAAGTGGCAGTAATTTACTGGAATTAAATTTAAATGGAATAGACTAAATGTACCGGTGGGGTTCTACCCGTGTGGCTGACTGGTGGACCAGGGTTCCACGCTGGCTGCCACGCAGGCGTGGACCAAGTCAAAATCGGGAGCATGGCGGGGAAGCTCCCTGCCGGCGGGATTCGGCGACGGCGCCGCCGTTCCCGGGCATATGTGGATGGACTACTCATATCAATTGAACCAGAACGTTACGGTGAGCATTTTGGTACCAGCGCCGCCCGCTTTTGACCACCGGAGCATGGCCGGCGATGAAGCGCTGCGGCGGAGGAGACGGTCCTATGGTGCTAGCATGCGATGGAGCACTAGAAGAGGAGCCAAGATGCTCAGGAGAGTCAGTGTCTCACCATGAACACGCCGGGCTTGACCGCGAGGCAAGGGGAGGTCGCAATCGCCGAGATTGCTCGATGCCGGCGTCGGGGAAGACGGCCAGGCATGGTCGATTGCGAGCACCTCGGCTCGATTCCTTGCGCACGGTGAGGTTGTCGACCATGATGGTGACTATGGCGTACTCGGCGGGGCCTGGGAAGGTCCTCATCGACGGCGATGGCCGGTGTCCTGTCGACTAGGGTTTCGGCAAGAGGGGAAAAATGGAGCGAGGGGGAAGAAATTGGAGGCTAGGGTTCGTCGGAGGCCTTTATACGGCGCCAGGGCGCGCCTCGTCACGACGCCGAGCGAGGAGGGCTTGCCAGCGCCGAGGGAAAGCCAAGCACGGCTTCGTGCTGGCGCCCATGCGTACTGGAGAGGATGAGGACGAGCTCCTCTCCAAATTTTTTTAGACGAAGGGTTATTCGGGCTGATCCTGGGCTATGGTTTGGGCTACACTGGTGGGTTGTTGGTGGGCTGCCACGGCCAGGTAGGCTAGGTAAGGTTTTTCTCCTCCTTTTCTTTTTCTGTTTTCATTTTCTATTTTGTAATTGCCAAATTAAACTCATATTTGAATTATGTTCTTTTTTTTTGCAGGTGTCTCAATTGGTATATTTCAATGAGTATGTATTGCAATACTATTCCACCACTTTCTTATTTGTAGAAAGTATTTAATATTTGATTAAATTTAATACATATAGGATTACTCAAAGTAGTTAATGGACATGGGTTTATTTTCTTATTTAAATTTCCTTTTCCTTATAGATCAAAACTTTTGGAATGATTAGAGTTAATACTTTTAACTCATAGTATCTCATAGATTGTTATTAGTGCTTGGTTTCTATTTGATGAATTTGTTACTTGCACATAATTTTATGTGAGCCCTTGCTTATTAAGGTCTTGTAGATTTTATTTTAACCATATTTCAAATGTAGTACTGGAATTATATTGAATAACACCTTGAAACACATATACTACTCTCATCATGGGTTGGTCTAATTATAAGGATAAGTGGTTGATCACATATAGGGTTTTAATTATATGATTTAGCAATAGGTTAATCTTAGGTTCATTAATTGAAGCCTAAGATTTAGTTTGTGAGCAATTCTGAGGTTCTAATGGTATTCACCTAATGGCATATGGTTTGGAACTCAAATGTGAATTAGGTTTATGGTCATGATCACCCAAGTGATGCACAAACTAGAGTGTAGTCTCCCTTATCCATGATAAGGTGATTACTTTCTTAATATTTGATGTTCTCCATTATTTACTAAGGACTTGAGAATTAGTTTTATCTTCCACCAATAGATTTATATTATATCCTAAATCTATTGTTAAAGTAACTAAAGTTGTTATAGTTCTTTTTATAGTTAACTTTGGTCATATGGATGGATGGTTTCTCACTATATTAAGTATGGAGTTTGAATCTAAGATTGTCTTAGGTCCTTTAATTGAGAAATGAATGAATTATAGATGTGCTAGTATTCTACTTATGATCACCAAATGGTTCACAAGTTAAGGTTGGGATATAAGCCTAGGGTTTCTTACTAGTTACCTCACTATGATTTCATGTGGTGAATGATATCTACTAATCCTATTAGGATTTAACTTATCCTTACATACCTCAAGAGCATGATCATGGATTAGGCATGATCAACTTGTTCTTGGTATCTTTACCTCAAGTTCTTAGGGTTTATGATCATCACTCAATTTATAATGATCAAGATATGGCTTCCTAAGGATCTCTCATTAAATAGTGTTCTCACTTCCATGATCAAGCATTGTCTTGATCAATTAAGGTATAGCACTTCTATTTTACTTTCTTGGATAGTACTGCTATGGTTGCCTCAATAATTTATATCCTAGGAGAATGCCTGAGATAATAACTTATAGCTCTATCTAAGGAATAATGGTTTAATTAACCATTTGGATGTAGGGAAAGGTCTAGAACTCCACTTGGCTATCTTGGTTGAATTAATCTCCTCCTTACTTTATCAGTTCATGGATATGGTATTATTCCATGTGATGTTAGGTTATCTCACCACTCCAAAGGAAATGGTTTACAGCCTAATACTTTAGTTCAAAGGTTGTACTTTATTCTTAAATAGGTAAAGCTAGGTTTAGAATAAATGGTCTCTCTCATTTGGGAAGGCTTGAATAATACTCTAGGGTTCCTCTTGAAAATGATGTTGTGATCATATGGATATTTATCTTCAAGGTTTGCCTTAATGTTTGTCATTGCTTCTTTGGTAATATAGAACTCCCTCCTCTATAGGGTTGATGTAAAGTTATTGGTAATAGAGAGGAATATATACTACTTGAGTGGATCTCCTTGTTATAATTCCAATGTGGAAGTGGATTGAATACCATGAGGTTTCATGGTAGGATCATAGATTAGTCTTATGACATGGAAAAGATAAGTGAAGAATAGTTTCTCCAGTTATTGTTACTTGATTTCCAATTAAAGGGATGTTCATATGTTATGTCAAGGAATATCATGTTGTGATCTTCAATAAGATCAAGTAGTTGATTTTTTGAGTAAAGTGTTGTTGTGTTGATTATTAGTTCCATTTGATCTAACCCCTTAGATCAAATCATCTTTACCCAACACAAGGTTTTAACAAAGTCACATTGAGGTTTATAGCGCTTGACTTGATGAGCTACTTCAATTCCACCAAGGTCAAGTGAAACTTAAGTTACTGTGACTGTTTTACTTTAAAGCGCGAAAATTCCCCAGATTTTCTATGCATGAATGCAATGCACACATCTGTTCCCTCTATTTTTGTAACCCCATTACCTGGGATATTACACTTCATAAATGTTGCCCACTTAAGATAGATGTCATCAGCAAGGTAGTATCATGTGGTGTACCTGCGGTCGTTTGCTTCAAACTCCACCGGTGGTGACTCACCATTTGCTAGCTTGGCAAAGAGATGTGAACGTTGAAGACCATTAATATTGTTGCAAGAACTGGGCATCTCAAAGAACACATGCCAAAGCCAAGTATCCTCATCAGCCATGGCCTCAAGAATGATGTTGGGATCCTTTTTGTGTCCTCTAAACTGTCCATGCCATGTTGCGGGACAGTTCTCCCACCTCCAATGCATGGAATCAATGAAGTCGAGCATTCCGGGAAACCCACGGGTTGTGTTCTGCTCCAACAGCTGAGTCGTGTCTTAAGCATTGGGTGCTCTCAAGAACTTAGGCCCAAACACCTCAGCCATGGACAATACAAACCGCTCGACGCACTTAATGCTCTAGCTCTCACCCATTGCCAGGTGGATCAACAAGATCTGCGGGAATTCCATATGTCATCATGCGCAATGTCGCGGTTACCTTTTGGTAGGTTCTATGTCCAAGCACCCCGGCACAACTCCGCCTCTGCATGAAGAATCGATCATGGAGCTTCAGACATTACGCAATGTGCTTGAACAAATCAATAGACATCCAGAGCGAACGGTGAAACTGTGAAAGTATCTTTCAGGATACACCAGATGGTCAACAACATAGTTGAGCATGAACTTGTTGTCCTCATCGGTTCTCCGCCTTCGAATGTACCCATGGCCCCAAACGTAACCACCGTGCTTCGACCTTTTGTTCTTGTGCATTAACAAGACCATAGCAATGTCCTCCTCCATATCAAGCTCTTCATCGAACTCTACTCGAACAAAACCATCTACAAGTAAAATCATTGACAATAGCGTTCACGAACTACTTGTATGCATGCCAAATAGATTTTAAAAATGAGCTTCATCTCTTCAATCCTTTTGTCAAACAATTTGCGAACGGTTGTTGGTCATGGCCGGCGCAGTCACTGTTGGTCGAGTCGTCGGTGACAGAGGCGGACGCCGGCAGTTACGGAGGGGGGCGCGGTCGACCGGCCGAACCAAGAAAGATCGGCGTCCCAGAGCAGCTCGGCGGACCGCGAGGGGCGCGGGTAGCTGCTTGTGTACCCTGCGGCTCGGGAGGTTGACGGAGGTGTGATGAAGGGCGGTCTAAGCTCATCGGCGACCCCAAATCGATCTGCGTCGTCGCCCAATTCAGATCGAAGACATGGCGGCCACGGCCATCGTGGGCGGCAGAGAAGACAGGCAGAAGTGCGGAGACACGACAAAGAGGACCGGCATGAAGAGGTGGAGGTGCAGCGAAGCTAATCCGTGTCGATTAAGTTCGCGCCGGTCGATTTGTCGCCGGCGGTGGTCAAGGGTAGGTGGAGGGCGAGCGGCAGGAGTGGAAAGAAATTTTAGCAATGTCATTGGCCACTCGCGCGCACCTGAAATTTGTTTTGCATCACCACGGTAATGTATTTTACATCACCCTGGCCAAAATTTAGAGCTGCTCTAAGAAAAAATTGAACCACCAATGTGATGTCTTGCGCCACATGCAGCGAGAAGATGCTCAGACAGGAACTACTGTAGAACGGGGAGGCAAACTAGTTTGTAATTGCCTGAATATTCTGGCTTGTAAATAACTAGAGCCAGCCACTGGTGGATAGGGAATTCATGGTTTATTGCTGCAAAGGTTGCGGCTCTTCAGATTTGTCATCTTTGGATATTTTTATTTACTTTTGCGAATTGTCATCCTTGGATATCTAATGTGTGGTTCCATCTTTTACTCTAGTGTGGTTTTATCATATTCATTTGAAACTCAGAATGAAAAATCAAAGAGAAAAGAGTGCCTCATGTTGTCAGGCGTCTGATCTGCATGACATTCGAGAGCAGAGGACTACACCGTGTTCCTGGGGCTGGGACATGCTGCGCACGGAACTGCTTTTCCTCCGCAAGTGTAAGACATTCTGATTTCTGATCAACGTGTGTAGCTCACATTATGAATTAACCATAATTTTCAGCTTTATTAACGACGACACTGTGGAGCCATGCATGCAAATTATGCAACTAAATCAATTGCTAAAGTCAGATACCCTACTACCACACAGAGATGCTGCGCTACGAAGCAAAAGACGAAACGTTATTCCACGTGGAAGATACAAAGGTCCGACTCACAAACATAAAGGCCGGGCAGGCCCAGCTGCATAATAAGGGAACCCTAACGCCCACAGGGACCTACTCAAACTTCGACGCTAGAATGCAAATCCTATTTTTCTCCTAATACAACAATCAATCTCAGGTTGCAAGTTATGTACATTGCATGCCTGACATTAGAAGGGATCACAGACTGCCATGATGACAAATAAATCAGAGACTCTCAGACTAGAGAAGGCTATGTAGTTTGTACATCCGTGTGAAATTTCCATAGATTAATTCAGGCCATCACCTTCTCCGCCTTTTCGACTCCACCGGCTGCACATATTAGCGTAAACGAATTATGAGCAAATTTATCAGGTACCCAAGTATGATAACCCTAGCGTGTTTCTTGTTTAAGATTTCCATGCATAAAGCTGCGGTTTTAGTTCCATGCATGTCTAAAAAAAGTTAGACAAGATAATGCATTCAGCAAAAGATGGGGTGATTTCATGTAGGATTTTATTATGCAAAAACCATAGGATTGCAATCATAAAGGATATGGAATTTCAGTAGAGCACTGCATTTAACCTTACCCTGAGAAGAGCAAACAGTATGTAATCACCTGACAGACAGTGAGAACTTAACATGCATATACTTTTTTTTTGCGGGTATTAACATGCATATACTTCGAGAGAAGGTGGACCAAATAACGTCTACCAGAGTATAAATGAAATGGTATGTTCTCCTAAAGAGTAAAATGTGCTCAGTCCTGAAAACGTGAATGTGTCCAAGTTGTAAGGGGTCCACAACCAGCGGTTTCCAACCACCCATCGCTAGCCCTGGCAACTAATAAGGTATTTTTTCGGGCAACTAATAAGGCGTATTGACTATGCAAGCTTAGCATCACAGTCAATAGTTTACCTTTTCATCTGACTGCGCTGTAGCTTCATGAGAATTCTCAGCCGTCTTTCCATTTTCAGCAGTACAGCTCTGGCAGAAAAAGTGCTCACGTTTCTTTGCTTCTTTAATGCTCATTCCGATACAAGAAGGGTGAAACCTGGAAAACAAAAGCAGCAATTATAAACTAAAAAGGACTCAAATTCCTGGAGTTAGTTGATTACATAGGACATATACACATACAAACAGAAACCAGAATGGATCGAAAAGAACAAACATATTGCATGAGCTAATCATTATGGTGCATCCTTTGTACCATATGCACAGAAAAAACATACAAGAATATACTATACTCAAGAACCAGCCAATCATTTACTCTGCACAACTAAAAATTAAAAAAAAACAGAATGACATTCTATGTGTCTTGACTCTTGACTGCTTGCTTGTTGTAATCCTTTTCCAGTAGAGAGACAATTATAAATATTGTATATTCCTTACAAGCAGGGTAAGGATTAGGTAATGGATGATTATAGAGTTGGAGTATTAGTTTATGTAATATACACCTACTACTTAATCTTTACTATTAATTCTGGATTAGTAAGTGCCTGGCACTTGTGGAGCTGCTTTTTTTCTAGGCCTGAAGTCCCCAATCCGAGCACGATCAGACCTGTCTTTGCGGTGCTGCCCAAGATTTAAAAAATCGAAAACAAAAATCACGACGCAGCCTGGCCGAGCGCAATCGGAAAACAAAGATCAGTCCGCTAAAAAACAGGAAAAAAAAGATCGGTTGATCCGATCAAGAGAATAAACGCACACGATCTGGAGAAAGAAAAGGCACATACAAGCACGTACAAACAATGAAACAAACTCTAATTTTACAAGCACATGTGTTAAGTGCTAACACGTACAAGATAGAGATCGGATAGAATAGAGAAAGGAACAAAAGAGTTTGCATGCACTACGTGGAGTCGCGTCAAGGTTTGTATTAAACGGAGACTTGGGCTGGTCACGGAAAAAACTAAAAGGAATTAGTGGTGAAGGGATCATTAAAAAAACAGATAAGTTTAGGCTTGCCAAATTCTCTTCTGCTGGGAGGGACTACATAGTGCAAATCATAAACACGAATGCAAATTCCAACAGTCACTATTTGATCGTTCCACAAGAGTAGTCGGTGAGGAATAAAGACGGTGAGCGTGGTGGTAAGGGAGGTCCGCTCACTACGGACGAGCGCGAGGACCAGCGGCAGGTGCTCTCAGTGCCATCATCGTAGGAGAAGTGGCGCTGGGCGCGAGTAACATGTGCCACACGGTTGACAACTTGACATCAAGAAATTACATGCAAACGTTCAAGGCGCGTAACTAGATCAAGCAAAGTGAAAACTTCAACGTTTTTGGAATACCATGTGGCTATATTTTCCATACATATGAATACTTGCGTGCATTTTATGTTTACATGCACGACGGTAAGAAAATTAAGAGGTCATGGCAACGCACAAGCATTCAGCTAGTAAAATAAAATTCTAGATAAGTACAGACACACTAATCTCAGAAGGAAATGAATGCACATGCCTGCTGGGTCATACACTGAAACCCTAAGTTACGGAGATATGGATATGGAAAATAGAAGTATAGAACCATACAAGCTCATCTAACAATTCAGTTAGGCAGCACAGGGTTCAGGCTATTCGGCTAATAGATAAGTAATCACTATCCGAAAGTCCCTATATATGAACCAGAAATTGTACAAATTCCCTCAGCATTTGTAGACAAAGAAACAATTCAAGAATCATCACGCAGGTTTCACTGTTTTGGACTTCCAGCCATCGAGGGAGAAAAAAGCGCAAAAAAGGCAATACCAAAGCCTAACATTAGTAACATAGGTACCAAAAAATTCATTTTTCTATTTGGCACAAGCAACCTTTTTGTACCTGTTGCCTAATCTCAAACAAAAAAGACGCCATTCATACACAAAACAAAATGATCTTTCCAACCGAAAAAATGCACCAAAAGAGAAAAGGTATAATATGTTATAGCACTACACCTTTGTTAAGCTAACCATGGCTTTGAAAAGTTACTTGTCTTGATAAAATATTTGATTTACTCACCAGTCAGAGCATTCCTCGCACTGGATCATAAGGTCATCCGGATTGTACGGCATCTCACACTTGCAAAACCTGTCACATTTTATAAAGAAAGCATGAGAACAAGATGACAATTTTATTTCAATAACATTGCAAAAAACAAACAAGCAAATATATCCATCAAAAGTTAAAACATCAAAATCTATAAACAAGCATAGTTAAAACATCAAACGCTATAAACATGGTGCAAGGAATTCTAAATATAGCTGCTATAGCAAACTAGGAATCACTGTTCGACTGTAAACAATAAAAGCATGCTAATACACTACAGCATGCTAATACACTACAGCATGCAGTGTGTACCACAACCCCAATACATGAAATGCCAGCAATTTCTCAAAGAAATCTTGCATTTTCACGTCCCTTCCTTTTGCCTTGCATGCAAGAAAATAGTTGCATTGCCTCTTTAGGAGGTTAAGCAAAACACTTTAGTCAATAGGCTGCATCATGACGATGGTACGAACATGATAAGTTTTGGAGTAGACATAGATGTCATTTGTGAATAGAAGCTCGTGTGAAATCCAAGCAAATTTAGAAAAACTATTAACAACAAACATGATACTCAAGTTCGAAAGGCATCATTTATATAATGGAACTGCTGCCCATGTCAAAGAACGAAACTAATGACAAGCCACAAATTGCAAATACAATGAGAGTGCATCTTACACAGCTATACGGTCGGGCACAAAACTGCCCGATGCTGATTTGTACTCAAAGCGACAGAAGTAGTCCTCAGCATTAACTGAATCAAGCTTTGTGTAGCTACGGAAGCTGTGGACATTGCATTTTCCTTCTATTGTGTCAGCACTCTGTACATCATAGTGGTCAGAGAGAAACACCTCCTTGGAACCATGAAATGGTCGCCTCCCACCAATGGATTCCTCTGGACGATAATACCAACGCACCCGTACTCTCACATTTGTTCCTCGAGAACCAGCTGCTTCAATGGACTCAACTTTTGCCACATAGGGTGGCTTTGATGTATCAACCGACTTCATTAGCACACAGTCCCCAGCTGGAAGAAACATGTGGGAAATCAGAGGAAAGCCTGATTAGTCTTACTTTGGATTGTATCAAGTAGGTCATTGTCAAATTATTAAGGTAATGTTGTAGCAAGGAGAAGTGAGGCCAAAATACAGCAAGACATAACATTCAGCAATAAAATGGTCAAAAGAGCATCGCCGTTGGTATTATTATAGTACATCAAATTTGGTGCAAGAAGTAATGCTTAATTGTGCTGGTTTTTGTGGTAGCGTTTTTATGTTGCTAAAATGAATATCTGAATTATACTAATCATATAACCTAAGATATGCTTGGTACTACTAAGTAGGCTAGCAGAAGGATTAGAACATATTCATGTTAAAGAATTAAATAAATGCAATAGCAGATGAAATAGTCAATTTTGAAGTTCAAATTTGAAGAATTAAGCACATCATTGTCTAGATGAGTTAAGTACTTAGGTTGATTAGTTAGCTTTACTCAATGTCCTAATAGAGGTTAGGCCGACGTGAGGACCCTTCCATATAGGCGTTAAATGTTTACTTATAGTAGAACTCTATTTTTCCCATCACGAATCATGGCATTGATCGTCTAGTATGAAGTATTTATCAAGCACACTATGGATTGTAGTCAATTCTTCCCTTTTCTGCTGATGCTAAGGTCAACTGCTCTTTCCATATAATAGGAAAAAATTGTATTAGATGCTTACTCGGTTACCGAATGAATAGGTATACAATTAAATGACCTTTAAATACTACAATTATGTACGAGGCCGCCTAAAATCCCATTTACCAATTACCATAAAAACACTAAAAGGTGAGGTGTCGGTTAACTGTATACAGATATTCAGAACATTTTCGGAGTACTAAGTCGCAGGTCATAACACAAACACAGAGTAAAGAAGGAAGTGAACTGGAACATAATTTGTACCGCTAATTCAGTATCATGGAGGTCACAACACAGCAACAAGGCTTCCTCTATATAATAAACCAATCACTAAGAATAACCAGCTTGATTTGAGCTGGTACGAGACATACCCACACTATGCAACTTAAACTTTGGAAAATACAGCGGAGGAGCTTGGGGGAGTCCCTGGGCTCTCCAGCACCTGGCTAAACACAAAGAAATTTAACTAATTATGCTCTTTGTTGTGTGTTCAGTTTGTGATTCCCTAGAGGCCGGTCCCCTCTGATACTAGAGTGAAGCTCCGCCACTTAGAATAAATTTGCTGACGGACATAGAAAAAAGTAGAGCACTGCCAGAGCTACAAGCATGTTCATCTATCGTTTTGTGGAAATGACGTGGCTAACCTCTTTTCAAGTTTCACTGTACAAATTAATCGCAAGAAAAGAAAAAAGGTTCACTGTACTGATTTCTTGGTGGCGTAATTAGAAACCGCAGTGAGCAGTTTTTTTTTCCACCACGGTTCAAACAACACAACGAGTGAGCGACTAACATGTACTACTCCCCCCGCCCCATGAAGGATGACTTGGAATTGTCTAAATTTGGATGTACTAGGAGGGAAAACTCAGTACCAAAGAGTTTTTCATTTCGCGACATTAACCTAGCCCCCGGAAGCAAAGAAAAGGAAACTCAGATTCCAGGACACGGAAACCAAGACCAGGCGCTACATGTCTGCCTTAGCTCAACCGAAAATCCGCAAACAAAACCCCGAAAAATTATCCGGAAAACTCGGGACCAGAGGGGGGGAGGAGCTGAGCTGAGCTGAGGGGAGGGCCTCACGCTTGATGACTTTGTCGGAGCCCTTGATGGTGTAGGACTCGAGGATCTTCTTGGGCGCGCGCGTCTTCGCCATGGGCGCGGCGGAACGGCGACGGCGACGGCGAGAGGCGGGCGGGGCGGTGGAGCGGGGGCGCAGCTAGGGTTTGGAGAACGAATGGGGAAATTTCCCTGTCTGTCTATTCCCTCTGCCTTTTTGGGTTCGAAAACGCTGGCTGGAGACTCGCTTCCTTCACTTTTTTACCGCGGGCCTGCCTCGCGCTTTCCGCTGCTGCTCTGCTCCAGCATTTGATTCCGCCACCAGTGAAAATGGGTGGTGGTAAATATTGCCGCCAAGGGCTCGGATGGGGACGTCTCAGCCGTCGATGCGTTGGGCGTTAAGGGTACGAGTGCATCGTGGCCGTAGCTGTGCTGAGCTTCTGGATGGTTCGCAATGGAGCTGAAGCGCTGAACGGATTGGGCTCTGGATGTACCTGCACGGACGGTCGGACACGGACAGTACTAACCTGCCACGCATTTCATTTGGACAGAAGAAGACTACTGGCCTTGAAGCCTTGAGCCCCTACCCATCCTACACGGCTGCACGACAGTCGACACGTTTCCCTCAACTGGAGCACCATCGACACCTCCCCATTGAGTAGCTACATCAACATTTCAAGATGCCTCCGAGAGAAATTTCAATTAGATTTTTTTACATACAAAACGTTCAATTGAAAAAGCATTGAGCATTACATCACGTCTCTGCATAATTAAGATGTCCACGGCCGTTCAACATCCAACGAGCCAATATTCAAAAAAAGGAGGCTCGATACATGAAACCGTGTCGACTCCTAAAGCAGTAGAGGTTTACTAAAATTATGCTACCCCATGTTGAATAACAAAGTTCCTCATTGTATCCTCCAACCGTGCAGACACCTCCGTAAAGAGATCGTGGTTCTCTATACGTTGAAGAAATGATCATGAACGAGCAAAGTGGTGCACCGGTAGATAATCTGCACAAGAGAAAAATATGTATCGCTAAAACCTTGTCATTTTCTATATAGCAAGCAACCAAATAACCGGAAACGCTTTCACCCTAATAAGTATTTTAAACCTACGATCCACCATATTAAGCCAATTGCCAAAAATGTTTACTACGCTACATGACGGGTATAAGGTAGAACCTATTTGGATGATTGACCATATAGATCTTGCAAACTGGCATTGGAAGAATAAGCGTTTTATTGTCTCATCCTGATAACAAAAGGCACACTTCTTACTTCCATGTCACTTACGTTTTGCAAGGTTGTTCTTAGTGAGAGTAACACCTCGACGAAGATACCATGTGAAAACCTTCGTCGAAAACCTTCGTCTTCGGCGGTATCTTCATCTTTCAAATCATCTTATTATTAACTACCGGCTCAAAAGGTTGGATCATCACTCTATACATGGAACCCACCGACAATTTACCGTTCTCATTTAGGTTCCAACGAAACTCGTCCGCCCATTGCATCAAATGGGCAAAAGCCAAACGTTGTAGCAATTCATTCTAAGATGCGATTTGGGGCCCAACAAGGTCTCTTCTGAACATAACACTCAGTGGGGAGGATGTAACACCCCAACTATTGCAACCTTGTTTATGTGGCCAAAGTGCACAAATCAGGGGGAACAAAAAAATTTTCTAAAGACTAATTAAAATGAATTGCCTTGATCTTTTTGTTAAGATAATTTGCCTTGATATGCTTGCTAGAAGATTGTCTTAAGCTACCTCGAAAACAAAACCCTTCTTAAGGTCAAAACCAATTAGCAACTCACTAACTAAAACCCTAGTGTGGCCAAGGAAAACTATTTTCCTTTCCACTACATAAAAACCCGTTGTCACATTCACTTGGTGTCTTCTCTTGAGCACCTCAACACACCAAGATCACTTTTTATTAACCAATTCTTGACTAATCCAAATTTGTGATTAAATCCAACATTTACACCTCTAACTTAAATACCTCCACTTATGGCCATGTCAATGCACCTACCTTGAGACCTTCCTTGTGGTGTATTTTAGCACAACCTATCCTTGGTTCATGAGGTAAGATTACCTAATCCTTAATACATCCTTCTCTTATATCCTAGTCAAAAACCCTAAAACAACACAAATTTGACTAAGTCCTAAACTGTTATCAGATTCAATTTTGGAGACTCTAGCTATATTTATCATTTGCCATATGAGACGGTGCACCTAGCCCTGATCCTACCATGTCTTATGCACTTCCTAACCCTACCAATGCCATTGACCAGATCAATCATCTACCCCTTATCCTTGATGGTTTTGAAGCCAAGTCAATAATCTATTTTGGCATGTTTAAAAGATTCAAACTTTAGCAGTTGATCTCTAAGCACCCACAATTGTTATAGGTGAACTCAAGGAATGGATTTTATCTATGCAACTCCATCTACAACTCCCACGCCTTTCATGTTCCATGCTATCCTTGCAACCATATATTCAACTTGATCTTATACCTGAAAGATCGAGATGTCGCCTAGAGGGGGGGGTGAATAGGCAATTACAAACTCTTGCGGATTTGTCTTGTAAGAATGCGGAATTAAACTATCGTTTAGTTTACAAGCACAAACCCTAAATATGCTAAGCTCAACTAAGTGTAACAATAGCAACTAGAGCTAAGCAAGATAGGCACAAGATATATGTAGCACAAGTGATAGCAAGATATATATATACTTCAAGCACGATGGCTATCACAAGGAAAGAGAGCTCGGGTATAGAAATAACCGAGGCACGCGGAGACGAGGATGTATTCCCGTGTTCCCTTGCTTTGCAACAAGGTACGTCACGTTTGGAGGAGTGGAGGTCCCACGAAGGATTCCCCGCGCCACGAAGGCTCACCCTATTCTCCGAACCACACCCACGAAGGATAATGGCCCTTTCCTTATGGTTAGCTTTTCCTCCGCTCCGGAGATGGCAAGCTCCACAACCACTTCACAAGCTCCACGAAGGAGAAGCCGGGCCTCTTCACAATCTTCTTGAAGAGATCACCGGAGCACCAATCACCAAGCCAACTAGGAGGTCACCCTCCAAGAGTAACAAGCTCACGGTCTCTCACTCGAACAAATCGTGGTGGAGAGCTCAACACTATGCAATGATGCAAAGCAAGAACACCGGAGGTGTTCAAGTCCTTCACACTCAAATCCCACCAAAGCAACGAATGCTAGGATGAGATTGGAGAGGAAGAACAAGGGGAAAGTCAACTAAAGACTCCAAGATCTAGATCCCAAGAGATTCCCTCACTTAGAGAAGAATTGGTTTGGTGGAAGTGTAGATCTAGATCTCCTCTCTCAAATCCTCAAATATGAGCAAGAATCATGGGGGGAACAAGAGAGAGAGCAACTTCTTCACATGCAACAATGGAGGTGAGAGAATGGGAAGAAGTAGACGCTCAAGGTGGAAGAAGGGCTATTTATAGTCTAGGGAGAAAAATAACCGTTGGAGAAAAAACTGTGTGCAAATCGCATAAAAAACGAGCTAAAAAAGAGCCCAGCCGGTTGCCAGGCCGGCCGACCGGCCTGGGCACTGAGGAGCCCGGTCTGTGGCCCGGTCCGACCGGCCCAGCAACCGGGCGGGACAACTGGGCCGCGCGGAGCAAAGCAGCCCAGGCGGGGCGAGCTGCAGGGCGGCAGATAGCGGGGGGGCGCGCGGGCTGCGCCGGCCGTCTGGGCCGCGCGGGGCGGAGGAGGCCGTGTGGGCCGAATGGGGCGGAGGCGGCCCAGCAGGGGATCCGGCCGGACCGGGGGCTGCGCCAGGCAGGCCGGTCACGGACCGGGCCTGCAACCGGTCAAAAGGCCAGAGGCCCCTGGACACGGGCCGGATGGCACCGGTGCCAAGTCCGGTCGCCGACCGGGTGGGCCGGCGGCTGGGCCGGTCCGGCCGGCTGCCCCATTCCCCCTTTTTCCTTTTATTCTTTTCTCCATTTCCTTTTCCTTTTTCTTTAATAACTTTTGCTCCCGAACCCGATTCGAATGAAACCAGTTTTGTTTGGAAGACAACAACAAATGCTATCCTATGGAAAGTGAAAACACAAGAATCTATAGGAGGGGATTTTATCATGAATATAAAAGGTAGAACCTTATATCATGAATAACCGGTAAAATCACCCAACCTCGAAAACGCAATAGAAGATGCATGCGGATTCCGTTTCGATGAACTTGGGCTTGTTGTAAAGCTAGCAACAAGCTCAAGAACCTCACACAGAGAAACACCAAGAAGCAATACGGATATGCAAAGTATGCAAAGGATTGAGCTCCCTAAGACGATGTGATCAAGTTACCCAACCGAAAGCCCCTCTTAATAGTGCGGCTATCTATCCTATAATCCGGTCTCCCATCAACCACCACGAGACCGGTAAAAGGAAAACCTATCAAGGTCATACCTTTGCCTTGCGCATCCCATCACTTGATCATTGTCGCTTCGTGTATACTCACAAATGCTCCCCCATACACAATGATGGGAAGGCTTCATTGATGCACATCTTCACATGTCCACTATCACCAAATGGACGGCAAGCTTCAAGCATGTGATCCACTCAAGATGCTCATCTTGAACTTGCCCAACTCAAACTTGTATCTTCTCATACTCACTTGAGATAGAGCATGGCTAATATTGAGTTCCACATAAGAACTCCATCTTCATTTCTATTTCTTGATCATATCACATATATATCTTCATACCGATGATCTTGATGCCAATACACAAGGTATATCTTTATCTTCATGGCATCCATACTTGAATCCAACACATGGAGAGCAAGTAGTACCTATGGAATATTCCTTCATATAAACTCAATGAAAACATTATTCCATAGGGGTTGTCATTAACTACCAAAACCACACATAGGGGCAATGTACCCTTACAATCTCCCCCATTTTGGTAATTGATGACAACCACAATAAGAGGGTTTATATAATGAATATTAGTGACAAGTACGCAACTTATCCGAGAATAAGTTGTATACAAGAGGTTGTATTTGATATGGTCAAGTAACACAAAGCAACTAGTCCATATCAAAACCGGCTCTACTCACACAACTACAACAAATGCAATGGATGTGAGTAGAACCAATATATATAGAGAAAACTCCCCCACAATGTATGCACGTGTGATGAACATGAATTCATTGCATACATTGTCAAGATTAACCTTTGGGATAGTTTCCACTATATATATACAACCATGCAAGACATATAAATATGGAATGCATGAGAGGCAAAACACTTAAGCACAAACCAAGCTTAAGTATAAAACCATTCCCTTAAACCCTCTAAACTTCTCCCCCATTGGCATCGATTGTCAAAATGGGTGAAAAATTTAGAAGGCCAATATAATGTGAGTTCCTCCCCAAAGTGTGCACTTCTCATAATTTGAGTGGAATCAAATGCACATATCCAATGATGAATACTTGAAGGAAGTCAAACTATATTGAGGATCAAATTAAGATTGCATAAAGATAATATGGTGAAGTGAGCTTCAACAAATAAAGCAAGCAATCAAAGATCCAATTGGACAAACAAAGATATCATGATAAGAGAGATATAGTGCTCTAAATAAAATAAGAAAGCTCCCCAAGGTTCGTGCACAATTTATAATGTTTGCATTTGAATACAATATGCACAAACATGGAATCCTCACTCTCTATATATCATTTAGAACACAACTAAGATAAAGAGAGTATGCTTATCAAGAACAAATTTAGTCCAACAATTACGAGATATGAGTGCATGAAGAAAATAAATAAACCAAGCACTCATAAATCTTCTTTACCAACACCATTAAAAACAAAAAGGGTAAAAGATGGTTGGCAAAGAACAAAGATATCAAGGTGATGGATTAACGCTCTTATGTATATAAGTTTCTAAAGTGGACAAAATGATCCATAAAGAAACATGCACACACAAGAGGTTAACAAAATAAATAGGACTAGATATCCAAAATGAAGTCATAAAATATACCAAAGGATGTTTGCTTAAAAGCATATATAGCCTATGGCTCCACTTTTCACTTATGGTATATAAATGAACTTCAACAAAATAAGATCTCAAAAACATCACAACTAACAATAAGGGAAGAAAGGCTAGTTGGAATATTTTGAGAAAGGCAACAAGTATCTCAAATACGGATTTATTTCACAAATTCATCAATATTGCACATAAGAGCTCTTTGAGGAATTGATATGCAATAAATTGCTAGAGGGCATATTTGTGATAGGTGAATCATAAAATATGATATATATATATAACCTATCATATGCATCTTCTCAAATTACTCAAATGTTCAATAAGAGGTTTTATTTTAAAAGGGTTTTTCAAGAACCGCAATATTTTCGAAATAAATAATTTCATGCCAAGATACAACCTACAAGAGGTTGGATGCTATATGAGAATGCATGAATAAGATACTTGTTACCGAGATAGCAATGGCTTGATGTAGTAGATAAGAGTTCAACGATCATCCTAACTTGACTCCAATTCTCACATGGTGACAACACCTTCCTTATAGATGAGACAAGCCTCCATTGCATCTCCAATGTACCTAAAACATCATTCAAGTACATCTTGGTCCCCAAACTCATTGGGTCCAAAATGGTTAGACTAACCACAATATATAGGACACACTCCATATAAACATGTGCATATTTAGATGAAGTTTGAATTTCATGCACATCTTAGCCATTTAGGATTTGATGGAGTATATCCTACATAATGGATCAAAAGAAAGCAAGCATGCTACAAGTATAAACAATTTACATATAAGCATGCACCAAAACCTTTAAAGATCCAAGAAAGATATACTTTGGACAAAACACCAAAAGAATTAGATAAGGCATAGAGGTGCCACAAAACAAATTTGTTGTCCAAGTTATATCTAAGAAGCAAATCTCAAAAGATTTGTTCAACAAAGTTCAACAAATGAACTAAGAAGAAACCATTGAGCATAAAGGATGAAATAAAGCAAACATGCTCAAGGATTTATCTCATTCAAGCAAATAAATTATGTAAGAAAGAATGAGATAGCAAACTCCCCAAAAGAGCAAGGTTCAAACAAAATAAACCAAACCCTATACACTTTTCACAATGGCACAATGTACCGTAAGGAAAAGGTTTGTCTTCCAAAACAAACATTTGATATGAATCAAGAGAATTTATCAAAAGATTTTTCAAAGGAACAAGGAAGACAAATGGGAGCAACAAAGATTTGTTGGAAGTAAAATAAGGCAATAAGAAACAATCCAAGGTGAAGATGATCCAAAAATTCAACCACATACAAGGTTATCAATTGTCAAAGACAATGAGTATATTGGAAATAATTTCCGGTGGAGTATTGACAATGTTAGAAAGGATCAACTTCACAATAAAAGGCATAGGATAAGTATATAGAATTGAGCACTATGCACGGATGAAGATTCTTGATAGCTTCAACTAGTCACACAATCACGCACGGCAATGATTAGAATAACTTGAAGCAAACGGTGTCCCAAATAAGATATAGAGATATGTATTTGAGGAAAAACCGCACCAAGAATTTCTTATTCAAACAAGAACCAAAAGATGAGCAATAAAATCTTTTTACTACAAGTGGAGCTTGTTTGAGCAAACATGCCACCTAGAAACAAGATAATTAAGAGCATCAACTCTAAGTGGCATAACCTCATATGTTCACATTTTCTAGGCTTGTGATATGTACAAAACATATTACTCCCCCATAATGTGATAAGTCATTTCTTCCCAAACAAGAGGCAACTAAAATTTAACTAGAGATGATTAATGGATATTTTAGAATTTGAATTTCTCATGAGTATGACACACCACATAGTGACTAGATAATCTTGCAATATCAATACTAAGTGGTGGTACCCATGTACACATTTTTAAAGAAAGAGAGATGCACAAAGCATATCACTCCCCCAAAATGGGATGTTCCATTAATCACTCAAAGAGAGCCAAATAAGATATCATCAAGATGCATTAGGCTCCCAACAATACACAAGTATATGATGAGTCAACCAAACATACTTGAATACACAAGATAGGTAAGTAAGACACAACACATACACACAAATATTTGGTACAAAACCAAACATGCATAGGGGCAAGTAACTTACAATAAATATGGTGAGTTGAAGTATAAGTTACCGCAAGGAGGAACATTGGATATAAGATATAGATGATAATCCATACGACTTGGCTTGGTCATAATATAATATATGAAGATCCCTTAATTCTTCATGAAGTAGCCAAGTCTCCAATGACCTCCATATGTACCTATTGATCACGTTTGAGCTTGTTGGTCCCCAACCAAGTTGGGTCCTAAGAGGTTAGTCACAATAGGCTTGGCAACCCAAATGGTCCTTTTCTTGAGACCACTTTGAGTTCCAACAAACTTGGCAAACACATTGCCATCCTTATCCTTCCCTAGAGAATAATCATCATCAACAATTATAGGGTTAGATAAGGTACTACCTAAACATGAAGAAGCAAAGTGCCCCTTCACACGACATAAGTAGCAAGTGTTCCCCTTTCTCTTCTTTATTGATTTCTTCTCTTGGGGAACAATATCTTGATTCTTCTTGGGAAGTGGCCTATCTTCAACTTGAGGTCGAGCATGAGCTTGACCTTGACCTTGTGGCCGTTTCCCTTGTTGTTTCTCACTCAAGTGCTTCTTCTTCTTCAATGGGCATGATCTAACATGATGCCCTTCAACCTTGCACTTGAAGCAAACCAACTTGGCCGGATCCTTGACTTTGTCTTGGCCCTTCTTCTTGTTGCTCTTGCTCTTGGACTTGTTCTTGTTATTGGAATTGAATCCAAGTCCACTCTTGTCATTGGGGGATTGTTGCATACTCAACATCTTGTCAAGTGCGGATTTCCCTTCATGACGCTTTTCCAAGTCTTTCTTTAAAGAAAGGACTTGGGCCTCGAGCTCTTTGATTTCCTCTACATGGTTAGTAGAAATACAAGTACTAGAGGAAGTAGAAGCTTCATTATTAGAGCAACAAGGCAAATCAAGTAATCCAACACAAGGTGTATCACTAGTTTGACTAGATGGACTACTAGGACTAGCACATGTCGATATAGCATTTGTAGTAGAGATTGTGCTAATGTCCACATGAGGCTCACAAGATGTTACCTTAGTGATACAAGCCTCATGAGCTAACTTTAGCCCATCATAGGAAATTAGAAGATCATTATGAGAGCTTGAGAGCTTTTTATGACTTTCTTCCAATTCCCTATAATTGCTAGTTAACAACTCTAGTTGAGCCCTTAGCTCAACATTCTCCTCTAAGGTAGATGCTTCACAAGAATTAGAGTTAGTAGCACAAGCATCAACAATAGTTTTCTCATTTTCATGCTTATAGGATTCAAATTTTTGTGTGAGCATAAAATTAGTATGCTTCTCATCTTTTAGCTCATGCTTGAGGAGAGTGAATCTCATTTCCCCATTTTCGATATGGGACTCCAACTCCACTATGGTTTCCCTATATTTACTCAAGGTATCCATAGAGTGTTCGAGATTAGCATGAGCTTCTTTATTACCATGAAGAGAAGCATATACCATTGCCATATTATGCACCAAGATATTATATTCTTCATCATTGTCATCATCATCACTTTCATCATTAGAGGAAGTATTAGGAGTCAAAGTAGGAGATACCTTTGATCCATTTGCCATAAGGCACATGTGCAAACCGGAGGATGAAGATGAAGAAGTTCTTGAATCCTCATTTGAAAACATGTCTTGATCCATAGAGTGTTCGGTTTCCTCTACATTGTTAGTCAAACAACTAGAGGAGATAGAAGCATTTTGATTATGGGAGCAAGACAAGGCAAGCATATCATCATGGGATTTATGTGAGCAATTTACACATGATATGCGAGGACTATCAACACAAGCATGTAGATTATTTTCAATGCTAGATGTGTTTAAGTCCAAAGAGGAAGCATTGCAATGGGATAGAGATGAAGAATCATCACTATTGAGCACAATATCAACATTGCAATTTTCCTCACCACTCACCATATCATTACCTCGTGTCTTGCTACACGTTGGTGAAGTGGAAGAAGATGAGAACTCATCACGGCCGGAGGTGGAAGCAACTTGGAGCTCTTCATGATGTGAAGGGGAAGAGAGCTCCTCGGAGTCACCACCGACCAATTGAGAAGTGGATCCACCAAACATTTCCTTAAGCTTGATCCACATCTCATGAGACGATTTTCGCTTTATATATATCAAGAACCTACGAAAATCGGGTCTCAAGGAGAATAAAAGCTCATTAGATACTTGAGCTTCAAGATGTAAGTTTTTCTCATCCTCTAAAGATAGATTTTGAGGATCCATCGGAGGAGAAAAACCTACATCTAGAAATTGCTCAATGTTTGGACACAAGGTCCGAAGTTTGCAAAGCAAGCAATTTCGCCACAAAAGATAATTTGTGCCAACAAAGATAATTGTGTCATTGTGCACTAAATTACTAGCCGACATCTTTACTCTCAAGGCGGTGAAGCCTTAAACAAGGAGAGACCTTGCTCTGATACCAATTGAAAGATCGAGATGTCGCCTAGAGGGGGGGTGAATAGGCAATTACAAACTCTTGCGGATTTGTCTTGTAAGAATGCGGAATTAAACTATCGTTTAGTTTACAAGCACAAACCCTAAATATGCTAAGCTCAACTAAGTGTAACAATAGCAACTAGAGCTAAGCAAGATAGGCACAAGATATATGTAGCACAAGTGATAGCAAGATATATATATACTTCAAGCACGATGGCTATCACAAGGAAAGAGAGCTCGGGTATAGAAATAACCGAGGCACGCGGAGACGAGGATGTATTCCCGTGTTCCCTTGCTTTGCAACAAGGTACGTCACGTTTGGAGGAGTGGAGGTCCCACGAAGGATTCCCCGCGCCACGAAGGCTCACCCTATTCTCCGAACCACACCCACGAAGGATAATGGCCCTTTCCTTATGGTTAGCTTTTCCTCCGCTCCGGAGATGGCAAGCTCCACAACCACTTCACAAGCTCCACGAAGGAGAAGCCGGGCCTCTTCACAATCTTCTTGAAGAGATCACCGGAGCACCAATCACCAAGCCAACTAGGAGGTCACCCTCCAAGAGTAACAAGCTCACGGTCTCTCACTCGAACAAATCGTGGTGGAGAGCTCAACACTATGCAATGATGCAAAGCAAGAACACCGGAGGTGTTCAAGTCCTTCACACTCAAATCCCACCAAAGCAACGAATGCTAGGATGAGATTGGAGAGGAAGAACAAGGGGGAAAGTCAACTAAAGACTCCAAGATCTAGATCCCAAGAGATTCCCTCACTTAGAGAAGAATTGGTTTGGTGGAAGTGTAGATCTAGATCTCCTCTCTCAAATCCTCAAATATGAGCAAGAATCATGGGGGGGGAACAAGAGAGAGAGCAACTTCTTCAAATGCAACAATGGAGGTGAGAGAATGGGGAAGAAGTAGATGCTCAAGGTGGAAGAAGGGCTATTTATAGTCTAGGGAGAAAAATAACCGTTGGAGAAAAAACTGTGTGCAAATCGCATAAAAAACGAGCTAAAAAAGAGCCCAGCCGGTTGCCGGCCGGCCGACCGGCCTGGGCGAGGAGCCCGGTCGTGGCCCGGTCCGACCGGCCCAGCAACCGGGCGGGACAACTGGGCCGCGCAAAGCCCCGGCGGGCGAGCTGGGCGGCAGATAGCGGGGGGCGCGGGGCTGCGCCGGCCGTCTGGGCCGCGGGCGGAGGAGGCCGTGTGGGCCGAATGGGGCGGAGGCGGCCCAGCGGGATCCGGCGACGGGGCTGCGCCGAGCAGGCCGGTCACGGACCGGGCTGCAACCGGTCAGGAGGCCCCTGGACACGGCGGATGGCACCGGTGCCAAGTCCGGTCGCCGACCGGGTGGGCCGGCGGCTGGCCGGTCCGGCCGGCTGCCCCATTCCCTTTTCCTTTTATTCTTTTCTCCATTTCCTTTTTCCTTTTCTTTAATAACTTTTGCTCCCGAATCCCGATTCGAATGAAACCAGTTTTGTTTGGAAGACAACAACAAATGCTATCCTATGGAAAGTGAAAACACAAGAATCTATAGGAGGGGATTTTATCATGAATATAAAAGTTAGAACCTTATATCATGAATAACCGGTAAAATCACCCAACCTCGAAAACGCAATAGAAGATGCATGCGGATTCCGTTTTCGATGAACTTGGGCTTGTTGTAAAGCTAGCAACAAGCTCAAGAACCTCACACAGAGAAACACCAAGAAGCAATACGGATATGCAAAGTATGCAAAGGATTGAGCTCCCTAAGACGATGTGATCAAGTTACCCAACCGAAAGCCCCTCTTAATAGTGCGGCTATCTATCCTATAATCCGGTCTCCCATCAACCACCACGAGACCGGTAAAAGGAAAACCTATCAAGGTCATACCTTTGCCTTGCGCATCCCATCACTTGATCATTGTCGCTTCGTGTATACTCACAAATGCTCCCCCATACACAATGATGGGAAAGCTTCATTGATGCACATCTTCACATGTCCACTATCACCAAATGGACGGCAAGCTTCAAGCATGTGATCCACTCAAGATGCTCATCTTGAACTTGCCCAACTCAAACTTGTATCTTCTCATACTCACTTGAGATAGAGCATGGCTAATATTGAGTTCCACATAAGAACTCCATCTTCATTTCTATTTCTTGATCATATCACATATATATCTTCATACCGATGATCTTGATGCCAATACACAAGGTATATCTTTATCTTCATGGCATCCATACTTGAATCCAACACATGGAGAGCAAGTAGTACCTATGGAATATTCCTTCATATAAACTCAATGAAAACATTAGTCCATAGGGGTTGTCATTAACTACCAAAACCACACATAGGGGCAATGTACCCTTACAATACCCTATCCAATGTTTTAGCTCTAGATCCCTTCTCCCACTCTAATCTTTTGTTTTCCTTAAATTCAAGTTTAATCTTCACAAAACCAAGAGTGGAAATGATGTCTAAATTATGTAGTAATAATTTACCCTTGAGAAAATACTTTTCCAAAATTATTATTTCTCAAATCAAGTTATTTCTATTTCTTTTCCAAAATTCCAAAAACCCTCATTTACTTTCTCCTCTATTTTGACCACAAAACTATTTCTAGTTTTATCAAAAGCATTTCATTTTATTTTCTCAAATAAAATAGGGAATGTTTGTGGTATTTTACACCATCCCATTTCCACTCTGAAAATAGTTTCTCTAAAATATTTTCCTTCTTCATTTGGTTTTAAACCAAAAAGACATGGTGTTAGAACTTATGCCTTTTCCTTTTGAAATATAATTTCTTTAAAACTTATTTTTAGTGCATGTTAATGGTATATGCCATTTTCTTGCACTTTTTGATATCAACTAAAATTGAGAAAAATTTGCAATGATTTGTTTTCAAAGTAGACCTAATTTATTTCAAAATATCATCTTGTCTCCTTAAAAAGCTTCAAAGGCTATTTTGATTGAATTTCACCCCAATCTTGGACCAATTCACTATTATGTTAAAAACCGATACCTTTAAATTTGAAAGTTAAATAAGATCATCTTTTTCAACCACAACTCCCTGATCTATTCCCTATTCTCACCACCTTAGCCAAAATATTTTGCGAATTAAGACATCATATCCACCCTTGACATTATTTTATCAACTCCTTTAAATCATTCTTGCATGTGATCATGCACACACTCCCTCTTCTCTCTCTTTTTTCTCTCTTTCCTCTCTCTATCCTTTCTCTGTTGCAATCAGACTAGACCTTCATCATCCTCAGCTCCCTTACTATCTACTCCACCCATTTGACTTGTTTTTTGTCCATTTTGACAACTACTTCATTCCGACACTTTTTGTGTGATTAGGTACAAATAACGAACAAGGACGACGAGATAGGAGGATAACAAGAACACCAGGCTCAGGATCAGCGGCACTGCCACCTAGACAAGCACATCACTACCGCCCTGCACCTCACCGCTAAGCAAAGACCCGAAGCCGCATTGCCGCCATGAAAAAGCTGGCACTGTCGCCTACTAAAATGAACTCCATATCTGAACCGTATTAGTCCATCGTGTGGCTGTTGAAAGGATCATATACCGCACCTAGAGGGGGGGGTGAATAGGTGCTAACCAATTTTTAGTTCTTTTTCAATTTAGGTTTGACACAAAGGTAAATTCTCTAGATATGCAACTAAGTGAATTTACCTATATGACAAGGTTATCAACTAAGCAAGATATAGCTACGCAATATAGGAGATAGAGTGGGATAGAGGTAACCGAGAGTGTAGCACGCGTTGACACGGAGATGATTCCCGTAGTTCCCTTCCTTTGCAAGAAGGTACGTCTACGTTTGGAGGAGTGTGGTTGCTACGCAAGCCAAACCAACAGCCACGAAGGCTTCACTCAGATCTCCTGTGAGCAACGCCATGAAGGCCTAGCCCACTTCCACTAAGGGATTTCCTCGAGGCGGAAACCGGGCCTTTACAAGGTTCTTGGGGCACACATCCACAACTGAATTGGAGGCTCCCAAATCTGTAACAATACAACAATCAACAACAACACATCAACACAAATCAACTAGGGAACCAAATAGGAACACTAGCATGAGATCCCTCAAACAAGTGAGGGGGAAATGAAGAACGCTTCGGTGAGGATGTAGATCGGTGTCTTCTCCTTCGAATCTCCAAAGATCAAGAGCTTTGGTTGGGGGAGGAAGGAGATCTTGCAAATCTTGAGTTTCTTGAGGTGGCTCTAATGGAGGTGGCTTGGCAGATTTCTTGTGTAATGATTGAGCAAGCAACCAAGGTAGAAGAAGGGGTATTTATACCTCCCCTCAAAATTGAGCCGTTGCAGCTTCCGGGGGCCGGATATTCCGGCCTAAGTAAGGGCCGGATAATCCGCCCCCGGAAAATCCGGCCTTCGGGACAAAGCTGTGACTTTATCCGGCCAAATGTCCGGCCCCTAACCAGAGAAGCAAATCTTCAGGTCCTTAGCCAAAATCGAGGGGGCCGGATATTTCCAAAATATCCGGCGCGGATATTCCGGCCCTGGTACAATACGGGACAATATCCGGGCAAAAATCCGGCCCTGGTACTGTGCTTTTCCTCATGAGACTTAGCCAAAAACAGGGGGCCGGATATTTCAACAATATCCGGCCCGGATTATCCGGCCTGGCCAACTTTTTCTGATTACTTTTGACAGACGATCAAATCCAACACACAAGAATAAATATCTATGTAATCCCTGTACCACTTAAACAAACATTAGTGTATCACATACATTGACATCAAACACTCAAAACATAATATGAGAGATGTTCTTTCAATCTCCCCCTTTTTGGTGTTTGATGACAATATACGGATTTGCAAGAGAATAACTATAGAGACAAACATGATGGCAAAAACATAGAGGCACTCCCCCTACATGTGTGCATATAAGTAATTTGCATTTGAATACAAATACACAACACATAGGATTGAGGTGCCTCAACACTAGAGGTATCCATCATGAGCTCTAACACGAGACATATACAAATATGAAGTTGAGATAGGATGCAAGAAATCATACCCATGTGTAGATATAAGATACGGAGATATAGCATCACACATAATATAGCATCCTTGATCTCAACATATAGAAATCCGAAAACCATAACAATGTCTCACACCACATAGCACATAGTTTTAAACGGGACACAACCAAAGCAAATAGTGCAAATAAGAGGGAACACAAGCAATAAAGGAATGGTAAACGCATATGCTTGTGCCCAAACCATGCAAATCCCCGAGATAGTTCCTAATAGAACACTTCTCCCCCTTTGGCATCGAAACGCCAAAAAGGGGACAAGCGCGATGCTACTCGCCCCATGGGGATCACTCGGAGGCATCTTCATCATCGGACTGGTATGCCGCTTCCTCTTCTTCCTCATCAGTGTCAGGTGCATCCGGAGAGCGGCGAGAGGTGTTGGACCTTTGAAGGCAATCATCAAGATCACTCCATGGAACCTGTGCAGAGTGCCATCCACTGTAACCCTGGTGAGCTGGAGGCTGAGGCGGGGGTCCTTGATCACCACTGAGCTTGTGAAGAATAACCGCCTGAGTATGCTTAATCTCAGAACGCTCTCGGCTAGCTGCATAGTTCTCCTTATGGATCTCAATGTTCATGCAAAGGATGTGACGCTGAAACCAACTAAGCCGGCTCACTTGCTTCCTCATAGCCGGGACATCAGGATGACGAGCAGGAGCAAAACCACTAGAACGAGCATCACCCATGAAAGTGTCAGGAGCAGGTACAGAAGAGACTGGCTTAAGCTTGTAGGCCTTCTTGACACTGTGCTTCACCAAAGGATACCCACTCAAGTCTTCATCACCCACAGCCACAGAGTTGTTGATGAGAAGCTGAATGTAGGGTGCATAGGGTATGGTGGTCCGGGAGACCATGGCATCATGGATCTCATGGAAGATAAAGTCCATGACATCAAGAGTGTAGTCCCGTTCCTCAGTCACATCACGAGCACACTTATAGCTGAGGTGCATAAGGTCCACAAGGGCTCCCCGGAGAGCATCATTGTTACCACCACTTGGGCAAATGGTTGCCCGAAAGAACCGAAGCAACTGACTGTATATGGGAAGCAGCCCCTTAGCTTGACCAATTTTTCCCGCTGAGGTATAGAGATGCACAAGAGCATTCTTATCTGTCTGTTGTGGTCCATGAAGGCGACGACCCCCATCAACAGGAACTCCAAGAATACCAGCAAATTGGCGCAGAGTGGCACTGCAGTGAGTGGAGCCAGTCATCCATTCCATAGTGTGTTCCTCATCTTTCCTGATTGCCAAAGTGGCAAAGAATTGCTTCACCAAATCTGGGCTATAGTCACATTGAATCTTCATGATCTCAAGCAAGCCCATCCTTCCAGCTACCCAGATTGCGTCTTCAAAGTGATCGTTTTCAGCCAGAATGTCCACATCGATAGCTTGCATGGGTCTCAGATTCTTCATGGGCTCATAGACGTCCTTGTAGATGAACTCCTGCTCAATGCACCAGTATCTCCTGCCCTCTATCTCTTCATCCCTTGGGACATCTTCATACCAGTTCTTCATGCGGATAGCGGAATAAGACTGGGTCCATGGCCTTGTAGTTCTCCCTCACTTCCTTGTTCTTCCGCCTTGAAGTGACGGACTTGCGAGGTGCATTGGATGCAAACTCGTCACTAGATCGATCATGCCTTGAGCGTCTCCGACCACCCCGAGAAGCACCACCTGTGAGAAGCAAAGGCGGGTAGCAAAGGAAAGGTAATGCTCATAAGTCATGTAAGATACAGTAATATACTCGAGAAACATGCTATAAGTCGGTACAAATCTAGACATGATAGATTGAAGCAAAAACTGCAGCGGCGATGAAGCTCCAGGCCGGATAATCCGGTGTCCCCTGGGGGCGGATAATCCGGCCGGGCCGGATAATCCGGCCAGCTCGGGGGGCGGATAATCCGGCCCTGCGAGATTTGCAGTTTTCCAATCAAAAGCTTGTCTAAGACTAGATCGGCCTCATAGCATGCAAGAGGAGTACACTACAAATGATTTGGAACAACTAGACACCAATTCCACCAAGAAAAAGTACATATAAAACACAACATCTAGGGTTAGAGATTGTGAATCATACCCACATCCATTGTGGAAACCGCTTGGAGGAGAAGGTAGCTAGGGAGGAGATGCACCCGATCCACCCAAGAACTCCGAGAGGGGGCGGACGGAGCGTCTCCGGCGAGGAGGAGGAACTCCGGCGGCTTGAGGAGGGAGAAGGGGCGCGTGGGGGAACTGATTGGTGTGCCAACCGTTCACCCCGCGGCCTCCCTTAATCCTCCCGCAAATCGCCCAGGCCGGATAATCCGGCCCAAAGTGAGGGCGGATAATCCGGCCCGGCCGGATATTCCGGGGCGCGGGGCGGATTATCCGGTGTTCTGGAAAATTCCAGAACACCGTAAATCCTGCCTATCTTTAGTTGGATATTTGCGAACCCATATGCGGTGCAATAAACTATCACGTCACATATGAGATGCATATTTACCAATAAGATGGGGCAACCTAGATCATCCGACCGAGAAACCTCAAACTCCAAGTTTTTACCAAACATGACAAATGAGCAAGATGGAAGTGGCTTATAGGAGAGTGTAGGCTTAGGTTTAGAGGGTTCAAACTGTTAATGGTACATGATCACTCAAGTTTGCAAGATATGAGCAAATAAGGCCAAACTAGAGTGATTTCCCATAAGAACATGGAGTTGTCAAATAAAAGGCGATAAGACCCAAATAACTCCAACTCTTCACAAAGAAGAGTGTGGTGGCCTAGGCCACCATATATGAGTGTTATGGCATGGCACCGCGAAGATATATCTTGGGCCCAAAACCACTACTCATCATTGAAGCTCACATATCATTATATGATATAAAGAGAATGATTTCTTTTAATGTTGGCATTATGGGGGGAGTGATAGCTCAATAGTTTAAACCGCACTCCCCCTATTTCCATGCCCACATCTAAACCAAATAAAGTTTTGAGACAAAGGTGTGTTTGCAAGATGGTCAAGCTATACTCCTTGAATCAATGATATTTAGCTCATTCCTCAAATAAGAGAACCTTGCTTCATCAAGAGGCTTCGTGAATATATCGGCAAGTTGATCTTTGGTAGGAACATAGATGAGCTCAATATCACCACGGGCAACATGATCCCTAATGAAGTGATTCCGGATCTCAATATGCTTCGTTCTTGAATGTTGCACCGGATTATAGGAAATCTTGATAGCACTTTCATTGTCACATAATAGAGGCACTTTGTCACAAATGACACCGTATTCCTTTAAAGTTTGCCTCATCCATAACAATTGAGTGCATCCACTTGCGGCGGCAACATATTCGGCTTCGGCGGTGGAGAGAGATATGCAATTTTGCTTCTTAGAAGACCAACACACCAAGGACCTACCAAGGAATTGGCAAGCCCCGGAAGTTGATTTCCTATCATCCTTGTCACCCGCCCAATCCGCATCGGTATATCCATTGAGAATAAAGCTTGAGCCTTTGGGGTACCAAATACCATATCTTGGGGTATCAACCAAATATCTAAAGATTCTTTTGAGAGCCATCATGTGGCTCTCCTTAGGAGAAGCTTGATACCTTGCACACACACCAACACTCAACACTATGTCCGGTCTAGATGCACAAAGGTAAAGCAAGGATCCAATCATGGAGCGATATACCTTTTGATCCACCTCTTTACCATTGGGATCTAGTGCAAGATGACATTTGGTAACCATAGGAGTGGCCACACCCTTCAACTCGGTCATCTTGAACCTCTTGAGCATGTCTTGGAGATATTTTGCTTGATTGATGAAGGTTCCTTCTCTCAATTGCTTGATCTCAAAACCAAGGAAGAACTTCATCTCTCCCATCATAGACATCTCAAACCTATCGGTCATAAGCTTTGAAAATTCATCATTGAAAGCTTTGTTAGTAGAGCCAAAGATAATATCATCAACATATAATTGGCAAACGAAAAGCTCCCCATTAACCCTCTTAGTAAAAAGAGTGGGATCAATTAGCCCAACATCAAACCCACGGTCTACCAACAATTCTTTAAGGTGCTCGTACCAAGCTCTAGGAGCTTGTTTGAGACCATAAAGTGCTTTATCAAGCTTGTAGACATGGTTAGGAAAGTTGAGATCCTCAAACCCCGGGGGTTGCTTAACATAAACCTCTTCATGCAAAGGACCATTAAGAAATGCACTTTTAACATCCATTTGTTGCAACTTAAAGTTATGATGCGATGCATAAGCAAGAAGGATACGGATGGACTCAAGACGAGCCACGGGAGCATAGGTCTCTCCAAAGTCAATTCCTTCAACTTGAGAGAAACCTTGAGCCACCAATCTTGCCTTGTTCCTCACAATATTTCCAAACTCATCTTGCTTGTTCTTGAATATCCACTTAGTGCCTATAACATTGCGGCACTCCTTTGGCTTCTCTACTAAGGTCCACACTTTGTTGCGCTTGAAGTTGTTGAGTTCCTCATGCATGGCTTCCACCCAATCCGAATCTTCAAGGGCTTCAAATACTTTCTTGGGTTCCACAACGGAGATATAAGCATGATGATTGCTAAAGTTAGCCAATTGCCTTCTTGTGGAGACCTTTGCTCGAACATCACCAAGGACCTTGTCATGAGTGTGTCCACGAATTTCAAGGATCCTATCTCTTCTTGCTAGACGACGGGCCTCGATCTCCTCCTTGGTTCTTTTAGGCCTTGGAGGTGTCACTTGATCAACTTGATCATTTGGGTCCCCGTCTTGACCTTCAATTTGAGCTTCCTCAATTTCTTGAGTATGCTCATCCTCATGTGCTTGATCTTGGACAATATTTGGTGAAGCGCAAATATCAAATGGATACTCATCGGAGCCATCATGAATTCTTGGTTGATCTTGTCCTTGATCTTGTACATGAGAGGGAGGGTTTTCTTCTTGTTCTTGGGTTGGTGCATCATTAGCTTCAAGAGATGGGGTTTGTTGATGTTGAGAGGATGAGGGCTCCACCGTGGTAGAGCATAGTTCTTCCCGAGACGCCACACCGTGTCCCTCAATGGGGCGGAAAAATCCCACACCCATTCTTACTATGGCATCTTGAGGTATTTCATCACCTGCACATACATCAACTTGCCCCACTTGGGAGCCATCATTTTCTTCGAACTTCACACTACAAGATTCAATGATAATCCCGGAGGATACATCAAAGATTCTATAAGTGTGAGATTCGGCACCGTAACCAACAAATATACCCTCCAAAGCTTTAGGAGCGAATTTAGACAAACGAACTCCTTTGATTTTGTAGAAACACTTACAACCGAACACCTTGAAGTATGAGATATTGGGCTTGTTGCCGGTGAGTATTTCATATGGAGTCTTGTTCAATCCCTTGCGGAGATAGAGCCGGTTAGAAGAGTGGCAAGCGGTGGAGATGGCTTCGGCCCAAAAGTTATAGCGGGATTTATACTCCGCCATCATAGATCTTGCCATATCCATAAGAGTCCGGTTCTTCCTCTCCGCAACACCATTTTGTTGAGGGGTGTAAGCAGCGGAATATTGATGACGAATCCCCTCATCACTAAGAAAATCATTGAGTGTATAGTTCTTGAACTCGGAGCCGTTGTCACTTCTTATTGCCATAATG
Source organism: Lolium multiflorum (assembly GCA_030979885.1). Classification (NCBI taxonomy): domain Eukaryota; kingdom Viridiplantae; phylum Streptophyta; class Magnoliopsida; order Poales; family Poaceae; genus Lolium; species Lolium multiflorum. The sequence goes on along the minus strand of CM061748.1, from coordinate 174,112,781 downwards.
AGGAGGTTGTGTTGGCGTTGCACCTCGGTAGCAAAGTCAATGAATATTTGTTGAGTCTCATCTTTCGTCTTGAGAAAGTAGACCCAAGTGTATCTTGAGTAATCATCAACAATCACCAAGCAATGTTTCTTCGCACCAAGACTTGCATGAGTAACGGGACCAAAGAGATCCACATGAAGGAGCTCCAAGATCCTCTTGGAAGAGATGATAGTCTTGCTTGGATGCGGAGAGTCATGCATTTTGCCTTCAACACAAGCCCTACAAACACGATCTTTGGCAAAAGAAACATTTTCCATTAGTCCCACAATATGGTTCCCCTTGTGAAGACTTTGCAAAGTTCTCATGTTGACATGGGCTAGGCGGCGATGCCACAACCAACCCACATCCGCCTTTCCGAATAGGCACATCGCACTTGAAGTGGTGGTCCCCGAAAAGTCCACCACATACAAGTTATGTTCGCGATACCCAACGAAAGCGACTTTTAGAGTCTTGCTCCACAAGAGGACCACAATATCTTTATCAATAAAGACGGCGAAACCCATCTTGCCAAGGGCGGAAACGGAAAGCAAATTGTAACCAAGGGTTTTGACAAGCATGACATCCACAAGTGTTATGTTGTGTGCAACCACAACCTTGCCAAAACCCATTACCTCGGATGTAGAATTATCGCCAAAGGAGACGGTGATATTGTTTATGTTGGGCCTCAACTCCTTGACGAGGTTCTTGCCGCCGGTCATATGACTTGTACATCCACTATCAAGTACCCATTTTGAACCTCCGGCGGCATAGTCCTACATGAGATCAATTCTTGGATTTAGGTACCCATTTCTCAATGGGTCCTCTTTTGTTAGCAACAAGGGTCTTTGGGACCCAAATAGACCAAGCAACATAACCATCATATGGGCCAACATATTTAGCATAGACATCACCATAATAATCTTTAAATAGAACATAGTTAGGGTTAGCATTTCCCGCATCATCATTATTGATGGTGTTTCCCTTAGGAGCTTCACCATTGGTGATAGCTTTCTTCTTCTCTTGTGCGGGCTTGGCTTTTTGCTTGTTTGCCTTCTTTGCCTTGGCATTATAACCTAGGCCCTCCTTCCCATTGTTTGATCTTTGCTTACTCAAAAGATCATCCAAAGAAAGTTTACTTTGGGGAGAGGAGGCCTTAGCAAGTTCATCCTTCAACCTAGCATTTTCCTCAATAATATTTGCATGATCACATGAAGGGGTAGAGGAACTAGGCACATCATATGAAGCAAGCCTAATTTGAAGTTGCTCATTTGACTTGGATAGGAGAGAGTATTCACTCTTCAAAGCCTTGTGAGCTTTGTCTAGTTCATCTAGATCCTTCACAAGTTTCTCATGATCAACACCAAATTGGGCCATTTCCTTTTTAAGCAATTTAGTCTTAGCCCTAGCATGATCTCTAGCTTTAGTGAGCTTGTTAATTTCATCTTGAGGCTCTTCAAGATTTTCTAGCCTCTCCTCAAGAGAAGCTATAGTTTCTTGACTTTCCTCAAGGGCATTTTTAAGAGCATGGATTTCAAGAGAGTCTTCTCTCTCTATTTGACCCTTTTTCTCAAGCATATCATTTTGTTGAGCTAAACGAGCCATGAGATTTGAAACATGCTTTTTGTTGATACCTTGTAGGTTAAACATGAATTCATCAAATTCTAGCATTTCTTGTTTCACTTTTAGACTAGCATCATCGACCCCTAGATCACTTGATATGTTAGGCATAGAGGGGCTAGGAGATGATACCTCGGAGGATTTGGCCATGAGACAACTTTCTTCCTCCACATGAATGATCTCATTGGGGGATTCACTTGGTGATGAAGAGTTAGTGGAGAGGGAGGCAAGAGCGACCAATCCATTAGAGGTTGCATCTTCTTCATCATCAACATCATCATCTCCGGAGGAATATTCTTCTTGAGTTGATAGCACAATAGATGTGTCCAAGGAGGACTTCGCCATGAAGCAATGTGCATTCTTGATATGAGGATTCTCATTGGGGGATTCAAAGAGAGATGAAGAGGGAATGTTGGTAGTGACAATGGCGGCCACTTCCTTTGAGCTTTCTCCTTCATCATCACTAGAACTTTCAACTTCATCGGAAGAATATTCTTCCCTAGTCACTAGCACAACTCTTGGGGGCCTCTTGCCCTTCTTGGTCTTGTTGTTGTAGAACTTCTTGTTGGGGGCTTTTGAATATTTGCCCTTTGATTCTTTGCTCTTGTCCTTGGGAATGAGCCTTCCATTATGAAGCTCTCTATTCTCATAGGGGCATTCGGCAATGAAGTGGCGCTTGTCATCACAATTGTAGCATGATCTTGTCTTTGGACCAAAGCTAGTGAACCCACTCTTGTGGTTTCTCTTGATGTTGTCTTCCTTGGCCTTGGAGGGATCAACCCAAAATGACTTTGCATGGAAGGCCATGTGATCATGATAGTGGCATTCCAAATCTTCCGGATAGGACATACTCCAAGATGCCCTATATTGTTCTTGAGGGTACACTTCTTCAACGGGGTTGACCACCAAGGCAAGGTTGTTCCCTTTTGCCATACCAATGGCACGATTGCGAGAGTCATGAGAGTTTTGCTCGAGCACCTTGAGGGCTTGCATCTCGTGCACGGCATCTTGAGATGAGAGAGAAGAATAGCATTCTCTCCCAACAAGGGTCTTGACATCAATGGGTACAAAAGGCATCATGCATTCAATGTACTTCTCCTTGATCCAAGAGTCATTGATGTGGGTGGCACCACTAAGCCGGAAGGCATCGGCAACGATGAGGAGTCTTCCATACATGACTTGATGATCTTCATCCGGTAGCCTCATGAAACCTTCGGCTTGATTCCGAAGAGCATTATACTTGTTCCTTCTCGTGCTCTCACTTCCCATGCAACTAGCGGCCAAACCATCCCAAGCTTCCTTGGCGGTGGTGTAGTTCCGAACACGAGGAAGCTCTTGTGTCCCCACACTAGTTTGAATCATGTGCAAGGCGGTGTTGTTGAGTTGACTATCAACCGCTTCTCTTCTAGTCAACTTGTCGGGGTTGTAGGGCTTGAAGCCTTCCAAGATGATTCTCCAAAGTTCATTGGAGGCACTGCAAACATGAGAGCGAAACTCAAATTGCCAAGTATCGAAATTCTCAACGGAAAACTTAGGTGGGTCGCCTCGAATGTTCAAATGGGGATGTGGAACCGGTATATCGGGAGATTGAAAAGGTGGAGCTACTCGATTGTAGCTCTCACCTCCACTAGTTCCACTAGGAGATGCAATGGGAGATTTGATAGTGTTTAAGTTATCACCTTCCACGGGTTTGGTAGAGGAGGGTAGTGCCGAAGCACCTCCCTCTTCTAACACACCCGTGTCCTTTACCTCTAAGACGGGAGCCTTAGGAGGGACCGGAGTCAAAAGCTCGGAAATCAATTTTCTCATGCTTTCCATTTGAGCGTCCATGGAGGATCTCAACGAATTGATTTCCTCCATGATGACCAACTTATCGGACTCTTCCAAAGGCGCCTCGTCCGGCATACTCTTAGGCGGTTAAGCCCGAAATAAGAGCCGAGGCTCTGATACCAATTGAAATGATCGTATGCCGCACCTAGAGGGGGGGTGAATAGGTGCTAACCAATTTTTAGTTCTTTTTCAATTTAGGTTTGACACAAAGGTAAATTCTCTAGATATGCAACTAAGTGAATTTACCTATATGACAAGGTTATCAACTAAGTAAGATATAGCTACGCAATATAGGAGATAGAGTGGGATAGAGGTAACCGAGAGTGTAGCACGCGTTGACACGGAGATGATTCCCGTAGTTCCCTTCCTTTGCAAGAAGGTACGTCTACGTTTGGAGGAGTGTGGTTGCTACGCAAGCCAAACCAACAGCCACGAAGGCTTCACTCAGATCTCCTGTGCAACGCCACGAAGGCCTAGCCCCTTCCACTAAGGGATTTCCTCGAGGCGGAAACCGGGCCTTTACAAGGTTCTTGGGGCACACATCCACAACTGAATTGGAGGCTCCCAAATCTGTAACAATACAACAATCAACAACAACACATCAACACAAATCAACTAGGGAACCAAATAGGAACACTAGCATGAGATCCCTCAAACAAGTGAGGGGAAATGAAGAACGCTTCGGTGAGGATGTAGATCGGTGTCTTCTCCTTCGAATCTCCAAAGATCAAGAGCTTTGGTTGGGGGAGGAAGGAGATCTTGCAAATCTTGAGTTTCTTGAGGTGGCTCTAATGGAGGTGGCTTGGCAGATTTCTTGTGTAATGATTGAGCAAGCAACCAAGGTAGAAGAAGGGGGTATTTATACCTCCTCAAAATTGAGCCGTTGCGGCTTAGGGGCCGGATATTCCGGCCTAAGTAGGCGGATAATCCCCCAGGAAAATCGGCCTTCGGGACAAAGCGTGACTTTATCGGCCAAATGTCCGGCCCTAACAGAGAAGCAAATCTTGGTCCTTAGCCAAAATCGAGGGGACCGGATATTTCCAAAATATCCGGCCCGGATATTCCGGCCCTGGTACAATACCGGGACAATATCAGGGCAAAAATCCGGCCCTACTGCGCTGCTTTTCCTCATGAGACTTAGCCAAAAACAGGGCCGGATATTTCAACAATATCGCCGGATTATCCGGCCAACTTTTTTGATTACTTTTGACAGACGATCAAATCCAACACACAAGAATAAATATCTATGTAATCCCTGTACCACTTAAACAAACATTAGTGTATCACATACATTGACATCAAACACTCAAAACATAATATGAGAGATGTTCTTTCAGTTGTGTTCTTGTGGTCTTTGTAATTCCCCATCTTTCCGATGGTCAATTTGTGAGATTGGGCACAAATCAGTGACTCAAGTCACATCATGTGGTGGACGTGGAATGGCCAACAATAGTATGTTTCATCTGAGATGCATGTTGTTGTATTGTTTAAAAACTATTTGTTGTATTGTAATAAACCTTTTTTTGTGTTGTAATAATATTTGAACTATTTTATTGATTTTTTTGTTCGGTTTGATGTTCGTTGTTCTAGATTTGTGTTGTTTGGTGTTTGTGGAGGCGGCAGTGTGCTGTATTTTAGCGCGTCCGATGAAATGCTTCTTTCGGCGTGCAATACTTTTGGGTGTTTGACCTCCTCTTCTACGTACAAAACTGGTAAAACAGATGCTCTATCATGGTTTTAGGGCGCAGTTTTTTTGTTTGTTTCAGAGTAGCTTATCATGTGTACCACGCGATTTTTTTAGGGGGGGTGCAGTTTTAGAAGACTGTTGAAGATGCTCTTGGATCTTATTCTGGGAGACGAGCCACTTGTACAGTTTGGGTTCTTCGGCCCACAAGACTACAAGAGGAACATTTCGTCCGCCGATAACGAGCTCCTTTCCTCTTCTCTTCAGATTCTCAGTCGGCCTCTCTGATCCCGCGCCCTGCTCCGGCGGCGAGCATGGCGTTCGCCCGACGGGAACACGCCCCCTCGCGGCCCGCTGTCCTCTTCCTACTCTCGATTCTACCCCTGCTCGTGCTCTTCACCTTCTCCTCCGCCGCCGCGCCCCCGGCCGCTCTGCACAACAACAACTGGGCCGTGCTCGTATGCACCTCCCGCTTCTGGTGAGTCCCCTATCATTCCACCGCCCAGCGCCATGACCGCGCCCCTCACTGCTGCCTACTTGCCACATCGTTAAAATTAGTCGTGCATCCATTTGCTGTGAACCAATGCTACTGCTCGCGGTGCCAAATGTATCTGTGGGTGGTTCAAAGAAGCTAGGCTTTTCTGTTAGTGCTGACTAGTGCGCGGTTGATAAGAAGGATCTGGATCTAGTTGGTGTATATTGCAGCAGCTTGCTAGTTTATGAACTTGTATAAGTAGTATATGGGTGATGTCGGTGTATGGAGCTATTTTTTTCCCTCATCGGCTGGGCTGTAGACTTATTATAATGCTTTACTCTTGTGATTGCGACTTAGTTTAATATTACAGATGTGGCTTGTGATCTTGGTGGGTGCAAATTGATCAGAATCCTTTTTAAGATCGAGGACTTGAAATGTTAAAACTGTAATGTTGTAAGATCAGCAAGCAAAAGTGTTCTCCGGCGAACGTTTTGGTATGAATGTATGCACAATTGTTCAGTTTTTGCTAATAACACCTAATTTCATAGAGTTTGCCCTTTGATCTCCATCTGTGAATATCATTTGAAAGGTGTCTAATGCTTTTATGCTGCCTATTAGATGGTTGGTTCTGCTGGTTATCCCTGTTTTCACTTAATTCTGACCTATTATTGCAACGTTATGCAGGTTTAATTATAGACATATGGCCAACACTCTATCTTTGTACAGGTAGCGTGCTAATATATATATTTCTCCTCATGTGTAATTTTCATTATATTTCTGTCGTAAAAGCTATTCCTTATTAGCAAATACACCTTATTTCTGCAGGACTGTTAAGAGATTAGGAATACCTGATGAGCGGATAATACTTATGTTGGCGGATGATATGGCTTGTAATCCTAGGAACAATTACCCTGCCCAAGTCTTCAACAATGAGAACCATCAGCTTAATCTATACGGTGATAATGTTGAGGTTAATCTCTATACTCTGAAAATATTCCTGTTGAATCATAGAATCGTAGTTTGCTAAGACCTTGATTTGCAATATTTCCCCAAGCTCGTCGTGTTTACATACTAAATAAATGATACCAAGGAGGCACCAAAGCTATGAAGTAGTGAATGGAACTGGAGCATACGTACACACATTAAATGTCACACCACAACTACTCTACCTCTTTAACAACATTAAAATAAACATAGTCGAAATATCACAAGACCTTTTTCGATAAAGAGCGCTTTATTACTTAAAAGGTTAAATATCACAAGACCTAAAATTTTGATTTCACAGTTTGGTGAAACAGTGTCCCCCCAAAATGGTCAACTTTTGCGAAGCTAAGGATACTTAAGGCACTCTACAGTCTACACAGTGCAATATGGTCAGTTAGGTTATTTACGGAATGTGACAGCTGGTAATTCTTCAATATGTCCAATCGTAATGTACATCAATGCTATGTAACATAATCTTTGGCACGCTGATGTTGCATTTTTTGGTTTTCTGATTACAGGTTGATTACCGAGGTTACGAGGTTACAGTTGAAAACTTTTTGAGGGTTTTGACTGGAAGACATGAGAGCTCTGTACCAAGATCAAAGCGTCTTTTAAGCGATGAAGGAAGCCATATTCTTTTGTACATGACTGGACATGGTGGGGATGAATTCTTGAAGTTCCAAGATAATGAAGAACTTCAAAGCCATGATCTAGCAGATGCAGTAAAGCAAATGAAGGAGAAGCATAGGTTGAATTGCTGAATCATCAAAATTTGGATGTTGACTTGGTTCTCTTCATTTCAGGGTTCATTTATTCTCACCTTCACCTTGGCCTTCCTTTCAGATTTAAAGAGTTGTTGATAATGGTAGATACCTGCCAAGCTGCTACTCTGTTTTCACAGGTTTGTTTAAGCTTTCCAGATTAATTTTCCGTATCATTATATACGCATACGCAACATCAGTTGTACCTATACGTTACTTTTTATTGCTAATAGCTGTTTGTCGTATAGGAGTGGCATGGGCTGCACACGGCTTTTGTGCTTAATTGTTAGATAACCACTTAATGCGCTTTCCTGATTATTTACCAATAACGCATGATTATAATCATACAAGGATCTGCTCTGCTATGGCAAACCTCACCTTTATTGGCTTTTCTATTTCATTATATTTCTGAAAACTGTAATCCGTACCTGATATATTTAACGTCTGCAGCTTCAATCACCGGGCGTTTTGGCGATTGGTAGCAGCAAGAAGGGGGAAAACTCTTACTCCCACCATCTTGACTCAGACGTGAGAATATGCCCTATATTCACATATGCTTCAGATTTTTTTTTCTAACTTATTAAGTTGTTATGCCTTATTTCTTGTCATAAAGCATGCCAATCTTACACATTTCTTGTGGCAGATTGGTGTTTCTGTTGTGGATAGGTTTACCTTCCATACACTTGCCTTCTTTGAGAAGCTGAACATGTATAGCAATGCCTCATTGAACAGGTAAATTTTTATTATGCATATAGGTTGAAAGTTATCAGTTGTCGGCATGCCAAGTTAATGGTCTTACTGTGATGTGTAGATACCGACAAATTTATTCACCTAAAAGTTGTTTTTGTTTGGTATCTTAACTTTGTTTGATGCTAGTTGATGATCAAATGTGACGGGCTATTACTCTGAAATACTTTCTTATGTATTTAGATCAAGATTATTAGTAGATGTTCTTGTTTGTTTGTCATTTCCATGTAATAGGATGTGAAAAGAAGTTCTGCATCATTTGGGTTCTTACTCTATCAGTGTGCTTTCTTCCAAAATTTATCAATTATTGATATGCATAGCTTGCCACTAGCAGCTTTTATCAGATTTCAGTCAACTTTAAATTCAATATGGACTGTTTTTATCACTTCAAAAGCAGATGGGCCTCATATTCTAAATTACGCACAGTAGCACTCAACTATGTTCAATCTTATTTCTCTAAAAACAATTTAGCTGGGATTCTCCTCTCTGGGTTAACATTCAGTGTTCAACTTATATTTTTGGAATGGTATTTTCTGTTGTAATCTTGTTTTTTCATGTTCCAGTCTTTTCAACTCATACGATCCTTCCATGCTATTGTCTACTGCATATTATCGAATGGATCTTTACGAGCGCGCTTTAAACGAGGTAATTAGAAGATGATATCTATTTCCACCCTACCCTGTTGTTCAGAACTAAGCTTTTTTTTTATTCGTTCTATTCTGTTTTTGATCAGGTCCCTGTTACAAATTTCTTTGGGTCAGTCATGAAGACTATCCACACTGATTTAGCATATACAGGCTTCTTAGCTGCACGTGAGGTAGAAACCCCCCTGTCTATGAGAAATAATATACTTGAAGGTGCCATGTTACAGAATGAGGCTAGCGCAAGAAGATCGAACATTGAAAAGATGAAAGTGAGTTTGAGTAAGTTGTTTGTGTTTCTTTTTTGATATTTGAGAAACTAATACTTTGCGAATTGCAATATTCAGGAAGCACAATTGAGGTCCGATGGATGGACAGAGGTTCTGCTAGAAGGCAAAAATTCTGACACCGTTGTGATGTATGGTCTGGGAACTATGGGCGTGTTGTTGGCAATTTCTACCTGGTTATCAATGAAGGCACTCTGAAGTGTGCTGTTAACAAGTTGTCATCTTGCAGAAAAACTTGAATTGTACTAACCCCCGCTGAATTGGAGCAAAAAAGAAGAAAAATAAGAAATGAGATATTTGGAGGTCAACAATCTGTATTTCTCTTTTACTTCCTTAGTATGCTTCTTTCATTTAAGGAACATTGCACACCTGCATGTGCTCAATGGCATCTATGCCGTTAGTTGGCATAATGTAGAGAAATTACTGTCCTTCGTGAATATGTTTGATAGACTTCTTATCCTTATTAGGAAAAGTATAAATTTTTCATTTGTCCTGCCAAAGTACCAATATGTATGTTACTCATTTTGTTGATCATGTAAATGCTAGGACCATGTATCTCTTGTTTTGAATTGGTATGACATGTTGATTACTATAACTTATGGTTTTATGATTTTTGTGCTGTATAACTCTATATTGATGGAAAAAAGTTCATATACTCATTATGCTCATTCTGAACCAATAAAACCATATGGGGGTCCCGAAGTTTACTGTCATAAGACTGGGAAAATCTTGGTGCTTCTTCTCACCAAGCTGAGCTGATAGTTTTTGTGGCTGCATCCTCTGCATGAGTCGGATCAAGAGAAGGCAAAAACTCTTAAATATCACTTAAGGGCCCTGCCTCTCTATATTGAGCTCTTCTGGGAAGAACAAGTGCACATAGGTAACCGATGAAAAAAATGTTTGTAAGCCTGTAGTTCTGTCATCTACCTTGTTTATGGGTCATGTCCACTAATTATTACTGACCCAGTTCTGGCAGTGGCATCTGGCGCTACTATCTACTCCCTCCGGTCGGATTTAATCGGCGACACCGGAGCTGGACGCGAGGGCGCGTTGATTAAATCTGTCCCGAGGTAGTACAAAGTTAGGGTCTCGGTCCATTGTGACAGTAGCTGAAGTGTCCATGTCAGGCATTAATATTGCCATGCCTATTCTGGGAGTTTCATGCACGTACAATGGTATGCAGCAATTGAATCTCTGATGTCACTTACCAGATCTGTTATGCATGATAAATTCTGGATTTCTGGTCTCAGAGCGACCTTGGCTCTGATGGTACTTGCTGTGCAATAATAACACAGTGGGTGGTTTAGAGTGTAATTTTGAAACCACTGTTGCATAATAGTTTCTGTAAATCAATGAGATCAATGTGGTGCGAGTTATTACTGGAGTTCTTATGATACAAAAGCAGAGTAAAGTGTTTGCTATGGTTTGGGACAAGGATTTTGTGCACATGGGAGTCAGTGCTCCCTTCGCTTTTGGATTTTTGAAAATTTCAGATTCTCATATTTCTCTGCTTTCAAGAATTATGACATTAAATATGTAGATAGATGTGTATACGAGGATTGGAATCAAAAAAGTCTCGTCAAAAAATACGTTATATTTTTGGAGATGCAAAAAAGACAAATTTCTGACAATGAGACTTTTTTGACTACACTCCTCGTGTCTAAATCTATCTACATATTTAATGCCATAATTTTTGAAAACATAAAAGAGCGAGGTTTTGAATTTTTTTAAAAATCCAAAAGTCCAAGGAGCACTTGTGCTCATGTGCACATGCTACTTTTCGGTTTGCTATCAGCTATTCTCCATTAAGTTATGGTCCCAGAGATCTACACTTCACCCTGAGCCAGCAAATGTCTGGATCTGAGTCTATCAGATATCTTGTGAGGTGATTTTCATTGTGGGCTGACACGGGTATGGTGGGGATCACTCCCATTCTCAGCCTGAGCACAACGTGGCACGCGAGGCGGACGCTCCATGAAGTCGTCGGAACACGAGGGCCATGAGCACCGGCTGGAGACGAGCTAGCGCCTTGACGCTGTCCGGGGGTGGGTATGGGGAACACGACGTGCACCCCCATCACTTGACGCCCACGTTCCGTTATATAATTGAGTCCGACCCACCTGCGCCGTGGAGAATACATCCTCGCAGATCGACCCCGAAGAGAAGAGCGTACTCACGCCCACACCGAAGCACCGCTGATCTCACCTTTGATCTCCTCAGGAGAAGGGGTATCAATGGCGGCTGAGGAGGGAATGGTGATCGCGTGCGACACCAAGGAAAAGTTCGAGGCCAACATGGCCAAAGGCAAGGAGACCGGCAACCTGGTAAGCGCGATTCCCGATCCACTCCCATCCCTCTCTTTTTTCCCGTTAATAGGCATTAAGACATGATGAATCCGTGAAAGCAACCTTGATTATCTTTTCCGAGTGTCGGTTGGAATGAGATTCGGCTATTCGTGACTGACAACGCTTTGGATGTTACCATAGAATAGTTAATAAGCAGATATGATGTCTAGTCGATTAGATTAATAGGTGGTTGTTCTTGGCATGGCACATGCATGCTAGCTCTAGAATCGGTACCTGCTGTCACTGAAGCTGTCGTGACGTCGTTATAATCTTCTTCTGCACAATTGACTCAGGTATTCCTGTCATGCTCCCCAACCTTACGACATATGTTCTGGACTCGTTTGTCTTACAGGTGATCATTGACTTCACCGCGAAATGGTGCGGACCTTGCCGTTTAATCGCCCCGGCGTTCGCCCAGTACGCCAAGGAGTTCCCTGGCGCCATCTTCCTGACGGTGGATGTTGACGAACTGACGGTAAGCACAGTACCAGCACAATCCCGCGGAACATTTCTCCCTTGAGAGACTAATATTCTTTCCTTATTCAACAGGACGTCACTGAAGAATACAAGATCACTGCTATGCCCACTTTCGTGTTCATCAAGAACGGCAAGAAGGCCTGCACCATCGTCAGTAACAATAGGGACACAATCCATAAGAAGATCGTGGCCCTCATTGGTTCTTCGTCTGCCCCAAAGAAAAAGGAGGATAAGCATAGACATGGTGATGATGGCATTCGCGGTTTGGCAATTTCTAAAGCGACTGGTCTTACAAAGGATCGGCAGGATGATGAACATACAAGCTTGGAAGATCAAGATCTACCCATTCGAGGTGTGAAAGTCACACACACCTATAAAAAGAGAGTGGCAGATCTCTCAACGGTCCGGCGTAGCACTAGAATCAAGAAACAAAATGAATCAACCTAAAACTATGAGGGATGCTTTTGGGAATAATGAAGGAATCGGTGACCTAGCTAAGCATTCCTTTTATTCATGAAACAGTAAGGAATCGTAAGTTGAACTTTTATTGCCCTGCCGAAGACACGGAGGTCCAATTCCACGACACCTTTTCTGAAGCACTTCGTTGGGGGTGTTGACTTTGCTTGGTATCGTCTCCAACCTCATGGGAGGTCTGAGGTTATTCTCATGGGAATTAATACAACGTCCATTCTTGTTAAACATGTTTTCACTAGAGAAAAATGTGTTAATGTCCATGTGCATTTCAAGCTTTGATGGTTTTGAGTGGGCTTTGGTGGCATCAGTAGGGCTGCTTAAGACACACAGAAACCAATCTCTTTTTTTCCTGAGCATGTCTGTATCTACGAGTTGGAATCACTCTCTATATCCTGGTAGGCGAATTTCAGGAAGAATTTTAAATTTTTAATGCAAGTTCGCATTTTTGTTTTGATGCTATTGTTGAAAGTTTGGACCTAAGAGAAACGTCTCCCTTGGGTCGGCAATTTAATCGAAAAAATCGTAGGAAAACCCCAACATATCAGAATCTAGATAGAGTTCTAGCTTGTTAAGTGGAAACATAAATTTCTGCTTGTGACGGCTTGCACCCTCACTCGCTCTGTGTTAGGCACATTTTTCTTTCTAGTTGTTCAGGATGCATCGTGAGGTCTTTTATGAGATGATTGCAACATAATTGGCCTCCATTTTGTTTGGCGATACCCCTTGAGGTATGGGAGAATAAGATCTGCCACCCCTCACAATTTCGTACAGGATGGGCGTAGAAACCCAAAGTGGTGCCTATAAAAGGAAAAGGAACATTATTGAAATTTAGATCTTAGAACAGAAAAGGCATCACTAACTACATCCGAATGGGAAGCTATGAGAGATGGCAATGATCTTTTAGCAAAGCTTAGACGCCACAAAGAGTTAAAATGGAAGCAAAGTGCTATACTAAATAATTTCACCTTATAGCTGATAGTAAGCTTAGAAGAAAAAAATAGATTTCAACACTTGAGCATGACGACGGAACGATTGTTAGAGAATTGAATCTGAAATATTACATCATAGATTGTTTGGAGCACCGACGCACAACTCTTAAACTTTGATACAATCTAAAACTCGGGATATTACACAAATATCTCCATAAGAGAATGGTATTATTACGTCTAACTTCACATAAAATGAAGTGTATGAAACTATCTCTCAAATGAAAAATATTAAAGCTCTAGGACCAAACATGTTTCTTGTTGAGTTTTATCACAAGTTTTGGGAAGTTTTAAAAGGGGATATGAGGGCTATGTTTCGTGAGTTACAACAATGGGAGGTGCCTTTGTTTCAACTAAATTTTGGTGACATCACCCTTTTGCACATAAAAAGGATAAATTCAACAGTTTTGCCTATATATTTGAACGTTAGCTTTAAGATTTTCACGCATAAAGTTGGTACTAAGCGTATAACAGGAATCACCCATAAGGCTATTTGATCAACTCAAATGATCTTCGTAGAAAAAATAGATGTCATTCTTTTCAAATTGATTTGGAAAAAGAGGTAAATTGGGTCTTTTTGCAACAAACGTTGTGTATGAAGGTTTTTGCTCCTAACTTGTGCGAGTGCATTAAGCATTTTACACTACGAGTGAGTATTGGTATGAATATCAATGCTGATATTAGACACTATTTTCAAACACAAAAAGTCTTTAAGAATAGTGAGGAAAACAACCACACCCATGCGTGGGTATACAAAAGTATTTCCACGTTGATGAGAGTCAATTCGATGGTCCAGAATGAAGCGATTTGCCTCTATAGTAAGAGCATCTCTAGCGGAGACCGTAAACGGGCCGAAACCGAAAAATAACCGATAGTTTACAGGTTCGGGCTGAAAAATGGCGCCGATCAGTTACCGTAAAAGGGCCAAAACCGAAAACCTTTTTCGGGCCGAGACCGAAAACCCAAATCGGCTTGTATTTGTAGGGGTTGCTCGAGCGAACCGAACGCTCGATCCATATCTAGGGCGCGCTGAAATTTCAGCTGACGCAACTGCTCGCTCTCTCCCTCCCCGCGCCGCCACCACACTCCGCCGCCGCCGCACTGCTAGATTCGCCCGAGCCCCGCATCCCGGAGCTAGCGCAGGTCGCCCCGCACCCTGCCCGCAGTTCCTCGCCCAACTCCGGGTGCCGCCGCCGCCGCTCCGTCCGAATCGAGGATGAGCTCGGGCGACGAGTTCGTCGATGTCGATCTGTCGGATTCGTCGAGCTCGGACGATTCCGACCTCGACGAGCTGCTCCAGGGCGACGAGATGGATGCTGACAAGGGATTAACTTATCAATGCCTACAGATTATAGACTAGGGTTTTGTTAGAAGTAGAGGGCAAGTAGATCTCGAAGGTTTCAGCCGAAAAGTACTCGCTGATTGTAAAACTAGGGTTCTGTTGACAATAGATTCGATCCTTTCTTTGTCCCTCGACTCCCCCTTATATAGGAGGTGGAGCCGAGGATTTCGTAATGTCAACACATTCTGGCACGCCCGGTGGGACACATCTTCAACGACAACCACCTCGCCATCCACATCAGAGATGGCGGAAGAAACTCCGGTCACTTACGAGGAGCTCAACGGCGAGCTCAAGAAGAAGTATGACGAGGTCAAAGCCTTCCTCGAAGCCGACCTAATCGGCTCTTTCACAGGACCCGTTCCCATGGCATCGGATGGAAGGGGTTCTCACTGAAGGCGCGCTTGATGGAGTGGACTGTCCACCCGTCAGAGAACGCACCAGTCGCTGCGTCGGAGATAAACTTCATGGTGGCTCATTCGCTGCACCGCCATTCTGAGAGCCTGGTGAATACGTTGGAGCGCGTCGCTGCGCGTGATCCAGGAGATCATGAGCCATCAGTACTCTCCGTCGGGACCAGCCCTAGGGACTCACCAAGGGGAATTGCTACTCCAGTCCCGTCCACCGCTGCCGTTCGCCTTGGCAGCGCCCGAAGCGCCGAACGCATCGGCCTACGTCGTCTACAAGATTGGTGGTGACCCCGGTGACTACCAATTCCTACATGACGCGCCCAAGGAGATCCCGCACGGATACGCATGCGCATACGTGCCAGACTGCAGCACCTGGGCACCCTCGAACCAGGTTGCTACAGCAGGGACTTCTGGGGCAACAGGAGGAGCGTCGGAGGCAGACCCGAGAAGCGACGTGGCTAGCTAAATACGCCACCCCGACAAAACTCCCGAGCCCAGCTCCTGCAGTTGGCTCAGAACCAGAAAAACAAGCATGGCTGGTTAAGTACGCCACTCCGACGAATCTTCAGGGTTCGGCACCTGCAGCCATCACCGCGGATCAGATTTGTACGATCCTGAAAGATCAGTTCGGCATGATGCCGAAAAGGAAGACGATCGGCTATACCAAGCCGTACCCCAACGAGTACGAATTGATCCCGCTACCACCCAAATATCGGCTCCCGGACTTCACAAAGTTCAGCGGATCAGATGGTTCCAGCTCCATCGAGCATGTGAGCCGATATTTGGCGCAGCTGGGCATGATCTCAGCGTCAGACGAGCTGCGCGTGAGGTACTTCTCACAGTCCCTCACAGGATCGGCTTTCGGTTGGTACACGTCGCTGCCACCGAACTCAGTCCAGACTTGGAAGCAGTTGGAAGAACGGTTCCATGAGCAATATCACTCAGAGGCTTCCGAGGCTGGCATTGCCGATCTAGCACAAGTACGACAAAAGCGCGGGGAAACAGTGTCAGAATACATCCAGCGCTTCAGGACCGTTAGGAACCGATGCTATTCGGTTCACGTAAGCGAAAAAGAAGCAGTCGAGTTGGCGGTGGTGGGTCTATCATCATCGATCAAGGACGTGGCCTCCCAAGCGGACTACCCGTCACTAGCGCACATGGTACAGAAGCTGTCAGCGTATGAACAGCGTCACCCAGATGTCTATCAGGACAAGTTCAAGCGCGTGGTTACCATGGTTGACGCAGGCGAAGATGAAGTCGCTACGGGAGAACAAGAGGTCGCAGTGGCTGAGTGGACTCGAGCTGCAGGCCCAGTAACCTGCAAATGGGTGAAGCCACCAGGACCTCCAAGAGGGTTCGACTTCGACGTGACGAAGACCGAGCAGATTTTCGATCTCTTACTCGCGGAGAAGCATATAAAGATTCCCGAAGGCCACAAAGTTCCCACGGTGCAAGAGCTGAACGGAAAGCCATACTGCAAGTGGCATAACACGTTCACCCACACCACTAACGACTGCAGGGTGTGGCGTCAGCAGATCCAGATGGCAATAGAAAATGGGCGACTAATTTTTAACCAGTATGCCATGAAGGTCGACACACACCCCTTCCCCGCCGTCAACATGGTGGAGTTTGCCCACCTTGGAGGGTGCCAGCCTGATTTCTCAGCCAACATCAGCATGGTAGAGCTTGGACACCGCTCTGAGAAGGACGGGGATGAGGACAGCTGCTCTCAGAGCAAGGACACGAGGGGGCCGCTCCATGCGATCGGCTCCGTCAAGATGGCAAGCGCTACGTCACAGAGGGGGAAGTTAAGAACATAAGATATCAACGACCCCTCTCTGATCACCTCCTCAATAAGTACGTGAGTCGGTATGATCAACGCCGGCGACACGGCGACGATGATGAAAGAGGCCGTCTGGCCAGAAACGACAGAAGACATCGTCGGCATAATCACGATGAGGAGCGACAGGAGCGCCACGCAAGGGAGCAAGACGACACGGGCAGACATTGGGACTGCCCCTTCTTCAGACACTGCTGGGATTCAGGAATGAGCCGATTGCCAACAATCGGCAACTGCCCAGAATGCAACCAGAAAAAGAAGGAGGCAGCCAACGTGTCTGTGTTCGAGCGCCTAGGGCCTCTCCCACCACAAAACAGACGTGCTGAGATCCCTCGGTTGGAAGATCTCGAGGATTCGGAAGACGAGGGGGAAGACGAAGAAGATAGGTACCACCGTCCAAGGTGGTGCCCTGATGGTCTCAGCCATTCACAAAAGCGCAGGGTTCAGCGATTGCGCGGTCTGGAGGAAGCCGAAAGGTTATACTTGCATACGCTGAGGAAGGCACGACCTGATCTGGCTGCGAAAGTCCAGAGGACCCTGGATGAGGGGGCTGCCACAAAGAAAAGAATGGCGCCCCAAAAGGAAAGCCGATGATGAAACATCGGCTGGCACGAACATGGTGCTCGTTCGTCCGGCGGAATGTAGACCTCCACGATCACACGTTGCACCCAAGGTGGACATCAGCAAGCGCTCCAACGTGATAAAATCGGAGATTGGGCTGGTTTTATCCACCGACATGGACGAGTAGCAAGACTACGTCAATAAGCAAAGATGGCGAGGCTGATCCTTGCGATCGGCCCTCCAAAAATTTATGAAGGGACATTACAAAACCTTCACCGAGCAAGCAACGTGGAGGCCGATTCCAGCAATCGGCCAAAATTATCCTCACCATCTATTCTGCCTGGGATCAACGTTTGACCCAACAGGGACTACCTGACGAGCCGATACCATCAATTCTCTTGACAGAATCGGCTCGGGGGGCACCTAGGTGGATAATACTAAGTATGGGGGCCGATACACAAATCGGCCTGAAATTTTTAAACATTTTACAGCCGATGCAAGGGCATCGACTTTAGAATTGAGAAGTAGCCGATGCGTGGCCATCGACTCAAGAGGAATAACTGTTACGATCAGAGGTTCAATGAAGCACGAAGGGCTCCTCAGTGGAGTAATTTAAGGGCTCGGATCCTCTCTTCAAGAGCAGCCTGGACGTGCAGATCAGGTCAAGGACGGATCGCATTAGATCCGCCAAAGGAAAGGAGCCGATCTGACCAGCAGAGCGCTAGGAGCGGACTGAAGAAGCTCGGGGGCAGCCCGCCTTGAAGGCTCTGCAAGCCGATTTATGTACAAATCGGCTGGCTGCATGATCAAGCCCAGCTATTTCAGCTAAGTCACGCGTCCTCGTTCTGTTTTTGCCTTGGCCAAGACTCGGGGGCAGGGCCTGGTGGATGTTCGTTTGCTCGTTTAAAGAGCCGATTTGGGCACCATCGGCTGATCTTTCGTCACAACCTTCTTCGCAATATGATGAGCGCTCGGAAAGGACCGCTCAAAACGGTAGCGGGAATTTTAAGGGCTCTCCTGGAGATCCCACATTATCTATCGGAAAGAGAATCATCAGTTGAAGAAGGGAAGGGCGACTTTTGAAGGACCGATGCGGTGCTATCGGCTCATCACGCATTGGCAAAGGAAACAAATCGGCAAGGTCAATAGAAGAGGGAATCGGCTCAATTGAACTCAGAAATCGGCAAATCAAATTGGGGAAAAGTTCTCCATTACTAAGAGAGATTTCTTACATAGTAGAGCTGATTGCCCTCAAAAGGGAGTACTAAGGGGTACATTGCCCCGTCTACTTCTACGGATCCTATGCTAAGGGCCCTATCTACGGGCCATCGCTGCCCTCGTCGTCGCCGTCATCGCCGTCGGCGCTGCTCCCGGCCGGCTCGTCGTCGCTGCTCCAGCGCCACCGGCAGGACCTTCATTGTCCTCATCTTCCTCGTCGTCGTCGTCGTCGTCGCTGAAGTCGCTCAGATTCCCCGGCCGGGGGCAATGGCGCTTGGCCGGCGGCTCGTCGAGGGAGCTGTCGTCGTCGTCGTCCTCCTCTTCCTCCTCCTTCACCTCCTCGGAGGTGGCCCCATCCCAGGGGAAGCGATCATCCTCGCTTTCTTCCACCGCTTCCTTGTCGGCAAGGAAGCGGAGATCGCTCTCCCCGTCGGTCAGGGACTTGTCGTCCTCTGACCAGATGGAGAAGTCATGGCTGGGCTCATTCCCGGCCTCGATGGCGCGGCGAGTGTTGGCCGCATGGACCTCCGCTGGGTTCCACTCCGGCGTCGGCTCGCGGGAAGAGGAGGACTCGATGGGAAAGCCCGATGAGGCGGAGGAAGAAGAGGACATGGTGGCGCAGGAGGGCTTTTGAGGGTGCTAATGCGAAGGAGATGCAGGAAGAACTGTTCGTAGCAGTTAAATAAAAGGGGATATAGTGGAAATTCAATGCCACAGCAGTTTCCGAGGAAGTAGTGCCAAAACTGTCAAATCGTGCGGAGAAGTTGAGAAGGCAAGATTCATGATGAAGGACTCTGCGACGGTTCTGCTCTGCCACGACATGACCCTACGAGAGAAAAGCATAATGATTTTGGAAATGTCATTTCCAAAACCAGGGGGGCATGTGTTATCACCAGAATTTGACCAAGCCAGAGGTGGGCCGCGATCAAGATGGACTTGAAGATATATGCGTAGAGAGATGTGTGAATCGGCCTTGTTTATCAAGTTTGGGCTAGTTAGCCCGTGTATCTTTATATAGTAGGTTACGTAGAGATTAGAGTTTGTCTCGTGCACGGTTTAGTGCACGCCCACATTAGAAAGTCCCTTGGACTATAAATATGTACCTAGGGTTTATGGAATAAACAACAACCAACGTTCAACACAAACCAATCTCGGCGCATCGCCAACCCCTTCGTCTCAAGGGTTTCTCCGGTAAGCACCATGCTGCCTAGATCGCATCTCGCGATCTAGGCAGCACGAGCCTGCCCACGTTGTTCATGCGTTGCTCGTACTGAAGCCTTTTTGATGGCGAGCAACGTAGTTATCATAGATGTGTTAGGGTTAGCATTGTTCCTAGTATCATATGCTGTCGTAGTGCAACCCTTGCGCATCTAGCCGTCCCTGT
The DNA here is from genome assembly GCA_030979885.1 of Lolium multiflorum. Lineage (NCBI taxonomy): Eukaryota > Viridiplantae > Streptophyta > Magnoliopsida > Poales > Poaceae > Lolium > Lolium multiflorum. The sequence continues at coordinate 174,092,703 of CM061748.1, read as the reverse complement.
ACCTCATCATGGGTGCAGGGGCGGCACCCCGCTTGATCGTTATTTAGTAGATCTGATCCGTTACGATTGCTCCTTGATTCATCAAGGATTAGTTTAATATCTGCAATAGTTAGGCCTTACAAAGGGTTGGAGGATCCAGCGGCATGTAGGGTGTAGTTTGCTGCCCCTAGACAGGACGTTCCGAGGATCAACCTAGTGTTGGTTTTTAGGCCTTGTCTAGGGCTGGCTTACGATCACCGTGCGTGAGCGCGAGGCCCAATCGTGAGTAGGATGATCCGATTATGCGGTGAAAACCCCAGATCGTCGTGGATCTCATATGCTTTATCTTGATCAAGCAGGACCACCATATATTCGGCCACCTTGGACGAATCATGGGTGGATCGGCTCCATGAGCCGATTCACAGGATAACCTGAGAGCCGATCGAGGCTCTTATTTAACGTGTACGTGTGTGCCCTGCAGGAAACTAAGCGAGGCATCATCCACACCTTCCTGACCAGGTATAGGTCAGGTGGCACGCCCTTGCAATTTGCATCGGCGCGCGACCAGGAGGCTTTGCGGGCCGTCGGAGGGACCAGCCGCAGCCCTAGTTGTTGGCTCTACGTTTGCTCTAGTAGTATCACGGTATATATCAATCAACAGCATATAAATCAGAACGTAGCATACATGGAGAAAATGCATCTAGCTATCTCTTTAATTAGTTTGCACAAAATCTAGCAGCAGCAAGACAATTTGATTTTACAGGTACTGAGCAAGCTTTCAGACTTTCTGAAACAGGTAACATGGAGCATATATTTGTATGTTCAGACTGCGAAACCCTGCTCTGTGATGGATACTATTACTAAACATCTTTTTTTGCCAGAACTAGTACTTAACATCTACTGTTTCCCGTCATTAAAAAAAATTTGCAGAAGAATACTACGGTTTCCCGTCATTAAATTTTAAAGAAAAAAGAACTTGTTTAAGATCCCAACTATCATTGACTACTTACACCTGCATCCTAGTGAGTTCAGGACAACTTACAGCATCTTTTGGTGGTGCCGCCACCGGAGAAGACCGTGCCGCGGGGGTTGGGGTCGGCGCAGCCGGAGAAGCTGGTGCCGCCGCCAGGGAAATCAGTGCCGAGCCAGATGGTGCTTCCAGCGGAGAAGAAAGTACCGCGAGAGATGGAACCGACGCTGCCAAAGGGTAAGAAACGGATGTACTCGTAGATCCTTCTCTAGTCACGATCTGGATAGAAGAGACTGGACGTCCATCAAGCTGCTGGAGGATGCGGTGGATCAAATCGGCTGAGTTCAGGAAATATCGGTGATGTTCATCTGTGTCGGCGAAGCAGCTGCCGGTGGAAGGAGGAGGCGAGCCGTTCATGGCAGTCATTAGTGTAAAAGAGGTGAAGTGGGTGGGAGTATGGGTGGGAGAGAGAGGGTTCGGGACTGAAGTAATTGTAGTCTGCTCTCTCTTTTTTACAAGCATGCGTCCTCAGGCTGATATTTTTTTTAGATACGTACTCAGGCTGCTTTGTCAAACCAGGGCCTCAATGAAGCTAATAGCACGCTATAGCATATCTAGAGGGTCCACGCTTAGTAATTTTGCTCGCTGTGGCGCTATTTGCGAAACAGCATGCTATATCGCCCTAAAACTTCATAGCGTTAGCGCGCTATTTTTTTCAGGCAAGTTGCTTTCACTTTTTCGTGGTGATGAACTAATCTGTTGGTTCCACTTCTAAATCAGAAAATAATATCGCTAATGCTAATATTTTTTAATAAATAATTTATACTATGTTGTTGCCTTGTGAAATGTTGATGTTAGCCTTCTAATATACTTGAGATCTATTTCTATATGTGGTTATGTATGTATGATTCAGTCACTTTTGGACTATATATATCTATTCGTTCTAGTAAAATTATTTATTTTTAGGCTATATTTAGTATTATTTTGAAAATGCTATTTAAAATATACCACACTATTACCACGATATAGCGTCCATATCGTTTGAAGGTGGCTGCCGCTAATTCATTTAGCACGCTATTTTAAACCTTGGTTAAGACGCGTTTGGCGGCCTGCATCCAGGCTGGTGGGGAAATACCGTACCCAAGTGCTTAAAAGATTGCATCTTTTAGCTGGAAAACATTAGGGCATGTCCAACACAGGCGCTACTGCAAGGGCGCTAGGAATTATTTCCTCGTCGTTTGGCGGTTGGAGAGGCTAATCCCAGCGGTAGTCCTAGCGTCGACGCAAAAGAAAGCAGGGGCGTGAAACTCTTTTCACCTGTCCTAGCTAAAGCACCGGAACCAACAGGAAGTCAGTCTGTCATCAGCAATTAGCGCTGCAAGGAGAGTACCTGGAGGATTTTACAATCTTTTGACATTCATTTGTTCTCTATTAGCGCCATATAGTATATAGCATTGTAATGCCCTTATACTCCTCTCAACATTAAAAAAAAGGTGTGCATATACTAATAACAGTTGCTGAAATGAAACTAAAAATAAACAGACATGCACGGTTTACGAAGGATGGAAATACAGAGTTCATCACCATCCGTTTTAAATTATAAGATTAGATTACTTCAATGTGGGTTTACATACGCACTAAAATGAGTAAACAGACACACTGAAATGGGTCCAGGTATATAAGATTCAGAAAAAAGGAAGAGCATCTTAAGATACAGAACAGGTTACTAAATTGTTCAAACATATCGTACAAAAAAGATTATTTGCTCCAGAAAGATTCATGGCTCAGTTTAGGGTTGCATCAACATGCGGATATTTTTCAGACTAGGCTTAAACCACATTGTCGCCTGTCGGGGAAATCCCCAACCATCTTCTGGAAGGGTGATAACTCCCATGAGCTCATTTTCCCCTTGCTGCAGGTTACAACGACAAATACAACTAAATGCTGGTTCCCGAAATGCATAGTACGCGATGTACACACAATTTGACCTCATGAATGGAGTCAATGTTCCATCAGGAGCATTGCCATCATTTATCTTCAGGTTCAATGGATAATTCAGTCCAATGAACAGAGAGTGTGTGCCAAGGCTGTCAACTCGACTCCAATTGGGTCCAATCAGGGATAGATCTTTCTCAAAAACATGTATGACAGGGGCAGGACACTCCCGCAGGATAAGGCCATTACCATGATGCAGAACTTCTGCAGGCTCAAGGTGATCATTGCTACGTATATACCGATCTTCATGGATGATCATCAAGCGCTTGCCATCGGCTGATCGAGCTAAAAACCATCTGCCAGATGGTTCCTTCATCGGTGATGGGATCACGAATGGCGGGGCAAGGTGTGCATCTGCATTGTAAACGGAGACAACAAAAAATAGTGTTTGAATGGCTCGGGAAGACAATAATACCAGTAGCTGCAACTTCACATTTGTAGGATCAAATGGAGGATGCAGTCATTATACTTGTATAAAATCTCGAAGAAATAAAATTGTTCCCATTTGAGATGTATGTTAATTACACTCATATTCATTGATGGTAGATACATGTCTCAACCTTATCTGATCCATGATTGTAATGCTTTGAGTACATCGAATATTGAAATAAATTGAAAGTTTGCATGCATCAATTGATGAAGAGGCCAGGGCTAAGCTCCTTATTCATATTCTGACAAGAGCATGCAGTAACTAATTCAGGAATGCATTCATATACTGCAATAATCTGGTTTGGGTTGACAGATTAGTGCACAGCATATACTACTGTAATTCGTTTGTAGCAATGGTTCAGTCAGGTTAGGATAATTTAATGGTGCACAGTCATTTGAAAGGTGAAAAAAAGTCTTAGTGAGCAATTAGTTATTTCAGTTACAATATATCATGAATGGGCTTGATATTAAAATTTATTGCGAAGTATATCATATGGATTGAAGAATTACCAGCCTGTGATTGATCCCAGCAATATGTGGTGCCGGTCCACCCATCCACCGCAACAATAAAGCCGTTGTGCTCGATGGCATCACTGTAATCTACACCCCAACTAGCAAGAGAGAATAACCTCCACTCCTGGCTACCATTAGCCAGGTAAGCGAGTCCAGAATTGAATAGAGCGATGAGCTTGTAATCTGAGTAATGTCCAGCTTTTGTGGGCACTTCGCAAATTACAATCTTCAACAAAAACATGGCACGCCCATACGTCATGTACCTTTCAGGAGGCAAGTCGGGGAAGCCAATCCATTCCTCCCGAAAAATGTTGCAAGTTTCCGACGATGGTAGGGAGATTTCTTGGTGCGTGTAGATGTTCGCGAGGAACCAGTTCCCACCACTGTCCACGCCGGCGATCCAGTCGCCATTCATGCCAACCCAGAATCTATTGTCCATGAACGGCAGGATGGCTGTGCGCCGAGGATGGTCGAGGGGCACAACGTGGTACACCGTGTGGTGCGCACTACTATCATCATAGTGCCAATGGGCAGAATCGGGCATCAGCAAGCAGGGTCCATCCCAATGGTGTAGATTCATGTTGTCGGCGACATGGCGGCACAGCGTTTTGGAGCATGCGGCCAGCCGGACGTCGACTGTAACGTCCAGACTCTGGGCAATGAGATTGAACAGCTCGGCGGGGAGCTTCCCCCAGTCGCCATCCAGCTGGTCGTCGTTCGATGCCGCCATGGAGACGAGATGGATTTAAAAGGGCGGATGCAAGTATGTGTGATTGGAGTTTTGGAGGAGAGTCGAGCGGGAAGGAGGAGTGCTGCGGTTCTGCGGAGGGGTGAGGAGAGAAAGCTATGCAAATGGGAGATCTAGAGGATGAAAAAACTTCTAGCAGCGGTTGGCGAGTGGAGAACGATGATGGAAGTGGAGAGCCAAGGATGGAAACGATGGACATGAAGAGTAGGAGTGGATATGACTTTTTTTATTCTTCAGCAGCTGCATCGAGGCGCCGAGTAAAACTTCGGCTAGGATAGCACGCCACTACGTCCTGGTGCAGTTACTGTCCCGTCAAATCAGTTTGACCACAGAAATGGTTTCTTTATTACAGTATAACTTAATTTTTTCGAACAATATATACTAGTACTCCATTTAATATAATCACTCCGATTCATATTACTTGTCAAATGATATGGATGAATCTAGAACTAAAATGTGTCTAGATATATCTATATTATAGTCAACTAATATGAATCCGAGTTTGTTTGGTTCAAAGGATTTCTAAAGGTATCTTGTACGGAGTAGGATTTTTACACATAGGGATTTTTCCTATAGAGCTTGCTTGATTCAAAGGATTGAGAACCCTCCAAAATACCTATGGATTGCTTTCTCTACAATCCTATCTCTCGGTAATATTGCTATGTGTCTATAACAACTATGAAATGAACTCAATCTCAATAGAAATTTCCTTTGTCTTTCCTAATCAAACAACTAGTTATTTTATGTCTTCGTTTACAAATTAAGATAATTTTTAGGTTATAGGTAATCGTCGAGCTTATGTGATCATCTTTTATGATCAAACTTACTTGATCAGCCGCGGAGGCGCAAAGGAGCAGTGGTGTGCATTAATACGGCCGCATGGGGAAGGCACAGCTAGCGACGATGAGACGTATCGCCAGCATTGGCCTAGGGAACCGTCGCCACCATTAATAAAAGCTATCCCTTTGGGCACCATGTCTCCCACTACTCGTGTCACGCGCGCATGTGGGTTACGGATGGATGGGCTGGGGAAGCCGGACAGAAAACATGACAACCAGGGGGAAAATGAATAAAAATAATACAAAGTCGAAAATATTTCGAAAAATAAACTTTGTACTTCGTAAGAAACTCCATGCGTTTAGCAAATGCGAAGGCAATATGTAGAAACACGTCTAGACCACGTCTAGAACCACTTCCCAAAGCTTAAGGATTATATTGATTTTTAGAAAGTCAAACTATGTTAAGTTTGACTAAGTTTTTACCAAAAGCATTAATATGCAAGATACAAAATCAATATTATTAGATAGAAAATAAATTATATTTTCATATGGTGTCTACAAAATATTATATGTGCTGATAGATTCTTCTAAGAGTTTGGTCGAACTTTACTTGGTTTGACTTTTCAAGAAAAATATACAAAGCTTTAAGCATTGGAACGGAGGTATTTTTCGAAGCACCTACTTGTCTTTAGAAGACAAAAGAAAACATGGAGTAAGGTTGTTTTTTGTGCAAAAGTTTACGTCAAAATCTGGTTATTTGTGTAAAAAGAATCTCAAATTGTGTTATGTGCAAAAACTGCACCAAGAAGTGGTGGTATGTGCAATTTCCTCCATCACACAAAAGGCAAGCCATTGATACATATATAATTGTGAATAATTACAAAAGTAGTAGGCAGCTAATAAGCGCACATGATTAAACTGCTATGCGAGATCTTCAGCCACCAGAAGTCGTTCCCGCGCCTCTCTAGCATTGAAAATCACGCGTTCTGCGACTTCCATCAAAGAGACAAGCTGAGCTTTGATCCGTTCTCCCAGATGAATGGCCTCGTCACAACTCCTACGAGCACAGGCCGTGATCTCATCCACTTCTAGGAAAGACACCGCCTGCCTGTACCGAAATATCTTGATCCCTAACTCTCTGTTCTCCTCCCGCATGCTGGCAAGATCCAACTTCATCCTCCGACAAGATAAGCAAGGGGAGTGATCCTGCCAAAGGTAACAACAAACATATCGAGCGTTACCGGCAAACGAAGGGCACAAATTGGCTGATTAACGAATATGGTCACTAACATGTAGGACAGACTTAAGTGGTGTCTACATGTCAGTGACTCGAAGTACCCAAAAACCAGCAACCCAAAGTCAGCTAGTAATATTAACCTCCGTCTTCAGCTCCTTCATCCTCTTGAACGGCGGGGAAGCTGGCAACTTATCTTCTTCTACGACCTCTCGCTGGAACCTGACGTCGAAGGATGAGAGATCCTGCGAACGGATGTGCTGCGCCTGCGCGTGCGATTCCCCAGGGCGCTTCTGGCGTAACTCGGAGTTCTCCGCGCCGAGATGCGGAAGTTCCGCTCCCGGGGCCTTGTTGACCCTAAGCCGAGATAGCTCCTGTGTAAGCCGACGAAAAATGTTCAAAATGTTACAGATCAGGCATATCATTACCAGTGCAAACGAGGTAAGTGAATCTCCGGGATCTCGCCCAACGACCGCGGTTGGTCCAATGCCACCACATCTTCTCCGAGATTGACTAACTCCTTTACATCATCTTCTCCGACATTGACTATCTCCTTTACATCATCTTCTGCTCCGAGCTTGACCATCTCCTTTACATCATCTTCTCCTGCGAGCTTGATCATCTGCCTCACATCATCTTCTCCGGCGATATCGACCCTCTCCTGCGGAAGATAACAGATATAAGTCCGAGTATTACCAGCAAAACGAAGGTAATTAAAAGAGGCGTAGTAACCCTTGTGTCCTGGCTAATCAACGGCGGGGACGCTGAGCCCGCATCGTCTCCTCCGAGATCTCCCTTCGCAGGCAGGATTGTTAGAGACAGTGTACTTCTGGTAGTAGTATTTATGCGTGGGGCGCCAGGGGGTCGAGAAGCTAGGACTGCATCTTCTCCTCCGAGCTCTTCCTTGGTAGACATGACAAATGAAACGAGGTGTGGGGGGCGTAAAAGGTATAAAATGGCGGACGGCCGCCCCGCCTCGGCCCTCCAAGGCTTAATTTTTTTGCCTTACTAAACTAAAAACCCTATTTTGCGTCTCACACGGACTGCCCTCAGAGGGCTGCAGGGTCCCATATGCGTGCAGGTCCCACACTTTAGTGAGCACAAATCATATGCGGTAGGTAGGCAAACTTCCAACAATCTTCTTTGTCAAGTGAAGACACGTCGTCAAGACTCTCTCTCTCTCTCCCCCCTTTTGTCATTGAAAAAAAAAGAATATTAGACGGGCGCGTAGCCTGCACTGCAGGGGGGCGATTTTGACAAAAGTAATCCTTTTGGCGAAGAAAAACACAGAAAGCCACACAAAAAGGTTAGTCCAGTGAAATAGATTGCTCAGAGGGTCAGTCCGTAATTTTCTTTGCCAAAAGGGTTATTTCTGTCAAAATCGCCGCACTGCAGGTTTGCAGCACTGAAAAACCTTGCGTGCCAGTCAACATCACTTCCCGGATAGGGGGAAAATATCTAGTGATACCATCCCTTACATGATACCATGATACCACTTCATAATATTTGAATTCTAAGTGTCGAAAAATTTAGAAAAAAAACCTTGTGATGCTACCCTAAATTTGTGGGACCCCAAAAAACTTGCAAATCAAGCCAAAGAAACACGATCTTGTCCCCTACCCCCCCCCATGATTTTGACCTAAATTTGAAATCAAGCCAAAGGTGGTTCAAAAACGGCAATCGGAAATCATGGATTGTTCATCATTTTTCTATATAGCTAGGGAAAATAGCAGACATGCCATACCAATGTTTTAGAAAAGAGCCCTTCAAAAAAGTGTGGCAACATGTTGGAATTCGACCATCTTAATTTCTTCCCACGTGTGAGCTTTGGTACTACTACTACACAAGAACCATGTCAAACTTTTGAATCATGGCCCATTTTATGTATATATTTGCAACTTTTCATGCACGCATGAAAACTTTGCAAAATATGTGCATTTTGGGTTGTCGCACATAAATGTGTGTTTACTTGTCTGCCACCAATTAATCCAATTCTCATTTGTGGGGAAACATGACACGAGATGGCCATTTCCAAAGTTTCATGAATTATCTCAAAGTGAATCCATATATGTACAATTTTTGGGGGCTAAATTTCATGTTTTAAACCTAGCTAGTATTTGACCAAGATTCAAATGGGCATAAAATTCAAAAAAAAAACAGAAAAATGAAAAACCAAAGCACATAGCCTTCTTATGTCATATAGTAAGAATTCAAGTTGATAAACAAGGTCTAGACATATTCAAACTAGAAAAATCATGTATCTACCCCTAACACTCTAAACTCTGTCTTATGAAGTCAAGCATGAAGAGAAGTGGTTTTGGGTTTCAAACATGGAAATTTCAAAAACCTCCCAAAAGCTTCATTTTAGAGTGACTAAGAAGGATCCATGCTTACCTTTTAATTTTTAGATTTTAAACTTGTTTAAATCTTTGTGAAACCTAGGATTTGACCAAGATTCAAATGGGCATAAAAAATCAGGAAAAAGCCAAAAGAATGATAAACCAAAGCACATAGCATTCTTATGTCATACAGTAAGCATTCAAGTTGATTAACAAGGTCTAGACATATTCAAACTAGAAAATCATGTATATATCTGTCCCTAACCTTAAACTCTGTCTTATATATGAAGTCAATCATGAAGAGAAGTGGTTTGGGTTTCAAACATGAAAATTTCAAGAACATCCCAAAAGTCGCTTCATTTTAGAGTGACTAAGAAGGATCCAGGCTTACCTTTTCGTTTTCATATTATATACTTGTTTAAATCCAGGTCAAACATAGGATTTGACCAAGATTCAAATGGGCATAAAATAAAAAAATAGAAGAATGAAAAACAAAAGCACATAGTCTTCGTATGTCATATAGTAAGCTTTCAAGTTGATAAACAAGGTTTAGACATGTTCAAACCAGACAAATCATGTATCTAGCCCCTAACCATAAACTCGGTCGATCTTATGAAGTCTAGCATGAAGAGAAGTCGTATTGGTTTAAAACATGAAAATTTCAAGAACCACCCAAAATCTTCAAATGGGCATAAAATTCAAAAAAAAAAAAATGAAAAACCAAAGCACATAGCCTTCTTATGTCATATAGTAAGAATTCAAGTTGATAAACAAGGTCTAGACATATTCAAACTAGACAAATCATGTATCTACCCCTAACACTCTAAACTCTGTCTTATGAAGTCAAGCATGAAGAGAAGTGGTTTTTGGGTTTCAAACATGGAAATTTCAAAAACCTCCCAAAAGCTTCATTTTAGAGTGACTAAGAAGGATCCATGCTTACCTTTTAATTTTCAGATTTTAAACTTGTTTAAATCTTTGTGAAACCTAGGATTTGACCAAGATTCAAATGGGCATAAAAATTCAGGAAAAAACCAAAAGAATGATAAACCAAAGCACATATCATTCTTATGTCATAGAGTAAGCATTCAAGTTGATTAACAAGGTCTAGACATATTCAAACTAGAAAATCATGTATATATCTATTCCTAACCTTAAACTCTATCTTATGAAGCAATCATGAAGAGAAGTGGTTTTGGGTTTCAAACATGAAAATTTCAAGAACATCCCAAAAGTCGCTTCATTTTAGAGTGACTAAGAAGGATCCAGGCTTACCTTTTCGTTTTCATATTTTATACTTGTTTAAATCCAGGTCAAACATAGGATTTAACCAAGATTCAAATGGGCATAAAATAAAAAAATAGAAGAATGAAAAACAAAAGCACATAGTCTTCTTATGTCATATAGTAAGCTTGCAAGTTGATAAACAAGGTTTAGACATGTTCAAACCAGACAAATCATGTATCTAGCCCCTAACCATAAACTCGGTCGATCTTATGAAGTCTAGCATGAAGAGAAGTCGTATTGGTTTCAAACATGAAAATTTCAAGAACCACCCAAAATCTTCAAATGGGCATATAACATTCAAAAAACCAGAAAAATGAAAAACCAAAGCACATATATAGCCTTCTTATGTCATATAGTAAGCATTCAAGTTGATAAACAAGCATGTCTAGACATATTCAAACCCGACAAATCATGTATCTACCCCCTAACCCTAAACTCTGCATGTCTTATGAAGTCAACCATGAAGAGAGAAGTGGTTTTTGGGTTTCAAACATTGAGATTTCAAGAACCCCCCAAAAGCTTCATTTTAGAATGACTAGCTAGGAAGGATCCAGGCTTACCTTTTCATTTTCATGCTATAGACTTGTTTAAATCTTGGTCAAACCTAGGATTTGACCAAGATTCAAATGGGCATAAACATTCAAAAAAATCAAAAAATCAAAAACCAAAGCACATATAGTCTTCTTATGTCATATAGTAAGAATTGAAGTTGATAAACAAGGTATAGACATATTCAAACTAGACAAATCATGTATCTACCCCCTAAAGCCCTAAACTAGCTTTGTCTTATGAAGTCAAGCATGAAGAGAAATGGTTTTGGGTTTCAAATTAAACATGGAAATTTCAAGAACCCCCCACCCAAAGCTTCATTTTGGAGTGACTAAGAAGGATCGAGGTTTACCTTTTCATTTTCATGTTTTAAACTGCCTTAGATCTTGGTCAAACCTATGATTTCACCACGACTCAAATGGGCATAAAAATTAAAAAAAAATAAAAAAATGAAAAACCAAAGCACATAGCCTTCTTATGTCATATATAGTAAGCATTCAACTTGATGAACATGGCTGGTCTAGACATATTCATAATAGAAAAAACGTGTATCTACCCCCTAACGATTAATTAACTTTGTCTTAATTATGAAGTCAAGCATGAAGAGAAGTGTTTTTGGGTTTCAGACATGGAAATTTTGAAAACCTCCCAAAAACTTCATCTTAGAGTGACAAAGAAGGATCCAAGCTTACCTTTTCATTTTCATGTTTTAAGCTTGTTTAAATATTGGTCAAGCCTAGGATTTGACCAAGATTCAAATGGGCATAAAAATTCTGGAAAAATAAAAAAATAAAAACCAAAGCACATAGTCTTCTTACGTCATATATATCTATAGTAAGCATATTCAAGTAGATAAACAAGGTATAGACATATTCAAAACAGACAAATCCTGTATCTACCCCCTAACCCTAAACTCGGTCTTATGATGCCTAGCATGAAGAGAAGTCGTTTTGGGTTTCAAACGTTTAAGCCAAAAGCCCCATTTCATATATTTCAAATTTGGTTCAAATTTGAAAGACATACAAGTTATAGCACACATAGTGCATACATGTTCACACATACTGCACTACTCCCTCCGTCCACAAATAAGTGTACATTTGGGTTTTTGGATAAGTCAAACTTTAACAATTTTGACCATTTTTTTACCAAAAAGTAGCAACATGTGTGACATCAAATTACTATATTATGAGACTGTATTTTGAGATGAATCTAGTGATGGTAGTTTAGTGTCATAAATGTTGTTACGTTTCCCTAAAAAGTTAGTCAAAGTTAATAAAGTTTGACTTATCTAAAAACTCAAATGTACACTTATTTGTGGACGGAGGGAGTAGATGCTAATTAACCCTATAGTTTGAGGCCATTTGGATGAGGTCGAAAAAAATCTTGGATTAGAAATGGGGTTGTTCGAACCCCGTAGTTGGATTTTTTATGAACTTGATCTGTAGTACTGGGCAAAACCCTAGTTTAACGTATTTAATTATAGATTCGTAGGTTGATTTTTCTACCTTTTTATTATTATTACTATGCAGCACATGTGTGTTTGCCCGTCGAGTGAAACTCGGAGGAAGAGGGATCACTCGGAAGGAGAGAAGAAGGGAGAGCATTATGGTGTCTCCCCTTTTTCGGGTGATGATGTTGACTTTTGTGCAGGGTTTGTCAGTGAGCAGGAGGTGCGAGCGAGCGAGCGAGCGAGTCGAGCGAGGCCGAGAATGAGAGAGATTTGTTTTTTTTTGTGAGAGGGACAACCGAAGGATCCAGAAGGACCCACAGATTTCCAAAACGCATCCTGATGCGTCTTCTCTTGACAAAGAAGATGGCTTGGAGTTTGCGTACCTACTGCACTTGACTTGTGCTCACTGAAGTGTGGGACCTCACGCATGGGCACCACACGTAAGTGACAGACCTGTTGGTGTAAAAACTCGGTTGATTATTATAGTGCATTAGAACAAAGTTTCCTATGGATTCAAGGGAAATCCAAGTTAAGGGCTCCTTTGATTTAAAGGATAGGAAAAGCATAGGAATAGGAAATGTATAGGATTGGAATGGCATGTCTACTTGAATCCTATAGGAAGATGAAGTGTGTTTGATTGTAGCAAAGGAATTTTTTCATGAGCTATGAGCTAATGCTTATTTCCTATAGGAATTACACTACAAGATTCCTATAGGAATTTTTCCTATAGGATATGTTCCTATGAATCAAACAACATGTATAGGAAATTTTCCCATAGGAACCAAATCCTTCACACTTCCTATGCAAATCCTTTGAATCAAAGGAGTTAACTCATTTACATGACATTAATTTTTCCATGAAGCAAAGTTAACACATCTATCAATTGGTACATTTTGGAGTGACTAAGAAGGATCCATGCTTATTCGTTTTCACGTGTTAAATTTGTTTAAATCTTGCTCAAACCTAGGATTTCACCAAGATTGAAATGGGCATGAAAATTCAAAAAAAAATGAAATACCAATGCACATAGTCTTCTTCTGTCATATATAGTAAGCATTCAAGATGATAAACAAGGTCTAGACATATTCAAACCAGGCAAATCATGTATCTACTCCCTAACGACCCTAAACTCCGTCTTATGAAGTAAGGCATGAAGAGAAGTGGTTTTGGGTTTCAAACATGCAAATTTCAAAAACCTCCCAAAAGCTTCATTTTAGAGTGACTAAGAAGGATCGAGGCTTACCTTTTCATTTTCATGTTTTAAACTTGTTTAAATCTTGGTCAAACCTAGCTAGTATTTGACCAATATTCAAATGGGCATAAAATTCAAAAAAATCAGAAAAATGAAAAACCAAAGCACATAGCCTTCTTATGTCATATAGTAAGAATTCAAGTTGATAAACAAGGTCTAGACATATTCAAACTAGAAAAATCATGTATCTACCCCTTACACTCTAAACTCTGTCTTATGAAGTCAATTAAGCATGAAGAGAAGTGGTTTTGGGTTTCAAACATGGAAATTTCAAAAACCTCCCAAAAGCTTCATTTTAGAGTGACTAAGAAGGATCCATGCTTACCTTTTAATTTTCAGATTTTAAACTTGTTTAAATCTTTGTGAAACCTAGGATTTGACCAAGATTCAAATGGGCATAAAAATTCAGGAAAAAACCAAAAGATTGATAAACCAAAGCACATAGCATTCTTATGTCATACAGTAAGCATTCAAGTTGATAAACAAGGTCTAGACATATTCAAACTAGAAAATCATGTATATATCTGCCCCTAACCTTAAACTCTGTCTTATGAAGTCAATCATGAAGAGAAGTGGTTTTGGGTTTCAAACATGAAAATTTCAAGAACATCCCAAAAGCCGCTTCATTTTAGAGTGACTAAGAAGGATCCATGCTTACCTTTTCGTTTTCATATTATATACTTGTTTAAATCCAGGTCAAACATAGGATTTGACCAAGATTCAAATGGGCATAAAATAAAAAAAATAGAAGAATGAAAAACAAAAGCACATAGTCTTCGTATGTCATATAGTAAGCTTTCAAGTTGATAAACAAGGTTTAGACATGTTCAAACCAGACAAATCATGTATCTACCCCCTAACCATAAACTCGATCGATCTTATGAAGTCTAGCCTGAAGAGAAGTCGTATTGGTTTCAAACATGAAAATTTCAAGAACCTCCCAAAATCTTCAAATGGGCATAATATTCAAAAAAACCAGAAAAATGAAAAACCAAAGCACATAGCCTTCTTATGTCATATAGTAAGAATTCAAGTTGATAAACAAGGTCTAGACATATTCAAACTAGACAAATCATGTATCTACCCCTAACACTCTAAACTCTGTCTTATGAAGTCAAGCATGAAGAGAAGTGGTTTTGGGTTTCAAACATGGAAATTTCAAAAACCTCCCAAAAGCTTCATTTTAGAGTGACTAAGAAGGATCCATGCTTACCTTTTAATTTTCAGATTTTAAACTTGTTTAAATCTTTGTGAAACCTAGGATTTGACCAAAGATTCAAATGGGCATAAAAATTCAGGAAAAAACCAAAAGAATGATAAACCAAAGCACATAGCATTCTTATGTCATAGAGTAAGCATTCAAGTTGATTAACAAGGTCTAGACATATTCAAACTAGAAAATCATGTATATATCTATTCCTAACCTTAAACTCTGTCTTATGAAGCAATCATGAAGAGAAGTGGTTTTGGGTTTCAAACATGAAAATTTCAAGAACATCCCAAAAGTCGCTTCATTTTAGAGTGACTAAGAAGGATCCAGGCTTACCTTTTCGTTTTCATATTTTATACTTGTTTAAATCCAGGTCAAACATAGGATTTGACCAAGATTCAAATGGGCATAAAATAAAAAAATAGAAGAATGAAAAACAAAAGCACATAGTCTTCTTATGTCATATAGTAAGCCTTGCAAGTTGATAAACAAGGTTTAGACATGTTCAAACCAGACAAATCATGTATCTAGCCCCTAACCATAAACTCGGTCGATCTTATGAAGTCGATCTAGCATGAAGAGAAGTCGTATTGGTTTCAAACATGAAAATTTCAAGAACCACCCAAAATCTTCAAATGGGCATATAACATTCAAAAAACTAGAAAAATGAAAAACCAAAGCACATATATAGCCTTCTTATGTCATATAGTAAGCATTCAAGTTGATAAACAAGCATGTCTAGACATATTCAAACCCGACAAATCATGTATCTACCCCTAACCCTAAACTCTGCATGTCTTATGAAGTCAACCATGAAGAGAAGTGGTTTTTGGGTTTCAAACATTGAGATTTCAAGAACCCCCCAAAAGCTTCATTTTAGAATGACTAGCTAGGAAGGATCCAGGCTTACCTTTTCATTTTCATGTTATAGACTTGTTTAAATCTTGGTCAAACCTAGGATTTGACCAAGATTCAAATGGGCATAAACATTCAAAAAAATCAAAAAATCAAAAACCAAAGCACATATAGTCTTCTTATGTCATATAGTAAGAATTGAAGTTGATAAACAAGGTCTAGACATATTCAAACTAGACAAATCATGTATCTACCCCCTAAAGCCCTAAACTAGCTTTGTCTTATGAAGTCAAGCATGAAGAGAAGTGTTTTTGGGTTTCAGACATGGAAATTTTGAAAACCTCCCAAAAACTTCATCTTAGAGTGACAAAGAAGGATCCAAGCTTACCTTTTCATTTTCATGTTTTAAGCTTGTTTAAATATTGGTCAAGCCTAGGATTTGACCAAGATTCAAATGGGCATAAAAATTCTGGAAAAATAAAAAAAATAAAAACCAAAGCACATAGTCTTCTTACGTCATATATATCTATAGTAAGCATATTCAAGTAGATAAACAAGGTATAGACATATTCAAAACAGACAAATCCTGTATCTACCCCCTAACCCTAAACTCGGTCTTATGATGCCTAGCATGAAGAGAAGTCGTTTTGGGTTTCAAACGTTTAAGCCAAAAGCCCCATTTCATATATTTCAAATTTGGTTCAAATTTGAAAGACATACAAGTTATAGCACACATAGTGCATACATGTTCACACATACTGCACTAGATGCTAATTAACCCTATAGTTTGAGGCCATTTGGATGAGGTCGAAAAAATCTTGGATTAGAAATGGGGTTGTTCGAACCCCGTAGTTGGATTTTTTATGAACTTGATCTGTAGTACTGGGCAAAACCCTAGTTTAACGTATTTAATTATAGATTCGTAGGTTGATTTTTCTACCTTTTTATTATTATTACTATGCAGCACATGTGTGTTTGCCCGTCGAGTGAAACTCGGAGGAAGAGGGATCACTCGGAAGGAGAGAAGAAGGGAGAGCATTATGGTGTCTCCCCTTTTTCGGGTGATGATGTTGACTTTTGTGCAGGGTTTGTGAGCAGGAGGTGCGAGCGAGCGAGCGAGCGAGCGAGTCGAGCGAGGCCGAGAATGAGAGAGATTTGTTTTTTTGTGAGAGGGACAACCGAAGGATCCAGAAGGACCCACAGACTTCCAAAACGCATCCTGATGCGTCTTCTCTTGACAAAGAAGATGGCTTGGAGTTTGCGTACCTACTGCACTTGACTTGTGCTCACTGAAGTGTGGGACCTCACGCATGGGCACCACACGTAAGTGACATACCTGTTGGTGTAAAAACTCGGTTGATTATTATAGTGCATTAGAACAAAGTTTCCTATGGATTCAAGGGTAGGAAATCCAAGTTAACTCATTTACATGACATTATTTTTTCCATGAAGCAAAGTTAACACATCTATCAATTGGTACATTTTGGAGTGACTAAGAAGGATCCATGCTTATTCGTTTTCACGTGTTAAATTTGTTTAAATCTTGCTCAAACCTAGGATTTCACCAAGATTGAAATGGGCATGAAAATTCAAAAAAAAATGAAATACCAATGCACATAGTCTTCTTCTGTCATATAGTAAGCATTCAAGATGATAAACAAGGTCTAGACATATTCAAACCAGGCAAATCATGTATCTACTCCCTAACGACCCTAAACTCCGTCTTATGAAGTAAGGCATGAAGAGAAGTGGTTTTGGGTTTCAAACATGCAAATTTCAAAAACCTCCCAAAAGCTTCATTTTAGAGTGACTAAGAAGGATCGAGGCTTACCTTTTCATTTTCATGTTTTAAACTTGTTTAAATCTTGGTCAAACCTAGCTAGTATTTGACCAAGATTCAAATGGGCATAAAATTCAAAAAAATCAGAAAAATGAAAAACCAAAGCACATAGCCTTCTTATGTCATATAGTAAGAATTCAAGTTGACAAACAAGGTCTAGACGTATTCAAACTAGACAAATCATGTATCTACCCCTAACACTCTAAACTCTGTCTTATGAAGTCAATTAAGCATGAAGAGAAGTGTTTTGGGTTTCAAACATGGAAATTTCAAAAACCTCCCAAAAGCTTCATTTTAGAGTGACTAAGAAGGATCCATGCTTACCTTTTAATTTTCAGATTTTAAACTTGTTTAAATCTTTGTGAAACCTAGGATTTGACCAAGATTCAAATGGGCATAAAAATTCAGGAAAAAACCAAAAGATTGATAAACCAAAGCACATAGCATTCTTATGTCATATAGTAAGCATTCAAGTTGATAAATAAGGTCTAGACATATTCAAACTAGAAAATCATGTATATATCTGCCCCTAACCCTAAACTCTGTCTTATGAAGTCAATCATGAAGAGAAGTGGTTTTGGGTTTCAAACATGAAAATTTCAAGAACATCCCAAAAGCCGCTTCATTTTAGAGTGACTAAGAAGGATCCATGCTTACCTTTTCGTTTTCATATTTTATACTTGTTTAAATCCAGGTCAAACATAGGATTTGACCAAGATTCAAATGGGCATAAAATAAAAAAATAGAAGAATGAAAAATAAAAGCACATAGTCTTCGTATGTCATATAGTAAGCTTTCAAGTTGATAAACAAGGTTTAGACATGTTCAAACCAGACAAATCATGTATCTACCCCCTAACCATAAACTCGGTCGATCTTATGAAGTCTAGCATGAAGAGAAGTCGTATTGGTTTCAAACATGAAAATTTCAAGAACCTCCCAAAATCTTCAAATGGGCATAAAATTCAAAAAAACCAGAAAAATGGAAAACCAAAGCACATAGCCTTCTTATGTCATATAGTAAGAATTCAAGTTGATAAACAAGGTCTAGACATATTCAAACTAGACAAATCATGTATCTACCCCTAACACTCTAAACTCTGTCTTATGAAGTCAAGCATGAAGAGAAGTGGTTTTTGGGTTTCAAACATGGAAATTTCAAAAACCTCCCAAAAGCTTCATTTTAGAGTGACTAAGAAGGATCCATGCTTACCTTTTAATTTTCAGATTTTAAACTTGTTTAAATCTTTGTGAAACCTAGGATTTGACCAAGATTCAAATGGGCATAAAAATTCAGGAAAAAACCAAAAGAATGATAAACTAAAGCACATAGCATTCTTATGTCATAGAGTAAGCATTCAAGTTGATTAACAAGGTCTAGACATATTCAAACTAGAAAATCATGTATATATCTATTCCTAACCTTAAACTCTATCTTATGAAGCAATCATGAAGAGAAGTGGTTTTGGGTTTCAAACATGAAAATTTCAAGAACATCCCAAAAGTCGCTTCATTTTAGAGTGACTAAGAAGGATCCAGGCTTACCTTTTCGTTTTCATATTTTATACTTGTTTAAATCCAGGTCAAACATAGGATTTGACCAAGATTCAAATGGGCATAAAATAAAAAAATAGAAGAATGAAAAACAAAAGCACATAGTCTTCTTATGTCATATAGTAAGCCTTGCAAGTTGATAAACAAGGTTTAGACATGTTCAAACCAGACAAATCATGTATCTAGCCCCTAACCATAAACTCGGTCGATCTTATGAAGTCTAGCATGAAGAGAAGTCGTATTGGTTTCAAACATGAAAATTTCAAGAACCACCCAAAATCTTCAAATGGGCATATAACATTCAAAAAACTAGAAAAATGAAAAACCAAAGCACATATATAGCCTTCTTATGTCATATAGTAAGCATTCAAGTTGATAAACAAGCATGTCTAGACATATTCAAACCCGACAAATCATGTATCTACCCCTAACCCTAAACTCTGCATGTCTTATGAAGTCAACCATGAAGAGAAGTGGTTTTGGGTTTCAAACATTGAGATTTCAAGAACCCCCCAAAAGCTTCATTTTAGAATGACTAGCTAGGAAGGATCCAGGCTTACCTTTTCATTTTCATGTTATAGACTTGTTTAAATCTTGGTCAAACCTAGGATTTGACCAAGATTCAAATGGGCATAAACATTCAAAAAAATCAAAAAATCAAAAACCAAAGCACATATAGTCTTCTTATGTCATATAGTAAGAATTGAAGTTGATAAACAAGGTCTAGACATATTCAAACTAGACAAATCATGTATCTACCCCCTAAAGCCCTAAACTAGCTTTGTCTTATGAAGTCAAGCATGAAGAGAAGTGTTTTTGGGTTTCAGACATGGAAATTTTGAAAACCTCCCAAAAACTTCATCTTAGAGTGACAAAGAAGGATCCAAGCTTACCTTTTCATTTTCATGTTTTAAGCTTGTTTAAATATTGGTCAAGCCTAGGATTTGACCAAGATTCAAATGGGCATAAAAATTCTGGAAAAATAAAAAAAATAAAAACCAAAGCACATAGTCTTCTTACGTCATATATATCTATAGTAAGCATATTCAAGTAGATAAACAAGGTATAGACATATTCAAAACAGACAAATCCTGTATCTACCCCCTAACCCTAAACTCGGTCTTATGATGCCTAGCATGAAGAGAAGTCGTTTTGGGTTTCAAACGTTTAAGCCAAAAGCCCCATTTCATATATTTCAAATTTGGTTCAAATTTGAAAGACATACAAGTTATAGCACACATAGTGCATACATGTTCACACATACTGCACTAGATGCTAATTAACCCTATAGTTTGAGGCCATTTGGATGAGGTCGAAAAAATCTTGGATTAGAAATGGGGTTGTTCGAACCCCGTAGTTGGATTTTTTATGAACTTGATCTGTAGTACTGGGCAAAACCCTAGTTTAACGTATTTAATTATAGATTCGTAGGTTGATTTTTCTACCTTTTTATTATTATTACTATGCAGCACATGTGTGTTTGCCCGTCGAGTGAAACTCGGAGGAAGAGGGATCACTCGGAAGGAGAGAAGAAGGGAGAGCATTATGGTGTCTCCCCTTTTTTGGGTGATGATGTTGACTTTTGTGCAGGGTTTGTCAGTGAGCAGGAGGAGCGAGCGAGCGAGCGAGTCGAGCGAGGCCGAGAATGAGAGAGATTTGTTTTTTTGTGAGAGGGACAACCGAAGGATCCAGAAGGACCCACAGATTTCCAAAACGCATCCTGATGCGTCTTCTCTTGACAAAGAAGATGGCTTGGAGTTTGCGTACCTACTGCACTTGACTTGTGCTCACTGAAGTGTGGGACCTCACGCATGGGCACCACACGTAAGTGACAGACCTGTTGGCAATGTTGGTGTAAAAACTCGGTTGATTATTATAGTGCATTAGAACAAAGTTTCCTATGGATTCAACGGCAGGAAATCCAAGTTAACTCATTTACATGACATTAATTTTTCCATGAAGCAAAGTTAACACATCTATCAATTGGTACATTTTGGAGTGACTAAGAAGGATCCATGCTTATTCGTTTTCACGTGTTAAATTTGTTTAAATCTTGCTCAAACCTAGGATTTCACCAAGATTGAAATGGGCATGAAAATTCAAAAAAAATGAAATACCAATGCACATAGTCTTCTTCTGTCATATAGTAAGCATTCAAGATGATAAACAAGGTCTAGACATATTCAAACCAGGCAAATCATGTATCTACTCCCTAACGACCCTAAACTCCGTCTTATGAAGTAAGGCATGAAGAGAAGTGGTTTTGGGTTTCAAACATGCAAATTTCAAAAACCTCCCAAAAGCTTCATTTTAGAGTGACTAAGAAGGATCGAGGCTTACCTTTTCATTTTCATGTTTTAAACTTGTTTAAATCTTGGTCAAACCTAGCTAGTATTTGACCAAGATTCAAATGGGCATAAAATTCAAAAAAATCAGAAAAATGAAAAACCAAAGCACATAGCCTTCTTATGTCATATAGTAAGAATTCAAGTTGATAAACAAGGTCTAGACGTATTCAAACTAGACAAATCATGTATCTACCCCTAACACTCTAAACTCTGTCTTATGAATTAAGCATGAAGAGAAGTGGTTTTGGGTTTCAAACATGGAAATTTCAAAAACCTCCCAAAAGCTTCATTTTAGAGTGACTAAGAAGGATCCATGCTTACCTTTTAATTTTCAGATTTTAAACTTGTTTAAATCTTTGTGAAACCTAGGATTTGACCAAGATTCAAATGGGCATAAAAATTCAGGAAAAAACCAAAAGATTGATAAACCAAAGCACATAGCATTCTTATGTCATATAGTAAGCATTCAAGTTGATAAATAAGGTCTAGACATATTCAAACTAGAAAATCATGTATATATCTGCCCCTAACCCTAAACTCTGTCTTATGAAGTCAATCATGAAGAGAAGTGGTTTTGGGTTTCAAACATGAAAATTTCAAGAACATCCCAAAAGCCGCTTCATTTTAGAGTGACTAAGAAGGATCCATGCTTACCTTTTCGTTTTCATATTTTATACTTGTTTAAATCCAGGTCAAACATAGGATGACCAAGATTCAAATGGGCATAAAATAAAAAAATAGAAGAATGAAAAACAAAAGCACATAGTCTTCGTATGTCATATAGTAAGCTTTCAAGTTGATAAACAAGGTTTAGACATGTTCAAACCAGACAAATCATGTATCTACCCCCTAACCATAAACTCGGTCGATCTTATGAAGTCTAGCATGAAGAGAAGTCGTATTGGTTTCAAACATGAAAATTTCAAGAACCACCCAAAATCTTCAAATGGGCATAAAATTCAAAAAAACCAGAAAAATGGAAAACCAAAGCACATAGCCTTCTTATGTCATATAGTAAGAATTCAAGTTGATAAACAAGGTCTAGACATATTCAAACTAGACAAATCATGTATCTACCCCTAACACTCTAAACTCTGTCTTATGAAGTCAAGCATGAAGAGAAGTGGTTTTGGGTTTCAAACATGGAAATTTCAAAAACCTCCCAAAAGCTTCATTTTAGAGTGACTAAGAAGGATCCATGCTTACCTTTTAATTTTCAGATTTTAAACTTGTTTAAATCTTTGTGAAACCTAGGATTTGACCAAAGATTCAAATGGGCATAAAAATTCAGGAAAAAACCAAAAGAATGATAAACCAAAGCACATAGCATTCTTATGTCATAGAGTAAGCATTCAAGTTGATTAACAAGGTCTAGACATATTCAAACTAGAAAATCATGTATATATCTATTCCTAACCTTAAACTCTGTCTTATGAAGCAATCATGAAGAGAAGTGGTTTTGGGTTTCAAACATGAAAATTTCAAGAACATCCCAAAAGTCGCTTCATTTTAGAGTGACTAAGAAGGATCCAGGCTTACCTTTTCGTTTTCATATTTTATACTTGTTTAAATCCAGGTCAAACATAGGATTTGACCAAGATTCAAATGGGCATAAAATAAAAAAAATAGAAGAATGAAAAACAAAAGCACATAGTCTTCTTATGTCATATAGTAAGCCTTGCAAGTTGATAAACAAGGTTTAGACATGTTCAAACCAGACAAATCATGTATCTAGCCCCTAACCATAAACTCGGTCGATCTTATGAAGTCGATCTAGCATGAAGAGAAGTCGTATTGGTTTCAAACATGAAAATTTCAAGAACCACCCAAAATCTTCAAATGGGCATATAACATTCAAAAAACTAGAAAAATGAAAAACCAAAGCACATATATAGCCTTCTTATGTCATATAGTAAGCATTCAAGTTGATAAACAAGCATGTCTAGACATATTCAAACCCGACAAATCATGTATCTACCCCCTAACCCTAAACTCTGCATGTCTTATGAAGTCAACCATGAAGAGAAGTGGTTTTGGGTTTCAAACATTGAGATTTCAAGAACCCCCCAAAAGCTTCATTTTAGAATGACTAGCTAGGAAGGATCCAGGCTTACCTTTTCATTTTCATGTTATAGACTTGTTTAAATCTTGGTCAAACCTAGGATTTGACCAAGATTCAAATGGGCATAAACATTCAAAAAAATCAAAAAATCAAAAACCAAAGCACATATAGTCTTCTTATGTCATATAGTAAGAATTGAAGTTGATAAACAAGGTCTAGACATATTCAAACTAGACAAATCATGTATCTACCCCCTAAAGCCCTAAACTAGCTTTGTCTTATGAAGTCAAGCATGAAGAGAAGTGTTTTTGGGTTTCAGACATGGAAATTTTGAAAACCTCCCAAAAACTTCATCTTAGAGTGACAAAGAAGGATCCAAGCTTACCTTTTCATTTTCATGTTTTAAGCTTGTTTAAATATTGGTCAAGCCTAGGATTTGACCAAGATTCAAATGGGCATAAAAATTCTGGAAAAATAAAAAAAATAAAAACCAAAGCACATAGTCTTCTTACGTCATATATATCTATAGTAAGCATATTCAAGTAGATAAACAAGGTATAGACATATTCAAAACAGACAAATCCTGTATCTACCCCCTAACCCTAAACTCGGTCTTATGATGCCTAGCATGAAGAGAAGTCGTTTTGGGTTTCAAACGTTTAAGCCAAAAGCCCCATTTCATATATTTCAAATTTGGTTCAAATTTGAAAGACATACAAGTTATAGCACACATAGTGCATACATGTTCACACATACTGCACTAGATGCTAATTAACCCTATAGTTTGAGGCCATTTGGATGAGGTCGAAAAAATCTTGGATTAGAAATGGGGTTGTTCGAACCCCGTAGTTGGATTTTTTATGAACTTGATCTGTAGTACTGGGCAAAACCCTAGTTTAACGTATTTAATTATAGATTCGTAGGTTGATTTTTCTACCTTTTTATTATTATTACTATGCAGCACATGTGTGTTTGCCCGTCGAGTGAAACTCGGAGGAAGAGGGATCACTCGGAAGGAGAGAAGAAGGGAGAGCATTATGGTGTCTCCCCTTTTTCGGGTGATGATGTTGACTTTTGTGCAGGGTTTGTCAGTGAGCAGGAGGTGCGAGCGAGCGAGCGAGCAAGTCGAGCGAGGCCGAGAATGAGAGAGATTTGTTTTTTTTGTGAGAGGGACAACCGAAGGATCCAGAAGGACCCACAGACTTCCAAAACGCATCCTGATGCGTCTTCTCTTGACAAAGAAGATGGCTTGGAGTTTGCGTACCTACTGCACTTGACTTGTGCTCACTGAAGTGTGGGACCTCACGCATGGGCACCACACGTAAGTGACAGACCTGTTGGTGTAAAAACTCGGTTGATTATTATAGTGCATTAGAACAAAGTTTCCTATGGATTCAACGGTAGGAAATCCAAGTTAACTCATTTACATGACATTAATTTTTCCATGAAGCAAAGTTAACACATCTATCAATTGGTACATTTTGGAGTGACTAAGAAGGATCCATGCTTATTCGTTTTCACGTGTTAAATTTGTTTAAATCTTGCTCAAACCTAGGATTTCACCAAGATTGAAATGGGCATGAAAATTCAAAAAAAAATGAAATACCAATGCACATAGTCTTCTTCTGTCATATAGTAAGCATTCAAGATGATAAACAAGGTCTAGACATATTCAAACCAGGCAAATCATGTATCTACTCCCTAACGACCCTAAACTCCGTCTTATGAAGTAAGGCATGAAGAGAAGTGGTTTTGGGTTTCAAACATGGAAATGTCAAAAACCTCCCAAAAGCTTCATTTTAGAGTGACTAAGAAGGATCCATGCTTACCTTTTCATTTTCATGTTATAGACTTGTTTAAATCTTGGTCAAACCTAGGATTTGACCAAGATTCAAATGGGCATAAACATTCAAAAAAATCAAAAAATCAAAAACCAAAGCACATATAGTCTTCTTATGTCATATAGTAAGAATTGAAGTTGATAAACAAGGTCTAGACATATTCAAACCAGACAAATCGTGTATCTACACCTAACCCTAAACTATATCTAATGAAGTCAAGCATGATGAGAAATGGTTTTGGGTTTCAAACATGGAAATTTCAAAAACCTCCCAAAAGCTTCATTTTAGAGTGACTAAGAAGGATCCAGGCTTACCTTTTCATTTTCATGTTTTAAAATTATTTAAATCCTGGTCAAAACTAGGATTTGATCTTGATTCAAATGGGCATAAACATTCAGAAAAAAACAAAAAATCAAAAACCAAAGCACATATAGTCTTCTTATGTCATATAGTAAGAATTGAAGTTGATAAACAAGGTCTAGACATATTCAAACCAGACAAATCGTGTATCTACACCTAACCCTAAACTATATCTAATGAAGTCAAGCATGATGAGAAATGGTTTTGGGTTTCAAACATTGAGATTTCAAGAACCCCCCAAAAGCTTCATTTTAGAATGACTAAGAAGGATCCAGGCTTACCTTTTCATTTTCATGTTATAGACTTGTTTAAATCTTGGTCAAACCTAGGATTTGACCAAGATTCAAATGGGCATAAACATTCAGAAAAAATTAAAAAATCAAAAACCAAAGCACATATAGTCTTCTTATGTCATATAGTAAGAATTGAAGTTGATAAACAAGGTCTAGACATATTCAAACCAGACAAATCGTGTATCTACACCTAACCCTAAACTATATCTAATGAAGTCAAGCATGATGAGAAATGGTTTTGGGTTTCAAACATTGAGATTTCAAAAACCTCCCAAAAGCTTCATTTTAGAGTGACTAAGAAGGATCCAGGCTTACCTTTTCATTTTCATGTTTTAAACTTGTTTAAATCTTGGTCAAACCTAGGATTTGGCCAAGATTCAAGTTGATAAACATGGTCTAGACATATTCAAACTAGAAAATCATGTATCTACCCCTAGCCCTAACCCTAAACTCTGTCTTATGAAGTCAAACATGAAGAGAAGTGGTTTTGGGTTTCAAACATGCATGGAAATTTCGAAAACCTCCCAAAAACTTCATCTTAGAGTGACTAAGAAGGATCCATGATTACCTTTTCATTTTAATGTTTTAAACTTGTTTAAATCTTGGTCAAACCCTAGGATTTGGCCAAGATTCAAATGGGCATAAACATTCAGAAAGAACAAAAAATGAAAAACCAATGCACATGCATAGTCTTCTTAGGTCATATAGTAAGCATTCAAGTTGATAAACAAGCATGTCTAGACATATTCAAACCCGACAAATCATGTATCTACCCCATAACCCTAAACTCATCTGTCTTATGAAGTCAACCATGAAGAGAAGTGGTTTTGGGTTTCAAACATTGAGATTTCAAGAACCCCCCAAAAGCTTCATTTTAGAATGACTAAGAAGGATCCATGCTTACCTTTTCACTTTCATGTTTTAAACTTGTTTAAATCTTGGTCAAACCTAGGATTTGACCAAGATTCAAATGGGCATATATAAACATTCAGAAAAAACAAAAACCAAAAACCAAAGCACATATATATATAGCCTTCTTATGTCATATATATATATAGTAAGCATTCAAGTTGATGAACAAGGTCTAGACATATTCAAAACAGAAAAGGCATGTATCTACCCCTAACCCTTAACTTTGTCTTATGAAGTCAAGCATGAAGAGAAGTGGTTTCGGGTTTCAAACATGGAAATTTCTAAAACTTCCCAAAAGCTTAATTTTAGAGTGACTAGGAAGGATCCAGGCTTACCTTTTCATTTTCATGTTTTAAGTTTGTTTAAATCCTAGTCAAACCTAGGATTTGACCAAGATTCAAATGAGCATAAAAATTCAGAAAAAATCAAAAAAAATGAAAACCCAAAGCACATAGCCTTCTTACGTCATATATATAGTAATTAAGCATTCAGGTTGATAAACAAGGTCTAGACATATTCAAAACATACAAATCATGTACTCCGTATCTACCCCCAACCCTAAACTATGTTTTTGGGGGATTTCTTTGACGAAGTTATAACACCCCCACATTTCACATTGGAATTACTTTCAGTAAATCAGCATAAAGTCGTTTAAATGTGCGAAACTATCTTGAAAGTACTAAAACCGTAAAAGTTGGGAATTGGCACTAAAATATGGCGTAATTTATCTAAAAAATGTAGAGTTGCCAGTTTGACCCGTATCTTATATGTACACCATTCACAAAATAAACATATTTTGTCATCTAGAAAATGAAAAAAATATTTTTTATACCGAAAAGTTGAAAAGTCTAGTCATTAACATTGTTGGGAATGGCAAGATGCACCACCATGCCCAATTTGGGCACATTGTAACAAACTGTGCCACAAATATGGCCATAACTATATCATTTGGCTTGCAAACCATGAATCTTCATACACGATAGTCCGCTTTGTGAAGACATTTTGTTTTTCACTACCCTATCACATGTTTCTTATTTTCCCTGTCAACTAACACATACAAGCACACTCCATGTAGAAGGGTTTCATTTTTCAGGTTTTCTTCAGTTTCATTTATTTATTTCAAAACCAGGTCAAAATGTTTTACATGATTATCCTGCAAAGGGGTTGAATATTTCAGTACTATCGCTGGTTTCTATATATAGTAAGTAATATGTATATAAAAATTATTTATGGGGACTTGTAGGACCAAGTTATAACATATCTACAATTCAAATTTGAATTACTTTCAATAAATCAGCATAAAGTCATTTAAATGTGCGAAACTAGCTAGAAAGCACTAAAAACCGTAAATTTGGGATTTGTCATTAAAATATGGCGTAATTTATTTAAAAAATGTAGATGCGCCATTTTGACCCATATCTTTTCTACCCCATGCACAAAAAAACATATTTTATCATCTAGAAAATGAAAAACGATTTTTTATACCGAAAACTTGAAAAGTCTAGTCATCAACATTGTTAGAAATGGCAAGATGCACCACCATGCCCAATTAGGGAACACTATAACAAACAATGTTGTCCAGGGATAATCAAACTTGGTAATATGAACTATGAGATTGAACAAAACGTTATATTTGGTTTACCCTTTGAACCTCCTAACTTACCACAACATTGACTTCTTATTTTTATTTACAAATAGATATTTTAATATCCCATTGTTGTGCAATAATATATGTTTTTTATTATCTCAAATCAATTAGCATTTGATTTTAAAAAACTACCATAATAATTCATGAGAAAGCGTTGAACAAGTTTCAGAATGTAATTTTAGACTTGATAGTTGATATGACCAATAATAGACTTAAATTAAATTGGATTTCAAAGTTCAGATTTTATAAGCGAATATAGTTTCATGTTGCAGACTATGTATTAGCTTGAGGGGCACCCCTAGAATAAAGTAGGTCGGTCACTTACGTGTGGTCCCATGCGTGTAGGTCCCACACATCAGTGAGCACAAGTCACGTGCGGTAGGTAGGCAAACTCCCAGCAATCTTCTTTGTTAAGTAAAGACGCGTCGTCAAGACTCTCTCTCTCTTTTGTCGCTGAAAAAAAATGAATATTAGACGGGCGCGTAGCCTGCACTGCAGGTCTACATAACTGAAACCCTGTGTGCCAGTCAACATCACTCACCGAAAAAAGTGAAGCATTTCTTTTCACCATAAATAACAGCGGCCCCGTGAGGCACTGCTCTCCCTTTCTCTTTCTCCTTCCGTGTGATCCCTCTTCCACCTTTTATCCTTTGCACGATCGAAACTCCACTTATTGTTGTCATTGTTGCACAAAACACTCACTTAACCTGTTCTTTTGCACATATCACCAACTCATGTATTTGTTGCACAAAGGTCTAAATCTGTCGCTAAGCTACTTTACTCTAAATCTGATGACCGGGACCTAGAAGGTAGTGATATCCATTGTCATTGTGTAGTGTGTTTTTAGAACTCTAAAAGAATATGAAAATATTTTAGCAATTTAAATAATATAAATTAACTAATATGGGATCGATAGTCATGAAATATATTTTCTACTATCCGGCCAATATCAAGTGTCATGAAATATATTCATTGTAAACTTAGTGATAATCACTCGAGTTTGATATGAATGGCCTAGCTAGCTATGGGCATCTCCCACTATATATGTTGTCCACACGACCAAGCAACAAGCATCCATGAGGCACGTTTCTTATGGGTGACTTTCATCTCTGCCGCAAAACACGCGCCGAAATTGTTGGCGCGTCCCATTTTCAAGCTACCCCAAAACCTGCGGTTTGCCCGTCGGCCTATAAACATCGGTCCACAGAGGATATTTCCCTGTAGAGCACAATTCGAACACCACATCTTTCTCATGCTTCTACCAGGCACACTCCCACGACGACGGCCGTGCCCCACCGCCCCTCCTCACCATCACTGCCTTCTCACCGGCCACCGTAGTGACCGACCACGTTTTACCGGCTCCCTTGCTGCCTAGCAAGCCGGATTAGCTTCCTCGACGCCGACGTTCACCGCGCCATATCTCCTCCGGATCTGCTTCCCCGACTCTGTAGTCCACCTCACCGGAGATCGAGATGGGCAAAAAACGCGGCCCCAAAGTCGACCACCCCCAACCAAAGAGTAAATCCGCCCGGGCCTCAGACGAAGGTTGATGAATACTTTACATGTCCGCTTTTGTTATATGCATTTGATTTCTTACACTAGTTTTCGTTGCTTTCTTGCAATGCATTCTTGCTGATATTAGATCAGTGTAGATAGTTGTTTGCCGCGTAGCTATATGAGATCTTAACCTTACATCTGCTGATCGAGAGGAAGATCGAGGTTATGTCCGCTTTCGTTATGCATTTCTTTTCCGAGAATCACTTCTGTGTGATATGTTTTGGGGGTTTGAAGTATGCATTTTACAAAGGTTATGATAGCAGTCAAGCTAGCAGAGCAATTTGTTGATAGTATTAAACTGCCTGTATTTTTTTTATCTCGGAACTCTGCTGATCGTAACCTTACATCTGCTGATGGAGAGGCAGAGCTTATGTCCGCTTTCGTTACGCATTTCTTTTCCAAATATCACTTCTGTGCGGTACTTTTTTGGGGTTTGAAGTATACTACATTACTACCTCCACCCCAAACCTGAAGGCTTATTTATAAAAGTCAAACCAAGTAAAGTTTGACCAAACTTTCAGAACAATCTATCAAGAAATATAATATTTTGTAGATACCGTACGAAAATATATTCGTTATCTATTTAATGATATTAAATTTGTATTTTGCATGTTAATGATTTTTGATAAAAACTTCGGGATGGTGGTAGTACGTATTACAAAGGTTATGATAGCAGTCAAGCTAGGAGAGCAATTTATTGATAGTATTAAACTGCCTGTATTTTTTTCTATTTGCAACTCTGTGTGCGCCATGTGGAATTGCATGCTCTAGCCAGTTCATCCAATGAGGTTTTATCACTTAACACCAGAAGTTCAGGATTTTTTTTATCACAGAACCACAACCCTAGAAATTTGTATCACAAAACACTAACATTTGGGGTAATTGTTTCGCAGAATACATGATCTCTGTTTGATAGCCCATTAGTGACCTCCGGCCACCGTCAGTTTAAGAGTGACCGCAGGAGAAAGACAATTAGACTTTATTTTGTGGTATTTGCTGTTAAACGCAAATACAAAGCTGTTTGTCAACACTAGTTGTTAAATCTTAAGTCCAGACAGTTCAAAATAAAATCTTATGTCCAGGGTAGTTGTATTGGTAAACATTATCAAAACCTTATGCTGGTACAGAATATATTACCCAAATCTCATGTTCTTGTGTGGTTATAATTTCTTGTGGATATTTGTCATATGGTAATTCATTTGTGTGTAGCATATGTAACAAGTGTGACTCATATTCTCATTTCCACAGAGTGTCTACAAAATTTCACACCAAAATTCATTTGTTTGTAGCAAACATGCTCACGTACTGTAAATTGGTGTCACGCTGTAGGGTCATGCTCTTGTCAAGCCGACTAATGACAAATAATGTGTTATGTGAAATAATTTCCCCAAATGTTGGTGTTTTGTGATTAAAAATCCCCAACTTGTGGTGCTAAGTGATAAAACCACTCATTCAATAGACCGAGCCTTAGGCATGTATCATTAGATATTTTTTTAGGAAGGCTGCAAATATTTATTTTGAATACTGCGTTGCTACTTGCTAGGATTTGAACTCAGGACCTTGTAGGTCTGATACCATTTCGAATTGCATGCTCTAGCAAGTTCATCCAATAGATCGATCTGTTGGAATTTGGAAGACCCTAGGCAATTATATTAAGCACACGCCATTCCATATGGTTAACCATTGGCATGAAAATGACACTTATATGTGTTTGAGTCTATATGTGGATTGCTTAGCCCTTTCCATCAGTTCGGACTTTTGGTTGCGTTGGCTACTGCATGAAGCTTGACATCATACTTATCCTAAAAATTGTTGCTGCTGCCCTTTGTTGCCCAACATAAATTATTTTTGAGCCATAATTTGTTTGCCCTTTCCATCAGTCCGGACTTCCGGTTGCGTTGGCTAGTGCATGAAGCTTGACAATATGAACATCAATTATTTTTGAGCCATAGTTTGTTTGTCATTACACCTTTTGAGCAGTCTCACTGCTACTATTAATTTGTTCTTATATGCACAGTTCCATGATAAATCTCATCTGCATTTCTCGCCAATGCATGTTAGGTCTTCCACTCGAGAATGAGTACGAAGAGCAACGGAGGCAAACTATTCTGCATAATAGCCGAGTTGCAGCCTCGTTGGGCCTAACACTACATCCTTCTACAAGGTCTAGTGCAAAAACGCCACCCACCTCCCTCACAAAGGATACGGAACATTCCTCTGATTCAGAATTTGATCCTGCTGATTGTGATGGCGAGCTGACTCAGGAAGATGCCCTGGTCGACTATCGTCTGCAACACAACAAGGTGAGTTTTCTCTGTCCTGTCATCGAATTATTTGTCCCAACTTCCATTTGTTGTATCCCAGTCCTACCAAATATGTTACCCATGCCATGTTCAATCTCATTACTACAATTTTTCCTGCTTAGTTAACGCCTCATATATGTTTTGGCATATGTTGCCTGACTGTTTTTCCATTCCATCTGCATATCATCATCATATAATATTGTACATTGAAATATCATTTATGTGTGACAGGCATCTGCAGATTCGGGAAAGAACTTTTCAAGAACGAATAGGAGGAAGAACACTCAACAGGAACCTCAGGCTGATACCGGAGGATGGGTGACAGTGCGTAATAAAAAAAGAGTTAAGCCTGATGCTCGTGCTGCTCCTCCTATTACAAGGTCTAACAAGAGACTGACACGAGGTGGCGAACAGGCCAAGAATGATAACAGTAAAAGGTCTCGTAAAAACCACAAACCATCGAATCAGACAGAAGTAGCCCCAGCATGTACCAGCCCACACATTCCACAACCACCAGTTGCCAATACTGTTTCTCAGCAACAATTGCCAACAGAACCAGTTTCCACAGCAAATTCTAGCCAAGAATTGGCACCATCAGGAGTGGTGGTAGGTAATAATGGCCAAGGACACATGATGCTAGTCCCAGATGATACAGCCTCAAATGTCCAAACAGTGCTGCCACAACACCAGCAAACTGGTGATGATCTCCCTCCGACCCTTAGTCCTGCGAAAGACAACTCCTCTCCCGATGATGAGACCCACGCCAAAAAAGGTAATACTTTTTTCAAGACTTGTAGTTTAATGCTCCCTTATGTATCTATATACCATGATAGCTTGATGTAATGCTTAACTTGGTAGGTTCGCCACGATCAATAAAAACGAGGGGGCCAACGGTAGGAAAAAAACTTGCAGCTAAGATTTCCGGAATGGGTTCAAGATTTCGCATCACATCTATTGTAGGTGGCAGAAGGCCACTTCATCCGCATGAATCTTCATATCTTGTATCACAGGTTGGCCATTTTATCAGGAATGAACTTCCTACCTTCCCATTGTGGAAGCAGCACGTTGACACCCCTTCACAGTTCGAGAGTTTAGTGCATAATTTACACGTAAGTCATGCTTCTCCTGGTAATGATAAATTATTCCACATTGATCTGTCCCATTTCTTGTAGCTTACTGTTGTTTCTATGCTATATAACTCACCAATCATTCCACCGTTGTGAGCAGTTAAGGTTTGAATTCGATGAGGATAATGAGGATGTAAAGTTTGTCATCGCTTCCATATTCAAAGAATTGTTGCGCCAGCACCGCTATAAGCTTAAGGCGACATACTTCACTGGCCAGATTACTGCCAATGTTCGAACAAAGTCTCCTGCACCCTGTATGACTGACGAGCAGTGGGGAGATCTTGTCAAGCATTGGTCTGATCCAAAGAATGTGGTATGGCTTATGAGGACCGTGAAACCAGATTAAATTCCGAATACTTATTTTGCGCCAGTGTCTCACTAGTCTCCTTTTGCAGACGTTGTCTAAAAGGAACCAGGCTAACCGCTTGAAACAACGTTTACCAAGCCGTACAGGATCTCGTCACTTGGTTGGGCATCTCTGGCAAAAAGTAATGCCCCGCTGGTCTGTACTGCTACATATCACTACAAGAAAAGTTGCCATGGCCGACGAAGTTGAAGTCGCGCCGTGGTTGCTGGTGTACCATGGCCGACGATTTTGGTCCCTCCGTGGTGCATGTCAAAACTTTTTTTTCTCGTTTTTGAGGCCACCTAGCCCGACGAAAGCGGCCAAAACGTGGCGTATGGTGGCCCGGGACGTGGTGCATCTCGAAATCTCGGGTTCGCCGGCCGAGTCAACGCAAATCCGCACCGCCGAGGGATGTAGGGCCCAGATGGCAGCCTCTCTGGCATTGTTTTTTTTCTACATCGCGCCATCTCGTTCAACGTTCTCCGATCGAGCCGTTTACGATGCAGGATCATGGGTCCCGCATGTCATCCTCTATGAACCAAAATTCTTTCTATTCTTGGATTTTTTTGACCCCCTGATTTCTGGCTACTTCCTTTTTCTTTTGATCCCTTGCCGCCTTGGAAACGTTGAGACCGCTGCTGCTAAATGGGACCCGCATGTCATCCTCTATGTGCAATCAACTTTCTTTTCTTGGAGTTTTTTTGGCACCTCAAATTTGGTCACTTGCCTTTTTCTTTCGATCCCCTGCCGCCTCTCAAACGGTGATACCGCTGCTGCTAATGGGACCCGCATGTCATCCTCTATGTACTATAAAACTTTCTTTTCTTGAATTATTTTTGGCACCTCATATTTGGTCACTTACCTTTTTCTTTCGATCCCCTGCCGCCTCTCAAACGGTGATACCGCTGCTGCTAAATGGGACCCGCATGTCATCCTCTATGTACTATAAAACTTTCTTTTCTTGGATTTTTTGGCACCTCATATTTGGTCACTTGCCTTTTTCTTTTGATCCTCTGCCGCCTCTCAAACGTTGATACCGCTGCTGCTAAATGGGACCCGCATGTCATCCTCTATGTACTATAAAACTTTCTTTTCTTGGATTTTTTTGGCACCTCATATTTGGTCACTTGACTTTTTCTTTCGATCACCTGCTGCCTCTCAAACGTGATACCGCTGCTGCTAAATGGGACCCGCATGTCATCCTCTATGTACTATAAAACTTTCTTTTCTTGAATTATTTTTGGCTCCTCATATTTTTTCACTTGCCTTTTTCTTTCGATCTCATGCCACGTTTGAAACGTTGAGGAACCTGCAGGCTCATGGGACCCGCATGTCATCCTCTATGTACTATAAAAGTTCTTTTTCTTGGTTTTTTTTCACCATCTGATTTTTGGCAATTTCTTTTTTTCTTTTGATCCCCTGCCACCTCTCAAACGCTGATACCGCTGCTGCTAAATGGGACCCGCATGTCATCCTCTATGTACTATAAAACTTTCTTTTCTTGAATTATTTTTGGCTCCTCATATTTGGGCACTTGCCTTTTTCTTTCGATCTCATGCCACGTTTGAAACGTTGAGGAACCTGCTGGCTCATGGGACCCGCATGTCATCCTCTATGTGCTATAAAAGTTTCCTTTGTTGGATTTTTTTCACCCTCTGATTTTTGGCTTGCCTTTTCTTTTGATCCCCTGCCCCCTTTGAAACGTTGAGTAAGCTGTTGGCTCAAGGGACCCGCATGTCATCCTCTATGTCCATCAACTTTCCTTTCTTGGATTTTTTTTCACCCCCTAATTACTAGCTACTTTCTTTTTCTTTTGATCTCAAGCCGCATTACAAACATTGAGACCGCTGCTGCAAAATGGGACCCACATGTCATCCTCTATGTACAATAAAGTTTCTTTTCTTGGATTATCTTTTGCTCCTGATATTTTGTCACTTGCCTTTTTCTTTCGATCTCATGCCGCCTTTGAAACGTTGAGTAAGCTGCTGGCTCATGGGTCCCGCATGTCATCCTCTACGAACAATAAAAGTTTCCTTTCTTGGAGTTATTTTTGACCCCTAATTTCTGGCTATTTGCCTTTTTCTTTGGATCTCCTGCCCCTTTGAAACGATGAGGACGCTGTTGG
The DNA here is from genome assembly GCA_030979885.1 of Lolium multiflorum. Classification (NCBI taxonomy): domain Eukaryota; kingdom Viridiplantae; phylum Streptophyta; class Magnoliopsida; order Poales; family Poaceae; genus Lolium; species Lolium multiflorum. The sequence goes on along the minus strand of CM061748.1, from coordinate 174,056,799 downwards.
CAGGTCGGTCCCACAAGTCATCCTCTATGAACAATAAAAGTTTCCTTTGATGGATTTTTTTGAACCCCTAATTAATTTCTGGATATTTCCTTTTTTTCTTTGATCCCCTGCCGCCTTGGAATCGTTGAGGATGCTGCTGCCTCATGGGTCCCGCATGTCATCCTCTCAGAACGGTAAATGTTTCTTTTCTTGGATATTGTTTACCAAATGATTTTTGGCTTATTTTTTCTTTCGATATCCTGCCGCCTTTAAAACGTTGAGGACGCTGCTGGCTCACGGTCCCACATGTCAGCCTCTATGAACAATAAGCGCTGAGGACGCTGCTGCCTCATGGGTCCCGCATGTCATCCTCTCAGAACGAAAATGTTTCTTTTCTTGGATTTTTTACCAACAGATTTTTGGTTTATTTTTTCTTTCCATCCCCTGCCGCCTTTAAAACGACGCTGCTGGCTCATGGGTCCACGATGTCAGCCTCCCCGTACAAGAAACATGTGATATCTTGATTATTTTGCAGACAATAAACAGTGTATTGCGCTCTGAGCTATTGCAAACGGATAAATTAAATCTTTATTTTTACAACATATATCTTGAATCTCCTTGTTTTTTGTTTTGGCGAAGCATAGGACTTTCCTGTTTTTTTTTTGAGAAAAATCCGAACTATCATGTTCTGGAGTGGGCTGAAATTGTACGTGTCAAAAGGCCCAGAAGGATAGTTCGAAGGCCCAGATGTCTAGATGCAGCCCAATTGAAATCTTTCTTTTCTTGGATTTTTTCACCCCCTGATTTCTGGCTACTTCATTTTTCTTTTGGTCCTGTGCCGCCTTGGAAACGTTGAGACCGCTGCTGCAAAATGGGACCCGCATGTCATCCTCTATGTACAATAAAGTTTCTTTTCTTGGATTATTTTTGGCTCCTGATATTTGGTCACTTGCCTTTTCTTTCGATCTCATGCCACGTTTGAAACGTTGAGGAATCTGCTGGCTCATGGGACCCGCATGTCATCCTCTATGTACAATAAAAGTTTGATTTCTTGGATTTTTTTCACCCTCTGATTTTTGGCTATTTCCTTTTTCTTTTGATCCCCTGCCGCCTTTGAAACGTTCAGTAAGCTGCTGGCTCATAGGTCCCACATGTCAGCCTGTATGAACGATAAAGCTTTCCTTTCTTGGAGTTTTTTTGACCCCCTAATTTCTGGCTACTTTCTTTTTCTTTTGATCTCAAGCCGCATTTGAAACGTTGGGACCGCTGCTGCAAAATGGGACCCGCATGTCATCCTCTATGTACAATAAAGTTTCTTTTCTTGGATTATTTTTGGCTCCTGATATTTGGTCACTTGCCTTTTTCCTTCGATCCCATGCCACGTTTGAAACGTTGAGGAACCTGCTGGCTCATGGGACCCGCATGTCATCCTCTATGTACTACAAAAGTTTATTTTCTTGGGTTTTTTTTCACTCTCTGATTTTTGGCTATTTCCTTTTTCTTTTGATCCCCTGCCGCCTTGGAAACGTTGAGTAAGCTGCAAACTCGTGGGACCCGCATGTCATCCTCTATGTACAATCAATTTTCTTTTCTTGGAGTTTTTTTACCCCCTAATTTCTGGCTACTTTCTTTTTCTTTTGATCTCAAACCGCATTTGAAACGTTGGGACAGCATGTCATCCTCTATGTACAATAAAAGTTTCTTTTTTTGGATTATTTTTCACCCTCTGATTTTTGGTCACTTGCCTTTTTCTTTCGATCTCATGCCGCCCTTGAAAACGTTGAGGAACCTGCTGGCCCATGGGACCCACATGTCATCCTCTATGTACTATAAAAGTTTCTTTTCTTTGATTTTTTTCACCCTCTGATCTTTGGCTATTTCCTTTTTCTTTTCATCCCCTGCCGCCTTGGAAACGTTAGTAAGCTGCTGACTGGTGGGACCCGCATGTCATCCTCTATGTACAATCAAGTCTCTTTTCTTGGATTTTTTTACCCCCTTATTTTTGGTCACTTGCCTTTTTCTTTCGATCTCATGCAGCCTCTGAAACGTTGAGAAGCTGCTGGCTCATGGGACCCACATGTCATCCTCGATACTATAAAAGTTTCTTTTCTTGGATTTTTTCACCCTCTTATTTTTGGCTGTTTCCTTTTTCTTTTGATCCCCTGCCGCCTTGGAAACATTGATTAAGCTGCTGACACAAGGGGCCCGCATGTCATCCTCTATGTACAATCAACTTGCAAGATCTTGGGGCGGAAGAGCTTGTATAAGTGGGACCCATATGTCATCCTCTATGTACAATAAAAGTTTCTTTTTCTTGGATTATTTTTTGCTCCTGGTATTTGGTCTCTTTCCTTTTTCTTTCGATCTCATGCCGCCTCTGAAACGTTGAGTAAGGTGCTGGGTCATGGGACCCGCATGCCATCCTCTATGTACAATCAACTTTCTTTTCTGGGAGTTTTTTTACCCCTAATTTCTGGCTACTCTTTTTCTTTTGATCTCAAGCCGCATTTGAAACGTTGACACCGCTGCTGCAAAATGGGACCCGCATGTCATCTTTTATGTACAATAAAGTTTCTTTTCTTGGATTATTTTTGGCTCCTGATATTTGGTCACTTGTCTTTTTCTTTCGATCTCATGCCCCCTTTGAAACGTTGAGGAAGCTGCTAGCGCATGGGTCCCGCATGTCATACTCTATGAACAATAAAAGTTTCCTTCCTTGGAGTTATTGTTTACCGCTAATTTCTGGCTACTTCCTTTTTTCTTTTGATCCCCTGCCGCCTTGGAAACGTTGAGTAAGCTGCTGACACAAGGGGCCCGCATGTCATCCTCTATGTACAATCAACTTGCAAGATCTTGGAGCGAAAGAGCTTGTATAAGTGGGACCCATATGTCATCATCTATGTACAATAAAAGTTTCTTTTCTTGGATTATTTTTTGCTCCTGATATTTGGTCACTTTCCTTTTTCTTTCTATCTCATGCCGCCACTGAAACGTTGAGTAAGGTGCTGGCTCATGGGACTGTACAATAAAGTTTCATTTCTTAGATTTTTTTACCCACTGATTTTTGCTAACTTGCCTTTTTCTTTTCGATCATATGCCGCCTTTGAAATTGAGGTCGCCGCTGGCTCATGGGTCCCACAAGTCAGCCTCTATGAACAATAAACCTTTCCTTTGTTGTATTTTTTTTACCCCTAATTTCTGGCTATTTGCCTTTTTCTTTTGATCCCCTGCGGCCTTTGAAACGATGAGGACGCTGCTGGCAGGTCGGTCCCACATGTCATCCTCTATGAAGAATATAAGTTTCCTTTTTGGATTTATTTTTGACCCCTAATTTCTGGCTATTTGCCTTTTTCTTCTGATCCCTGCCGACTTCGAAATGATGAGGATGCAGCTGGCAGATCGGTCCCACATGTCAGCCTCTATGAACTATAAATGTTTCCTTTGTAGGATTTATTTTTTACCCCTATTTTCGGGCTACTTGCCTTTTTCTTTGAAACGTTGAGGACGGTACTGTCTCATGGGTCCCACATGGCATCCTCTCTGAACGATAAACCTTCATTTCTTGTTAACGACAGGTTTATCAGTATTATTTTCGCAGACTAATACAAGCTCTTTGGCTCCAAGATCTTGCAAGTTGATAGATTAAATCAAGGAATTATTAGGATATGTTTTAAATTTCAAATCCACTTTATGAATTTTTAAAAATACCGTTATCCATGTGGGTATGGAGCGATCAAGGATTTTCATATTGGGCATGAGCAGTTTCAAAAATTGGAACCCTATAATTCAAAATAAATAAAAACAACTTTTATGTAGAATCTCCGTGTATTTTTTTTTGCCAATCATAGGATCTGTGTTTCATTAGAAAAGGGCCGAAATTGCATGAGCAGAAAGGCCCATTTGAAGTTATTGGGCTTCGACGGCCGGAGCAAGTAGACCGATAACAATTACCATGTAGATGTTCCTTGGCAACCCAAAAGTGAAATATTGGGCCCAACAGGGGAAGGTTGAACAGTACTTTTTCTATTGGGAAGGTGGTACATGGGGTTATCCTGACAAAAAAAATGGAACATGGGTTACTGAAGGTTGCCCATTTGTGCCTAATATGTTTGTCAGCAGGAGCTTTACCTTCCGCCGCCGCCGCTCCGCTTCCGCCGCCGCCGCCATGCCTCGTCGCGGGTCGAGCTACCGGTACGGCGGCGTCTCGAGCTCGGGGTACCGCAGCGTCCGCGCGCGCCCCAAATTAAGGTACTTCCTCCTCGGGACGGCACCTACGATAGGCTCGGCTGGCCTTGGGGCATTTACCCCTAGCCTCTTCCATGCTCAAGTTTTTGAAATGTTTCTGGCTCTGTTCAACACTGGATCAAATTTGTCAACATGACCATTCTTATGGAGTAGCAACGAGTTGAATCTCTCAAAACTCTTTAAGTTCTGCAATATAACGACTAATTGGTACTACCTTATACAAAATGATTACATATCCTTATTTTGGAAGCAAGCAATCACACACTTATAGTTTGCTAGTCAGCTGCACGTAACGTTAAAAATCGGCAATTATAATGAATAAACCTGTAATTTTCACTTAAAATGCATTAAGGAGCATCAAATTTGACAAATCAAACCATGTCGTACTGAAAATTGACATGTCTTTCTCATGCAGAAATGTAAAATTATCCATGCATGTGCGTTTATACAGGTTAAGTTTTGCACGTATTATTTTTTGTAACTTTTCTGACTACCTTCAAAGCTCCAATCCTTCTTCATCATCTTTGTTGTACCGCACTGATGCAAGTGAATGCGAGCTGCTCGCCAGACGCGACTTCGTGTCCGATATGTGTACTATGCCTTCTCCATCTAGTGCTAGTTACGCCTCTGTGCTAATTAATTCAGCACAAACCTCTGTCATTGCAGCTGTGACTCACCTCGACCATTGGAGCCCAATCACAATAGCGAGCTCAGTCTCAACCAGAGAGGCATGTGTCTCATGGTTAGCTATCTACAACTTGCTGTCTTACTAAAACCGTGCCTATCATATAGAGATCACCTCGCTGGTGTAGCAATGGCTGCAAGTAGCTGCTAGCATGAGCGAAGGGGATAAGGAAGAAAAGATTTAAAAAATGGGGTGGGGCCAACAAGCAGGAAAGCTATCTACTAGCTTTATGGATGTTTCTGGAATTGAGTAGAAAATAGTAGATGACACTGTAGCAGCGAATCCCAGAGACCAAGGCCGTTGGATGATGTCTAATGAACGGCAGAACAAAATCGGCGAAATTAGATCTCTTTTTTCTGGTTGTCAAGTGATCTCCACTGGTTGTGATGCCACTATTTCGTGTCTTCAAATGTTGTTCACGCTCATAGGAGCTGTAATGGACACCATTGGCATTGCAAGCTGCAGCTACCAACACCCTCTTATCTGGACCACGTGATAGGACAAGGAGATCAGCACTAACAGCGCCTGGATTCTCCGCATGGAGTTTCGAGATCTACGATTACAAAATAGACAAGAGGTCATCTCATGTGAAAACACATAGACAAGTCAGAGTGCAATTGAACATCTTACATATTTCTCAAACCAGTCCTGAAACCCACTCCCACGTGCCGATAGCTTTCCATTCGTTTCCATGTACAACCTGCAAAACATAGCCAAGTCAGCTGAATATATTTCATTTTGATACAAGTTCATAGTATATGCGAGGAACTGAGTAGTTCGTGTGCATAGTACTCACTTAACATATTCATCAGCCTCTGTAGCATTATTCAGCACATACCAAGACAGCTGTTCAAATTCAGACTGCTCTAATGTTTTTTCGGTCCTCTTTCCTATTAGCTCAACACCATGTTTAAAAACAGATCCTCCAACTTCCAAAATTCTGCGACCCCGATTGAATCTGGTCTCAATATCAGGAATATATCTTGAGGCAAATGTATATGCTTCAGCAGCAATATACGCCACTGCAATGCAAGCCTCCGGTCTAGCTTTGTTCCTAACTGTATTCTTGAAAGTGCACAGTCGACGTTCTATAGGGTACATCCATCCATACTGTACCGGACCTCTTAAAAGTGCCTCATCAGGTAGATGAACAGCCAAATGCACCATCACATCAAAGAAGGCTGGAGGATATATCAGCTCCAGCTTGCACAGGATTACTGCTATGTCCACCTTAAGACGTTCTACAACAGCTCTGCTTAGAGTTTTACTACATATTTCCCTAAAGAACCTTCCCAACTCTGCAATCACGTTGTACATATTTGGCTTCACTAAATCTTTAATGCCAATAGCTAAAAGCCTTTGCAGCAGGATGTGACAATCGTGAGTTTTCAACCCTTGGAGCTTGTTTCCTTCAGCATTGAGACAATTTGCAATGTTGGAAGCAAATCCGAACGGGAACATCACACCTCGGAGGTACTCACAAAATAATCTCCTTTTAGGCATCGGCAATGTGAATTCCGCGCCTCGAAATTTATAATGTTTTTCCTTGCCTTTGTTCACTTTGTCATTACGATCCAGTTGCAAGTGCCTGTTAACATTCAATGTTGCACAATCAATCCTAGCATTTGAGCTATCTTTTGTCTTGGATGGAATGTTGAGTAATGTGCCGACAATGCTGTCACATATATTCTTCTCCATGTGCATGATATCAATATTATGCCGAAGCTTCTTACCAGCCCAATACGGCAAGTCCCAAAGAGTGGTCCTGCGCTTATAAAATATTCTCGGTCTATCATTTTCCATTTCCTTCCTCTTGGTACGTGCTGCTATTTCACCTCCCATCTTCCTTTTGGTAGCTGCTAGACTCAGTTCATCTCGTCTCTTCTTCCTTTTTCTATCTGCTACTACTGCTGCTGCATCTTCTGTATTCTTCTCTGCTGTACCTCCATTTGGCAACGGGGAGAGAAACCGCTGGTTATTACTAAACCAAAACCGTCCCCGTGAGGCAAAGTTCTTCCCGTCCCCATCCCTGATAACTGCCACGGGGACATACTGCATACCATAACCACCACCATCGGGTTAACGGCTAACCAGCGGTTACCCATCCCTGACAATAGGCTAAAAAAAATTGAGCAGCACTTCTCTAGTACCTTAGCTAAAAATATTGACAGCAAATCAATAGGAGAAAACTGGGCACATAGCCGCACAGGGACACATAGCAGTTTAAGTTTCAGCCATTACATGACACAAATGGTAGGAGTAGCAGTTTAAGTTCAGCCATTACATGACACAAATCAATTGGCAGTTTAACTTCAGCCATTACATGACAAGAGTCATGACTCATGACAATACAGAATTCGAATGAACCGAAAATGAAGATAAATTGCAGTCTTTACTCCAAGCTTTGCTTCATCATTTCAGACTTGTAGAAGCACTGAAGTGCAGGCTGCGACTCACTAAACATTACAGCTTCAGGCCCTGCATAAGGTGAAAAGATTAGACTGAAAGCTTGTTCTATACAAGTATCATCATCCTGTCCGAAACAAGTGAATAACTGATGATCCATTCATCTATCATAGTAGTATCATCATCTTGTCCGAAACAAGCAAGTGAATAACTGATGATCCATTCATCTATCATAGTAGTATAGTGAAAATGCTACAGTATTAGAGATAGATGCTAACCTCGAGGCCTTCCTCAATATCTTCAAGAACACTCCAGAAGCTAGCTTCTTGTCCATTGTCATCATCTACAAGCAAACACAAATACAACAATTTAGACATGAAAAATAAAGGAATATAACTAGAGATGTTGCTCTATGCTCTCTGCTGTACGCCTGTACCTGCTGTGGCGGCTGGTGGTTTTCCTGGTTTAACATTTCTGACCGCTTCTAGGTGCGCCTCCAACTCGTGACTCTTAAAGTGCTGCGGTTTAGTCTTTTTACAGGCCTGATCACCAATAAATTGCAATTTTTTTCTATTTTTTCGGAAACTGTGATCTAATGGAAGGAAACGGCGATGGCCCATATAGCATATCTTGTTTATTATCCTCACTGCCAGCTGATCAGTATCACAGTGAACACATGCATTATAACCTGATGTTACTCTGCCTGACATAGTGCCCAAAGCTGGATAATCATGGGTGCAATACAGTACAGCAGCACGTAATAGAAAATTTTGTTCTTTAGGTTGACACACATCCCGTGTAGGGACACCCTCCCATAATGTTTGCAAGTCTCTAATAAGAGGCTGCATGAACACATCAAAATCCTTCCCAGGAGATTTGGGACCTGGGATGAGTAAGGCCATCATACAGTTCGACTGATCGGTGCATGTCCAGGGAGCCTGGTTGTAAGGTGTAACTAGTACTGGCCACATGCTATACGAGTTGCTCATGTTGCCAAATGGGTTGAATCCATCTGTAGCAAGGCCAAGTCTCAGGTTCCTTGGATCTGCAGCAAAATCTGGATGATCCAGGTCGAATTGCTTCCATTCATCGCCATCAGCAGGATGCCTCAGTAAATCAGGGTCGGGCGTGAGAATCTCTTTGTGCCATCTTGTTTCCCGAGATGTTTGTTCTGAAGCAAACAACCTCTGCAATCTTTGTACAAGTGGAAAGTATCTCAGAACCTTCCAAGGAATCTTTTTCTTACCACCAGCTCCATCATGTTTCCATCTTGATTCCTTACATACTGGACATTCATCGAGGTCATTATACTCCATCCAAAACAGTGCACAGTTATTTTTGCAAAAATCAATCTTCTCATATCCAAGTCCCAGTACCTTGATGTACTGCTTCACCTCATAAAAGGATTTTGGCAGTCCAGCCCCAGGGAGTGCATCGCTGTATGTCTTCGCAACTGCATTGAACGCTTTATTGGTAATCCCCTGGTATGACTTGTCATGAAGTAATTTCACAATTAATTCGAATCTTGACACAACAGAACCAGGGGCCACTAAGCGCTTAGCATCTTCTATCAGGTCATGGAAAAGAGGCTTTTTGTGATAAGCATGGGGCTGTTGGCTTGCATATGGATACAGATCCCGTAACAAATTAGCAGTAGCCTCATCCTGGACGAGATCTTCAGGCTGATAACCATCAGAATAAAGAGGATCAATAATGTCAGGCTGATCATAGTGTTCACCATGGTTAATCCACCTGATATATGTCTGGTCCATCCCATAAACGAATAAATGATCTGAGACTACATGTTGAGGCTTGGACCCAATATTCAAACATACGCGGCATGGACAAATCACTTCCTTTGTCTTGTCGCCGTCAGTAAAATCACTAACGTGCTTCATGAAGTCTTCAATACCACTCAAATATGTTGGTGTGGTTAATGAGTCAAATAATATCCAAGTTCTGTCCATCTGTTGAGGAGATAGATGGTCAGAGAAGCGATAAGCTATTTCAACAAACAGGTCACCTACGAATGTAAGCAAGCATACCTGAGCAAACAGGTCGAATATAAAACTATAAATGCTACATTATTTGAGCCGATTTCAGCAAACAAACTGAGTGCAAAACTACGGCTACCTAGCGAACAGATTTTTTTAGGCTGACCACTGGGTTTCCCCACTTTGTATTTTTTTATTAATAAAAAGAGGGAAATATGTACAAAAGTTGCTGGAGAGCAGCAACTAAAAGGATCATAGATCCCAAGCAGCAAAATATATATATAATGTTCTACCCATGATATGATTTCCTCTTTGCCTTATGAACAAGGAGAGCAATTTCATCCTTGAATCTCTTGTGCCATCTATAAATGCTTGGGGGGAGGGGCGAACAGATCTATCGAAAGCAATACAATACCAACACATTCTTTCTTCTTTTTTGCCGTAATTCCGCCGATCTATTAGCAGTGCAAAGAAGCCAAAAGTAATAAGATTACATACAGGTTCATAGACCACCAGGGCCGTACCTGAGAATACGGAGGGCCTGAGCAAAACAAGAAATAGAGGCCCTCAACATGATCATTGGCAACTAAAATGATTTTATATATACTACTCACTCCATTTCAATAAACAATGCACCCTTGTTTTTCGTATTTTATCTTCGAAAAAATATTAATCTATATCTCTCTATTTAAAAATGATGTTTCAATTTTATGTAGATATACATGTATTTAGATGAGTTTAGTTTGCAGATACATGCAAGTTTTGATGAAGTTGAAACATATTTTTCAGGATGAAGTATATAAAAAAATTGATATAAAACTGGTATCATTAGAAAGTATTTTCCAACACGATTCTAACAATGCTGCTTATGTATTATATGATCGTGATATTGTTGTCCTATTTATTTGGTCAAGGTTCACATTGAAATGTGGTAAAATAAATTAAAAGAAGTGCATCGTGTGAAAAAGCAATCTAAGAATTCAAAAGTGCTAATTGTTAGTCGAAACATGACATCATTGAGACAAAATATTAATATTCATTGGAAGACTAACTGAATTAGCTGCACTCGCGATGAAAAAGAAAGAGAAGATACGGGTAAGAGCAAGTACAATAAGGTACAGTCTTTTTGTTTGTTTGTTTGGGTTGCTCATCAAGCTTATCGCTCGATACAATAAGGTACAGTCAGCGGGAGTGGTGTTTGGAACATGGGTGCATAGTGGGTGGTATCATAGAGTACTATCATAGATATGCTATATTTATTATAGTGGAGTATTGAAAATGGCATATATAGAAGGGGATATTGAGAATTGAGAGTGGCATAAACACAACTTCAGTTTTTGTAATGGCATAAACACAACTTGTGAATTGAGGAGTGGCATAGAACCAATTAACACTTGTTTCAATAACAGCCATCAAAAGCCAATCGAACGCACGAGAATGGATCCAAAATTTACCCATTTTAAGTTTCACGAGAAAATTTTAAACTTAAAATTCGTACTGCCTAGAAGTTTTTGAAACAAAAATCCAGTAAATCTTATATGTCGGGTTATGCATTCTGGGGGAGTTTCATCAGATTCAGCCATATTGTTTATCAATAAACCTCATTTTATGTTTTACAACCAACTTTAAACTTAAAATTCAAACTGTCCAGTAAAAAGAACAACATTCCAGTAAATCTTATATATTTCTTCTGCATTCCGGGAAAGATTGGTCGGATTCAAAAAAAATAGTTTGGGAATAAACATTGTTTTTGTCTGGAAACGACTTATTGTAGAGTGATTTTTGGTTGGATACATTCATGTGTGTTCGATTGGCTTTGGATGGCTGATATTGAACCAAAGTCAACGCTGGGCTTTTGACCTAGCTGAACGTCACTGGAGCTGCGTCAAAAGTCCAGCCATGACTTTGTCTCAATAACAGCCATCAAAAGCCGATCGAACGCACAGGAATGGATCCAACCAAAAATCACTCAACCGCTGGAATTTTGACCTGAAAGTCACTGAAGCTGTGTCCATACTTGCCCAACAGGTTGCGTATGAACGTAAACCAACATATCTGAGCAAACAGGTCGAATATAAAACTATATAACTAAATGCCACGTTATTTGAGCCGATTTCAGCAAACCAACTGAGGTCTATTTTTTTTAGGCTGGACAGTGGTTTCCTCGCTGTGTATTTTTCACTGTAATAAAAAAGAGGGAAAATGTTACTGGAGAGCAGCAACTAAAAGGATCATAGATCCCAAACAGCAAAATCTAGCTAAAAAGGTTATACCCATGATGATAAGCCATGATATGATTTCCTCTTTGCCTTACAAACAAGCAGTGGCGGACCTAGGATTTTAGGAAAGGGTATGACACAACAAAATTTTGGAGTTTCTATTGAATTTCTTTTGTCCTAATAAAAATAATTAAATAAAATACTTTCTCGGATTCATACTAATTAACTCAAATTTGTCTAGATATAAATGTATCTACTCAACAAACTTGTCTAAGATACATCAGTATCTAGACAAAGTTGAGTCAATTAATTTGGATTGAAGGGAGTATGTCAAAATGATTAAATAAAACAGATTTTGCATATAATCAAAATGTAAATTGTTGAAAAATGCACCGTTGACGGGGTGCTCTAATTTTGAACTGAATTCTCACTAAATATATATAATTAATCATATACTTGACTACCAAAGATTAATTATCAGTTGATTAATCGTATATACAGTAGCAAGATATTTCCTTTGATTAATCATGATATCTAATCAGGTCATGGTGCATGGCCATAGCTGGCCTTGTAGGCTTACACGCGAGACAAAATCGCACATCTTGAAAAACATGCAAGTAGACTGTTGGCTAAAGCCAATGCATTAATCAATCGGATGTCTAATCAATCGGTTACATGCACTAGCTCAGTGTTCGCATGGCTGCACGCCACATGTATTAGCACCGCATGTATACATATACATCACTCATCTTGATTAATTGCTCAGCTCATTAAACTATCAAAGATCTTGCACGGCTTGGACGCAGGGTATGCCGTGGCATATACGGCATACCCTGTAGATCCGCCACCGCAAACAAGGAGAGCCATTTCATCCTTGAATCTCTTGCGGCTTCTGTAAAAGCTTGGGGGCGAACAGATCAATCGAAAGCAATATAATACCAACAAATTCTTTCTTCTTTTTGGCCGTAAATCCACCGATGTATTAGCAGTGCAAAGAACCCAGAAGTAATAAGATTACAAACAGGTCCATAGAGGACTGGCACCAAGCGACGACTACAAACATTGGGCAATGGTGAGCAGTACAGTGTACAGTACGAACGAATTCGAGCAAATAGGTAAAGCGGAAAACAATGTCAAACAAACACATCGAGAGGAAAACAATATCAACCGATCGATTCGAACGAACTAACGAACTTATAAGGGCTGGGCGACGGCGACTGACTTCGATTGAGCTATAATGAATCGTACTTGCCCAGGCCTGAAGATAGCATGCATACCGTGAGGATCTACCAGCTGACCGCGCCTGCCGGTGCGGCTGGAGAAGAACGGCGCCACCAGCAGTCGCCGGCTGACGCGGCTGATAGACAGCGTGGGGAAGTTTTGGTGCGCGGCCTGGTTCACCGAGGGTGTGTCTAGAGAAGAACAGGGCGCCGAAGGAGGTGTCTAGAGAAGAACAAGGTGGGCTGGGTGCTGAGTTAAAGGCGAGCGTTCGAAATATTGGGCGCGCGTTCGAAAGTTTAGGAGCGCGAGGGAGGTGTCTGCTGTGCTGAGTTAAAGGCGAGCGTTCGAAATTTCCCCGTCCTCTTCTTTTTTGGGCTAATCTATCTATACCTCTATTCTATCTACATGTTTTTTATTTTTTTCTATTCTATACATGAGTTTTTGAAATTGAATTTTTTCACTCTGTCAGCCTTCCGGCCAATGCTCATTTGAAGTAATTGAAGCTGTTGATTTGCAGCTTAGAGGTGCTATCTACCGCTCATCATACAAGGACTCTTCAGATCTAAACGGCTGTGAATGCACGGATTCGTCACCCATCCTTCCCTTGGACTGGCGATGCTGAAAGCCTGAAACACTGGAACCCTCTAGATACTTCGGGATACCTCACTGCCCCACATTATTAGACAGGCCTTTTCCGACACGGGAAGTCAAAAGTTGGGGGCTCCATGCAGTACATATGAATACTCGCTAGCTGCATGGTCTAGAAGCAGACTAGAGTAAATCATCAATTCGTCAAATCAATTGGTGTATAATTTTTTTTAGCAGCTAAGACGCCGGCATGAACCATTTTATCAACTTGAATGCTTACTACATGACATAAGAAGACTATGTACTTTGGTTTTTCATTTTTCTGATTTTTTAAATTTTGTGCCCATTTGAATCTTGGTCAAATCCTAGGTTTGACCAAGATTAAACAAGTTTAAAACATGAAAATGAAAAGGTAATCATGGATCCTTCTTAGTCACTCTAAAATGAAGCTTTTGGGATGTTCTTGAAATTTCCATGTTTGAAACCCAAAACGACTTCTCTTCATGCTTGACTTCATAAGACAGAGTTTAGGGGTTAGGGGGTAGATACATGATTTGTCTAGTTTGCATATATCTAGACCTTTTTTGTCAACTTTAATGCTTACTATATGACACAAGGAGACTATGTGCTTTGGTTTTTCATTTTTCTATTTTTTTTGAATTTTTTGCCCATATATTCGAATCTTTGTCAAATCCTAGGTTTGACCAGGATTTAAACAAGTTTAAAACATGAAAATGAAAAGGTAAGCCTGGATCCTTCTTAGTCACTCTAAAATGAAGCTTTTGGGAGGTTCTTGAAATTTCCATGTTTGAAACCCAAAACCACTTCTCTTCATGATTGACTTCATAAGACAGAGTTTAGGGTTAGGGGTAGATATATACATGATTTTCTGGTTTGAATATGTCTAGACCTTGTTTATCAACTTGAATGCTTACTATATGACATAAGAAAATTATGTGCTTTGGTTTTCATTTTTCTGATTTTTTTATGCCCGTTTGAATCTTTTGGTCAAATCTTAGGTTTGACCAAGATTTAAACAAGTTTAAGACATGAAAATGAAAAGGGGAGAATGCATCCTTCTTAATTAGTCACTCTAAACTGAATTTTGTAAGAGGTTTTTGAAATTTCCATGTTTGAAACCCAAAACCACTTCTCTTCATGTTGGACTTCATAAGACAGAGTTTAGGGGTTAGGGGGTAGATACATGATTTGTCTAGGTTGAATATGTCTAGACCTTGTTTATCAACTTTAATGCTTACTATATGACATAAGAAGACTATGTGCTTTGGTTTTTCATTTTTCTATTTTTTTGAATTTTATACCCATATATTTGAATCTTTGTGAAATCCTAGTTTTGACCAGGATTTAAACAAGTTTAGAACATGAAAATGAAAAGGTAAGCTTGGATCCTTCTTAGTCACACTCTAAAATGAAGCTTTTGGGAGGTTCTTGGAATTCCAATGTTTGAAACCCAAAACCACTTCTCTTCATGATTAACTTCATAAGACAGAGTTTAGGGTTAGGGGTAGATATATACATGATTTTTCTGGTTTGAATATGTCTAGACCTTGTTTATCAACTTGAATGCTTACTATGTGACATAAGTAGACTATGTGCTTTGGTTTTCATTTTTCTATTTTTTATATTTTATACACATATATTTGAATCTTTGTGAAATCCTAGGTTTGACCAGGATTTAAACAAGTTTAGTACATGAAAATGAAAAAGGTAAGCCTGGATCCTTCTTAGTCACACTCTAAAATGAAGCTTTTGGGAGGTTCTTGAAATATCCATGTTTGAAACCCAAAACCACTTCTCTTCATGATTGACTTCATAATACAGAGTTTAGGGTTAGGGGTAGATATATACATGATTTTCTGGTTTGAATATGTCTAGACCTTGTTTATCAACTTGAATGCTTACTATATGACACAAGAAGACTATATGCTTTTGTTTTTCATTTTTCTGATTTTTTTTGAATTTTATGCCCGTTTGAATCTTTTGGTCAAATCTTAGGTTTGACCCAGATTTAAACAAGTTTAAGACATGCAAATGAAAAGGGAAGCTTGCATCCTTCTTAGTCACTCTAAAATGAATTTTTAAGAGGTTTTTGAAATTTCCATGTTTGAAACCCAAAACCACTTCTCTTCATGCTTGACTTCATAATACAAAGTTTAGGGGTTAGGGGGAGATACATGATTTGTCTAGTTTGAATATGTCTAGACCTTGTTTATCAACTTTAATGCTTACTATATGACATAAGAAGACTATGTGCTTTCGTTTTTCATTTTTCTATTTTTTTGTATTTTATACCCATATATTTGAATCTTTGTGAAATCCTAGGTTTGACTAGGATTTAAACAAGTTTAGAACATGAAAGTGAAAAGGTAAGCCTGGATCCTTCTTAGTCACAATCTAAAATGAAGCTTTTGGGAGGTTCTTCAAATTTCCATGTTTGAAACCCAAAACCACTTCTCTTCATAAGACAGAGTTTAGGGTTAGGGGTAGATATATACATGATTTTTCTGGTTTGAATATGTCTAGACCTTGTTTATCAACTTGAATGCTTACTATATGACATAAGAAGACTATATGCTTTTGTTTTTTCATTTTTCTGATTTTTTTGAATTTATGCATGTTTGAATCTTTTGGTCAAATCTTAGGTTTGACCAAGATTTAAACAAGTTTAAGACAAGAAAATGAAAAGGATGTTTGAAACCCAAAACCACTTCTCTCCATGCTTGACTTCACAATATACAAAGTTTAGGGAAAATGTCAGTCTTTTTATGCAAATCTGCACATAAATGGCTCAAATTAAAATAGTATACTCGTTTCAGTGTTTTTGATTTCCTATAAAAAAATAGATTTTCCTGAGAAGTTCTAATTTTTGCCAGAATTTGAAAATTTTGGATTTCTTGTTCCTATTTAGATATTATAGATACTAGCAAGATGGCCCTCGCAATTTTGATTTACCATGAATAGTTACTATGACATTTCCAAGAATACCATGTCACATATTCTACAATTTATATTTGAGTTTTTGGTATTTAAAATTCCACTGGTTTGATGACTAAATATTGAAGGTGTAGCCTTGCATTAGTGGATTTTTATCGTGACAAAACAACCTATTGTTATTGCTACTCTTACACTTACATCATTATTCTCTCTAATAATAGACCGACGAACTACCTCCATATACATATTGTCCTTACTCTCTCTTCTATTTAATCCAACTATGCTAGTGGATTACTTATGTGCCTATGAGTTTGATTCCAAATAAGAACTCCAATATTGTTGACATGATCTTTCTAAAACTAACACTTAAGGTACAATGGAGCAATCTTGTCCTGATTCTATATCCATACGCCTGTGGAAATTTTGATAAAACCACTTAAATCCACGCAAAATAGTACTCTCACCCGGATATAATTGTTTTTTATTTACCGCGTCGTACCCTCTGACCCGGAGTCCCAATTAGTATAACCATAAACTTGTGTAGCCGACTTAGAAGTGGGACATGACTATCTAGATATTACACTTTGTAAAATTTTCATAAATAAACGTAGCTAAACATGGCGGTGAGCTTTAAATCCAAAATCATATAATAATGTATTTATAATCATCTATAGAGATTTTTCTAACATGTTTCTTCGAAACACAGCACTCTATCGAAAATAATTGGTCTAATTGGAACTTATTCACTCTTCAGAACCAATTACACCCTTCTCTCATAATAACTGATTTAGAATGAATTGGGATAGACCAGATGGAATGTTTGTGTGTGACGAACACAGGATAGCATGTGGTTACCATGAGTGTATATGATTATGGCAATGACCAACCGTATTACCTACAAATGAAGTTTGGGGAAAAACTTCGTATCTAACTATCGAGCAAGATAATTGTGGAGCAAGATGCGTGCTCAATATTTTTAGATAATATTTTTTTATATCATACTTCCTCTGTTTATAAATATTAGACGTTTTAGCTAGCCAATCTAGCTTGTTTAAATGTCATACATTAACAAACGGAGGGAGTACATACATGTGCTCTACTTTGTACTACCTTGTTCAGAAAAAGATGTCGCAATTCTTTTTAAATTTTGATGAATCTATACACTATTTAGTGTAGGTGTAAAGAAACGTCCCAATTTTAAAAATCTGCTATATCCTTCTCGAGAGGGAGGGTAACCTTTTTTCTTTCGATTTGTTTAAGTACACTCAATTCATGTAGTATAAACCACTTCACACTATTTAGCGTACATCCTCATCTTCCAGGCTACCCGGCTCGACGGCAGGACGACCGTAGTAGCTCGACGCATAACACGTCCTCCTCGCCGGCACTCTCGCTCAGCTCATGTGGTTACTAAAAAAATGAATTCTAATTTTAAAATATTACACGTCCTAGTTTAAAAACCTTGTCATGCACGTGTGGTTCAGAATATGTATGCACACGACACAGTCCGACGCTAGGATAATACACAGATAACTCATCTAAACTTTCAAAAAAACTGGTCTAAACGTGACGGGATAGGTCACATGCACGTAAATATATGGCTCAATCTAGATCCCATTTAAACGTGATCTGATAGGATTCTTTTCTTTTTGACAGAATCTGATAGGATTCTTACGGTCAAAGAAAGAAAACAACATATGTTAAACTCGTATGGGCAACAGACTCTGTTTCCATGTTTTTCCCCAAACTACACTTTTACGTGCAACCTTAGACTTTCCCGCACCAAATAAAAAAAATAGATCGTGTCAAGTTTGAGTTCGTGTTACACATGTGTACGTTTAACTCGTATGGGCAACAGACTCTGTTTCCATGTTTTTCCCAAAACTACACTTTTACGTGCAACCTTAGACTTTCCCGCACCAAATAAAAAAAATAGATCGTGTCAAGTTTGAGTTCGTGTTACACATGTGTACGTTTACGTTATATTCATCTATTAGTAAATCCTAGTCACAAATTACAGATCCAACGATTAATAATAATTAAGATGATGTGGATTAACCTTGTGTCTCTATTTAAAACATCTTATTTTGCTTTTAGTATATAATAGAAGACTAGGTGACTCAACGAGAACGACTCAACATTGACTCGACTCAGACACAACTACTACATTGACACAAGTACTAATATAATAAAGTAAGAGTACTAGTTAGTTTACATTTCCACAGGCCAATTTTACGAACAAAATTTCGAAAATTAACCTTCAGAAACTCGGAAGCCAGGTGACACAACAGTCATCAAGGATTGCAGCTAGTGGTACACAGTGACCTGGTCAAGATCTACCTTGAGCCTGCTTGACGCTTCAGCTCGGAGTTGAGAGCCTTCTCCTGTGACAGCTCGGCCTCTAGTTTGTCCGTCCTAACCGTGAGGTTCAGGATCAGTCCGGCGAGTTTGTCCATGGTCTCCGCCTGGCCGAGGCTCCGCCGCTGGATCTCATTACTCGCAGTGAACGATTTCATGGCGATATCGTCGAGAATGCGAATCCGGATCTTCTCAGTGGCGAGCTCAGAATAAAGTCTCATGCACTCATCGGCGAGGGCGCTTCTGTCCGCCGTCTCGACGCAGAAATCGCCCATAACCATTTCTAAAATGGGACCGATCTCGTAGCGGGGCTTCTATCAGATGGGGATGGAGCACAAAATCAGAAGTGTACCCAGAGAAGTACCAAGAAAGAGAAAATGGGAATCCCAATTTGCACGAATGTCTATACCTCGCTGCTTTGAGAACTTGGCTCCGTGGAAGATGTTTCCGCAGGCAGGAGGGCTGCGGGAAAACTAAGGCCGCCCGACCTGAATATACGATTGAGAGAAGGTAAGAAAAGGAGGGGATGATAAGTTGTGAAAGACATAGAAAGATGCGCAAGAACGGAGGATCGCCTGAAGGTAGCAGTCGCGGGCTGCGACGCCCTTGAAGACTCTTGCGCAGAAGGCACCTCGACAGCAGCACAGGGACGCCATTGCTGGGATTCCCTCAGCTTCGCCGCAGCCGCACGAGCCCTTCTGTGGCGAGACTTGCTCCCGGTCATGGTGGCGAAGTAGTATTCCAAGAGGTAAACAAAGTGGTGAACTGAGGAAGACGGCAAGAGCAAAGGTTAGTTCTTAAATTTGGCCTCCCCGTCTCCTCGGCACCTCGCGAGTAGTAATACTGGTCAAAGAGCAAACTTCAAGGCAGAGACTTGGTGGGCCATTCATCTCCAACTATACTTCCTCCGATCCGAATGATACCAAATTTTTGAATGACAAATCACCCAAAACAGTATCTAGGATTTGATCTAGATTCAAATGGGCATAAAATTTCAAAAAAATGAAAAACCAAAGCATATAGCCTTCTTATGTCATATAGTAAGCACTCAAGTTGGTAAACAAGGTCTAGACATATTCAAACCAGAAAAATCATGTATCTACCCCTAACCCTAAACTTTGTCTTAATTATGAAGTCAAGCACGAAGAGAAGTCGTTTTGGGTTTCAAACATGGACATTTCAAAAACCCTCCCAAAAGCTTCATTGTGGTGTGACGTACTAAGAAGGATACATGCTTACATTTTCAACAACCCCCCTAAAAGCTTCATTATAGAGTGACTAAGAAAGGATCCAGTCTGGCGGGCTTACCTTTTATTTTCTTGTTTTAAACTTGTTCAAATCTCGGTCAAACCTAGGATTTGACCAAGATTCAAAATGTGCATCAAAATTTAAAAAAATTAAAAACCAAATTAAAGCGCATAGTGTTCTTATGTCATATAGTAAGCATTAAAGTTGATAAACAAGGTCTAGACACATATTCAAACAAGACAAGTCATGTATCTATACCCCTAACCCCTAAACTCTATCTTATGAAGTCAACAACATGAAGAGAAGTGGTTTTGGGTTTCAAACATGGAAATTTCAAAAACCTCCCAAAAGCTTCATTTTAGAGTGACTAATATATATAAGAAGGATACATGCCTGCTTACCACCTTTTCATTTTCATATTTTAAACTTGTTTAAATCCGTGTCAAATTAAACCAAGGATTTGACCAAAAGATTCAAATGGGCATAAAATTTAAAAAAAATCAGAAAAATGAAAAACAAAAGCATATAGTCTTCTTATGTCATATAGTAAGCATTCAAGTTGATAAACAAGGTTTGGACATGCATATTCAAACCTAGGCAAATCATGTATCTATCCCCTAGCTAGCCCCTAAACTCTATCTTATGAAGTCAAGCATGAAGAGAAGTGGTTTTGGGTTTCAAACATGAAAATTTCAAGAACATCCCAAAAACTTCATTTTAGAGTGACTAAGAAAGGATACAGGCTTCCCCTTTTCATTTTCATGTTTTATACTTGTTTAAATCTTGGCCAAACCTAGGATTTGACAAAGATTCAAATGTGCATCTATCAAAATAAAAAAATCAGAAAAATTAAAAACCAAAGCACATAGTTTTCTTATGTCATATATAGTTAGCATTAAAGTTGATATAAACAAGGTCTAGATATATTCAAACAAGAAAAATCATGTATCTACCCCTAACCCTAAACTCTGTCTTATGTGTAGTCAAGCATGAAGAGAAGTGGTTTTGGGTTTCAAACTTGGAAATTTCAAGAACCCCCCAAAAGCTTCATTTTAGAGTGACTAAAGGATCCAGGTCGGGCTTACCTTTTATTTTCATGTTTTAAAATTGTTCAAATCTTGGTCAAACCGTACCTAGGATTTGATCAAGATTCAAATGGGCATAAAATTTCAAAAAAAATGAAAAACCAAAGCATATAGCCTTCTTATGTCATATAGTAAGCACTCGATCAAGTTGGTAAACAAGGTCTAGACATATTCAAACCAGAAAAATCATGTTTCTACCCCTAGCCCTAAACTTTGTCTTATGAAGTCAAGCACGAAGAGAAGTCGTTTTGGATTTCAAACATGGAAATTTCAAAAACCTTCCCAAAAGCTTCATTTTGGAGTGACTAAGAAGGATACAGGCTTACCTTTTCATTTTCATGTTTTAAACTTGTTTAAATATTGGTTAAGCCTAGGATTTGACCAAGATCAAATGGGCATAAAAATTCAGAAAAAGTCAAAAAAAATGAAAACCAAAGCACATAGTATTATTATGTCATATAGTAAGCATTCAAGTTGATAAACAAGGTCTAAACAACAAACTAGACAAATCATGTATCTACCCCCTAACCCTAAACTCTGTCTTATGAAGTCAAGCATGAAGAGAAGTGGTTTTGGGTTTCAAACATGGAAATTTCAAAAAACTCCCAAAAGCTTCTCATTTTTGAGTGACTAAGAAGGATTCAGGCTTACCTTTTCATTTTCATGTTTTAAACTTGTTCAAATCTTGGTCAAACTTAGGATTTGACCAAGATTCAAATGTGCATAAAAATTGGGAGGAAGGGTATGAATTACAATTCAAAAAAACAAGGTAACTTAAATACTTGGATGCCCCAAAGATGTGTGGAAGCCCAGAACAATGGCAAAACATGTGCGCACGCTGCATCCAATTCAAGTAGAACACATAGTAGGCATCGATAGTTTGACCTAAATTTGAAATCAAAGAGAAGGTGGTTAGAAAAAATCGAAATTGGCAAAGCAAAGCATGAAATCATAAATTTGTGATGCACTATAGCTATGAAAAGTATCAAACAATGCATACCAAAATGATTTTTTAGAGGAATACTAGTTCAACTTATTTTAATTTTATATTAGTAGCCCAAAATCGAACTAGTAGTTGGATATTTCTGAACTTGATCTGTAGTAGTGGGCAAAACCCTAGTTTAACCTATTTAATCATAGATTCGTAGGTCGATTTTTCTACTTTTTTATTATTACTATGCAGCACATGTGTGTTTGCCCGTCGAGTGAAACTCGGAGGAAGAGGGATCACTCGGAAGGAGAGAAGAAGGGAGAGAATTATGGTGTCTCCCCTTTTTCGGGTGATGATGTTGACTTTTGTGCAGGGTTTGTCAGTGAGCAGGAGGTGCGAGCGAGCGAGCGAGCGAGCGAGTCGAGCGAGGCCGAGAATGAGAGAGATTTGTTTTTTTTTGTGAGAGGGACAACCGAAGGATCCAGAAGGACCCACATACTTCCAATACGCATCCTGATGCGTCTTCTCTTGACAAAGAAAATGGCTGGGAGTTTGCGTACCTATTGCACGTGACTTGTGCTCACTGAAGTGTGGGACCTCACGCATGGGCACCACACGTAAGTGACAGACCTGTTGATGTAAAAACTCGGTTGATTATTATACTACTACATTTATACAAAGTTTCCTATGGATTCAAGGGTACGAAAGCCAAGTTAAATCATTTACATGACATTATTTTTTCCATGAAGCCAAGTTAACTCATTTATCAATTGGTACATTTTGGAGTGACTAAGAAGGATCCAGGCTTACTTTTTCATTTTCATGTTTTAAACATGTTTAAATCTTGGTCAAACCTATGACTTGACCAAGATTCAAATGGGCATAAAAATTCAAAAAAAAGAAAAACAAAAGCACACCGTCTTCCTATGTCATATATCAAGGTGATAAACAAGGTCTGCCATATTCAAACCACAAAAATCATGTATCTACCCCCTAACCCTAAACAAGGATCCAGGCTTACCCTTTTCATTTTCATGTTTTTAAACTTGTTCAAATCTTGGTCAAACTTAGGATTTGACGAAGATTCAAATGGGCGTAAAAATACTTAGAAAAATCATGTACGTATCTACCCCAAACCCTAAACTCTATCTTACGAAGCCAAGCATGAAGAGAAGTGGTTTTGGGTTTCAAACATGGAAATTTCAAAAACCTCCCAAAAGCTTCATTTTAGAGTGACTAAGAAGGATCCATGCTTACCTTTTATTTTCATGTTTTAAACATGTTCAAATCTTGGTCAAACCGTACGTACCTAGGATTTGACCAAGATTCAAATGGGCATAAAAATTCAAAAAAAAAATGAAAAACCAAAGCACATAGCCTAGCTTCTTATATATGCCATATATATAGTAAGCACTCAAGCTAGTTGATAAACAAAGTCTAGACATATTCAAACCAGAAAAATCATGTATCTATATACCCCTAACCCTAAACTTTGTCTTAATTATGAAGTCAAGCACGAAGAGAAGTCGTTTTGGGTTTCAAACATGGACATTTCAAAAACCCTCCCAAAAGCTTCATTGTGGTGTGACGTACTAAGAAGGATACATGCTTACATTTTCAACAACCCCCCTAAAAGCTTCATTATAGAGTGACTAAGAAAGGATCCAGTCTGGCGGGCTTACCTTTTATTTTCTTGTTTTAAACTTGTTCAAATCTCGGTCAAACCTAGGATTTGACCAAGATTCAAAATGTGCATCAAATTTTAAAAAAATTAAAAACCAAATTAAAGCGCATAGTGTTCTTATGTCATATAGTAAGCATTAAAGTTGATAAACAAGGTCTAGACACATATTCAAACAAGACAAGTCATGTATCTATACCCCTAACCCCTAAACTCTATCTTATGAAGTCAACAACATGAAGAGAAGTGGTTTTGGGTTTCAAACATGGAAATTTCAAAAACCTCCCAAAAGCTTCATTTTAGAGTGACTAATATATATAAGAAGGATACATGCCTGCTTACCACCTTTTCATTTTCATATTTTAAACTTGTTTAAATCCGTGTCAAATTAAACCAAGGATTTGACCAAAAGATTCAAATGGGCATAAAATTTAAAAAAAATCAGAAAAATGAAAAACAAAAGCATATAGTCTTCTTATGTCATATAGTAAGCATTCAAGTTGATAAACAAGGTTTGGACATGCATATTCAAACCTAGGCAAATCATGTATCTATCCCCTAGCCCCTAAACTCTATCTTATGAAGTCAAGCATGAAGAGAAGTGGTTTTGGGTTTCAAACATGAAAATTTCAAGAACATCCCAAAAACTTCATTTTAGAGTGACTAAGAAAGGATACAGGCTTCCCCTTTTCATTTTCATGTTTTATACTTGTTTAAATCTTGGCCAAACCTAGGATTTGACAAAGATTCAAATGTGCATCTATCAAAATAAAAAAATCAGAAAAATTAAAAACCAAAGCACATAGTTTTCTTATGTCATATATAGTTAGCATTAAAGTTGATATAAACAAGGTCTAGATATATTCAAACAAGAAAAATCATGTATCTACCCCTAACCCTAAACTCTGTCTTATGTGTAGTCAAGCATGAAGAGAAGTGGTTTTGGGTTTCAAACTTGGAAATTTCAAGAACCCCCAAAAGCTTCATTTTAGAGTGACTAAAGGATCCAGGTCGGGCTTACCTTTTATTTTCATGTTTTAAAATTGTTCAAATCTTGGTCAAACTGTACCTAGGATTTGATCAAGATTCAAATGGGCATAAAATTTCAAAAAAAATGAAAAACCAAAGCATATAGCCTTCTTATGTCATATAGTAAGCACTCGATCAAGTTGGTAAACAAGGTCTAGACATATTCAAACCAGAAAAATCATGTTTCTACCCCTAGCCCTAAACTTTGTCTTATGAAGTCAAGCACGAAGAGAAGTCGTTTTGGATTTCAAACATGGAAATTTCAAAAACCTTCCCAAAAGCTTCATTTTGGAGTGACTAAGAAGGATACAGGCTTACCTTTTCATTTTCATGTTTTAAACTTGTTTAAATATTGGTTAAGCCTAGGATTTGACCAAGATCAAATGGGCATAAAAATTCAGAAAAAGTCAAAAAAATGAAAACCAAAGCACATAGTATTATTATGTCATATAGTAAGCATTCAAGTTGATAAACAAGGTCTAAACAACAAACTAGACAAATCATGTATCTACCCCCTAACCCTAAACTCTGTCTTATGAAGTCAAGCATGAAGAGAAGTGGTTTTGGGTTTCAAACATGGAAATTTCAAAAAACTCCCAAAAGCTTCTCATTTTTGAGTGACTAAGAAGGATTCAGGCTTACCTTTTCATTTTCATGTTTTAAACTTGTTCAAATCTTGGTCAAACTTAGGATTTGACCAAGATTCAAATGTGCATAAAAATTGGGAGGAAGGGTATGAATTACAATTCAAAAAAACAAGGTAACTTAAATACTTGGATGCCCCAAAGATGTGTGGAAGCCCAGAACAATGGCAAAACATGTGCGCACGCTGCATCCAATTCAAGTAGAACACATAGTAGGCATCGATAGTTTGACCTAAATTTGAAATCAAAGAGAAGGTGGTTAGAAAAAATCGAAATTGGCAAAGCAAAGCATGAAATCATAAATTTGTGATGCACTATAGCTATGAAAAGTATCAAACAATGCATACCAAAATGATTTTTTAGAGGAATACTAGTTCAACTTATTTTAATTTTATATTAGTAGCCCAAAATCGAACTAGTAGTTGGATATTTCTGAACTTGATCTGTAGTAGTGGGCAAAACCCTAGTTTAACCTATTTAATCATAGATTCGTAGGTCGATTTTTCTACTTTTTTATTATTACTATGCAGCACATGTGTGTTTGCCCGTCGAGTGAAACTCGGAGGAAGAGGGATCACTCGGAAGGAGAGAAGAAGGGAGAGAATTATGGTGTCTCCCCTTTTTCGGGTGATGATGTTGACTTTTGTGCAGGGTTTGTCAGTGAGCAGGAGGTGCGAGCGAGCGAGCGAGCGAGTCGAGCGAGGCCGAGAATGAGAGAGATTTGTTTTTTTTGTGAGAGGGACAACCGAAGGATCCAGAAGGACCCACATACTTCCAATACGCATCCTGATGCGTCTTCTCTTGACAAAGAAAATGGCTGGGAGTTTGCGTACCTATTGCACGTGACTTGTGCTCACTGAAGTGTGGGACCTCACGCATGGGCACCACACGTAAGTGACAGACCTGTTGATGTAAAAACTCGGTTGATTATTATACTACTACATTTATACAAAGTTTCCTATGGATTCAAGGGTACGAAAGCCAAGTTAAATCATTTACATGACATTATTTTTTCCATGAAGCCAAGTTAACTCATTTATCAATTGGTACATTTTGGAGTGACTAAGAAGGATCCAGGCTTACTTTTTCATTTTCATGTTTTAAACCTGTTTAAATCTTGGTCAAACCTATGACTTGACCAAGATTCAAATGGGCATAAAAATTCAAAAAAAAGAAAAACAAAAGCACACCGTCTTCCTATGTCATATATCAAGGTGATAAACAAGGTCTGCCATATTCAAACCACAAAAATCATGTATCTACCCCCTAACCCTAAACAAGGATCCAGGCTTACCCTTTTCATTTTCATGTTTTTAAACTTGTTCAAATCTTGGTCAAACTTAGGATTTGACGAAGATTCAAATGGGCGTAAAAATACTTAGAAAAATCATGTACGTATCTACCCCAAACCCTAAACTCTATCTTACGAAGCCAAGCATGAAGAGAAGTGGTTTTGGGTTTCAAACATGGAAATTTCAAAAACCTCCCAAAAGCTTCATTTTAGAGTGACTAAGAAGGATCCATGCTTACCTTTTATTTTCATGTTTTAAACATGTTCAAATCTTGGTCAAACCGTACGTACCTAGGATTTGACCAATATTCAAATGGGCATAAAAATTCAAAAAAAAAATGAAAAACCAAAGCACATAGCCTAGCTTCTTATATATGCCATATATATAGTAAGCACTCAAGCTAGTTGATAAACAAAGTCTAGACATATTCAAACCAGAAAAATCATGTATCTATATACCCCTAACCCTAAACTTTGTCTTAATTATGAAGTCAAGCACGAAGAGAAGTCGTTTTGGGTTTCAAACATGGACATTTCAAAAACCCTCCCAAAAGCTTCATTGTGGTGTGACGTACTAAGAAGGATACATGCTTACATTTTCAACAACCCCCCTAAAAGCTTCATTATAGAGTGACTAAGAAAGGATCCAGTCTGGCGGGCTTACCTTTTATTTTCTTGTTTTAAACTTGTTCAAATCTCGGTCAAACCTAGGATTTGACCAAGATTCAAAATGTGCATCAAAATTTAAAAAAATTAAAAACCAAATTAAAGCGCATAGTGTTCTTATGTCATATAGTAAGCATTAAAGTTGATAAACAAGGTCTAGACACATATTCAAACAAGACAAGTCATGTATCTATACCCCTAACCCCTAAACTCTATCTTATGAAGTCAACAACATGAAGAGAAGTGGTTTTGGGTTTCAAACATGGAAATTTCAAAAACCTCCCAAAAGCTTCATTTTAGAGTGACTAATATATATAAGAAGGATACATGCCTGCTTACCACCTTTTCATTTTCATATTTTAAACTTGTTTAAATCCGTGTCAAATTAAACCAAGGATTTGACCAAAAGATTCAAATGGGCATAAAATTTTAAAAAAATCAGAAAAATGAAAAACAAAAGCATATAGTCTTCTTATGTCATATAGTAAGCATTCAAGTTGATAAACAAGGTTTGGACATGCATATTCAAACCTAGGCAAATCATGTATCTATCCCCTAGCTAGCCCCTAAACTCTATCTTATGAAGTCAAGCATGAAGAGAAGTGGTTTTGGGTTTCAAACATGAAAATTTCAAGAACATCCCAAAAACTTCATTTTAGAGTGACTAAGAAAGGATACAGGCTTCCCCTTTTCATTTTCATGTTTTATACTTGTTTAAATCTTGGCCAAACCTAGGATTTGACAAAGATTCAAATGTGCATCTATCAAAATAAAAAAATCAGAAAAATTAAAAACCAAAGCACATAGTTTTCTTATGTCATATATAGTTAGCATTAAAGTTGATATAAACAAGGTCTAGATATATTCAAACAAGAAAAATCATGTATCTACCCCTAACCCTAAACTCTGTCTTATGTGTAGTCAAGCATGAAGAGAAGTGGTTTTGGGTTTCAAACTTGGAAATTTCAAGAACCCCCAAAAGCTTCATTTTAGAGTGACTAAAGGATCCAGGTCGGGCTTACCTTTTATTTTCATGTTTTAAAATTGTTCAAATCTTGGTCAAACTGTACCTAGGATTTGATCAAGATTCAAATGGGCATAAAATTTCAAAAAAAATGAAAAACCAAAGCATATAGCCTTCTTATGTCATATAGTAAGCACTCGATCAAGTTGGTAAACAAGGTCTAGACATATTCAAACCAGAAAAATCATGTTTCTACCCCTAGCCCTAAACTTTGTCTTATGAAGTCAAGCACGAAGAGAAGTCGTTTTGGATTTCAAACATGGAAATTTCAAAAACCTTCCCAAAAGCTTCATTTTGGAGTGACTAAGAAGGATACATGCTTACCTTTTCATTTTCATGTTTTAAACTTGTTTAAATATTGGTTAAGCCTAGGATTTGACCAAGATCAAATGGGCATAAAAATTCAGAAAAAGTCAAAAAAAATGAAAACCAAAGCACATAGTATTATTATGTCATATAGTAAGCATTCAAGTTGATAAACAAGGTCTAAACAACAAACTAGACAAATCATGTATCTACCCCCTAACCCTAAACTCTGTCTTATGAAGTCAAGCATGAAGAGAAGTGGTTTTGGGTTTCAAACATGGAAATTTCAAAAAACTCCCAAAAGCTTCTCATTTTTGAGTGACTAAGAAGGATTCAGGCTTACCTTTTCATTTTCATGTTTTAAACTTGTTCAAATCTTGGTCAAACTTAGGATTTGACCAAGATTCAAATGTGCATAAAAATTGGGAGGAAGGGTATGAATTACAATTCAAAAAAACAAGGTAACTTAAATACTTGGATGCCCCAAAGATGTGTGGAAGCCCAGAACAATGGCAAAACATGTGCGCACGCTGCATCCAATTCAAGTAGAACACATAGTAGGCATCGATAGTTTGACCTAAATTTGAAATCAAAGAGAAGGTGGTTAGAAAAAATCGAAATTGGCAAAGCAAAGCATGAAATCATAAATTTGTGATGCACTATAGCTATGAAAAGTATCAAACAATGCATACCAAAATGATTTTTTAGAGGAATACTAGTTCAACTTATTTTAATTTTATATTAGTAGCCCAAAATCGAACTAGTAGTTGGATATTTCTGAACTTGATCTGTAGTAGTGGGCAAAACCCTAGTTTAACCTATTTAATCATAGATTCGTAGGTCGATTTTTCTACTTTTTTATTATTACTATGCAGCACATGTGTGTTTGCCCGTCGAGTGAAACTCGGAGGAAGAAGGGATCACTCGGAAGGAGAGAAGAAGGGAGAGAATTATGGTGTCTCCCCTTTTTCGGGTGATGATGTTGACTTTTGTGCAGGGTTTGTCAGTGAGCAGGAGGTGCGAGCGAGCGAGTCGAGCGAGGCCGAGAATGAGAGAGATTTGTTTTTTTTGTGAGAGGGACAACCGAAGGATCCAGAAGGACCCACATACTTCCAATACGCATCCTGATGCGTCTTCTCTTGACAAAGAAAATGGCTGGGAGTTTGCGTACCTATTGCACGTGACTTGTGCTCACTGAAGTGTGGGACCTCACGCATGGGCACCACACGTAAGTGACAGACCTGTTGATGTAAAAACTCGGTTGATTATTATACTACTACATTTATACAAAGTTTCCTATGGATTCAAGGGTACGAAAGCCAAGTTAAATCATTTACATGACATTATTTTTTCCATGAAGCCAAGTTAACTCATTTATCAATTGGTACATTTTGGAGTGACTAAGAAGGATCCAGGCTTACTTTTTCATTTTCATGTTTTAAACCTGTTTAAATCTTGGTCAAACCTATGACTTGACCAAGATTCAAATGGGCATAAAAATTCAAAAAAAAAGAAAAACAAAAGCACACCGTCTTCCTATGTCATATATCAAGGTGATAAACAAGGTCTGCCATATTCAAACCACAAAAATCATGTATCTACCCCCTAACCCTAAACAAGGATCCAGGCTTACCCTTTTCATTTTCATGTTTTTAAACTTGTTCAAATCTTGGTCAAACTTAGGATTTGACGAAGATTCAAATGGGCGTAAAAATACTTAGAAAAATCATGTACGTATCTACCCCAAACCCTAAACTCTATCTTACGAAGCCAAGCATGAAGAGAAGTGGTTTTGGGTTTCAAACATGGAAATTTCAAAAACCTCCCAAAAGCTTCATTTTAGAGTGACTAAGAAGGATCCATGCTTACCTTTTATTTTCATGTTTTAAACATGTTCAAATCTTGGTCAAACCGTACGTACCTAGGATTTGACCAATATTCAAATGGGCATAAAAATTCAAAAAAAAATGAAAAACCAAAGCACATAGCCTAGCTTCTTATATATGCCATATAGTAAGCACTCAAGCTAGTTGATAAACAAAGTCTAGACATATTCAAACCAGAAAAATCATGTATCTATATACCCCTAACCCTAAACTTTGTCTTAATTATGAAGTCAAGCACGAAGAGAAGTCGTTTTGGGTTTCAAACATGGACATTTCAAAAACCCTCCCAAAAGCTTCATTGTGGTGTGACGTACTAAGAAGGATACATGCTTACATTTTCAACAACCCCCCTAAAAGCTTCATTATAGAGTGACTAAGAAAGGATCCAGTCTGGCGGGCTTACCTTTTATTTTCTTGTTTTAAACTTGTTCAAATCTCGGTCAAACCTAGGATTTGACCAAGATTCAAAATGTGCATCAAATTTTAAAAAAATTAAAAACCAAATTAAAGCGCATAGTGTTCTTATGTCATATAGTAAGCATTAAAGTTGATAAACAAGGTCTAGACACATATTCAAACAAGACAAGTCATGTATCTATACCCCTAACCCCTAAACTCTATCTTATGAAGTCAACAACATGAAGAGAAGTGGTTTTGGGTTTCAAACATGGAAATTTCAAAAACCTCCCAAAAGCTTCATTTTAGAGTGACTAATATATATAAGAAGGATACATGCCTGCTTACCACCTTTTCATTTTCATATTTTAAACTTGTTTAAATCCGTGTCAAATTAAACCAAGGATTTGACCAAAAGATTCAAATGGGCATAAAATTTAAAAAAAATCAGAAAAATGAAAAACAAAAGCATATAGTCTTCTTATGTCATATAGTAAGCATTCAAGTTGATAAACAAGGTTTGGACATGCATATTCAAACCTAGGCAAATCATGTATCTATCCCCTAGCCCCTAAACTCTATCTTATGAAGTCAAGCATGAAGAGAAGTGGTTTTGGGTTTCAAACATGAAAATTTCAAGAACATCCCAAAAACTTCATTTTAGAGTGACTAAGAAAGGATACAGGCTTCCCCTTTTCATTTTCATGTTTTATACTTGTTTAAATCTTGGCCAAACCTAGGATTTGACAAAGATTCAAATGTGCATCTATCAAAATAAAAAAATCAGAAAAATTAAAAACCAAAGCACATAGTTTTCTTATGTCATATATAGTTAGCATTAAAGTTGATATAAACAAGGTCTAGATATATTCAAACAAGAAAAATCATGTATCTACCCCTAACCCTAAACTCTGTCTTATGTAGTCAAGCATGAAGAGAAGTGGTTTTGGGTTTCAAACTTGGAAATTTCAAGAACCCCCCAAAAGCTTCATTTTAGAGTGACTAAAGGATCCAGGTCGGGCTTACCTTTTATTTTCATGTTTTAAAATTGTTCAAATCTTGGTCAAACCGTACCTAGGATTTGATCAAGATTCAAATGGGCATAAAATTTCAAAAAAAATGAAAAACCAAAGCATATAGCCTTCTTATGTCATATAGTAAGCACTCGATCAAGTTGGTAAACAAGGTCTAGACATATTCAAACCAGAAAAATCATGTTTCTACCCCTAGCCCTAAACTTTGTCTTATGAAGTCAAGCACGAAGAGAAGTCGTTTTGGATTTCAAACATGGAAATTTCAAAAACCTTCCCAAAAGCTTCATTTTGGAGTGACTAAGAAGGATACAGGCTTACCTTTTCATTTTCATGTTTTAAACTTGTTTAAATATTGGTTAAGCCTAGGATTTGACCAAGATCAAATGGGCATAAAAATTCAGAAAAAGTCAAAAAAAATGAAAACCAAAGCACATAGTATTATTATGTCATATAGTAAGCATTCAAGTTGATAAACAAGGTCTAAACAACAAACTAGACAAATCATGTATCTACCCCCTAAACCTCTGTCTTATGAAGTCAAGCATGAAGAGAAGTGGTTTTGGGTTTCAAACATGGAAATTTCAAAAAACTCCCAAAAGCTTCTCATTTTTGAGTGACTAAGAAGGATTCAGGCTTACCTTTTCATTTTCATGTTTTAAACTTGTTCAAATCTTGGTCAAACTTAGGATTTGACCAAGATTCAAATGTGCATAAAAATTGGGAGGAAGGGTATGAATTACAATTCAAAAAAACAAGGTAACTTAAATACTTGGATGCCCCAAAGATGTGTGGAAGCCCAGAACAATGGCAAAACATGTGCGCACGCTGCATCCAATTCAAGTAGAACACATAGTAGGCATCGATAGTTTGACCTAAATTTGAAATCAAAGAGAAGGTGGTTAGAAAAAATCGAAATTGGCAAAGCAAAGCATGAAATCATAAATTTGTGATGCACTATAGCTATGAAAAGTATCAAACAATGCATACCAAAATGATTTTTTAGAGGAATACTAGTTCAACTTATTTTAATTTTATATTAGTAGCCCAAAATCGAACTAGTAGTTGGATATTTCTGAACTTGATCTGTAGTAGTGGGCAAAACCCTAGTTTAACCTATTTAATCATAGATTCGTAGGTCGATTTTTCTACTTTTTTATTATTACTATGCAGCACATGTGTGTTTGCCCGTCGAGTGAAACTCGGAGGAAGAAGGGATCACTCGGAAGGAGAGAAGAAGGGAGAGAATTATGGTGTCTCCCCTTTTTCGGGTGATGATGTTGACTTTTGTGCAGGGTTTGTCAGTGAGCAGGAGGTGCGAGCGAGCGAGCGAGTCGAGCGAGGCCGAGAATGAGAGAGATTTGTTTTTTTTTGTGAGAGGGACAACCGAAGGATCCAGAAGGACCCACATACTTCCAATACGCATCCTGATGCGTCTTCTCTTGACAAAGAAAATGGCTGGGAGTTTGCGTACCTATTGCACGTGACTTGTGCTCACTGAAGTGTGGGACCTCACGCATGGGCACCACACGTAAGTGACAGACCTGTTGATGTAAAAACTCGGTTGATTATTATACTACTACATTTATACAAAGTTTCCTATGGATTCAAGGGTACGAAAGCCAAGTTAAATCATTTACATGACATTATTTTTTCCATGAAGCCAAGTTAACTCATTTATCAATTGGTACATTTTGGAGTGACTAAGAAGGATCCAGGCTTACTTTTTCATTTTCATGTTTTAAACATGTTTAAATCTTGGTCAAACCTATGACTTGACCAAGATTCAAATGGGCATAAAAATTCAAAAAAAAGAAAAACAAAAGCACACCGTCTTCCTATGTCATATATCAAGGTGATAAACAAGGTCTGCCATATTCAAACCACAAAAATCATGTATCTACCCCCTAACCCTAAACAAGGATCCAGGCTTACCCTTTTCATTTTCATGTTTTTAAACTTGTTCAAATCTTGGTCAAACTTAGGATTTGACGAAGATTCAAATGGGCGTAAAAATACTTAGAAAAATCATGTACGTATCTACCCCAAACCCTAAACTCTATCTTACGAAGCCAAGCATGAAGAGAAGTGGTTTTGGGTTTCAAACATGGAAATTTCAAAAACCTCCCAAAAGCTTCATTTTAGAGTGACTAAGAAGGATCCATGCTTACCTTTTATTTTCATGTTTTAAACATGTTCAAATCTTGGTCAAACCGTACGTACCTAGGATTTGACCAAGATTCAAATGGGCATAAAAATTCAAAAAAAATGAAAAACCAAAGCACATAGCCTAGCTTCTTATATATGCCATATAGTAAGCACTCAAGCTAGTTGATAAACAAAGTCTAGACATATTCAAACCAGAAAAATCATGTATCTATATACCCCTAACCCTAAACTTTGTCTTAATTATGAAGTCAAGCACGAAGAGAAGTCGTTTTGGGTTTCAAACATGGACATTTCAAAAACCCTCCCAAAAGCTTCATTGTGGTGTGACGTACTAAGAAGGATACATGCTTACATTTTCAACAACCCCCCTAAAAGCTTCATTATAGAGTGACTAAGAAAGGATCCAGTCTGGCGGGCTTACCTTTTATTTTCTTGTTTTAAACTTGTTCAAATCTCGGTCAAACCTAGGATTTGACCAAGATTCAAAATGTGCATCAAAATTTAAAAAAATTAAAAACCAAATTAAAGCGCATAGTGTTCTTATGTCATATAGTAAGCATTAAAGTTGATAAACAAGGTCTAGACACATATTCAAACAAGACAAGTCATGTATCTATACCCCTAACCCCTAAACTCTATCTTATGAAGTCAACAACATGAAGAGAAGTGGTTTTGGGTTTCAAACATGGAAATTTCAAAAACCTCCCAAAAGCTTCATTTTAGAGTGACTAATATATATAAGAAGGATACATGCCTGCTTACCACCTTTTCATTTTCATATTTTAAACTTGTTTAAATCCGTGTCAAATTAAACCAAGGATTTGACCAAAAGATTCAAATGGGCATAAAATTTAAAAAAATCAGAAAAATGAAAAACAAAAGCATATAGTCTTCTTATGTCATATAGTAAGCATTCAAGTTGATAAACAAGGTTTGGACATGCATATTCAAACCTAGGCAAATCATGTATCTATCCCCTAGCCCCTAAACTCTATCTTATGAAGTCAAGCATGAAGAGAAGTGGTTTTGGGTTTCAAACATGAAAATTTCAAGAACATCCCAAAAACTTCATTTTAGAGTGACTAAGAAAGGATACAGGCTTCCCCTTTTCATTTTCATGTTTTATACTTGTTTAAATCTTGGTCAAACCTAGGATTTGACAAAGATTCAAATGTGCATCTATCAAAATAAAAAAATCAGAAAAATTAAAAACCAAAGCACATAGTTTTCTTATGTCATATATAGTTAGCATTAAAGTTGATATAAACAAGGTCTAGATATATTCAAACAAGAAAAATCATGTATCTACCCCTAACCCTAAACTCTGTCTTATGTAGTCAAGCATGAAGAGAAGTGGTTTTGGGTTTCAAACTTGGAAATTTCAAGAACCCCCAAAAGCTTCATTTTAGAGTGACTAAAGGATCCAGGTCGGGCTTACCTTTTATTTTCATGTTTTAAAATTGTTCAAATCTTGGTCAAACTGTACCTAGGAATTTGATCAAGATTCAAATGGGCATAAAATTTCAAAAAAAATGAAAAACCAAAGCATATAGCCTTCTTATGTCATATAGTAAGCACTCAAGTTGGTAAACAAGGTCTAGACATATTCAAACCAGAAAAATCATGTTTCTACCCCTAGCCCTAAACTTTGTCTTATGAAGTCAAGCACGAAGAGAAGTCGTTTTGGATTTCAAACATGGAAATTTCAAAAACCTTCCCAAAAGCTTCATTTTGGAGTGACTAAGAAGGATACAGGCTTACCTTTTCATTTTCATGTTTTAAACTTGTTTAAATATTGGTTAAGCCTAGGATTTGACCAAGATCAAATGGGCATAAAAATTCAGAAAAAATCAAAAAAATGAAAACCAAAGCACATAGTATTATTATGTCATATAGTAAGCATTCAAGTTGATAAACAAGGTCTAAACAACAAACTAGACAAATCATGTATCTACCCCCTAACCCTAAACTCTGTCTTATGAAGTCAAGCATGAAGAGAAGTGGTTTTGGGTTTCAAACATGGAAATTTCAAAAAACTCCCAAAAGCTTCTCATTTTTGAGTGACTAAGAAGGATTCAGGCTTACCTTTTCATTTTCATGTTTTAAACTTGTTCAAATCTTGGTCAAACTTAGGATTTGACCAAGATTCAAATGTGCATAAAAATTGGGAGGAAGGGTATGAATTACAATTCAAAAAACAAGGTAACTTAAATACTTGGATGCCCCAAAGATGTGTGGAAGCCCAGAACAATGGCAAAACATGTGCGCACGCTGCATCCAATTCAAGTAGAACACATAGTAGGCATCGATAGTTTGACCTAAATTTGAAATCAAAGAGAAGGTGGTTAGAAAAAATCGAAATTGGCAAAGCAAAGCATGAAATCATAAATTTGTGATGCACTATAGCTATGAAAAGTATCAAACAATGCATACCAAAATGATTTTTTAGAGGAATACTAGTTCAACTTATTTTAATTTTATATTAGTAGCCCAAAATCGAACTAGTAGTTGGTAAACAAGGTCTAAACAACAAACTAGACAAATCATGTATTTACCCCCTAACCCTAAACTCTGTCTTATGAAGTCAAGCATGAAGAGAAGTGGTTTTGGGTTTCAAACTTGGAAATTTCAAGAACCCCCCAAAAGCTTCATTTTATAGTGACTAAGAAGGATCCATGCTTACCTTTTCATTTTCATGTTTTAAACTTGTTTACATCTTGGTCATAGCTAGTGTATTTGACCAAGATTCAAATGGGCATAAAATTTAAAAAAAAATGAAAAACCAAAGTACATAGTCTTCTTATGTCATATAGTAAGCATTCAAGCTGATAAACAAGGTCTAGACATATTCAAACCAAACAAATCATGTATCTACCCCCTAACCCCTAAACTTTATCTTATGAAGCCAAGCATGAAGAGAAGTGGTTCTTGGTTTCAAACATGGAAATATCAAAAACCTCCCAAAAGCTTCATTTTAGAGTGACTAAGAAGTATCCATGCTTACCTTTTCATTTTCATATTTTAAACTTGTTTAAATCATTGTCAAACCTAGGATTATACCAAGATACAAATATGGGCACAAAACCCTCTTAGCCAAAATCAACTACGAGCAAGATTTTCTGTATTGTAGATGCCCCAATTGACTCTCATCCCCAATGTAGTCTTTTTTATGTCAGTATAGACTTCTTTACTAGATGTATACTATCGTACATGGCATGCATTTGCCTAATGAGCAGCATTGTTTAGCCGTTCTAGCCAACCCGATCAATCTGTCAAGCTTCATGCACGAGATGCCATGTTTATGGCCCTTTTGTTGTGGCTTTTTTTGGCTTTTGGCTTTGGCAAAAGCCAAAAAAAGCACGTAAATAGGTGCTTTTTTGGGCTTTTGGATTTTGGAAGCCAAGAACAAAGATTCTATTCTTTTGGCTTCCAAAATCCAAAAGCCCAAAAAGCACCTATTTAGGTGCTTTTTTTTTGGCTTTTGCCAAAGTCAAAATAAGCCACAACAAAAGGGTAATTTACTCCCTCGCTCCGGTGATCCGATCCATATTTCTTGGTGCTAAAAAGAATGTGAATCGGAGGGAGTACTTTTCTTAGATAGTACTATATCAGTTCAAAAAAAAGTACAGTACTACTACATCACAAATGCATCAAAAGAGTACTACTGTACATCACAAGACCACGACAGTTGTATAGTATAGAGTTTAATGCTGAACTTTAAACAGGACCAGGAGCATCAGGGCCAGCAGCAGGGGCGTTGACCGGCAACAAACCAGGCAAAAGACGTAAGGAAGAGGCCATATGCTGCGTGCTTGGCCTTGATTGCAGGGTGGTGATTCTTCGCCGCTCGCCATGTATTCACGCCGTACCAGTTCCGCGTCGCCCGCGAGCGGATCGAAGCGATCCCGCGCGCCGGACACGCTCGAGGAGGCGTGGCGGCTCCAGTGCAAGCAGTCCGCCGCCGGGAGTCGGCGCGCGGCGTGCAGGTACAGAGGCTCCCTGTACATGCCGTCGTCGCTCCGCGAGTTCGCCCCGGGCGGGCTCTGGTACAAGGCGGATCCGCCGCTCAAACCGATGAGCGGCCCCGTCTTCAACAAATGGCGCGCCGACCGGGAGAGGAACCGCCGGTCGAAGGCGGCGTGGGAGGCGAGCACCAGCGGCGGATTCGCGCCGCCAGCCGGCGAGGAGGCGGAGGAGGCGGAGGAAGGGGAAGACCCCCTCTTCTTGAAGGCGCTGGCCGCGTCCCTCAAGGACGATGCCGACAAGAAGAGGGCGGAGGAAGAAGACAAGGCGGCGGCCATCGCCGCCGTGAAGGAGAAGGAGGCGCGGGATGCGGAGGAGAACGCGACCATCATCTTCCTCGACGACTAGATAGGTTAGAAGTCGCGATAAGGATCGCGCAATTCTGTATGTATGATCCGTATGTATGATCAACTATGAATTATGAACAATGAACTATCAAACCAAACCACATAGTTTTTTTATGTCATATAGTAAGAATTCAAGTTGATAAAACAAGGTCTAGACATATTCAAACTAGACAAATCACGTATATCTACCCCTAACCCTAAACTCTGTCTTATGAAGTAAAGCATGAAGAGAACTGGTTTTGGGTTTCAAACATGGAAATTTCAAAAACCTTCCCAAAAGCTTCATTTTGGAGTGACTAAGAAGGATGCAGGCTTACCTTTTCATTTTCATGTCTTAAACATGTTTAAATCTTGGTTAAACCTAGGATTTGACCAAGATCAAATGTGCAAAAAAATCAGAAAAAATCAAAAAAATGAAAACTAAAGCACATAGTATTCTTATGTCATATAGTAAGCATTCAAGTTGATAAACAAGGTCTAAACATATTCAAACCAGACAAATCATGTATCTACCCACTAACCCTAAATTCTGTCTTATGAAGTCGATCAAGCATGAAGAGAAGTGGTTTTGGGTTTCAAACATGGAAATTTCAAAAACCTCCCAAAAGCTTCATTTTAGAGTTACTAAGAAGGATCCATGCTTACCTTTTATTTTCATGTTTTAAACATGTTCAAATCTTGGTCAAA
The DNA here is from genome assembly GCA_030979885.1 of Lolium multiflorum. Taxonomy (NCBI): domain Eukaryota; kingdom Viridiplantae; phylum Streptophyta; class Magnoliopsida; order Poales; family Poaceae; genus Lolium; species Lolium multiflorum. The sequence goes on along the minus strand of CM061748.1, from coordinate 174,017,705 downwards.
CCGTACCTAGGATTTGACCAAGATTCAAATGGGTATAAAAATTCAAAAAAACTGAAAAACCAAAGCACATAGCCTTCTTATGTCATATATAGTAAGCACTCAAGTTGGTAAACAAGGTCTAGAGATATTCAAACCAGAAAAATCTTGTATCTACCCCTAACCCTAAACTTTGTCTTATGAAGTCAAGCACGAAGAGAAGTCGTTTTGGATTTCAAACATGGAAATTTCAAAAACCTTCCCAAAAGCCTCATTTTGGAGTGACTAAGAAGGATGCAGGCTTACCTTTTCATTTTCATGTTTTAAACTTGTTTAAACCTTGGTTAAACCTAGGATTTGACCAAGATCAAATGGGCATAAAAATTCAGAAAAAATCAAAAAATGAAAACCAAAGCACATAGTATTCTTATGTCATATATTAAGCATTCAAGTTGATAAACAAGGTCAAGACATATTCAAACCAGACAAATCATGTATCTACCCTAACCCTAAACTCTGTCTTATGAAGTCAAGCATGAAGAGACGTGGTTTTGGGTTTCAAACATGGAAATTTCAAGAACCCCCCAAAAGCTTCAATTTAGAGTGACTAAGAAGGATCCAGGTCGAGCTTATACCTTTTATTTTTATGTTTTAAACTTGTTCAAATCTTGGTCAAACCTAGGATTTGACCAAGATTCAAATGGGTATAAAAAAATGAAAAACCAAAGCACATAGCCTTCTTATGTCATATAATAAGCACTCAAGTTGATAAACAAGGTCTAGACATATTCAAACCAGAAAAATCATGTATCTACCCCTAACCCTAAACTTTGTCTTATGAAGTCAAGCACGAAGAGAAGTCGTTTTTGGGTTTCAATCATGGAAATTTCAAAAACCTTCCCAAAAACTTCATTTTGGAGTGACTAAGAAGGATGCAGGCTTAGCTTTTCATTTTCATATTTTAAACATGTTTAAATCTTGGTCAAACCTATGATTTGACCAAGATTCAAATGGGCATAAAAATAATTAGAAAAATCATGTACGTATCTACCCCTAACCCTAAAATCTATCTTACGAAGTCAAGCATGAAGAGAAGTGGTTTTGGGTTTCAACACATGGAAATTTCAAAAACCTCCCAAAAGCTTCATTTCAGAGTGACTAAGAAGGATCCAGACCGGGCTTACATTTTATTTTCATATTTTAAACTTGTTCAAATCTTGGTCAAACCGTACCTAGGAATTGACCAAGATTCAAAAAAAAATGAAAAACCAAAGCACATAGCCTTCTTATGTCATATAGTAAGCACTCAAGTTGATAAACAAGGTCTAGTCATATTCAAACCAGAAAAATCATGTATCTACCCCTAAGCCTGAACTTTGTCTTATGAAGTCAATCACGAAGAGAAGTCGTTTTGGGTTTCAAACATGGAAATTTCAAATACCTTCCCAAAAGCTTAATTTTGGAGTGACTAAGAAGGATGCAGGCTTACCTTTTCATTTCCATGTTTTAAACATGTTTAAATAAGGATGCGTGATTCTGAAACCTCATACACATTGTTGCAAAAGTAATTACATCACCTAAACAATACTACCAGTTCATAATTCTAAACTTATGTACAATCTTGGAAACATATAACGCCAGCCTAGTTCACCAATTATCATCATCCCTCTTGATGCGCTTGCCGGTGCCGCTTGTACCTGCCTCCCATGGGTTGGCAGTCCAAGTTCTGCACTCGTTCGCACTTCGTGTGTCGGGAATCCTTGTTGGAGCTTCCCAACCAGATACAGGCCCTGCCCTTGCTAGCTCACCACATCCAGCCGTTGCCCTAGCTTGCTCACCATGTGAACCGCCATCCCACGGAGACCCCGAAGTAGGCTCGCACGAGTCCTTTATCCATGGTGGCATTTTCTTCGGATCAAATGGTATGTTGTGCCTAAAGCAATAAGATACAAATTCCCAGTAGGTTGTCCCGACACACTGCTTCTTCTCGTCGCGCCAGGCAGGGGGAAGAGCGGCCAACCTAGCCGCTTCCTTGCAATCCGGGCAAACCACTTCCCTTGGAATTGGTTGTGCTTGACGCTGCCCATCATTGATTTTTTTGAGTCGCCTGTACAACTCAAAACTGACATACCCATCAATCGCAGCATACCTCAAGTTTACTTCAGGCAATGGCATGCACTCCCATTGATCGTGGCTGCTAGTAGGGAACTTGGTCTTCATGTCTTTGTAAGATGGGTCAATGATGGCGGCTGCCAAATCACCCATGCCAGTCCTATTGCCAGGACCATTGAAATTGATCATATCCTGAATGTCAATCCAATTATGTTTAGGAATTTTAATGCCATCTCTAGCAAACCTGCTAGAGTCACCCCTGATGTCAACAGTTGTGAAACAAATTCCTTTATGTTGAAGGAATTCTTGCAGTGCCAGATTATCAGGACTCCTGCATGTTAACACAAATCAATCTTGTAAGATCGTATATGCTGAAATAGTACACATATTTTTCTTCCAGTAAACTGTATACTTGTTGCAGTGAAACAATGATTTTGCATCAGTGATACACATCAAAATAACATGAATTATTGTTGCGACTATATGATCTAATTATTTAAGTGTCAAGTTAAGATTCAGTTACTATATGTTAATATCTTGACATCCATGCCGATTATCGGTGAGTATGAGTACATGAAATTTGTGCAAATTTTGAGTACCAAAATCATGAAACTAGATATCGTGGTCAATCCAAAAAAATTATACAAGTATGTTGGATATTACGTTCCAGACCACATTTTTCATACAAGTTAGTTTGTTCGTGTTTTCATACAAGTTAGAACCTAGTCTATGTCGAAATAAAAAAGCAGATCCAAGATAAAGGAAGAGTTTCTATATTAAAAAACAAAAGGATAAAGGAAGGCATGTGAAGAACATACCTGCAGAAATGGTACACCAGGACGTGGTCGTCCATGGCCAACTGAACGACGGCGGTACTTACTTGGTCCGCAGTGTATTCTAGGTCGAGGCCGACGAACCTGGACCTGTCCTCTAGTAGCTTTTGTTCGTACATCTTGAGGGTGTGCTCGAGAACGGAAGGGTCATTCGTGTAGACCACGTTCACCTTGGTCGTCCCATGGGGAACGACGCTCCTCTTTAGCGTAAACAGGCCGCCGTCGGCCATGGCAGCGCTGAAGCACGTCGAACTGATCGGAGGGATTGAGGGGGAGGGAGGGAGAGCAACTGCAAACAATGGGGTTTTTTGGAACTTGCCGAAATGCAGGGGAGAACGAACCGCCAGGGGTTGTTTAGTGGGGACAGATGGGAATAATACTGCGATGAGGTTGAGGAATTAACTCCAACCGCCATTTAAATCTAGTACTCCCTATAGTCAGTTGATAGGAAATGGACGGGCAAGATTGATTCTAGGGAGGCGAACCCCAGTATTTTCCCAATTTATTTGAGTTGTAATATAACCATCGTTAATACTTGAATTGAAAAATATTTACAAAATTAATTTATTATATACTACATGATGAGATAATCCAACAAACCATGGAAATGCATGGCCATCCAACCATGTCACCCTCTTGTGAAAATTGTATAGGTGGTAGTGTGCGCAATACACGCGGTAGCCACTTCACAAATACATCCTTTTAATTTTGCCCCCCTTAATTCGGCCAATAAAAATGAAAAGACTTTATGTGGAAAACCAAAAAAACTGTATTTGGCAAAGTATAGTCGAAAATAAGAAGTTTTTCATTGATCTCTTAAAAAAGGGGTCATGATTCGAAAGTTCGCCATGCATGGTTCTTGCGGTAACCAAGCTAGCTCACCCATGTGGCAAGAAGCGAATCAATGTCCAACATGCATGGTTCCAAAAATATATATTTACAGAATGATTCTGCTTCTCAAGAATATTTGCATGCCATCATGTTTGTTATTTTTCCTAGATAAAAGTAGTAATTGGTGACTTCGTGATTGCCTTGCTTGCTGATTTCAATAAGTTTGAACCTCATTTTGGCTTTATTTCAAATTTAGGCAAAAACTTCTTGGCAATCGACTTTGTGAGCTACTATACTTGGATGCAACCCACATTTTCGTTGGCTAATGTTTTCTGATTCCACAACAATAGGGCACATCCCTATATCATCCCAAATTTTGAATTCTTTTTAGTTTGGTTGATGACCACCATTCATATCCGAACTTAATTAATTGGAGTACACATGATGGTTTCATGGTAAGCTAGTTTGACAAATTAGCCTTCGAAATGGCGATTCGCCTACCATGCATGCATGTTTGGCCTACCCGTGAAATTTTGATTTGTGGTATTGTGCACACACGTACTGCACATGATAGCGAATAAACAAAACACATATTCGGACCCCTTTGGCCAGCAAGGGCATGTTTGGTTCCTAGCCACAATTTGTCAAGAAGCCAAAATTTGGCAGCCATGCATGCATATAGTTTATTTGGCATGTGTTTGGTTTTTGCCACAATTTGGCTTATCACACTTCATTGCATGTATATATGGTCCATTTGTCATAGACTCAACTTTTTTTTACAAAGTTTTGACAAAGTTTGGCTTTAATATTTTAAGCCACAATTTGGTGGCTAGCCATACTAGCTTTTTTTTTGGCTAACCACACTTTGGCTTTGGAAAAATGTGGCTACCAAACATGGGTCCTAATAAAAAGAAAACAACACACTAATGTGTGGTAAACCAAAAATCCCTACTTTGCAAAGTTGCATATGTGCAAAAGGGGGGCAATGCATGCATTATTCAGAAGTTGATTGTGGTTTTCGTAGTGTAACCAATTAATTAAGCTTACATATGGGAAGAGGCTAGCGAGGCGAACTCAAGCAGCTATGGTTCCAATGTTGTCAAGTTTGAAGTGGACACTGCATGAAGCTTGCTCAAATTAATGGGTAGAAAGCCAAAAGCAGTCCATATTTATTCTATATGTGTGTGAATAATAACTCTTCACCCCAAACCTCTATGTATGATAGGGTTTTATATTTTTTACTTGTTAGTAGTAAGTACATGTCATGTGATGGCTCCATGCACATGTTTCACAACTTTTTTCTGATTTGTTTCTACCTCATTTGGTTGGTTTCAAATTTGCTCAAACTTCCTATGCGCGCTATGTTGTACTATTGGGACCCATGTTTTGGCTTAGTTTGTGGTACCACACTTGCAGGGTACCTCCAAGTATTTTATTCCCAAAAATTATGAATTCTAATTAAATGGTGAACTATAAACTGATCATCTAAAGTTGGAAAATAAAATCCATATATAGCTACACATCTAGATATGTGTATAAGGTAGACAAACTGCATTGCCACACATGCCTTATATAAGTTTGTTTTTTCTAGCGGAGTGGATTCCCTAATCACCCCACGGTTGTGACATTGTCAATGTTGTCATGATAAATAACATTGCGAGACTTTCCATCTTATTCTTTTTTGTAGAAATGATCGTCCCATTATGGCAAACGTCCCCATTCGTTTTTCAAATTAAGTAAACGTTATAGGATGAAAATTCATTGAAGTGACAAATTTTCTAGATTTCTAACTATTTTAGCTCATTCAAACAAGTTTGCAATAGGCCGACCTGTTGTCCAGTGACAATTTTAGAGTACAATTTGATCAACATCACAAAAAAGTGCTTTTAAGGCTCGTAAGTAGTATCATACATGCCATGTTGGCAAAAATCTAATGTGTCACATCAATTATGAGGTGAGATATGAGAGTAGTATTATAACACATAAACCTAGAAAACTTAGAAAACTTCATGACAAATACATCATGTACACACATTTGCATTGAGATTCTACAAAACTTTAAATATGACATAAGTATGAACCATATTATGATACTATGCATTGTGGAGGTAGTATCACAAACTAGTAGTGTATGATACTACGTACTACGTACTTCCCATTGTGACTAGTCTTAATCACTCTGACCTCGCCGTCTCGCCGTCTTACTATAGTACATACTACACCCCCACTCCGTCTCTCATACATCGCCCCACTCGTTTCCCACTCCGTCTCTCATACAGCGGCTGCGCCTGTAGATATCTTCGAGGATCTGGGCGATTTTGACCCGCTTTTCGGCGCTCGCCGTTTCAAGGTGAAGACCCCAATCTTAGCATGCATGTTGGACCAATTAGGAGTACAAAATTATGTTCTAAATGTTGCTCAAACTTTCCATACAACTAATATATAACTTATACTACGTAGGTTACACCATCGAAATAGGTATGACCAGTTGAGAAATGGGAACAATAACTTGGAACCTTTCTTACTATCGAGTGGGACGTGTGATATTGGTGTGACCCTGCTTTTTTCTTCTTCTACATAATGGCTACATGATGGTTCTAGAAAGAAGTGTATGCTGTTGTGGTATCTCTTGACGCGAATCCCTCTAATCACAAGCGTTAGATTTTGGAAACCAACGGTTAGTACTGCTGTTACATCTCTAGTTCAAAACTGGTGCATTTTGTATGTTGTTGTAGTAGTCTAGTAGATAGATTCAGATGCATGGTCAGGAGTGCAAACATTTCGCAACTAGTTGATCCCTCATCTTATTGTCGGATGTCACATTTCGAGTTTGTAAAAAAATGTAAATTCAAATCATAGTCACGGGTTATGTTGTATCTTTCGCACATCTAAACATTTGTTTCAAAAGGTGACCATATGTGAGCTGTGGAAAAAAGAAAAGACCAAAGTGAATAATATTCCTTAACTATTCACATATCATTTGTCTTTTTTGTGCAAGCTAGAATTTTTTTTACATACTCATCTGTGACCTGTGGAGCAATACACAACATAATATGTGTCCCAGTTTTGTTTTTCTTCATATTTTTTAAAAGTGCAGAAGTGTGATATCCGATAATAGGATGCGAGTGCAACTAGTTGCAAATGAGATGCTAATGCATGCTGATATGATACTACCTCTGTCCATAAATAGATGTATGTCTTTTGTCGTGGCCCCATCCTACTTCTGCATTTTCTTTACGGCCATTTTTGAGTAGTTGCGACCTGGACGTGATCGGACTAGTCGATACTCGATAGTAGTCGTAGTACTGTACAACTTCTGCATGTGGCGTCAGCCTCTAGAGTAGTAGTACTAGCTAACGGATAGATTATATCTGGAGAAACTGACATGGCCATTGATATGACAAGACTATACCCGGATTCGGACGCATTGTAGTGACTCCATCAATGTTCCGCTATGATGGTCTATTTTACTGCTACACCAGATTGTCGACGCAGAGGATTCCTTGGCTTCCGCGCAAGACCCTTCCCAAAGAAGGCATCTGCTCTGGCCCGTTGATTCTATGTGGACGGTTCCAGATTGCTTTATGTGTTTTTGTACAGTATCAGATCTAGGTTTTCCTTCCCTCCATATTAGGGGTTGTTTGGTTTAGGGGATAGGTTTATGGGATGAGAGTATCCCCAACCACCTGGCTAGGATAGCCAATTTTTGTTGTTTGGTTGTGTAGGAATTGAGTGTAGGACGAGAGGTGGGTAGTGGTATAGATTTTTTTTTGTTTGCTCGAAATGTTAGGGGTGGCTATAAGATGGTGAGATTATCTCTACACACATCAAATATACCACACCTCCTATTTTTATAGCCCAAAAAAATACATAACCGGTGGTATGTGAATTGATCTGGGTAAAAATATTACACAACCGTACAAATATTCAAATCCTATAGTCAAATCCTACATAACTCCTATAGTCAAATCCTACATAACTCCTATACAAATTGTACGAATCAAAGGATATGATTTTCCCCCTATATAGCTTGTTTGATTTGAAGAATTGAATCCTCCAAAATTTCTATGTATTGTTTTCTTATACTAGTACAACCCTATAGGATTTCTAATAAGAGGTTAGACCTCTTGGAAAAATTCATATGCATCTGTGACAACTATGCTATGCACTCTCAATCTCTATAGAAATTTCCTTTGTCTTTCCGATGATACCATCACACACCTAGCTCTACCAATTCATGTAGATTTCTTTCCCGTAGGATTCAAGGAGGCATATGTCATAGCGATTCTCCATTATTCTATCATATGAATCTAACATGCCCTCTCAGTTTGAGTGATGCAAAGTGGCCACTATAAGATTTATTTAGTCAGATTAATTGGTCATGCATACACTAGTTGTTTTCTATCTTTCCTACACATGTCAATTAGCGAAATTTATAAGTAAAATCCTAAAATTCAAATAAATTGCTGAAAATTGGAAATAATATTACAGTTGTAGCAAATTACTAAATCGATCCAGAAATTATGTACATGGCTTCAGTAGTCCGTAAATGATGTCCTTGGAGTAGTTTGTGAGTTAAAGAACGTCCATTTCGTTAAACTGACATGGCCTTTGATTTGACAAGAGAACACTAATATTTTGTACCTGAATCAGAGTGGTAAAGGCGTACAGCTCGATCAATGCAATGGTATGATGGCTATGCAGCTATACCTATATAGGAGTAGACTACTAGTAGACTTTGGGACACAGAGATTTGGCTTCCGCGGCCGACCCCGAACAAGATTCTTTTACATTGCCCATCTTTTCACTGACATTGAATCGCTGAAACTTGGGGTCCGCCTGTGGCAGGACCAGCCTGTCAATGGCCCAAAGTCTTATGTGCTCCCGCCCTTTGATTTTGGATGGACGGACAAGATTGCCCAGTCCCATCCCTGTCCTGTTCGTTCCAGTTTTCATCCTCCTCCCCGGGGAACCCTCCCCGGAGAGCTCTACACCGACCCCTTCTATCCCCACCTGCTTGTCCCTTCCTTCTTCCTCCAGCGATTCATCCATCGTTCAACAAGTTGTCTAAGAAGAACATGAAGAAGTGTAAGAAGAGGAAGGAGGCGTTGTTGTCTGAGACTAAATCCGCGGTGAAATCCATCCCGCTGAAAGTCCTGCAAACTCCGACTTTGAAAGTGTACCAGCGGCGCCGGCGGACAGGCATGTCTGCGCTTCCATCGCAAGCTCAGTCTGCTTCGGGCTTGTTGGGTCAGGGCAGAGTAATCCAGCAAGAGTCCTGGTAGGTTTTTATCGCCATGTGCTTTCTTTGCCCCCATGAACGCAGATTACAGCAAGGCAAACAGATCCAACTATTTTTTTACCCGGGAGAACCAGCTATTTGACCGTCTTTCTTCCAGGGCCGCCCGTTCAAGTGTCGCCCTTCCTACCGATGCCGAGAAATCGACCGTGTTTCGCCAAGATGGTGGGTACGAAGCTCCCCGGTATGTTTCCATCGCCATGCCGAAGTTTCTCTGCCTTCTGGCTGGCTAGCGGATCAAACAATTTAACCGTCTTTCTTCCATGGCGGCTGGTTTCAGCGCCATTCCTACCCAAGTTGAGAAATCGCTCGTTTCTCGCCAACCTGGTGGGTACGAAGCTCCTGGGTATGTTTCCATCGCCATGCCGGATTTTCGTTGAGTCCTTGCTGGCAGGCGGTGCCAACTAAACCGGCTATCATCTTCCAGGGCCGACGGTTCCAGGCTCGTGCTTTCTACCGCAGGATCCACTTCGTACTTAGCTATCGAGGACCCGTTGTTTGATGAGCACTTGTTAGCTCTCAAGAGCATTAATAATGTATGCACTATATAATATATATCCATTGCTTTTTTTTTCTTCCTCTTCATCTCCGTACTGCATGAGGGCTTCTTTAATTCGTAGGACTTCTATAAGAATTGTGTAGCATTTAGATCCTATGGTTTTTTTTCCTACATTAGTTGTTTGATTTATAGAAATATATCCTATGTTTGTTCCTTTTTTCGAAATGGGGGACATATCACAGCCTCTGCATCAAAATGATGTATATGGCTGCTTTATTGCTTTCTTCAGTTCATACACAAATTATGACAACTTCTCACGGATCAGCTAGAGTCGACACAAAGATCCACCAACGAAACATAGAAAACAGCGGGTGCCAAAAAGGCAAAAACACATCAGTAAGTAATTCTATGAGGAAACTGCCAGCCACCCTGGCTGTAAAAATCCCGTGCGGCTGTCTCTAGTCAGTTGCACCCAGACTCCATGATATCCTGCTGATCCTCGGGCTGGAGATAAGAAACATACGGATCTAGTGAATAATCATAGGGATAACCTGCAAGAAGGGATGAGATTTGGGTTTATTAAACTCGACTTCATTTTGTACATTCCAAATAGCCCATAAAATAGCGCATACACCCTCTGTAATGTATACAAAATCCTATGCTTTTCCTAATCTTATGATTTTCATATCCTGTGAATGAAAAAGGATCCCTGATTCGTTCCTGGTGAATTTTTCCATGCAGGAAGGGATTATGAGATTAAAGGGCCACAACACCACCCTTCAGAACAGAAACCTCAAACTCTTGCATAGGTTTGGTATCATGAATGCAGAATCAGAGACGAATGCCCAGTCTCCGGGAGAGGAGCAGCCAGTGCGCGTGTGTGCATCTTCGGCCGTGTATGTTTCCATTGCCGTGCCGCAGTTTCATCGCCTCCTTGCTGGCTGCCAGATCCAACTACTTAAATGTCTTTCTTCCAGGGATGGCGGTTCCATCGTTGAAGAGGTTCCTATGGACAAGGACTTTGCAGCTCTCAGGCATATTGAAGAGGTTGGCACTCCATTTGTTTATTTCTCCCCCCTCATCTGCACTCTGCATACTTCATTGCTGTTGAATTTGCAATGCAGGATGTGATAACACGATTCTCCGCGAAACTGGACCAGATCAAGGGCCACAACATCATCCTTCATAAGAAAATCCGCCACCTCGTGGGCAGGTGCATTTTAAATCGTGCCATATCGAAGGAGAATGCCCGTTCCATGCAATCTTCTTTTGATAAACGGTACTCAGACGTTCTCGTGGAGTGTGAGAAGTTGAAGAAGGAAGTCGAGGAACTACGCGCCCAGCCACCGATGAGTGTGGTCACTGACAAGGCTGGTCAGTGTGATTGCAACTGTGACTGTGAAAGTTTTCAACAGGAAGTGGAGTTGCATGCTGAACATGCGCAATATTTCGAGACGAAGTACTTGAAAGTTCGCACAGAGTGCGATAAGTTGAAGAAGGAAGTCGAGTGTCTCCGCTCCCAGCAGCCAACTATTGCGACATCAGGAGACCAGGGTGTGCTAATTGCAGCCAGAATTTTGGAATCGATGAAAAGTTGAATTTGGCTTTGTTGTGCAATATAGCAAGACCTGTTCCTCCTCTGCCTTTGTCTTTTGGCATAATTGCTTTGTCTTCAGTATTGACTCCTGAATGCTTCGTATATTTCTGACGGTTTCTGAATTATGTACAACTTTTGTAATATTGGTCAAATTAGTTTTGACCAGGGTTTGTGTAGGGTGGTTGAATTTTTTTGGTTGGTCCAAATTGTGTTGTGTGGTCCAAATGTGATGTATCATCACACCACCATGTGCCCCGCCACCCCCAGGTTTTGGTAATGCCATTCTGATACATGCTTCATAGAAGGAACATACATTTTTTTCCGTTAGGGCATGACAATTTTGAAAAATTCAAACAAAAATGGGAAGAGAGAATGGTAACATCATTTTCCATGTGATGCCCCTGTGCCAAATTTTGGTTCATTTTAAGAATGTAAGGTGACAAATTACTCGAGGAAGCTAGTTGGAGTAGACGGGCATGACCGGATTGGCATAGGGGATTTATTTTTTGAAGGATGTTATTTTTCATGGACAATATCTGACACAAACAATAAAATGTTAAGGTCTCATATTATTCTGAATGATTGTGAATTACTTATGACGTTTGGAAGTATTGGTATACGTGAGAATCGAGTACATGCACGACTTCACGCGTCCACAACTAATCGGCCTCATCGTCTCTCGCGTCCACAACTAATGCCATTCTGATACAGAGAGTCAGAGGCTATAAAATAATCGGCCTCATCGTCTCTCGCGAGCTCGTCCTCTCCCCTCCCATCAACTCACCGCACCTCCGAGGCATCGACTTCCTCGTTTCCAACCGCAGCAGCATGAAGACAGGTCTTGCGTACGAGGCGGAGCAATCGGCGGCCGCTCGCGCAGAGGATGCCTCTGCGGTAGTGGCCGTCGCGGCGGGTGAGGCTTCACCGGGTACCCAGGCCGCTCGTCTCCTCTGCTTGTCTGATTCTTCGACCTCGGTCGAAACGGGCGTCCTGGCCGTCGAGGAGAAGGTGGATAGCAACGCCGTTGCTCCCGCCGAAGATCTGCAAGGCGTTGCAGGCCACCACGGCGAGGTCTTCCTCGACCCGGTGCTGGACGCGGACCTCGACCCCTTCGACGATTTCGGCCCAAACGTTCAGTTCCAGGAGGATGTCGAGGGTGACGACGAGGAGGTACTGCTCTTTTACCGAAACTGTCCCGATCCTTTTTGTGTCATATTACTGTTCACGTGGTTTGCACGAACCTGGTTCTTGATTGATTTGATCTCCTACCTTGTTCTTGTAGACGTACTTGATTCTACGGTTCGTACGGTCAGATTCTAGTTTAATTTCGACTAATCTGCCATGTAGTTGGCTTGATTTGTCATATAATTAATTTATGTGTTCATACTTAGTGGACTTGCAATTGTTGTGGCTTATGTTCATTGCTGTTCATAGGGTTTTCTCGTGATTTAGTATGATTTCTTCTGCCATTTACTTGTTCTACACATTTAATTTTAGGGTTTCTAAGGTTTGCTTATGATAGTGCAGTATTTATTCGATCTGTCATTAAGCACCTGATTATTATGTACTTTATAATTCACAGGAATATTCTGACGACATGGACGACAACAAGGAGCGCAGGGACCAGAAGAGCCGCTACGTTCTGAAGCGGCTGAAGGGTGGTGAAATTCGTTTCCGCAAGCGCGGGGAGCTATTTTGCCCATTCTGTGGCAAAATCCTCCAGAAGGACATCCGCAGCCTGATCCAGCATGCGACGGGTGTAGGCCTAAGTACATCGGGGAAGCACCGCCCTGCAACCAAGGCCAAGCACGCAGCATATGGCCTCTTCCTCCAGAATTACGTCTTGCCTGGCTTGTTCCCAGTCAACGCCCCTGCTGCTGGCCCTCATGCTCCTGGTCCTGTTTAAAGTTCATATGTGTAATCTTATTCCCTTTGGAAGTTCAGTATTAAACTCTACTAGTACAACCGTGGTGGTCTTGTGATGGTAGTACTCTTTTGATGCATTTGTGATGTAGTAGTACTAGTATTTTTTTTTGAAATGGTATAGTACTACTAGTATCTAAGAAAAGTACTCCCTTCGATTCACATTCATTTTACACCAAGAAATATGGATCGGAGTGAGGGAGTAAATTAAACATGGCATCTCGTGCATGAAGCTTGACATATCGATCAGGTTGGCTAGAATGGCAATACAATGCTGCTCATTAGGCAAATGCATGCCATGTAAAGAAGTCTATACTGACATAAAAAAAGACTACATTGGGGATTAGAGTCAATTGGGGCATCTACAATACAGAAAATCTTGCTTGTAGCTGATTTTGGCTAAGAGGGTTTTACTCACATTACACGTGCCACTTTCCTTGTGTGCAAAACAAGTTCCAATAAAGGAAGAGGAAAGAAAAGGACATTGTGGGCGAGATTGAACACCTTTTTTATGTGTTAAGCTGAGGCCTCGTTTAGCTGAGGATTTCGACTTAGGCCTAACAGCTCAGCACACCCACAAATAAATCTCCTTGCACGCACCACTGCCAGCAAAAATAACAGAATTAGCACGCAAGATTAAGAACGAAGTGAATTTAATTAACTTGGTTAGCTTTTCAAGCAATATATTCAGAGAAAGAGCACACATGTTCGGCTCGAAATAATCGTAAGAGAAGAACAATAAATCTAAGGCACCCCACTTCATCGGAAGAAGGGGCGCGACAACGCATGGATTCATATATACCTTGAGTCGACGCTGGCTCATAGAAGGGCGGCCGCGCCTCGAGGATGCCGGCGACGTCTCCACCTCGGTATCACATGTGACTGCTTCTCGACGGGCGGTGCGCCGCGCCATGTAGAAGATCTATCAAAAAAGGAGAGCCCGATGACGCTACTGACGCCTCAACCTTGATAGCACCGGCCTGTTGCTCCGCACTGAGATGCGCCACATGCAAGATTTAGCGGATGCGCCAATTTAAGAGATATGTCATGATCGTTGTAATAAATTTCACCGTGATGATGATTTGATCCTGCACTCGGCCTTGAACACAAGTACTAGTACAGTCTCACAATTTTTTTTATCATTATACTTTGCGAGATTTAGCGGATGCACCAATTTTAGAGATATGTCATGATCGTTGTAACGAATTTCAACGTGATGATGATTTGATCCTGCACTCGGCCTTGAACATAAGTACTAGTACATTCTCACAATTTTTTATCATTATACTTTGCGAGATTTAGCGGATGCGCCAAATTAGAAGATAGATCATGATCATGGTAACACACTTTTCAATGTAATGATGATTTGATGTTGCACTCGACCTTGAACATAAGTCCTAGTACGGTCTCACAATTTTGTATCATTATACTTTGCAAGTTTTAGAGGATGCGCCCATTTTCAGAGGTAGATCATGATCATGGTAACAAATTTTAAACGTGATGATGATTTGATGTTGCACTCGACCATGAACAGAAGTACTACTACTGTCTCACAATTTCTTTATCATTATAGTTTGCCAGATTTAGCGGATGCGCCAAATTTAGAGATAGATCATGATCATGGTAACAAATTTTCAACGTGATGATGATTTGATGTTGCACTCGGGCTTGAACAGAAGTACTAGTACGGTCACTAATTTTTTTAGCATTATACTTTGCAACGAATGCACCAATTTCAGGTGCATGTCACCAGATCTGTGTCCGATGATGATCATGGTAGTAACCGATGTTCAACTTGATGATGATTTGATTTTACAGTCGGCCTTGAACAGAGGTACTAGTACGGTCTCACAATTTTTTATCATTATACTTGTACCTTAGCGAAATTCAAAATCTCATAGCGGCAAAACTTCCCGCCCACAAAATACAAAAATTTCACACGCTTCCAAATTCCGATTCTACCCCTGTGGAGATGACAGCAAAGTCGGTTGGTGGGGGGGTCTGGCCGTCATTTTTTGGATCACCACCTCCCTAGCCCCGGATACCCTCCCAAAAAAATTCATTTCCCTCAGTCTCTCATCTGAGACCACCCACCGGAACTTCTCAAGTCCCTCTCTCTACCACCTCCACGACCACCGCACCGGAACATCCCCGCCGGACTTCCCTGGCCTACCCGAGCCCTCGCGATCCTCGTCATCCGGCTGCCTGCCGGAGCCGCTTCATCGACGCCGTCATCAACCGGACCGGATCATCCCCGCCGAACCTCGAAACCATATGCTCATCCAGCAGTCTACCGCAGTCGCTTCAGCTGCGGTATCGTCCACCCCACCGGAGCCGCTTCGCCGGATCCGTCGTCCACCGCATCGTATCTTGCTCACCGACACCGCTGTGCATGAACCGGATCTGCTTCACCGGCGCCGTGCATGATCTAAACTCTTCTACTGTCGCTTTTCTATTGCTTGCCTGCAAGTTCTTGTTTAATCTTGGGGGAACCTGTTTGTGCTAACGACGCGCCGTTACGTTTTTGCAGATGAGATGAGTAACCATGAAGTGTAATGGCCGTCTCTCCAACCCCAAGTAGCACATGTAGCGTACTTCATCACCGGATCTATCAACCCCAGGAAGATCTGCTGTGACTCCCACAGAGTGCTTCTCCTAATGTAAGTCCCTTGTTTTAGCGCCATGTTCTGGGTTCAGATGCTTGTTTGTCTGAAGCTCTTTTAGTTCATTCCTAGCTATGACCGTAACACGTTGCTATTTTCTACTTCATTGCTAACTTTAAGCGATTGAACATTTTGGTTTGCATTCCCTGCTCTGTAGATGTAGCCATCATAACTTCTATCTTGCTCAGTCGTTGTTACAAAAATTATACTGTAGGTATTATAGTAACATCCTGCTATTATTTAGTTCATGGCCAATTTTAAGTAATTGCACATGTTGGTTCGCATTCCCTGCTCTATAGCTTTTGGCATCGTAACTTCTATATTTGGTTTACATTCCCTGCTCTGTAGATCTAGCCATCATAACTTTATCTTGCTCAGTCGTTGTTACAAAAATTATGGCCTGCTACTATGTTGTTTGTGCCAATTTTTTACTCCATGAACATGTTGGCTTGCATTCCCTGTACTACAGGTGATGCCATTGTTTTGTATCTAGTTCATTGTAAGCTAACAAAGTAAGGACTTAGTTTGGCATGCTATCACTCTGCTATCTAGCCTGTAGTACAAATAAACTTGTCATACTACTAGATAATAATTTTGCGTGCCATCTTGTTCTTCAAAAGCTGCATTATTGACTTGTTTCTCTGACTTGGCATGACGCTCACATATGGAAAGCTGAACATATTGGTTTGCATTCCCTCTTATACAAGTTCACAGGTGATCCCACTATATTCTGTATCTGGTCCATCCTAAGCTCCAGCATCAACTATCCTCTATGTGTTGCTCATTACAAGTTTATATCCCGAAACATCTTGATTTGCATCCCCTTCACTATAAGTTCAGGAGTATTATTTAGTTCACGGCCAAAATGAAGTAATTGCACTTGGCACATGTTGGTTCACATTCCCTCCTCTTTAGCTTTTGCCATCGTAACTTCTATTTTTTGGTTTACATTCCCTGCTCTGTAGATGTAGCCATCATAACTTCATCTTGCTCAGTCGTTGTTACAAAATTTATAGCCTGCTACTATGTTGTTCATGCCAATTTTGTACTCCCTGAACATGTTGGTTTGCATGGGACTCGACAGTAGTAAGTCTGCTGTTTCATTCTAACATGCTCTGTTATATTGGTTGTTGGTATGCGGCATGCACTCTTTGTTTGCTTATTGTGCGCATTACAATGATCTTGTTATAACGACGAAATGATGAGTTCCAAATTCTTTGCCAAACAATATTGTAGTGTCATTGCCTTTCCATTGTTGCTGTCTTAACTTGTAATGTCTTTGTTTCAGATATAGGTGCTGCATGGACAACTTAAAAGATTGCCGGATCGCTTCATTGTATTGCTAGGTTTAATTACCATTCAATTTCTCTGGGTTCTGTAATATTTTTTTCAATGCCTTGCAGCTGATGTAATATTTAGTTAGTTTTTATAGTTCTTTCGCGCATTTTTTCTTTGGTGCTTGTGGTAAGTGAGGCTATCCGACAGAAATCAATGCTGCGTAAATATTCTCAGTATCTAAATCACGAATTCCCATCCCTTAAACGGCCCAATTAAACGAAATCACATATGTGCCTGCCCGCAAAATCCTAAAGCGCATATTATGCCGGCATATAAACAGCAACTAAACGGGCTGGCCCACTTACTTCTTGGGCCAGCCCATTTGATTTACGGTGGACCCCACACTAATTGGGCTGGCCCACTTGCTTTAAGGTGGACCCCACAACTACTGGGCCGGCCCACTAAATAGTTGGGCCAGCCCATTTGCTTTTTTGGAGGACCCCACATAATAAATGGGCCGGCCCTTTAAGAGGAAAGTGGGACCCCCCTGTGTTTTTGGCCCGGCCCAATATCTTGTTGGGCCGGCCCACTTGCTATATTGTGGACCCACACACTAGATGGGCGGCCCTTTAACAGGAAAGTGGGGCCCACCTGTGCTTATTGGGCCGGCCCACTATCTTGTGGGCCGGCCCACTTGCTCTATGGTGGTCCCACATGGTAAATGGGCCCTTTAAGTGGAAGGTGTGTTTTTGGCCCGCCCACTATCTTGTTGGGCGGCCCACTTTCTATATGGTGGACCCACATACCAAATGGGCGGCCCATTAACAGGAATGTGGGACCCACTGTGTTTTTGGCCGGCCCACTATCTTGGTGGGCCAGCCCACGGCTATATGGTGGGCCCCACACACTAAATGGGCGGCCCTTTATCGAAAGTGGGACCCGTCTCGTGTTTTTGGCCCCCACTATTTTGTTGGGCGGCCCACTTGCTATATGGTGGACCCCACATACTAAATGGGCCGGCCCTTTAACAGGATAGTGGGACCCACCATTTGGCCCGGCCCACTAGCTTGTTGGGCCGGCCCACTTGCTATATGGTGGACCCCACACACTAAATGGGCCCCTTTTAACAGAAAGTGGGACCCACATGTGTTTTTGGCCCACTTGCTTCTTGGGCCGGCCCAGTTGCTGTAAGGGGGACCCCACATGTTAAATGGGCCGGCCCATTTAACTTTTGACCAGTCAACCTTAGAGGTTAGGCCCGGCCCACGTAACTAATGGACCAGCCCAGCTATATAGTTGACCGGTCAAACTATGTCATCTGGCCCGCCCGCTTAAGACGTGGCAGGCCTCGTGTGGGCCTACCATCTACCACGGGGTTTCAGCGGTTAACGCCGTTAACTGGCAGTTAACGGCGTCTGCCACGTGTCAGTTTGCATGACGTCAGCAGTCAACGGGCTCCCGAAAACACTTCCGCAACGGTCCGATTTTCCGTGGCGGAAGGGCGCCCAAGCGCGACGGACCGAAAAAATCGTCGTTGGACTTTGCCTGACGCAGTTTCGACAACGGAACCCATATCGTCGGGTTAGGCCCATAGGCGACGAAAAATGCCCCTTAGTTGACGATTTTGGGACGTTGTCTATCAGAACTTTTCTTGTAGTGTATGTTACTCGTAAATTGTGTAGAACTCCGTGTGCATGTTATATTTCCATCCTCCATTTCAACCACGTTATTTGATCTCCATATGATTGTACAAAAATGCAGAAAGTAGATCATGCAAACAACATGCAACCAGACAAAGAGATGACTCTGGCAGAGCAGTTCGAGGCATGCCAGAAGAACAAACATAATGTGATAGGAGAACTTGCAGAAAGTGTTATTGTAAGTCTTCTTTATGATTTAAATTTTTTAACTACACACTTGCCAATTTGTAGGAGCAATATGTCAATATGATCTTGTAGGCGTTTTTGTGAAAATGCATTTGATGTGTAATCAGGCATACCAACTTGTAGGATTAGAAGTAGTTCATACACATTAAATCTACCGTCTGCATGTTTCTCTGTAATAACTTTTATTTTTACACGACTCAAAACTTTTCAGGCAAATATGAAATTGGAGATGGCAAAACCCGGGAAAGATGGTATGGAAAAAACTCTAGAAGAATGTATGGAGACATTTACCATGGTACTTAAAAATAAAGATATCACCAAAAACACTTTCCTGCGAAATGCTGGGTTTTTGCAGTCCAAGTCCAAGTCCAAGTCTTTCTCTGCACAAGTTCTGGAGGAACAAATCCAAATAGAACGAGCTGCAGCAGATGTGTTAAGAAACCAAGTTGACATGTTGAGATCGAGATCAGAAGCATGTGATGCCCTACTGCAGGAGGCCAATCAAGTTTGTTATAATCTCTCAAAAGACTAATAAAATGCCATAGATAATTGGAGATGAAAACACTGACATTGACATGTGAGTACCTTGGTATTGTGAAATGTTTACTGAGACTGAGGCACTGTTCCTATTTTGTTGGTGGATGCATTTATCTACGGCTGGGATCAACTTGGTAGTTGTTCCTGTGGATGTTTTAGAAATTGGTTGCCTAGCCTTTTCAATCCGTTCGAACTTAAATGGTATTAGAGCCAAGGTCTCGAGTTTGAATTGTTGACGGTGTGGTTCAATTCATCCTTAAATTGTTGGTGCCCCATTGGCCCTTGTAAAGCTTCATGTGCCTACCTCCGAATCCAGTGTTGAATTTCTCTTGTCACACACGAGGATGGCTGTTAATGTGTATATAAGTGGGTTGCATAGCCCCTTTTATATAAGGTTGCAAGTTTCCTTTTTGTGTTGTGCCTTTGGGATTCAGCCTGCACTTCTGACTTTTGGTTGCGTTGGCTACTGCATAAGTTTAATATAGTTCCATGTGGTTTTTGTTGAGTTCTATAATAAGTGGATTGCCTAGCCCTTTCCATCATTTCGGACCTGTGGTGTGCTATTCTGTTTTCCACGTATTAGACCTCCTCTTCTTAACAAGACTCCATGAGTAGGAGGCACTATGATTTTTTTTGCGCATGAAATTACTCAATTAGATAGCTTAATCCCATTTGTTGACTCTCTGTTGATCAGCCACTTGAGGGTAAAACTGAGTATATTGCACTAGCCAGTATTTTTTTTTATGAGGTAATGCACTAGCCAGTATTAGTACTCGAGGGGAAAACTGAGTGCAGATATTTTTCCAGTGTAAGGCTAACTGAGTACACGTAACGGTGCAGACGTGCAGTACCACGGACGCGTGTCGCGGTGCACAGCGGTTAGGCGGTGCGCGTGTTGAGACCAAACGTCTAGCTTTTTTGAGAAACTGCCGAGACCAACCGTCACGTTGCCAGAGCCCCCTCTCTCCCTCCCTCTGCACACAGTCTCATTCTCACTCACGCACGCAACCACGCCTCTCACGTCCCATCAACTTCTCCAAATCGAAGGAAAAAACACCAACCGCCCACGCGCGCTCCCTGCCGGCGATGGACAAGAAGAATGCGCCGGCGGCCGTCGCCTCCGTGAACTGGGCCTCTCTCTCGGCTGATGGACCACTTCACAAGATCGGCGAATGCTTACTGGCGAACGAGCAGTACGCTGACACCTACTCTGCTATGAGGCAAGTCTGTAGAAATTGGCGCTCAGGTTTACCTGAGCCCGACGTGCACCTGCACGAATGGATCATGCTAGACCACGGCCTTCCACGCGCTGCTGATTTCACCTTCCTCCACCTCCGCACATCCCGCTACGTCACCATCGATCTAACGGAAGTTCATGCAAGGTTCAAATTCCTCCATATCTATAGAGTTAATCTATTTTTATTTTCAATCGTAAACATCTTAGTGCTGAATGTTATCTTCATCAATATATTTTAGATACTACTTTGTCGGCTTTTGCCGTGGCGTCATCGTGCTTGCCCAGAAGAACCAGCCGCACAAGATACGGCTTCTGAACCCACTCACAAAGACATTGAATACTATGTTTGAGGCGCATATGCCAAACGTTATTCTGAAGTCAGTCGCTGTGATGAAGTCCCCGACTATGGTCTTCGTTTCCAAAGATTACCCGGCGGAAATTGCTTGGGTCGATGAGAGCACTCCAACTAAGGGTATAGATGAAGATTGGGGAGAAGGAAGATTTTCGATCGAGCACCATTGTCTGCGTTGCATTACCCCGTTCAATGGTGAATTGTATGCAATAGCTGTGAACAATTTTGAGTTCGGAAAATTAGTGTGCACCAACAATGTCCAGTTGGAGCAGCGTGCGAGCACTGTCAAAATGGATACACTATTTTCATTTCCAGAACTTGGAAATAACAAGTTCTACCTTGTGGAGTCGGATGGTGCTCTGCTGCTTGTGTTGTTGGACAACAAGCATTTGGAGGAAGGTCAACCATTGGTGTACCGTGTGGACACTGAGAGCCGCTCTCTCCATGCCGTCAATAACATTGGCAGTCGTGCCTTCTTCGTCCATTATATCCGGTGTATCTCCGTCGACACCAGAGTGCACCCGACACTTCGACCTGGCTGCATCTACTACACAGATTTTGGTTATATCAGAGAGTACTTTGATGATATAAAGGCCTGGGATGAGTGGCCAATACATGTGAATAGATTAGGAAACTACGGTATGAGAAATGAACAAAGGCCATACCGTTTGGAGGATGTATTGGCTGCACACTGCAGACGGAAGGAGTTCAATGAAAATTTCCTTCAATGGAGTGACGAAGAAATATATGCTGAATGAAGAACATATTCGTTCATCCTGGGGTATCCTAATCTTCATGTTGGCCATACATTGTGTCTTGTATTATTTTCAGATTAGTTTGTCGTGAACATTAACATTGTTATTGGCTGCTTTTGGCTCTTGTATGCAGTTTATGTAGTATTATACTTAGTTTTCTGGATTTATTATGCTGCTGTGAATTTATCCTATACTAGCTTCTAGATTTGACTGATTTTGTTTGTAATGATGATGGCTTGATGTGGCTGCTGGCCTTAACTGCCGAAGCAGAGCAATTAGTACTTAACCAGGTGTACCGTCTTTATATTAGTATTATATTATATTACTTGACCATAGCCATATTCAAAATCAAATCTCAGTCGGGCGGCAAAATCTCCCGCCAATCTAGAAATATTTCAGGCGTGTTTTTGAATGGGATAAGAAGATAGAACACGATGATAGTAACCGATATTCAAGGTGATGATGATTTGATTTTGCACTCGGCCTTGAACAGAGGTACTAGTACGGTCTCACAATTTTTTATCATTATACTTGGACCTTAGCCAAATTCAAAATCTCATAGCGGCAAAACTTCCCGCCCACAAAATACAAAAAATTCACACGCTTTCAAATTCCCATTCTACCCTTGTGGAGATGACAGAAAGTCGGTTGGTGGGGGGGTCTGCCCGTCATTTTTTGGATCACCACCTCCCTAGCCCGGAAACCCTCCCAAAAAAATTCATTTCCCTCAGACCACCCACCGGAACTTCCCAAGTCCCTCTCTCTACCACCTCCACGACCACCGCACCGGAACATCCCCGCCGGACTTCCCTGGCCTACCCGAGCCCTCGCGATCCTCGTCATCCGGCTGCCTGCCGGAGCCGCTTCATCGACGCCGTCATCAACCGGACCGGATCATCCCCGCCGAACCTCGAAACCATATGCTCATCCAGCAGCCTACCGCAGTCGCTTCAGCTGCGGCATCGTCCACCGCATCGGATCTTGCTCACCGACACCGATGTGCATGAACCGAATCTGCTTCACCGGCGCCGTCCATGATCTAAACTCTTCTACTGTCGCTTTTCTATTGCTTGCCTGCAAGTTCTTGTTTAATCTTGGGGGAACCTGTTTGTGCTAACGACGCGCCGTTACGTCTTTGCAGATTAGATGAGTAACCATGAAGTTTAATGGCCGTCTCTCCAACCCCAAGGAGCACATGTAGTGTACTTCATCACCGGATCTATCAACCCCAGGAAGATCTGCTGTGATTCCCACAGAGTGCTTCTCCTAATGTAAGTCCCTTGTTTTAGCGCCATGTTCTGGGTTCAGATGCTTGTTTGTCTGAAGCTCTTTTAGTTCATTCCTAGTTATGACCGTAACACCTTGCCATTTTCTAGTTCATTGCTAACTTCAAGCGATTGAACATTTTGGTTTGCATTCCCTGCTCTGTAGATGTAGCCATCATAACTTCTATCTTGCTCATTCGTTGTTCATGCCAATCTTGTTCTCCCTGAACATGTTGGTTTGCATTCCCTGTACTACGGTGATGCCATTGTTATTTCTATCTACTTCGTCGTAAGCTAACTGCCTGCTATTAGTTCCTGCATGCTATCGCTCTGCCATCCTGCAGTACAAATTAACTGCCTGCTATTAGTTCCTGCATGCTATCGCTCTGCCATCCTGCAGTACAAATTTATTTGAACTCGTCACAGCAGCAACTTCCATCATAATTTTGTCTGCCATCTGATTCTTCAAAAGCTGCAATATTAACTTGTTTCTCTTAATTGGCATGGCGCTCACATATAGAATTGTGAACATATTGGTGTGCATTCCCTTTTCTACAAGTTCAGATCCCACTATATTCCGTTTCTGGTCCATCCTAAGCCGTAGCATTAACTATCCTCTATGTGTTGCTCATTACAACTTTATATCCCGAAACAAATTGATTTTTTTCCCTTATCTACAAGTTTATCAGTGATGCCATTATAACTCCTATCTGTTTTATTCCTAGCTATTATAGTAACATCCTGCTATTATTTAGTTCATGGCCAATTTTAAGTAATTGCACATGTTGGTTCGCATTCCCTGCTCTATAGCTTTTGGCATCGTAACTTCTATATTTGGTTTACATTCCCTGCTCTGTAGATCTAGCCATCATAACTTTATCTTGCTCAGATGTTGTTTCAAAAATTATGGCCTGCTACTATGTTGTTTGTGCCAATTTTTTACTCCATGAACATGTTGGCTTGCATTCCCTGTACTACAGGTGATGCCATTGTTTTGTATCTAGTTCATTGTAAGCTAACAAAGTAAGGACTTAGTTTGGCATGCTATCACTCTGCTATCTAAGCCTGTAGTACAAATAAACTTGTCATATTACTAGATAATAATTTTGTGTGCCATCTTGTTCTTCAAAAGCTGCATTATCGACTTGTTTCTCTGACTTGGCATGACGCTCACATATGGAATGCTGAACATATTGGTTTGCATTCCCTCTTATACAAGTTCACAGGTGATCCCACTATATTCTGTATCTTGCTCAGTCGTCGTTACAAAATTTATAGCCTGCTACTATGTTGTTCATGCCAATTTTGTACTCCCTGAACATGTTGGTTTGCATGGGACTCGACAGTAGTAAGTCTGCTGTTTCATTCTAACATGCTCTGTTATATTGGCTGTTGGTATGCGGCATGCACTCTTTGTTTGCTTATTGTGCGCATTACAATGATCTTGTTATAACGACGAAATGATGAGTTCCAAATTCTTTGGCAAACAATATTGTAGTGTCTTTGCCTTTCCATTGTTGTTGTCTTAACTTGTAATGTCTTTGTTTCAGATATAGGTGCTGCATGGACAACTTAAAAGATTGCCGGATCGCTTCATTGTATTGCTAGGTTTAATTACCATTCAATTTCTCTGGGTTCTGTAATATTTTTTTCAATGCCTTGCAGCTGATGTAATATTTAGTTAGTTTTTATAGTTCTTTCGCGCATTTTTTCTTTGGTGCTTGTGGTAAGTGAGGCTATTCGACAGAAATCAATGCTGCGTAAATATTCTCAGTATCTAAATCACGAATTCCCATCCCTTAAACGGCCCAATTAAGCAAAATCACATATGTGCCTGCCCGCAAAATCCTAAAGC
The DNA here is from genome assembly GCA_030979885.1 of Lolium multiflorum. Classification (NCBI taxonomy): domain Eukaryota; kingdom Viridiplantae; phylum Streptophyta; class Magnoliopsida; order Poales; family Poaceae; genus Lolium; species Lolium multiflorum. The sequence goes on along the minus strand of CM061748.1, from coordinate 173,992,807 downwards.
GCATATTATGCCGGCATATAAACAGCAACTAAACGGGCTGGCCCACTTACTTCTTGGGCCAGCCCATTTGATTTACCGTGGACCCCACACTCTAATTGGGCTGGCCCACTTGCATTAAGGTGGACCCCACATACTACTGGGCCGGCCCACTAAATAGTTGGGCCAGCCCATTTGCTTTTGTGGTGGACCCCACATACTAAATGGGCCGGCCCTTTAAGAGGAAAGTGGGACCCACCTGTATTTTTGGCCCGGCCCACTATCTTGTTGGGCCGGCCCACCTGCTACATGGTGGACCCCACATACTAATTGGGCCGGCCCTTCAACAGGAAAGTGGGGCCCACTGTGTTTTGGGCCGGCCCACTATGTTGTTGGGCCGCCCATTTGCTATATGGTGGTCCCACATGGTAAACGGGCCGCCCTTTAATAGGAAGGTGGGACCCTTTGTGTTTTTGGCCGGCCCACTATCTTGTTGGCCGCCCACTTTCTATATGGTGGACCCCACATACCAAATGGAGGCCCAATAGAAATGTGGGACCCTTTGTGTTTTGGCCGACCCGCTAGCTTGGTGGGCCGCCCACTTGCTATATGGTGGACCCCACATACTAAATGGTGGCCCTTTAACGGAAGGTGGGACCCACCTTGTTTTTGGCCCGACCCACTATTTTGTTGGGCGGCCCACTTGCTATATGGTGGACCCCACAAACTAAATGGGCCGATCCTTTAGCGGAAAGTGGGACCCACGTGTTTTTGGCCGCCGGTAGCTTGTTGGGCGGCCCACTTGCTATACGGTGGACCCCACACACTAAATGGGCCGACCTTTTAACGGAAAGTGGGACCCCTGTTTTTGGCCCGGCCCACTTGCTTCTTGGGCCGGCCCATTGTTGTAAGGTGGACCCCACATGTTAAATGGGCGGCCCATTTAAGTTTTGACCAGTCAACCTTAGAGGTTAGGCCCGGCCCACGTAACTAATGGACCAGCCCAGCTATATAGTTGACCGGTCAAACTATGTCATCTGGCCCGGCCCGCTTAAGACGTGGCAGGCCTCGTGTGGGCCTACCATCTACCACGGGGTTTCAGCCGGTTAACGCCGTTAACTGCAGTTAACGGCGTCTGCCACGTGTCAGTTTGCATGACGTCAGCAGTCAACGGGCTCCCGAAAACACTTCCGCAACGGTCCAATTTTCCGTGGCGGAAGGGCGCCCAAGCGCGACGGACCGAAAAAATCGTCGTTGGACTTTGCCTGACGCAGTTTCGACAACGGAACCCATATCGTCGGGTTAGGCCCATAGGCGACGAAAAATGCCCCTTAGTTGACGATTTTGGGACGTTGTCTATCAGAACTTTTCTTGTAGTGACCGTCCCGACATCTTGCGGTGTGACGCCGTATAGCGCCACCAACGCACTCCCGCAGGTAATATGCTATTAATTATGTTTATGCATTCTTTTTTCTTTTTTGCCTTTTTCATACGCTTTTCCTTCGACCTTTTCTTGATAAAGATCCATGCCGATATATTTTCTATCTTGAATAGGGCCAAGTGACTGCGTCACCACTTCCTCCCCTTCCCGAAGGTGGGGAAGTCGAAGAAAGGACTGTTGTCACCGACGACAACCAGGGTACTTCTCGCCCTGAGAGTGAAAACGTTGGGTTCTCGAAAATCCGCGGCATCCTCTGAAAAGGACGCTGAAACCGAGGCAACCGCATCGACACACTCTCCTCCTCCAGCTGCTTCTCCGAAGAACAAAAGGAAGAGGGATGAGGTTGTTGATTCCGGCACCTCCAAAGCTGATGCCGCCCATGCTGGAGAACCTGCACGTGCTGGGAAGAGAGCTATCGACCTTTACGAGGCAGCTCTTGTCAGTTCGTAAGTTCTTGGTGCACTATATTTGTCTGTTCTCGATACTTTTTCAAATTGCTTTCTTATCTTGTCGCTTTATTTGTTGTAGTGGTGATGAAGAGGAGGATGCTCCTATTGACGCGACTGCTCGAACGAGCACGTCCCGTACCTTAGTTGTTTCTGAAGTGCAACCCGATGTGGACGAAACTTCGCCTCCTCAACAAGGCACTGAGCATCCAACTCCAGTTACGAGCCCCCGAGCCTCTTCACCAAAGAGAGCTAGGGTGGATCCAGCCAAGGAGCCTACCTTGTTGATTGGTTGTTCCACGACTCCTCTAATGGAAGAAGTAAGTTGTTTCTTTTCCCTGTACTGATTGCGTCGCTTTGAATTTCCCTCTCTTTATTTCTTGGTGATGTCGAACTTTTCACTTCCTATTTTGATCCTCTTTTTTATGGTCTTCTCTTCAGCCTTTCATGAAGGAGCTTATCCGCTTCGGTACCCAATTTGTCGGGTACCGTGAGTATGCCGCCAAACTTGAAGGTGCCCCCTTTTTTCCTTATCTATCTTTCTTTAACAAGTATATTATGTCGCCATGTTTTGCTGCAATGTTTCACTTGTCTTCTTATTATGGCAGAAACTCTTTCGGAGACTAATAAACGCGCTGACGCTCTTGCTGTAAAGTTAGAGCAGAGCGAAAAGGCTCGCAAGAAGGCTGAAGCAGATGCTGCCGCTGTCGAAAGTCTTCGAAAAAGGCTTCATGACACGGAAACTTCCTTGAGCGACAACCTAGTTCAGCAGTCTGCGCGCGATAAAGAGATTATTACTCGCCTGGAGTCGCAAACTCGGCGTTTTATTAGTAAGTGCTCAGATCCTTGCTGCTTCTTTTGTGTTGTCTTCGTCCCCTTTTTCTTTGACCAACTCTCTTTTTTATTTATTCAGGGAGAACAAATCAAGAATATGAGCTGGAGAGCCCTGAAGGTGACCAACTCTTTGACGCGCTTTCTCTTCTTGAAATCCATGGTGATGAGGCCCGTGACGGCCTTCGAAGCTAAGATTGGCATGTCGCGGCTTTTCCCATATTTTTTCAAGAAGAAGGAGGAACCCGCAACTTTTGTTGCTCTCGCCAAGTGCTTCACTTCTCAAGAAAAGCTTGGACTCCAACTTCGCCAAGAGGGGTTGAAAGTTGGTGTTGAAGGTACAATTGCCTTGGTTGCTGAGAGCCAACAAGAAGTCGACTGGGCAAGAGTTGGCGGCACGGAGGAAATGGAAACGAAGAGGTGGCAGTCGCTGATTAAGGCTGCCAAACCCAACTCGAAGAAAATCCTTGCCCACCTCGGATACGATCCCACTCTTGCTCCCAGTTCGTCGAAGCCGGAGGTCAAGTAGACCACCTTGTCTTTTCCTTTTAGTTTTTACTATCTTTTGGCGCTGTCGCCTTGGTAGATTTGGCGACAACTGCTTCGTAGTTCACTAGGGGTCCTTCTTTTGTAATAGCCATGTACATACTTTGAGAATCAATGGAAATCTATCTTTGCTTGATGATTGATGTCGAAACTTTTTTTTTCAGTTGATTTTTGACAACTATACTGCAACTCCTCGTCCTTCCGCTGTTTTTCCTTCGTCGTCCTGTTTGAAGAAGACACATGTTGCTGTCGAACATATTGAAGATTCATCGAGTAAAAATTTGGCTCAAGACTTGGAGGAACTTCGCCAACAACTCCAATCCACGAAGAAACTGTCACTTATGATAATGGAGCAGTCTCGAAAATCTTCCGAGAGGGAAAAAATTGCGCTTCAACAGGCTCAAGATGCCATAGCTGAAAAGGAAACCGCGGTTCTGAGGCTTCTGCGCACTCGAGAAAATTTCATGCTTCAGCTGCTGACGGACTCTAGCTTGGATATGACAGGTGTGTTTCATTAACTTGTTCGTACTTCTTTTTTCTTTTGCTTGTCTCCTCTTTTTCTGTTGATTCTTTCAAAATAGGTTCTTTTTTGGACACTGCTGCCGAAGATGAACGTGTTGAAGCTCGATCCAATGCGCTTCTCAGACTTGCGCGGGAACATGGTTCTAATTTTTGGGGCACACCTGATCGTACCCGCCAAATCGTCAGATTTCAGGATCGCGCACTTCAAGTCCGTGAATTTCTCGACTTCTGTACCAGGACCTTGTCTTTAGTCTATGGCACCATGTTTCCGCGTAATAAAATGCCAGAAACCCTTCATGCTCTGATGGAAAAGTTTCGGGATGCTCCTCGAATCCATGGCTTTGTGCGGGCCCAATTAGCTGCTGGCGCAAGGTTTGCTATGATTATGATAAAAATCTGCTACCCGAAGTTAGACATGGGTCAAATTGTTCCAAGTGCCTGGCGAAGATGGCGAAAAGGAAGAGGAACTTCGGGAAGTATGATGACATTGTGACCCCTGTTGCAGAGGACATGATGGACGAGCTTCTTCGGATGGACGCCGAATTCTTTGTGAAGGGCAGCTATGCTGAACATAGTACTCGTGCTGTAAATAATGAACGGTTGACTATACACAATATATTGGGCAACCATTGAAGATTTATTTCCCAAAAATTGTATCCTGTATGTTGTAGACATAATTTATATTGTAAAGTCACTAGCTTTGTTGTTTTTCATTGTCAAGCCTCCAGGCGTTTTGGTGGCGATATTTTCTTTTTATAATGCGAGGTTGACCCAAGGCAAAATAAATTATATTGAATGTACTATTTTTGCAGGCGTTAGCCCCCGAGCTTTATGTTGATCACTATTTTGCATCACCGTTTTATTTTGCGAGGTGCTTTGCACCAAGGCGAAATATTTTGCAAGTTGTATTCGTCGACATTGTGTATATATATTGTATCTTCTGGGTGCAAGCCCCCGAGCCTGTCGAAAAGATATATAACTCCACTATCTTTATTATATTGTAGCACCGCGAGCCCGCTGTTGACGTCAGAAACCCACCGCGGGCAGTGACTGGTCAACACCGTAGAGCCGGGAACGACTAGGGCTGCGGCTGGCCCCAGTCCCTGAGCGACGGCCCGCAAAGCCTCCTGGTCGCGCGCCGATGCGGGTTGCAAGGGCGTGCCACCTGACCTATACCTGGTCAGGAAGGTGTGGATGATGCCTCGCTTAGTTTCCTGCAGGGCACACACGTACACGTTAAATACGAGCCTCGATCGGCTCTCAGGTTGTCCTGTGAATCGGCTCATGGAGCCGATTCACCCATGATTCGTCCGAGGTGGCCGAATATATGGTGGTCCTGCTTGATCATGATAAAGCATATGAGATCCACGACGATCTGGGGTTTTCACCGCATAATCGGATCATCCTACTCACGATTGGGCCTCGCGCTCACGCACGGTAAACGTAAGCCAGCCCTAGACAAGGCCTAAAAACCAACACTAGGTTGATCCTCGGAACGTCCTGTCTAGGGGCAGCAAACTACACCCTGCATGCCGCTGGATCCTCCAACCCTTTGTAAGGCCTAACTATTGCAGATATTAAACTAATCCTTGATGAATCAAGGAGCGACCGTAACGGATCAGATCTACTAAATAACGATCAAGCGGGGTGCCGCCCCTGCACCCATGATGAGGTACAGGGACGGCTAGATGCGCAAGGGTCGCACTACGTAAGCATATGATGCTAAGAACAATGCTAACCCTAACGCATCTACGATAGCTACGTTGCTCGCCATCAAAAAGGCTTCAGTACGAGCAACGCATGAACAACTAGGCAGGCTCGTGCTGCCTAGATCGCGAGATGCGATCTAGGCAGCATGGTGCTTACCGGAGGAACCCTCGAGACGAAGGAGTTGGCGATGCGCCGAGATTGGTTTGTGTTGAACGTTGGTTGTTGTTTATTCCATAAACCCTAGGTACATATTTATAGTCCAGGGGACTTCTAATGTGGGCGTGCACTAAATCGTGCACGAGATAGATTCTAACTTCTAAACTAACATGCGATCTAATATATTACAGATACGTGGGCAGTTTAGCCCAATTTGGTATAAAAGGCCGATTCACGTATTTCTCCCATGTATAATCTTCACATCCATCTTGATCGCGGCCCACCTCTGGCTTGGTCCTCTGGCTTGGCCAAATTCTGGTGATAACACATGCCCCCCTGGTTTTGGAAATGACATTTCCAAAATCATCATGCTTTTCTCTCGTAGGGTCATGTCGTGGCAAAACCGTCGCAATACTGTCTATTATCACTTCTTCCACATAACTCGACGATTCCAGCAATCTTTAAGCAATCGGCTCTTTTCTTCTATACGATCGGCTTCTAGTTAACTTAGCCGATAGTCAAAGTCAAACAAACCCCGAAAGAGCCGATGGCGTCGCACCGGCCCCTACCATATAACAAACAAGGGCAAACCTGGTTACCCCTCCAAACGGTCACCTGCAACCTCCGTCTGAGAAAGCAAACTCAGATCCCCAAAATCCGCCACCTACGCAATCTCGCGAGCTTCAGATCTCGACCACAGCGCTCCAAACTCCGCAGCGCACCGAATGGCGGAATCATCCAACGCCGACACCATGGTCTCTGGCTTGAAGGTAATACTCCACCGCTTCTCCTCCATTAGGGCCAATATAAGGATTGAACAGAGGAACACCTGACTTAATGTTCTACTCCGTCATTGATTTTAGGTCTCCGACATCCTATTGCCGCATCCTTCTCTCCCAAATTCCATGTGTCTTGGCCCCCGTTCTTCCGAGAGCCCTGCTCATTTAATCTCATGTGAAGCTAACAGAATCCCCTTCGTGAATCAGCACCTAGATCTGACTTCATGGGCCGACTGCCTGCGAGCCTGGCCTAACCCCCCTGAAGGTTGGGTGCCATGGTACAATAGAGTATCCAAAACCCATTACGCCACCTGGGAATCTATAGGGATAGCCGATGCCTTATCATTATCATTGTCTCCCCTTGAGAAGAATGAAAATATTCTGAAAACCATCGGCTACTTCTGGTCTGACGCGATGAACTGCTTCATATTCGGCCATGGCCCGATGACACCAACCCTGCTAGATGTAGCCATGATTACAGGCCTGGACATTGCGTCTCCAAGCCCTTCTGCTTTCAAACTGCCGAAAGTCCCTTTCACTCTTTCTTCTAAAAAGGAGTGTACCAGCTGGGGCGCCTACCTCGATCGCCATATGAAAACCAAAGGCCCTGTGACAGAGCGAGAACACACAGCCTTCCTAAACTTTTGGTTGGAACACTTCATATTCTGCGGCCCATCACTTGCCCCTACCAAGAATTACCTCTCCCTAGCCTATGAACTGGCCAAAGGCACCCATCTCGGCATCGGCAAACTGTTCCTTGGAGAGGTCTATCGATCTCTTCAATTGATGTCTGTCAAGCTGTTCTCTCAGAAGACAGTTAAAACTGGCGGTCCCTGGTGGTTTATTCAGCTATGGGCGCAGTTATACTTTCGGGATCAGATCCCAGACTTCCCACCTCTGACCTCCTGCACCTTCCCAGATGTTAACGGGAAGGATATTCGATGCACCAGCTATGGACAAGCCCTGTATGGTCTCCCAGGCAGCAGGCTGATCCCTAAGGAAGCAGCAGGGTGGTTCAAGATCTTCTTCCAAGGTCTGGACAACCCCCTGTTCTTTCCTTATACCGAAACGGAGGAATTTGAAAACCCAGTCTCCTTCCGATTGGGTAGTTTTGCCGATGACGATAGCACCCGGCATCTATATTCTATCATGATTCGTCCTTGCTTTCTCCCTGTTGGAATGAGCACTTCAAACCGGATCATCAAACCCGGTTACGAGTGTTATCAACCAGTAGTGGTAGCCCGTCAGCTCGGCCTCGGGCAAGTGCCTCCGCACTTATTCTTACACCACCTGACCGCAAGCCGAGCCGAACTGCCTGACATCCTTACGAGCCATAGGTGCTACACCTTCTTTGATGCTTTGGCCCTCCCAATTCCTCACAACCTCCGTTTCTCCTCCACTACTGATGGCTTCGAGACTTGGTGGTCCATGTGGAAGACCCATGTTTTTAGGAGGGCGCTAGGACCGCAATTGAAACAACTTGACGCCACGCATGTCATCTCCGCCGACCAGGTACTGTTCCTTAAAATATTTCCCGCAACCCTTTAATGGTAACTTGCCTGCGAACTGACTTCACCTCTTGGCAGGAACAAGACGGCCCAGCTCCCCTGCAAGCCGATGGTTCTCCCTTTGAATTCCTCCCTCCGGCCCCAGTGGTCCTCTTCTGTCAGCGTTCGCCACCTCTGAAGAAAGTTATAATGGAAGGCCAGCCGATTTCACCGAAATCGGCTCCTAAAAACAAAGCATCCTTGGAGTCAGTTGCCCCCCGAGCCTCGACCCGGGCGAGGACGGCGGTGAGGAAGGTGGCTGTCAGGAAAACCCTGCCGCGCAGAACTCCTGCCCCAGCGAATTCGCAGGTAAGTTGCACCATATTTCGATCGATCGCACTTGCCTTCCCAACCCTTGTAAGATGGTTGTATCCCTTCTTTCAGACTTCCACCGAAGAGAACTCCAGCGAGGGAGAACAGTCCAGTCCCAGGGCCTCCTACCCACGCGGTACGGACAGATCCACTACACAGAGCCAGACGGACTCGCCAACCCCGGCTTCTAGAAAACGGTCGACTCCCGAGCCTGCCGCTCTTCAGTCTTCAGTCCAAACGAGGTCGCGCATAAAGCGCCGATGTGTTCAAAGGGCTCGCACGGGCCCTGAAGCCTCTTCCCCTAGCCAGGAAGTTTCAAAGGTAACCCTCTTGATAGCTCGTGTTCCCTGTTGTCTTGTCACTAACCGGACCACTTTACCAATCCCCTTGCAGATCAATGAGACTTCTAGCGGGGTCGTTGAAGAGGTGCCGATGCCGTCTACTGCCCCTGGTCCCTCCAACTCGCCACGTGTGACGGACCAGTCGTCTGACCAGCATACTGCGAAGCCGATTGTTACCACCTCGGCTTCCCTTCCTTTCTTGGGAGAGGTACACTTTCCTCTCTCTCTACTTCCTTTATATCTGCCGTATGCCCATACCGTTCTTGCTCTTTTGCCAGGGGTGCGATCCTTCGAGCTTGCTGACATTCGACCCCGACTCCATCGAGCCAGCTGCCCCTAAAATAGGTGAAGAGCCAAATCTTGGTGCAGTCGACGGCCCGCTACAGCGTCTCCGAGTCCTGCTCTCCTCCTCGGTTGACGCTCTGGTTGAGGACCCTGAGACGATCAGGGGCATCCTTGTGGACATCCAGCCTCGTCTCCCAGTGGTGCTGGTAGCTAAACTCTGGCCGACAGTGACTTTGTCAGTTTTCAAGTCAAGGGTGCAGTCGGCTCGTCAAAGGATTAATCTCCGCCGCGCCCAACTCCCGTTGAGAGCCGATATTGCAGAAAAATGCCAGCGGCTCAACGAGAAGAAGGCTGCTTTAGACGCAAAGACCGCCACTTCCACTCATAGTGCCAGACTTGAGACCCTACGCAAAGAGCTGGAGGACCTCGAAAGGAGGGCCAGGGAGACCAGACAACTCATCCAAGACGAGGAGTCCATCGTTGCTCGCTCCCAAGAGGAAGCGCAAGGCCTCACCGCTGATCTGAAGACCGACCTGGCTGAAATACGTGCCCTAAGCAGCCAGCTGGTGATGGGGAGAGACGAGGACGACGAGGTCGAGATCGCTGAGGTTGATCGAATCCGTACCGATGCTCTCCACGCTCTTAATGCATTTCTTCAGTAGGGCTTTTTAATGAACTGCCACTTGTAAACTTGTTTTCTGTTCTCTGTCAAGTCAACTGCCATGCATCAGTTCTGTCGCATCCGAATTTTTTTATATTCGGCTATATTCGGCTACCAAATCTTCTCCGCATATGTCCAACGGCGTCGCGCGCGCTCCCTGATTGGGTGCCCCCCGAGCCGATTCTGCCAGGTGACTGCTGAAATCGGCTCTATGTTTAGCTAAGGTACTGTAGTGCGAACGTCGGCTTTATTAGGACCAACGTGGATTCCTTCCAGCGCCATAGACGACGCATCCCATTGTTCATTAGATCGATGTTGAGCCCGGACCGGAACACGATTTTAGCTGACTCCTAAAATCGGCTCCTACGTTCGTAGGCCCACGAGAGTCTGGCGATGCTATGTTTAGTACGCCGCCTTTTCGAGCTCGTTGGGTAGATTTTGCCTTTGTATTCGCCACGGCGGCATGCGAGAGCTGTATGCCAAAGGAGAACTCTAGCTTCCCTCGCAATGGTTAAAATCTGCCATGTTGACACCAGGACGCGGGTGTGTGTCCCGTTGCTTGATGCCGCGCAGGTCTCCCTAAAAAGACGAGTTTGGTTCAGGGACCCCTTGACCTGTCATACTTCTTTTTGAGCTCGCCAGAGAGCTCCTCGTAAGTGGAGTTTCTTCCGCCATCTCTGATGTGGATGGCGAGGTGGTTGTCGTTGAAGAAGTCCCACTGCGTGCCAGAATGTGTTGACGTGAAACCCACCGGCGGGCAGTGACTGGTCAACACCGTAGAGCCGGGAACGACTAGGGCTGCGGCTGGCCAGTCCCTCGAGCGACGGCCCGCAAAGCCTCCTGGTCGCGCGCCGATGCGGGTTGCAAGGGCGTGCCACCTGACCTATACCTGGTCAGGAAGGTGTGGATGATGCCTCGCTTAGTTTCCTGCAGGGCACACACGTACACGTTAAATACGAGCCTCTCGGCTCTCAGGTTGTCCTGTGAATCGGCTCATGGAGCCGATTCACCCATGATTCGTCCGAGGTGGCCGAATATATGGTGGTCCTGCTTGATCATGATAAAGCATATGAGATCCACGACGATCTGGGGTTTTCACCGCATAATCGGATCATCCTACTCACGATTGGGCCTCGCGCTCACGCACGGTGGTCGTAAGCCAGCCCTAGACAAGGCCTAAAAACCAACACTAGGTTGATCCTCGGAACGTCTGTCTAGGGGCAGCAAACTACACCCTGCATGCCGCTGGATCCTCCAACCCTTTGTAAGGCCTAACTATTGCAGATATTAAACTAATCCTTGATGAATCAAGGAGCGACCGTAACGGATCAGATCTACTAAATAACGATCAAGCGGGGTGCCGCCCCTGCACCCATGATGAGGTACAGGGACGGCTAGATGCGCAAGGGTCGCACTACGTAAGCATATGATGCTAAGAACAATGCTAACCCTAACGCATCTACGATAACTACGTTGCTCGCCATCAAAAAGGCTTCAGTACGAGCAACGCATGAACAACTAGGCAGGCTCGTGCTGCCTAGATCGCGAGATGCGATCTAGGCGCATGGTGCTTACCGGAGGAACCCTCGAGACGAAGGAGTTGGCGATGCGCCGAGATTGGTTTGTGTTGAACGTTGGTTGTTGTTTATTCCATAAACCCTAGGTACATATTTATAGTCCAGGGGACTTCTAATGTGGGCGTGCACTAAATCGTGCACGAGATAGATTCTAACTTCTAAACTAACATGCGATCTAATATATTACAGATACGTGGGCAGTTTAGCCCAATTTGGTATAAAAGGCCGATTCACGTATTTCTCCCACGTATAATCTTCACGTCCATCTTGATCGCGGCCCACCTCGGCTTGGTCTTTGCAGCACCGCGAGCCCGCCTCATTAAAAACCTTTCCGGCCCCACTCGGTGCCCCGAAAAAGGAAAAGAGTGCGTATGAAAACTCGTGGGCGTTTCAGTACATTGTATGTTTACAAAGGAGACTATATTTCGGCTTCTAAGCGTAAAAACGCCTGAGCTGCGCCACGTTCCAAGGATTTGGCTCAGCGATTCCTGTCTTCTTGTCCTTGATTCTGTATGCTCCTCCTTCAATTACTTCTGTGACGATGTAAGGGCCAAGCCACGGCGACTCGAGTTTTTCATGGCTTTTTTTATTGAGTCGTAAAACCAAGTCTCCAACCTGAAAAGATCGTGGTCGCAATCGTCGACTGGGGTAGTTTTTCAAATCTTGCTGGTACTTAGCGACCCGTGATAACACTTCGTCTCGAGCCTCATCGAGTGCGTCGACATCATCTTCCAAAGCTCTTCTGGAAATTTCTTCATCATACTTTGTGACTCTTGGAGAATCATGCTCTATTTCTATCGGCAGTACTGCTTCAGCTCCATGAACCAGAAAGAACGGCGTCTCCTGTGTCGCTGTATTTGGTGTTGTTCGGATGCTCCATAACACGCTTGGCAACTCTTCTGGTCAGGTATGTCGAGCTTTTTCCAATGGTCCTAACAAGCGCTTCTTGATACCATTGCAGATGATACCATTGGCTTTCTCAACTTGACCGTTGGTCTGCGGGTGTGCGACTGATGCGAAACTCAATTTGATGCCCACTTCTGCGCAATATGCTTTGAATTCCTTGGATGTGAAATTACTACCATTGTCCGTGACGATGCTATGAGGGACTCCAAATCGAAAGACAATGCTTTTCACAAACTTGATTGCCGACGCGCCGTCCGGTGAATTTATCGGCTTTGCTTCTATCCACTTGGTAAATTTATCGACAGCAACGAGCATATACTCATATCCTCCTGGCGAAGCTTTGTGTAATTTTCCTACCATATCGAGACCCCATTGAGCAAAGGGCCAAGACAACGGGATTGGCATCAACTCTGCTGCCGGAGAATGAGGTTTTGCGGCGAATCTCTGGCACGCGTCGCAAGTTCACACTATTTCCTTCGCGTCCTCAATTGCTGTCAACCAATAAAATCCTGCTCTGAAAACCTTGGCCGCGGTAGCTGCTTGCATGATGACCGCATATTCCTTCGTGTACGTCCTTCAGAATTATCCTCCCTTCTTCGGGTGTGACGCACCTCTGTAGCACACCCGAAATACTTCGCTTGTACAACTCCCCTTTGACCACAGTAAAGGCTTTAGAACGTCTTATTACTCGTCTTGCTTCGATTGGATCGTCGGGTATTGTTTTCCTTAGGATGTATGATATGTATGCCTGCATCCATGGTATTTGCACCATCATGACTAGCTCCTGTTCCTCTCCTTCTTCCAGTGTTTCTTTTGTAGCACCCGAGGGTTTCTCATCCTTCTCCTTCTTCTTTGGTTTTGTCGGCTTTGTGGATCTCTCTCTTATTTCTTCCCAAAACACGCCTGGTGGAATCGCGAGACATTGCGACCTGATGTTTGCGAGAACATCGGCTTCATCGTTACTCAGCCTGCTGATGTGGTTTACTTCGCATCCATCAAACAGCTTTTCTAGCTCATTGTACATCTCCTTGTATGCTATCATACTTTCATTGACTGCATCACATTGATTCATGACCTGCTGTGAGCCACCAATTGTGAGTCGCCAAAGATTTTCAGTCGGGTTGCACCACAAGCTTTCGCCATCTTCATCCCGTGTATGAGAGCTTCATATTCTGCTTCATTGTTAGACGCGTTTGGGAACGTCATCCGTAAGACATACTTTAATTTGTCGCCTTCAGGTGATATTAGTATCACGCCTGCTCCAGCGCCCTCTAACCTTTTGGACCCATCAAAGTTCATAGTCCAGGTTCTCGATAAATCTGGAGGTCCTGTATTTTGTAGCTCCATCCACTCTGCGATGAAGTGGTAAGATTTGCGACTTTATTGCTTTTCTTTTTTCATACGTGATGTCCCGAGGGGAAAGCTCTATTCCCCAAAGGGAGACACGACCCGTAGCTTCTGGGTTGTTTAATATATTTGATAGAGGAGCCTCATTGACCACTATTATCGGGTGCGCCGAAAAATAGTGTCGCAACTTTCTTGCTGTTGTAAACACTCCATATGCTAGCTTCTGCGGGTACCGCTGTTTTGAAGGCGATAATACTTCAGCGATGAATTATGCCTCTGTACTCCATGGAGTTTCCCTTCTTCCTCCCTTTCGACTACGAGAGCCGTGCTAACCACCTGAGGTGTGGCTGCGATATATAGCAGGAGAGGTTCCTTCTCTGGGCGCCACCAAGATTGGTGGTGTCGAAATTGTGCGCTTGAGATTCTCGAAAGCTCTATCTGCTTCCTCGTTCCACTGAAACTTCTCTCCTTGTTTGATCAATGCATAGAACGGCAGTGCCTTTTCTCCCAGCCTGGCGACGAATCTGCTTAAAGCTGCGACTCGCCCCGTCAACTGTTGTATTTCTTTCAACTTTGTCGGCTTCCTCATCGTTACGATGGCTTGGATTTTCTCTGGATTGGCCTCGATCTTGCTGATACTAGGAACCCAAGAAGTTCTCCCGCAGGAACACCAAAGGAGCACTTTGTCGGGTTTAACTTAAGGCAGAACTTGTCAAGGTTGTCGAAGGTTTCTTTCAAATCCTCGATCAGTGTTGTCCCCTTTTTTGATGTTATGACGACATCGTCAATGTAAACTTGTACATTTTTTCCAATCTGTGTTGCAAGGCACTTCTGCATCATCCGCTGATATGTTGCTCCCGCATTTTTTAAACCAAAAGGCATTGTTCTATAGCAGAACACGCCATAAGGTGTTATGAACGTTGTTTTGGCTTCATCATCTTCTTTTAATCTGATCTGGTTATAACCAGAATATGCGTCTAGGAAGGAAAGACGTTCACATCCTGCCGTGGAGTCGATGATTTGATCGATCCTTGGGAGGGGAAAGTGATCCTTTGGACATGTTTATTGAGACACGTAAAGTCGACACACATGCGAAGGACTTTCGTGTTTTTCTTCGGCACCATCACTGGGTTAGCTACCCACGTGGCTTCTGTAGATATCTCTTTAATAAAACCAGCATCTTTGAGTCGATCTATTTCTGATAGCATAGCTTTGCGGTTTGGTTCCGAAAAACGCCGCAAGGGTTGTTTGATTGGTCTCGCAATTGGATCCAAATTTAGGTGGTGCTCGGCAAGTTCCCTGGGTACTCCTGGCATGTCAGCTGGACACCATGCGAAGATTTTCCAGTGCTCACGGAGGAACTCGACGAGCGCGCTTTCCTATGCGAGGTCCATGTTTGTTGCAATGGACGTCGTTTTCTTTGGGTCCGTCGGGTGGATCTGCACCTCTTTTGAGTCCTTAGCAGTGTTGAAGGTTGGTTCCCTGAGTGGCCTTCCTGTATCTGGCAGCACATCATAGTCAGTTGTGAGCCTTGACGCCATATATTCTGCTTGCATCCCGAAAGTTTGACAGTCGATGAAAATCCTTGTCGCATTTATCATAGCGCAAAACTTCCCTTGTATTGGTCCCTTAGGTATAGGCAACCTCCACAACAGATATGTGTAATGTGGTACCGCCATAAACCTGGCATATGCTGGTCGTCCCAACAAGGCGTGATATTGCGACGGGAAATCCACAACTTCAAACTCCAGCTTCTCTATCCTGTAGTTTTCTCGGGTCCCAAACTGAACGTCGAGATTGATCTTCCCCAATGGATAACTTGGCTTCTCGGCGTGATCCCGTGGAACGTGTGTCGTTGGTTTTAAATTTTCCAGGGATATGTTCATCTTCCTTAGTGTATCTGCATACATAAGGTTTAAGCTGCTGCCGCCATCTATAAAGACTCTCGACACATCAAAACCAGCGATAACTGCGGGTAAGATAAGTGTAGATTGCCCTGGTCGAGGAACTTGCTGCGGGTGATCCGCAAATGTGAAGCCAATGTCTGTCCCGACCAATTTAAGTACTCAGCTGTTGGTGGAGGCATCTTCTGCCATGAACACTTGCCGCGAGATTACTTTCTGCCCTGTTAGATGGCCTAGCTTTCTGAATCATCGAGACCGCACCATTGGAATTAGGGTCAACATATGGAGGTGGATGTGGTGCTGCCGCTATTCTAAGCTGGTGCCGATTTTCGTCCGTAATTGCGGGAGGAGGTGGGAGGTGGATCTCGCTCCTTGGCCCCTGGGGCTGCGGCCCGCAACATTGCTTGGAAATTGCGACAATCTTTCTGGAGATGTCCTGACTGCCTCTTCCCATTATTGTCGAGATAGAAATGCATCTGACATGGCCCGTTCATCATCTCCTCGGGAGACACATATGGTCTTTGAAACCTTGGTACACTATTTTGCCTGTTCCGGAAGTCACCTCTATTGTCGCCTTGTTGCTCATTACTTCTTTGATAATCATCTCGACTATTTCCTCCGAGTTTCCTCGGAAACCAGCCGATATGTGGCCGGGAGCATCATTACTATAGAACTGGCGAGAAAATCGCCTTCTATTTTGAAAATTTCGACTGCGGTCCTCCTCTGGCGACCTATGTCGCTTGTTGTGTATAGCATCTTCTCCATCTGCCCATTTGTTTGCTATTTCCATCAGTGCTGATATTGTTTTTGGGTTGGTTCTCCCTAGGTCTTCGACGAAATCTCCTCGTCGAATTCCTGCCACGAACGCGTCTATTTCCTCTCGTCAGATATGTCTTCTGCCGAGTTTTTAATAATATTCCACCTCTGTATATATTTTCTCATTGATTCATCGTGTTTCTGTCTACACGCCCTCAGCTCTTCCAGTGACGCATGTTTCTTGCAGGTGGATCAGAAATTCTTCACGAAGATGTCCTCAAAACTATCCCAGTTGTCGATGGAACTGGGGAAGTTTCTTTATCCAGGATCGCGCGGCTCCACTCAAATGTACTTGGATGCTCTGCATGGCTGTTGCCCTGGTTCCTCCTATCAACTTCACCATCTCGAGATAATCAACGAGCCAATCTTCGGGATCCTGTAGGCCGTCGAATTTCTTGAAATTTTCGGGTAGCTTGAACCCTGACGGGACTCGAGTTTTTCGAACTCGTCTCGTAAAGCACGGGAGCCCGCACATATCTTCATCGGCAACTTCTGGTGACTGCCGATGTTCCCTTCTTTCTTGTCGCGCTCTATCCACCCTTGCTTGAGCCGCTGTATCCCTTGCTCCACTTGCTCTTGGTGGATCTTGCACCGCTGTGGTGGGTCGTGGACTATTTTGCCTTGCAGTTCCTTCGGGAGGAGTAGCTGCGAACGATGTTCCCATGACTCCAACTCCTGCCATTGCCATGTTGAACAATGCTTCTCTCGGGTCCCCGGAGGTGGTCTGGATGCAAGGATATAAGCTTGTGTTGCCATGTACCCAGCTTCCGGGGTTTTGGGATAATATTTCCCCTTGTATCAATCGTCATGAAAGACATGTCGAGATTTTGAATTATATTTCCTCTCTGTTCTTCAGGTATATTTTGCAGCCGAGATCTTGCTCTCCTCCGAGCTTCTCTATGCCTATCTCCCGAAGTTCTTGATTGTCCACTTAGCTCTGCTCGTCGCCTACTTGATGCGGAAGGCTGCCTCCTTTCTTCTGTTCAGGGAGGCTGTCTGTTTTTCCAACTCCCTACTCACACGAGCAAGTCTATATTGATAGGCTTGTAATTCTTCTGCAGTAGCAGTTGTGGTCATTGGTTCTGAACCATCCATGGCTCTTGCGGCTCTATCCCACGTGCTGCGGGAGCTGAACTCTTTCTCGAGGTGAGGACCCAACGTATTTAGTGCCTAGACCTCTTCTGAGATCAGCGGGATCGACGTATGGGTTTCCCAAATCGTCGAAAGCCTCTGACGTCTCCGGTTCTGCTTGGTTTGTTTCCTCAATTGCATAAACTTGATGATATTTTGAGTGTTGATTTTTGTCAGGATTGGTGACACCATCATAGAGATTGGTGAAGTCCTTTTCAATGATAGCAGATTTGTCGATGAAGTTGAAGCTGTCGCGCTGTCGAGTCGCTGCTTATAACGAGTCCGCAGACGACTCGAAGGACGTGTCGTGAAGATCTTGGCGAGCTTTCCGCTTGCCTTGGTGTTGATGAAGCGTGGCGACGAAAACTCTTCATCGCTCGACGAAAAGTCAGAATCGATCGCTGATAATTCCGACGAGATCGGAACTTCGAGACGATAAGATCCTTCCTTGTTGACGCCAAATCGGAATTCTCCGAACGTCATCACGATGGGCTCCTCCAGATACGCACATGCATCCAAACGGGAGGGCGGGTGAGGAATAAAATCGACTAGATCAGTTTTTTCCTGTTTACCTCGATCCATCGCATTGCTTGCTACCGACGAAGTCGACGATTCTGAACGTGCCATCGAGATCAGATCCTTGTCGCCTCTAATTCCCACAGACGGCGCCAATTGACAAGGGATTAACTTATCAATGCCTACAGATTGTAGACTAGGGTTTTGTTAGAAGTAGAGGGCAAGTAGATCTCGAAGGTTTCAGCCGAAAAGTACTCGGTGATTGTAAAACTAGGGTTCTGTTGATAATAGATTCGATCCTTTCTTTATCCCTCGACTCCCCCTTATATAGGAGGTGGAGCCGAGGATTTCGTAATTGATACGTCTCCAACGTATCGATAATTTCTTATGTTCCATGCTACTTTATTGATGATACCTACATGTTTTATGCACATTATATGTCGTATTTACGCATTTTCTGGAACTAACCTATTAACAAGATGCCGAAGAGCCAGTTGCTGTTTTCTTCTGTTTTTGGTTTCAGAAATCCTAGTAACGAAATATTCTCGGAATTGGACGAAATCAACGCCCGGGTCCTATTTTGCCACGAAGCTCCGAAGACCGAAGAGGAGTCGAAGTGGGGCCACGAGGGGCCGCCACCATAGGCGGCGCGGCCGGGCCTTGGCGCGCTGGCTGTGGTGTGGGCCTCGTGCCGCCTCTTGACCTACCCTTCCGCCTACAAATAGCCTCCGTCGCGAAACCCCCACCGAGAGCCACGATACGGAAAACCTTGCGAGACGCGCCGCCGCGAATCCCATCTCGGGATTCGGGAGATCGCCTCGGCACCCGCCGGAGGAGGATTCATCTCCCGGAGGACTCTACACCGCCATGGTCGCCTCGGAGTGATGAGTGAGTAGTTCACCCCTGGACTATGGGTACATAGCAGTAGCTAGATGGTTGTCTTCTCCTAATTGTGCTTCATTGTTGGATCTTGTGAGCTGCCTAACATGATCAAGATCATCTATCTGTAATACTATATGTTGTGTTTGTCGGGATCCGATGGATAGAGAATACTATGTTATGATGATTATCAATCTATTGTTTATGTGTTGTTTATGATCTTGCATGCTCTCCGTTATTAGTAGAGGCTCTGGCCAAGTTTTTACTCTTAACTCCAAGAGGGAGTATTTATGCTCGATAGTGGGTTCATGCCTTCATTGACACCTGGGACAGTGACAGTTCTAAGGTTGTGATGTGCTGTTGCCACTAGGGATAAAACATTGATTCTATGTCTAAGGATGTAGTTGTCGATTACATTACGCACCATACTTAATGCAATTGTCTGTTGCTTTGCAACTTAATACGAATGGGGTTCGGATGATAACTGAAGGTGGACTTTTTAGGCATAGATGCAGTTGGATGGCGGTCTATGTACTTTGTCGTAATGCCCGGATTAAATCTCACTATATTTATCATATCATGTACATGCATTGTTATGCCCTTCTCTATTTGTCAATTGCCCGACTGTAATTTGTTCACCCAACATGCTTTTATCTTATGGGAGAGACACCTCTAGTGAACTGTGGACCCCGGTCCTATTCTTTACATATCATACAATCTACTGCAATTGTTCTTTACTGTTTTCTTGCAAACAATCATCTTCCACTCGATACGCTTAATCCTTTGTTACAAAGCCGGTGAGATTGACAACCTCACTATTTCGTTGGGGCAAAGTACTTGGGTTGTGTTGTGCAGGTTCCACGTTGGCGCCGGAATCCCTGTTGTTGCGCATCACATTTCGCCACCATCAACCTTCAACGTGCTTCTTGGCTCCTCCTGGTTCGATTAAACCTTGGTTTCTTTCGAGGGAAACTTGCCACTGTGCGCATCATACCTTCCTCTTGGGGTTCCCAACGGACGTGTACATCTACGCGCATCAAGCTCTTTTTCTGGCGCCGTTGCGGGAGATCAAGACACGCTGCAAGGGGAGTCTCCACTTCTCAATCTCTTTACTTTGTTTTTGTCTTGCTTTATTTTATTTACTATTTTGTTTGCTGCACCTAAACAAAACACAAAAAAATTAGTTGCTAGTATTTACTGTCTTGCTCTCTATATCAAAAACACAAAAAAATTAGTTACTTGCATTTACTTTATCTAGTTTGTTTTATTTACTGTTGCTAAAATGAATACCCCTGAAAATACTAAGTTGTGTGACTTCACAAATGCAAATAATAATGATTTCCTATGCACACCTATTGCTCCACCTGCTACTACAGCAGAATTCTTTGAAATTAAACCTGCTTTACTGAACTTGGTTATGAGAGATCAATTTTCTGGTGTTAGTTCTGATGATGCTGCTGCCCATCTTAATAATTTTGTTGAACTTTGTGAAATGCAAAAGTATAAGGATGTAGATGGTGATATTATTAAATTGAAAGTGTTTCCTTTCTCATTAAGAGGAAGAGCTAAAGATTGGTTGCTATCTTTGCCTAAGAATAGTATTGATTCATGGACTAAATGTAAGGATGCTTTTATTGGTAGATATTATCCTCCCGCTAAAATTATATCTTTGAGAAGTAGCATAATGAATTTTAAGCAATTAGATACTGAACATGTTGCTCAAGCATGGGAGAGAATGAAAACTTTGGTAAAGAATTGCCCAACCCATGGACTGACTACTTGGATGATCATCCAAACCTTCTATGCAGGACTAAATTTTTCTTCGCGAATTTATTGGATTCAGCTGCTGGAGGTACCTTTATGTCCATCACATTGGGGGCGGCTACAAAACTTCTTGATGATATGATGATAAATTACTCTGAATGGCACACGGAAAGAGCTCCACAAGGTAAGAAGGTAAATTCTGTTGAAGAAACCTCTTCCTTGAATGATAAGATTGATGTGATTATGTCTATGCTTGTGAATGGTAGATCTAATGTTGATCCTAATAATGTTCCTTTAGCTTCATTGGTTGCTCAAGAAGAAAATGTTGATGTGAATTTCATTAAAAATTAATAATTTCAACAACAATGCTTATAGGAACAACTCTGGTAATAACTATAGGCCATATCCTTCTGCTAATGGTAATGGTTATGGTAATTCTTATGGGAATTCTTACAACAATAATAGGAGTGTACCCTCTGGTCTTGAAGCTATGCTTAAAGAATTTATTAGTACGCAAACTGCTTTTAACAAATCTGTTGAGGAAAAGCTTGATAAAATTGATATTATTGCTTCTAGAGTTGATAGACTTGCCTCTGATGTTAATCTTTTAAAATTGAAAGTTATGCCTAATAATGATATTGATAATATTACTACTACAGCAAATGCCATCCAAGTTAGAATTAATGAGAATATAAGATTAATGGCTGAATTGCGTGCTAGGTGGGATAGAGAAGAAAATGAAAAACTAGCTAAAGAGAATAATGTAGCTAAAGTTTGGACTATTACCACCACTAGTAATGTTAATGCTTCACATGTTGCTGCACCTCCTACTATCAATGGTAAAATAATTGGTGTTGGCAATGTTTCTACTCCTAGTGCAAAGCGAACAAAACTGCTGAAATTGCTAAAACTGCTGAAACTGCTTGTGATAAAACTGCTGAAATTTTTTCCAACCTTGGGAACAATGATCCCATTGCTGTAGCTCATAATGATTTAGATTTTGATGATTGCCACATCTCTGAAGTTATAAAGTTCTTACAAAAACTTGCTAAAAGTCCTAATGCTAGTGCTATAAATTTAGCCTTTACAAAACATATTACAAATGCTCTCATAAAAGCTAGAGAAGAGAAACTAAAACTTGAAACTTCTATTCCTAGAAAGTTAGAAGATGGTTGGGAGCCCATCATTAAAATTAAATTCAATGACTTTGAATGTAATGCTTTATGTGATCTTGGTGCAAGTATTTCTGTTATGCCTAAAAAGATTTATGATATGCTTGACTTGCCACCATTGAAGAATTGTTATTTGGATGTTAATCTTGCCGATAATGTTAAAAAGAAACCTTTGGGGAGGATTGATAATGTGCGCATTACGGTTAACAATAACCTTGTCCCCGTTGATTTTGTTGTCTTGGATATCGAATGCAATGCATCTTGTCCTATTGTGTTGGGAAGACCTTTTCTTCGAACCGTTGGTGGTTATTGATATGAGGGAAGGTAATATTAAATATCAATTTCCTCTCAAGAAAGGTATGGAACACTTCCCTAGAAAGAGAATGAAGTTGCCTTTTGATTCTATTATTAGAACAAGTTATGATGTTGATGCTTCTACTCTTGATGTTACTTGATTTGCACTTTCTGCGCCTAGCTGAAAGGCGTTAAAGAAAAGCGCTTATGGGAGACAACCCATGTTTTTACTACAGTACTTTGTTTTATATTTGAGTCTTGGAAGTTGTTTACTACTGTAGAAACCTCTCCTTATCATGTTTTTGTGCCAAGTAAAGTTTCTATGTCAAAGTTGATGTTATATTTGGGATCGCTGCGCAGAAACAGCATTGCTGTCTGTCACGAATCTGGGCACAGGTCTCTGTAGAAAATTCGAAAAAATCTGCCAATTTACGATCGTGATCCTCAGATATGTACGCAACTTTCATTAGTTTTTTGTTTTTCCATTTGAGCAAGTCTGGTGCCATCTTAAAATTCGTCTTTACGGACTGTTCTGTTTTGACAGATTCTGCCTTTTATTTCGCATTGCCTCTTTTGCTATGTTGGATTCATTTCTTTGATCCATTAATGTCCAGTAGCTTTATGCAATGTCCAGAAGTGTAAAGAATGATTGTGTCACCTCTGAATGTGTGAATTATTAATTGTGCACTAACCCTCTAATGAGTTTGCTTGAAGTTTGGTGTGAAGGAAGTTTTCAAGGGTTAAGAGAGGAGTATGATATACTATGATCAAGAGGAGTGAAAGCTCTAAGCTTGTGGATGCCCCCGTGGTTCACCCCTGCATATTTTAAGAAGACTCAAGCGTCTAAGCTTGGGGATGCCCAAGGCATCCCTTCTTCATCGACAACATCATCGGGTTCCTCCCCTGAAACTATATTTTTATTCAGTCACATCTTGTGTTCTTTACTTGGAGCTTGTTTGTTTTTGTTTTTGTTTTTGTTTGAATAAAATGGATCCTAGCATTCTTGTGTGGGAGAGAGACACGCTCCGCTGTTGCATATGGACAAATATGTTCTTAGGCTTTACTCATAATGTTCAAGGCGAAGTTTCTTCTTCGTTAAATTGTTATATGGTTGGAATTGGAAAATGCTACATGTAGTAATTCTAAAATGTCTTGGATAATGTGATACTTGGCAATTGTTGTGCTCATGTTTAAGCTCTTGCATCATATGCTTTGCACCTATTAATGAAGAAATACATAGAGCTTGCTAAAATTTGATTTGCATATTTGGTCTCTCTAAGGTCTAGATAATATCTAGTATTGAGTTTTGAACAACAAGGAAGACGGTGTAGAGTCTTATAATGTTTACAACATGTCTTTTATGTGAGTTTTGCTGCACCGGTTCATCCTTGAGTTTGCTTCAAATAACCTTGCTAGCCTAAACCTTGTATCGAGAGGGAATACTTCTCATGCATCCAAAATCCTTGAGCCAACCACTATGCCATTTGTGTCCACCATACCTACCTACTACATGGTATTTCTCCGCCATTCCAAAGTAAATTGCTTGAGTGCTACCTTTAAAATTCCATCATTCACCTTTGCAATATATAACTCATGGGACAAAATAGCCTTAAAAACTATCGTAGTATTGAATATGTACTTATGCACTTTATCTTTTATTAAGTTGCTTGTTGTGCGATAACCATGCTTCTGGGGAACGCCATCAACTATTGTTGAATATCATGTGAGTTGCTATGCATGTCCGTCTTGTCTGAAGGATCTATCACCTTAGTGGTTGGAGCATGCAAAATTGTTAGAGAAGAACATTGGGCCGCTAACTAAAGCCATGAATCATGGTTGAAGTTTCAGTTTTGGACATATATCCTCAATCTCATATGAGAATAATAATTGTTGCTACATGCTTATGCATTTAAGAGGAGTCCATTATCTGTTGTCCATGTTGTCCCGGTATGGATGTCTAAGTTGAGAATAATCAAAAGCGAGAAATCCAAAATGCGAGTTTTCTCCTTAGACCTTTGTACAGGCGGCATGGAGGTACCCCTTTGTGACACTTGGTTGTAACATGGCATGCAAAGATCCGGTAGTCCAAGCTAAGTAGGACAAGGTGCGAGCACTATTAGTATACTATGCATGAGGCTTGCAACTTGTAAGATATAATTTACATAACTCATATGCTTTATTACTACCGTTGACAAAATTGTTTCATGTTTTCAAAATAAAAGCTCTAGCACAAATACAACAATCGATGCTTTCCTCTTTGAAGGACCATTCTTTTACTTTTATTGTTGAGTCAGTTTACCTATCTCTCCACCTTAAGAAGCAAACACTTGTGTGAACTGTGCATTGATTCCTACATACTTGCATATTGCACTTGTTATATTACTTTATGTTGACAATATCCATGAGATATACATGTTATAAGTTGAGAGCAACCGCTGAAACTTAATCTTCCTTTGTGTTGCTTCAACACCTTTACTTTGATTTATTGCTTTATGAGTTAACTCTTATGCAAGACTTATTGATGCTTGTCTTGAAGTACTATTCATGAAAAGTCTTTGCTTTATGATTCAGTTGTTTACTCATGTCATTACCACCCGGATTTTTAAGTCAGGATGCCTATTATATCATTCATCGCAATCCCAGGAATATTGTTGTTGCGAGATATAATAGCTAAGTATCACAGTCATCATTTATTACAACTCATAGTCTTACAACTTGAATCACATGACCTATTACACAATGGTTGGGCTTTCCATTCACAGTCTTGATTTTGGCGGGGTCGACGGCAATTCCTCCTGCAGACAAGATATGTCCCAGGAATCCTACTTCCTTCAGCCAAAATTCACATTTGCTGAACTTAGCATACAACTTATGCTCTCTAAGGGTCTCCAGGACAGCTTCTAGGTGTTGCTCATGTTCTTCCTCGGACTTGGAGTAGATTAGGATGTCATCGATGAAAACGACAACAAACTTATCCAGAAAGTTCATGAAGATCTTATTCATGAGATTCATGAAATAAGCGGGGGCATTGGTCAATCCAAAAGACATGACATTGTACTCGTACAATCCATATCTGGTGGTGAAGGCAGTTTTGGGAATGTCGATGCACGAATCTTCAGCTGGTGGTATCCAGTCCTGAGGTCAATCTTCGAGAATACTACGGCACCGGTCAGCTGGTCAAACAGGTCTTCTATCTTGGGCAAGGGGTATTTGTTCTTGATGGTGACATCGTTAAGCTTACGATAGTACATAAACGACTGGCACCATCCTTCTTATCCACAAACAACACTGGGGATCTCCATGGTGACGCACTTGGTCGGATCAGACCTTTGGCTAACAGTTCATCCAGTTGCTTCTTCAGCTCCACGAGCTCTGCTGGGTTCATGCTATAGGCTCTCTGGGCTATAGGTCCGGTTCCAGGAATTAACTTGATGATGAACTCGATATCCCGATCTGGGGGCATAGGGTAAACCTTCAGAACACATCGGGATATCGACAAAGCGACCACTGATCGATCCAAAGTTGGCTTGGTTAAACTCTGGTTGCAGGTAAATTTTCTGGGTAGCAGTTCAGAGACATGCTCTACTATAATACCAGTGCTACTGGTCATGGTGATGGCTTTCTTTGCACAGTCAATCATTCCATGATGCTTGGCCATCCAATCCATACCTAGCACTACCTCCAAACCTTTGGTTCCCAGAATTATCAGATTGGCATAGAATTCTACTTCATGTATTTTGATGGGTACATTTTTACAGAATTTTCTGGCTTTAGTGGTTGATCCGGGGATTTGAACTATCATGACATGTTTCAAGCTGATAGGTTGAATTTTACTTGTTGATGCAAAGTCTTCAGTGACAAAAGAATGAGATGCTCCGGAATCAAACAACACTCTGGCAGGTACTGAGTTGACAGGAAACATACCCAAAACAACATCCGGTGCTTCCTGGGCTTCTTCTGCCTCCATGTGAAAGAGACGGCCGTTGCGGTTATTGGGGTTGTTGGGGGCGAACTTCTTTCCGGTAGAGACGCGGCGTTGCTGCTGAACAGGTGCAGGGGTGTTGCCGGCGAGCTTGGCAAGCCTCTTGGGGCACTCGTTGGAGTAGTGTCCCACTACACCGCACTCATAACAAGTGATAGTGGACTTGTCCTTGTTGGCGACCGGGATGGCGTTGCTCCCAGTCCTTGGAGCGGTGTTGGTGTTGCTGTTATTGGTATTGGGGGCTCGCATTGGCGCGCGGTTGAAGTTGTTGGTGTTGTTCTGGTAGTTGTGGTTGTTGTGGTGGCCTCCTGGCCTGGGGTTTCCTCCACTCGGTGGAATCCGGGGCGTGAAGTCCGCATCAGGGCTTAGTGTTTCGGGGGCAAAACCTCCGCTTGAGTGGGGCGATACTTTGGAGTATTGCTGGGCCCACTCTGGTGCATCATGCGGCGTTTGCGGTTTTCATTGGCTTGGTTCAACTTGCCCTCCATCTGGATGGCGGAGTCAACAAGGGCTTCAAGGTCTGCAAAGGGGATGTTGACTAGGACCGTCTGCATCTCATCATGCAGTCCATTCAAGAATCTCTCTTGCCTCTTCTCGTGGTGTCGGTCTCATCGGGCGTACCTTGACAGGGTAAGGAACCTGTCGCGGTATTCTACCACCGTCATCCTTCCTTGCTTCAGTTCGCGGAATTCATCCCGCATCTTCTTGATGAGACCCGGGGGCACATGGTACTTGCTGAACTTGAGCTTGAAATCTGCCCAAGTCATGACTTGACCTCCGTTCATGGCACGGGTGCTGGTCCACCAGGCTCGGGCTGGTCCGGCAAGGTAGTGGGTTGCAAACAGGACCTTCTCATTGGCTTCGACTCCGGCGACTTCCAAGTTGTTCTCCATAGTCTGAAGCCAGTCGTCGGCGTCGAGGGGTTCTTCGGTCTTGCTAAACACCGGAGGATTGGTGTTCTGGAAGTTCTTGAGTTTGGATCCGGGGTGATCATGATTCCCATGGCCTTGATGAGCAAGGTTTTGCAGTGCTGCTATGTTGGCTTGACGTTCAGCTCTTTCAGTCTCCCTGTCTTGAAGCAGGGTTTGCAGCAGTTGCATCATGGCATCGTTGTTGTTGCGATTGGGAGGGGCCATCTGAATATATAGAAGATTATAAGATAAGAGGGAATTGTCTAAGGTTTATTTTGGGTGAGTTTAAAAACTTGTAAAACTTGAATGCTTTTGATGACAAACACACATTCATTCATTCCACATAACACATTACAAACTAACATACCATTCTTCCATGGTTTTAAGAACCATTTCTCAGACTACGATACAAGGGATGGAAAACACACTCATACCCAGGGTTTTAAGAACCCTTCATGCTACGATACACGGGACGGGATACAACTCACACCTACATACGTGATCAAGTGCGGCTACCCTCATCCTCAATGTCGATGGGAACGACATCATCAGGTCCTGGCTCCAGGAACGCGTAGTCCTCCTCCTCAGTGAACTCGTCCTCCTCGAAGTCGTCGTCGTCACTCAGGAAGGCGTCCTCCCTGAAGATCGATACCGACCTCGTCTTCCTCTATCTCCATCAGCTGTTCCTCCTGAGCCTTGACGGTGGCCTCAAGTGATGCTATCTGTGCGCGAAGGCGCGTAATGGTGACATCCTTCTTCGCGCACTTCAGGCGAAGCTTGTTGCGGTCCCTGGACAGCTGCTTGATGGCATCACCATGCGTGATCAGTGCGAGGTGAGTCTGGTTCGCGTACGCACGGGAGTTGTCTAACTCCTTCTGAGTGTGGTACAGCATGTAGTCCAGATGCTCAGCATGGTGCCTCAGCTGTGGGTGCGACTGCAGCTCCATAGGCACACCCATAGCATCACGCCTCACGAGGTGTGCATAGCGGGACGCAAGTATGCGCACCACGTTCTGTCCACAGAGGCGTGCAAGTCCCTCCTGAAGGCCACGTGCAAGACCATCGAGCCAGTTGCTCTCGCGGAAGGAGAAGAGGATCCTCTCCGAGGTGGGAGGCTCCAGCTTGCCCCTTAGGTCGGCGGTGATGATCCACTGCAACTCGCCTCCGACTTGGTCGTTCACCTGGATCCCGTGGAACTCCGGGTGAGGACGTCCAAGGAAGTCAGAGAGCGCGTTGAGGTCGTGCTCAAAGATCAAGTCTCCACCATTCCCAAGCTGGTAGAACTTGGTGTTGAGGGGTTCATTCGGCTCCATCTGAAAGTGAAATGGAGGAGTAAATTAGTGAGTGATTAAGTGTGGCAAACTTTTAAGTATATTTAAACAAGAAAGAGCATGATTTCACCAAGTTTTGGAAAAAGCCTCAAAGACAAGAGTATGGTAAGTTTTCACAAATATTTGCTTCATTTTGATTTCAAAGTTAAGTTTTTATGAACGCCCATTCTAACTAAGGTTTTCTAAGGTCAAACAATGGCTCTGATACCAACTTGTCAACACCCGGATTTTTAAGTCCGGATGCCTATTATATCATTCATCGCAATCCCAGGAATATTGTTGTTGCGAGATATAATAGCTAAGTATCACAATCATCATTTATTACAACTCATAAAGTCTTACAACTTGAATCACATGATCCATATTACACAAATAGTTGATCTATTGATCAACGAACAAACACAAGTTCAATGCGGAAGCGTAAAGATAAAGGGACTCTGTAGTCCACAGGCCAACGCTTGACGTCAGAAAGCTCCTAGTTATCATAGGCGTCCTGCTGATCATCCTCGCGGTAGTTCTGTTCATCATCGTACTCTGGCCATTTGAATAGCCAGGGACAAAGCCGTAAGTACTTCAAGTACTTGCAAACTAATACCAATGTAAAATGCTAACTCTTGGAGTTAAACTCTATTTTAACTTGCATAAGCCATATTTTAGTTCATAAGTAGTGGATCATGTACTAACTAGTCAAGTGGGAACATTAGTGTCATTCCCACACAAGGGTTGCCATTCTAACAAGTCACCAAGTCACAATTCATATTCACTACAGTTTTAAAAAGACTGACACGGGAAATTGTATGGCCCTTCCAATCGTCCGTAACCGTGGACACGGCTATTCGAATAGATTGACACTCTGCAGAGGTTGCACACTTGTGCCACAACATTTGATTTCATCCGTCGGAATAACTCCGAGTCACCGTAACACAGTACGCGGATCATCAACCCTAACCTTTCACTTACACCTCTTAGTATGAGCACCTCTCCCCATGAGCTTGGCCTCCCAGTGAAAACCAACTGTTAACCTGGGAACTGCACAGGGCTTGGCCGTACAATTTCACCTCAATTCACATCTTTCTCAACAACGGAGGCAGCCTCGGCATAACCCCTATGATGTGTGTTCAGAGGGAACCCATACTAAGATGTATAAACTTCCAGTTAAGCCCTACCCATAATCAGGTATTGTGGGGGTACTTGAAATTGGAAAGGTATCGCATTCAAACCAATATCAGGGTTTTATCAAAAATCACTATCTTCTCTTGTTCACATTCAACTTCAAAACCTTCAATGGAATGCTTCATCATTCCAAGGTTTCAATTTCATCAAGTCATATGTTCCCATCTAGAGTAGTCAAAGTTTTAGTATTTTAGCACTAGCACTAATCATGAGGGGTGCTACATTGCTTTGCTCTCTAGAAGGCTAACTTTACTAATCTACTAATCTGGTTCTCTAGACCAATTTTAATCCATCTTTTGAAAACACAACAAGTAAAACTTGTATGGTGTAAATATAAACTAGGCTTGTATGAAGAAAGGTAAGAATCATGGTGCCTTGCTCAAGGAGAGCTTTGCACTTTACAAGAGTATTATCTTGCCTTGGTAGTTCTCTAGGTTTTCTTCTTCCTCTTCTTGGTAGAATTCTCCTTCCTCTTGGTAATTTCCGGTGCTAGCGTCTAAATTTAAATACAAGGTATAATCACTAAACAAACTCAAAGTCTATGCTAAGCACATCATTATCTCACACAAACTATGCTAAGCACACTCATAAAATAGTTAGGTGCATTGGTTTTCTTTATTGAAGAAAGTAAATTCCTCTCATTACATATGTAATTAACAATTCCTATTTAGTTCTTGAGAAAATAATTTCCTCTCATTGAAATCTTCTTAAGATTTAACTTCTCAAATAATCATATATGAATTCATATTGACCTAAGTCAAACATTCATTATCATTATTTGAGAAAATGATTTAAATGAGATAAATCACCTCATACTATTTTATAATTCCTCAAATGATTTAAATCTCCAAATATTCATATAGGAGTGTTTGGACCAGGGGTGCAAACATCTCATGAACTCATTTGGGACAAGATTTAAATGAAGGGAAATCCTCCATATGATTTACATAATAATTTTGGGACAATATCACTTACTAAACTAGCCATATTGTCCATTAATTAATCTAGGGCATGATCATGCAAAGTGACCACACCATTTTATTGCATAATCAATTAGTGTAAGTCAATTGTGAGCTATAGGAGTTGGAATTATTCAAATATCTATTTTGGTTGATTTTTAATAATTATTCTAAGGCAGAAAAGTCCCTGCCTTGTTTATTTTTCCATTTTAATTCTATAATAGATCTAGGGTTCAAACCAGTGGCATTGTGTAGATAATTTCCTAAGCTTTCTAAATATATAAAATTTGTTAAATTTGGCCAAGCCAAACAGATTCTATGAATTTTCAAAGTTGGGTCCAGTATTGAATTCAAACTAAATTTATTAAACTAGATTTGAATTAAACGGGCTGGCGGGAAAACTAACTGGGCCCAAATGTTTAAAACGGCCCAAGGCCAGCCCACCACGCATCTGTGCACGCGCGGGCCGCCTGACAGTGGGCTCCACCCGTCAGCGACGTTTAAACGCCGAAACGGTACCGATCAATGAGAGGCGTTGGATTAGAAGGGGATCGGAGGGCCGTGGTTCGTCGTCGTCTCCGACGAGAGAGACTCACCGGCGCGGCGGCAGTAGGGGGTCGGAGAGCGCGTCGGAGCTCCGGCGAGCGGCGGCGGTGTTCCGTTCGAGGTTGTCGAGGACGAGGAAGCAGCCTGTAGCAGTGGCGTCGTCAGGGGCGGCCTGGATCGACGGCGATTGCTGCAGAGCTTCCGCGGCTCCGATCTTCCGATTGAGCTTGCTCCGGCGACGATTGAGGTGGCTAACGGTGCTGGGCGAAGCGGTGGTGAGAGGTGGTCATGGTGGTGTGCTTGGATCGTCGAGGGGAGGCCTCCTTTTATAGGCGCGTGAGGGTGCCGTGGGTGCTGCGGCAAGTCGACAAGGGCGCGGCCTCTCCGGTGGGCTAGAGGGCTAGGCGACGACGCCGTCGTGTTCACGACGTCATGGCGATGCTAGGAGCGTGAACGGCGCGGCAAGGGGGTGCCTAGGGTGGTCGGGTCCGTGCGCGTACTGGCGCGGCCGTGGCGGGCGCGCTTGTCCTCTCCGGCGACGGTAGGGGCTAGGGGGTGACGCGAGCATGTCCGGCGAGCTCCGCGTGGCGCGACGAGTACCAGGGCGAGCGGAGCGGGTCGGGGTACGGCGAGGTACGGCGAGCGCCGCGTGGCCGTGTCGCGCGCGTCCGTGCACGGCGACGTCACCATGCCGCTCGCGGCGCGCCAGGGACGTCGTGGGCGCGCGTCGTCCGGGGCGTGTCGGCTTCCTCGCGACCAGGGGCGGGTACAGGCGATCTCCGGCGATCGTGGGCGACGCGTTGGACACGGTGGCCGTGCAGATCGTGGAGAGAAAAGGGGGGTTGCATGTCGAGGGGCGACGTGGCCGGCATGGCCATGGCCGGCCATGTTCTGGTCGTGTCCATGGTGTGTTTTTGCATGGGCTAGGTAGAGGGAGGTCCAAGGAACTGGATTGAGCCAAGAAATGGTCAAGGAGTGGTCTGGTTTGATCAATTTCGAAAATGGGGTGATCTTGTTTTTAATAAAAAGTCTCTACTTTGCTTGATCCTATCTCTTGATCCAAGATGAATTTGGGGTGGTGCCCTTTACAAAAGTTGTTCATCTTGTTGTGTACTTGGATGACATGCAAAGAATTGGATTTGTTTAGTTTAGAAATTTTGAAATAGAGAGGCTCAAAGTGGTGACCAGAATATAAAAGTCAAAAATGACCATTATCTCATGTGATCATATTTTAATTCTTGGCTTTGATTTAATTGGGGTTTCTTTGATTCTCAAAGTTGTAATAACTATTTAATAACATATTACAACTAATGGTGAAGACTAATTGGGTCTAGGGTCAAAGTTTGTAAAAATATCACATGCCATATGTTAGGGTTTTTAGGGTTTTATTCTTATTTGATTTCTTTCTCTTTTTAATTTATTTGTTTGGTGATCATCATTTGATCACTCTAGGGTTGTGGAGTTCATCACATACACAAAATAACACTCATCATGGCATATCACTCAAAATGCACAAGTCCTATGCAGGGCACTATATGAAATTTGAAAAGTTTTTTGTTGGTTCTCAAATTTGGATAATTGGATTTGTTCTTCTTCCTTTATTTGAAATTTGAGATGTTACAAACCCTTCCCCCTTACAAAAGATCTCGTCCCGAGATCTAAAAGAAACAAGTCTAGGTACTAAAGAGATCTGGGTACTCCTTCTTCATATCTTCTTCCCGCTCCCAAGTGGCTTCATCTTCGGTATGATTGCTCCACTGTATCTTCAGAAACTTGATGCTTCGGGTGCGGGTGGTTCTGTATGCTTCTTCCAAGATGCGAATCGGCACTTCGCGGTATGTAAGGTCGTGATTGATATCCACCGAACGGTGATCGATGTTCTTGAATACCTCGGTCTTCTCTGGGACTTCTAAGCACTTCCGGAGGAGTGAGATGTGGAACACGTTGTGCACAGCCGCCATTTCTTCCGGTAGTTCTAGTTGATAGGAGACTTCTCCTCGGCGGCTGAGAACTTTGAAGGGTCCGACATACCGGGGTGCAAGCTTCCCTTTGAGTTGAAAACGTTGCATTCCTTTCAGGGGGGACACTTTGAGATAGACAAAATCTCCGATCTCAAAGGTCATCTCTCGGCGTCTCTTGTCGGCGTAACTCTTCTGTCGGGACTGAGCTGTCTTGAGGTACTCTCGGATCTTGTGTACCTTCTCTTCTGCTTCTCGAAGCACATCAGGTCCAAAGACTTGGCTCTCTCCGACCTCGGACCAATTCAGGGGGGTACGGCATTTCCTTCCGTACAGTGCTTCAAAGGGTGCCATCGTGCTGGCTTGGTAGCTGTTGTTGTAAGAGAATTCTGCGTATGGCAGACAGTCCTCCCACTTGGATCCATATTCCAGGACGCATGCTCTCAGCATGTCCTCCAATATCTGGTTGACTCTCTCGGTCTGTCCATCAGTCTGCGGGTGATAGGCGGTGCTGAAATTCAGACGGGTTCCTAGTCCCTCATGCACCTTCTGCCAGAATCTTGAGGTGAATTGTGAACCTCTGTCTGACACAATGGACTTTGGTGTTCCGTGTAGAGCGACTATTCTGGAGATGTACAGCTCAGCTAACTTTGGGCCTTGGTAGGTAGTCTTGACAGCGATGAAGTGGGCTACCTTGGTCAATCTATCAACAACTACCCAGATGGAATCATTTCCTTTGCTGGATTTAGGCAGGCCGTGATAAAGTCCATCCTACGAATCCCACTTCCATTCGGAATTTGTAGTGGCTGCGATCTGCGGGTCGGCGATGTTCGGCCTTGACTCGGGAGATATCACACTTGGCGATGTAGCTTCCGATCTCCCTCTTCATTCCATGCCACCCGAACTGTTCCTTCAAGTCCGATACATCTTGGTACCTCCGGGTGGATAGAGTATAAAGTGTCATGGGCTTCTTTCAGAATAACTTGCTTCAACTCCGAGTCTGACGGTACACACAGGTGTCCGTTGTACCAAAGAACTCCTTCTTCATCTATGGTGAATCCTGGTGCTTTCCCGCAGCTATCTGCTTCTTGATTCCGTCAATGCTGGCATTGCCCTCTGGGCTTCCTTGATCGACCAACCAAGGTGGGTTGTAGCTCCATACGGCTAGAAATCCTTTACTGACTAACTCC
The DNA here is from genome assembly GCA_030979885.1 of Lolium multiflorum. Classification (NCBI taxonomy): domain Eukaryota; kingdom Viridiplantae; phylum Streptophyta; class Magnoliopsida; order Poales; family Poaceae; genus Lolium; species Lolium multiflorum. Next base: position 173,958,898 of record CM061748.1, on the reverse strand, counting down.
ATTCTAAACTGCTCAAACTCCTGATATAAGCTGGGTTGTTCCTCGGCTATCATTGAGTTTAGCTGACATGGCAGTCTACTCAACGCATCCGCTACCACATTGGCCTTGCCGGGGTGATAGTGGATCTCCATATCATAGTCCTTGATCAACTCCAACCATCTCCGTTGCCTCATATTCAGCTCCTTCTGGGTGAAGATATACTTCAGGCTCTTGTGATCAGAATAGATCTCGCAGCGATTACCCATGAGGTAATGACGCCACACCTTCAGTGCTAGAACTACGGCTGCGAGTTCAAGGTCATGGGTTGGATAATTCTGCTCATGCTGCTTCAATTGCCGGGACAGATAAGATATCACTTTTCCTTCTTGCATCAGCACACATCCAAGACCAATCTTGGATGCATCGCAGTAAACGTCAAAGGGTTTGGTGATATCCGGCATGATCAGGATTGGGGCTGTGGTCAGTCTAAGCTTGAGTTGTTGAAAACTCTCTTCACATTTGTCCGTCCATTCGAACTTCTTGTCCTTCTTCAACAACTGGGTCATTGGTCGAGCGATGCTCGAAAAGCCTTCTACAAATCTGCGGTAGTATCCGGCTAATCCAAGAAAAGCGCGGACCTCGGTGCAGGTGGTCGGGGCTTTCCATTTGCACGTCTTGATTTTGGCGGGGTCGACGGCAATTCCTCCTGCAGACAGGATATGTCCCAGGAATCCGACTTCCTTCAGCCAAAATTCACATTTGCTGAACTTAGCATACAACTTATGCTCTCTAAGGGTCTCCAGGACAGCTTCTAGGTGTTGCTCATGTTCTTCCTCGGACTTGGAGTAGATTAGGATGTCATCGATGAAAACGACAACAAACTTATCCCAGAAAGTTCATGAAGATCTTATTCATGAGATTCATGAAATAAGCAGGGGCATTGGTCAATCCAAAAGACATTACATTGTACTCGTACAATCCATATCTGGTGGTGAAGGCAGTTTTGGGAATGTCTGATGCACGAATCTTCAGCTGGTGGTATCCAGTCCTGAGGTCAATCTTCGAGAATACTACGACACCGGTTGGTCAAACAGGTCTTCTATCTTGGGCAAGGGGTATTTGTTCTTGATGGTGACATCGTTAAGCTTACGATAGTCCGTACACAAACGACTGGCACCATCCTTCTTATCCACAAACAACACTGGGGATCTCCATGGTGACGCACTTGGTCGGATCAGACCTTTGGCTAACAGTTCATCCAGTTGCTTCTTCACTCCACGAGCTCTGTTGGGTTCATGCTATAGGCTCTGGGCTATAGGTCCGGTTCGAATTAACTCGATGATGAACTCGATATCCGATGGGCATAGGGTAAACCGGGAACACATCAGGATATCGACAAGCGACCCGATCGATCCAAAGTTGGCTTGGTTAAACTCTGGTTGGGTAAATTTTCTGGGTAGCAGTTCGAGACATGCTCTACTATATTACCGTGCTACTGGTCATGGTGATGGCTTTCTTTGCACAATCAATCATTCCATGATGCTTGGCCATCCAATCCATACCTAGCACTACCTCCAAACCTTTGGTTCCCAGAATTATCAGATTGGCATAGAATTCTACTTCATGTATTTTGATGGGTACATTTTTACAGAATTTTCTGGCTTTAGTGGTTGATCCGGGGATTTGAACTATCATGACATGTTTCAAGCTGATAGGTTGAATTTTACTTGTTGATGCAAAGTCTTCAGTGACAAAAGAATGAGATGCTCGGAATCAAACAACACTCTGGCAGGTACTGAGTTGACAGGAAACATACCCAAAACAACATCCGGTGCTTCCTGGGCTTCTGCCTCCATGTGAAAGAGACGGCCGTTGCGGTTATTGGGGTTGTTGGGGGCGAACTTCTTTCCGGTAGAGACGCGGCGTTGCTGCTGAACAGGTGCAGGGGTGTTGCCGGCGAGCTTGGCAAGCCTCTTGGGGCACTCGTTGGAGTAGTGTCCCACTACACCGCACTCATAACAAGTGATAGTGGACTTGTCCTTGTTGGCGACCGGGATGGCGTTGCTCCCAGTCCTTGGAGCGGTGTTGGTGTTGCTGTTATTGGTATTGGGGGCTCGCATTGGCGCGCGGTTGAAGTTGTTGGTGTTGTTCTGGTAGTGGTGATGGTTGTTGTGGTGGCCTCCTGGCCTGGGGTTTCCTCCACTCCGGTTCTGGAATCCGGGGCGTGAAGTCTGCATCTGGGGCTTAGTGTTTCTGGGGGCAAAACCTCCGCTTGAGCTGGGGCGATACTTTGGAGTATTGCTGGGCCCACTCTGGTGCATCATGCGGCGTTTGCGGTTTTCATTGGCTTGGTTCAACTTGCCCTCCATCTGGATGGCGGAGTCAACAAGGGCTTCAAGGTCTGCAAAGGGGATGTTGACTAGGACCGTCTGCATCTCATCATGCAGTCCATTCAAGAATCTCTCTTGCCTCTTCTCAGTAGTGTCGGTCTCATCGGGCGTACCTTGACAGGGTAAGGAACCTGTCGCGGTATTCTACCACCGTCATCCTTCCTTGCTTCAGTTCGCGGAATTCATCCCGCATCTTCTTGATGAGACCCGGGGGCACATGGTACTTGCTGAACTTGAGCTTGAAATCTGCCCAAGTCATGACTTGACCTCCGTTCATGGCACGGGTGCTGGTCCACCAGGCTCGGGCTGGTCCGGCAAGGTAGTGGGTTGCAAACAGGACCTTCTCATTGGCTTCGACTCCGGCGACTTCCAAGTTGTTCTCCATAGTCTGAAGCCGTCGGCGTCGAGGGGTTCTTCGGTCTTGCTAAACACCGGAGGATTGGTGTTCTGGAAGTTCTTGAGTTTGGATCCGGGGTGATCATGATTCCCATGGCCTTGATGAGCAAGGTTTTGCAGTGCTGCTATGTTGGCTTGACGTTCAGCTCTTTCCGTCTCCCTGTCTTGAAGCAGGGTTTGCAGCAGTTGCATCATGGCATCGTTGTTGTTGCGATTGGGAGGGGCCATCTGAATATATAGAAGATTATAAGATAAGAGGGAATTGTCTAAGGTTTATTTTGGGTGAGTTTAAAAACTTGTAAAACTTGAATGCTTTTGATGACAAACACACATTCATTCATTCCACATAACACATTACAAACTAACATACCATTCTTCCATGGTTTTAAGAACCATTTCTCAGACTACGATACAAGGGATGGAAAACACACTCATACCCAGGGTTTTAAGAACCCTTCATGCTACGATACATGGGACGGGATACAACTCACACCTACATACGTGATCAAGTGCGGCTACCCTCATCCTCAATGTCGATGGGAACGACATCATCAGGTCCTGGCTCCAGGAACGCGTAGTCCTCCTCCTCAGTGAACTCGTCCTCCTCGAAGTCGTCGTCGTCACTCAGGAAGGCGCCTCCTCCCTGAAGATCGATACCGACCTCGTCTTCCTCTATCTCCATCAGCTGTTCCTCCTGAGCCTTGACTGTGGCCTCAAGTGATGCTATCTGTGCGCGAAGGCGCGTAATGGTGACATCCTTCTTCGCGCACTTCAGGCGAAGCTTGTTGCGGTCCCTAGACAGCTGCTTGATGGCATCACCATGCGTGATCAGTGCGAGGTGAGTCTGGTTCGCGTACGCACAGGAGTTGTCTAACTCCTTCTGGGTGTGGTACAGCATGTAGTCCAGATGCTCAGCATGGTGCCTCAGTTGTGGGTGCGACTGCAGCTCCATAGGCACACCCATAGCATCACGCCTCACGAGGTGTGCATAGCGGGACGCAAGTATGCGCACCACGTTCTGTCAGAGGCGTGCAAGTCCCTCCTGAAGGCCACGTGCAAGACCATCGAGCCAGTTGCTCTCGCGGAAGGAGAAGAGGATCCTCTCCGAGGTGGGAGGCTCCAGCTTGCCCCTTAGGTCGGCGGTGATGATCCACTGCAACTCGCCTCCGACTTGGTCGTTCACCTGGATCCCGTGGAACTCCGGGTGAGGACGTCCAAGGAAGTCAGAGAGCGCGTTGAGGTCGTGCTCAAAGATCAAGTCTCCACCATTCCCAAGCTGGTAGAACTTTGTGTTGAGGGGTTCATTCGGCTCCATCTGAAAGTGAAATGGAGGAGTAAATTAGTGAGTGATTAAGTGTGGCAAACATTTAAGTATATTTAAACAAGAAAGAGCATGATTTCACCAAGTTTTGGAAAAAGCCTCAAAGACAAGAGTATGGTAAGTTTTCACAAATATTTGCTTCATTTTGATTTCAAAGTTAAGTTTTTATGAACGCCCATTCTAACTAAGGTTTTCTAAGGTCAAACAATGGCTCTGATACCAACTTGTCAACACCCGGATTTTTAAGTCCGGATGCCTATTATATCATTCATCGCAATCCCAGGAATATTGTTGTTGCGAGATATAATAGCTAAGTATCACAATCATCATTTATTACAACTCATAAAGTCTTACAACTTGAATCACATGATCCATATTACACAAATAGTTGATCTATTGATCAACGAACAAACACAAGTTCAATGCGGAAGCGTAAAGATAAAGGGACTCTGTAGTCCACAGGCCAACGCTTGACGTCAGAAAGCTCCTAGTTATCATAGGCGTCCTGCTGATCATCCTCGCGGTAGTTCTGTTCATCATCGTACTCTGGCCATTTGAATAGCCAGGGACAAAGCCGTAAGTACTTCAAGTACTTGCAAACTAATACCAATGTAAAATGCTAACTCTTGGAGTTAAACTCTATTTTAACTTGCATAAGCCATATTTTTGTTCATAAGTAGTGGATCATGTACTAACTAGTCAAGTGGGAACATTAGTGTCATTCCCACACAAGGGTTGCCATTCTAACAAGTCACCAAGTCACAATTCATATTCACGACAGTTTTTAAAAGACTGACACTGGAAACTGTATGGCCCTTCCAATCATGTAAGTGGACACGGCTATTCGAATAGATTGACACTCTGCAGAGGTTGCACACTTGTGCCACAACATTTGATTTCATCCGTCGGAATAACTCCGAGTCACCGTAACACAGTACGCGGATCATCAACCCTAACCTTTCACTTACACCTCTTAGTATGAGCACCTCTCCCCATGAGCTTGGCCTCCCAGTGAAAACCAAGCGTTTACCTAGGAACTGGGGCTTGGCCGTACAATTTCACCTCAATTCACATCTTTCTCAACAACGGAGGCAGCCTCGGCATAACCCCTATGATGTGTGTTCAGAGGGAACCCATACTAAGATGTATAAACTTCCAGTTAAGCCCTACCCATAATCAGGTATTGTGGGGGTACTTGAAATTGGAAAGGTATCGCATTCAAACCAATATCAGGTTTTATCAAAAATCACTATCTTCTCTTGTTCACATTCAACTTCAAAACCTTCAATGGAATGCTTCATCATTCCAAGGTTTCAATTTCATCAAGTCATATGTTCCCATCTAGAGTAGTCAAAGTTTTAGTATTTTAGCACTAGCACTAATCATGAGGGGTGCTACATTGCTTTGCTCTCTAGAAGGCTAACTTTACTAATCTACTAATCTGGTTCTCTAGACCAATTTTAATCCATCTTTTGAAAACACAACAAGTAAAACTTGTATGGTGTAAATATAAACTAGGCTTGTATGAAGAAAGGTAAGAATCATGGTGCCTTGCTCAAGGAGAGCTTTGCACTTTACAAGAGTATTATCTTGCCTTGGTAGTTCTCTAGGTTTTCTTCTTCCTCTTCTTGGTAGAATTCTCCTTCCTCTTGGTAATTTCCGGTGCTAGCGTCTAAATTTAAATACAAGGTATAATCACTAAACAAACTCAAAGTCTATGCTAAGCACATCATTATCTCACACAAACTATGCTAAGCACACTCATAAAATAGTTAGGTGCATTGGTTTTCTTTATTGAAGAAAGTAAATTCCTCTCATTACATATGTAATTACCAATTCCTATTTAGTTCTTGAGAAAATAATTTCCTCTCATTGAAATCTTCTTAAGATTTAACTTCTCAAATAATCATATATGAATTCATATTGACCTAAGTCAAACATTCATTATCATTATTTGAGAAAATGATTTAAATGAGATAAATCACCTCATACTATTTTATAATTCCTCAAATGATTTAAATCTCCAAATATTCATATAGGAGTGTTTGGACCAGGGGTGCAAACATCTCATGAACTCATTTGGGACAAGATTTAAATGAAGGGAAATCCTCCATATGATTTACATAATAATTTTGGGACAATATCACTTACTAAACTAGCCATATTGTCCATTAATTAATCTAGGGCATGATCATGCAAAGTGACCACACCATTTTATTGCATAATCAATTAGTGTAAGTCAATTGTGAGCTATAGGAGTTGGAATTATTCAAATATCTATTTTGGTTGATTTTTAATAATTATTCTAAGGCAGAAAAGTCCCTGCCTTGTTTATTTTTCCATTTTAATTCTTTAATAGATCTAGGGTTCAAACCAGTGGCATTGTGTAGATAATTTCCTAAGCTTTCTAAATATATAAAATTTGTTAAATTTGGCCAAGCCAAACAGATTCTATGAATTTTCAAAGTTGGGTCCAGTATTGAATTCAAACTAAATTTATTAAACTAGATTTGAATTAAACGGGCTGGCGGGAAAACTAACTGGGCCCAAATGTTTAAAACGGCCCAAGGCCAGCCCACCACGCACGCACGCGCGGGCCGCCTGACAGTGGGCTCCACCCGTCGCGACGTAAACGCCGAAACGGTACCGATCAATGAGAGGCGTTGGATTAGAAGGGGATCGGAGGGCCGTGGTTCGTCGTCGTCTCCGACGAGAGAGACTCACCGGCGCGGCGGCAGTAGGGGGTCGGAGAGCGTGTCGGAGCTCCGGCGAGCGGCGGCGGTGTTCCGTTCGAGGTTGTCGAGGACGAGGAAGCGACGTAGCAGTGGCGTCGTCGGGCGGCCTGGATCGACGGCGATTGCTGCGAGCTTCCGCGGCTCCGATCTTCCGATTGAGCTTGCTCCGGCGACGATTGAGGTGGCTAACGGTGCTGGGCGGAGCGGTGGTGAGAGGTGGTCATGGTGGTGTGCTTGGATCGTCGAGGGGAGGCCTCCTTTTATAGGCGCGTGAGGGTGCCGTGGGTGCTGCGGCAAGTCGACAAGGGCGCGGCCTCTCCGGTGGGCTAGAGGGCTAGGCGACGACGCCGTCGTGTTCACGACGTCATGGCGATGCTAGGAGCGTGAACGGCGCGGCAAGTGGGTGCCTAGGGTGGTCGGGTCCGTGCGCGTACGGCGCGGCCGTGGCGGGCGCGCTTGTCCTCTCCGGCGACGGTAGGGGCTAGGGGGTGACGCGAGCATGTCCGGCGAGCTCCGCGTGGTGCGACGAGTACCAGGGCGAGCGGAGCGGGTCGGGGTACGGCGAGGTACGGCGAGCGCCGCGTGGCCGTGTCGCGCGCGTCCGTGCACGGCGATGCATGCCGCTCGCGCGCCAGGGACGTCGTGGGCGCGCGTCGTCCGGGGCGTGTCGGCTTCCTCGCGACCAGGGCGGGTACAGGCGATCTCCGGCGATCGTGGGCGACGCGTTGGACACGGTGGCCGTGCAGATTGTGGAGAGAAAAGGGGGGTGCATGTCGAGGGGCGACGTGGCCGGCATGGCCATGGCCGGCCATGTTCTGGTCGTGTCCATGGTGTGTTTTTGCATGGGCTAGGTAGAGGGAGGTCCAAGGAACTGGATTGAGCCAAGAAATGGTCAAGGAGTGATCTGGTTTGCTCAATTTCGAAAATGGGGTGATCTTGTTTTTAATAAAAAGTCTCTACTTTGCTTGATCCTATCTCTTGATCCAAGATGAATTTGGGGTGGTGCCCTTTACAAAAGTTGTTCATCTTGTTGTGTACTTGGATGACATGCAAAGAATTGGATTTGTTTAGTTTAGAAATTTTGAAATAGAGAGGCTCAAAGTGGTGACCAGAATATAAAAGTCAAAAATGACCATTATCTGATGTGATCATATTTTAATTCTTGGCTTTGATTTAATTGGGGTTTCTTTGATTCTCAAAGTTGTAATAACTATTTAATAACATATTACAACTAATGGTGAAGACTAATTGGGTCTAGGGTCAAAGTTTGTAAAAATATCACATGCCATATGTTAGGGTTTTTAGGGTTTTATTCTTATTTGATTTCTTTCTCTCTTTAATTTATTTGTTTGGTGATTATCATTTGATCACTCTAGGGTTGTGGAGTTCATCACATACACAAAATAACACTCATCATGGCATATCACTCAAAATGCACAAGTCCTATGCAGGGCACTATATGAAATTTGAAAAGTTTTTTGTTGGTTCTCAAATTTGGATAATTGGATTTGTTCTTCTTCCTTTATTTGAAATTTGAGATGTTACAATGTCATTACCATTGTTTTGATCGCTGCATTCATTACATATGTTTACAAATAGTATGATCAAGATTATGATAGCATGTCACTTCAGAAATTATCTTTGTTATCATTTTACCTGCTCGGGACGAGCAGAACTAAGCTTGGGGATGCGATACGTCTCCAACGTATCGATAATTTCTTATGTTCCATGCTACTTTATTGATGATACCTACATGTTTTATGCACATTATATGTCGTATTTACGCATTTTTGGAACAAACCTATTAACAAGATGCCGAAGAGCCGATTCTTTGTTCTGCTGTTTTGGTTTCGAAATCCTAGTAACGAAATATTCTCGGAATTGGACGAAATCAACGCCCGGGGTCCTATTTTTCCACGAAGCTTCTAGAAGACCGAAGAGGAGTCGAAGTGGGGCCACGAGGGGCCGCCACCATAGGCGGCGCGGCCCGGGGCCTTGGCCGTGCCGGCCTGTGGTGTGGGCCTCGTGCGCCTCTTGACCTACCCTTCCGCCTACAAATAGCCTCGTCGAAACCCCAGTACCGAGAGCCACGATACGGAAAACCTTCGAGACGCCGCCGCCGCGAATCCCATCTCGGGGATTCGGAGATCGCCTCGGCACCCTGCGGAGAGGGGATTCATCTCTCCGGAGGACTCTACACCGCCATGGTCGCCTCCGGAGTGATGAGTGAGTAGTTCACCCCTGGACTATGGGTCCATAGCGGTAGCTAGATGGTTGTCTTCTCCTAATTGTGCTTCATTGTTGGATCTTGTGAGCTGCCTAACATGATCAAGATCATCTATCTGTAATACTATATGTTGTGTTTGTCGGGATCCAATGGATAGAGAATACTATGTTATGATGATTATCAATCTATTGTTTATGTGTTGTTTATGATCTTGCATGCTCTCCGTTATTAGTAGAGGCTCTGGCCAAGTTTTTACTCTTAACTCCAAGAGGGAGTATTTATGCTCGATAGTGGGTTCATGCCTTCATTGACACCTGGGACAGTGACAGAAAGTTCTAAGGTTGTGATGTCTGTTGCCACTAGGGATAAAACATTGATTCTATGTCTAAGGATGTAGTTGTCGATTACATTACGCACCATACTTAATGCAATTGTCTGTTGCTTTGCAACTTAATACTGAATGGGGTTCGGATGATAACTTGAAGGTGGACTTTTTAGGCATAGATGCGGTTGGATGGCGGTCTATGTACTTTGTCGTAATGCCCGGATTAAATCTCACTATATTTATCATATCATGTACATGCATTGTTATGCCCTTCTCTATTTGTCAATTGCCCATTGTAATTTGTTCACCCAACATGCTTTTATCTTATGGGAGAGACACCTCTAGTGTGGACCCCGGTCCTATTCTTTACATAGCATACAATCTGCAATTGTTCTTTCTGTTTTCTTGCAAACAATCATCTTCCACTCGATACGCTTAATCCTTTGTTACACAAGCCGGTGAGATTGACAACCTCCTTTTTCGTTGGGGCAAAGTACTTGGATTGTGTTGTGCGGGTTCCACGTTGGCGGAATCCCTGTTGTTGCGCCGCATCACATTTCGCCACCATCAACCTTCAACGTGCTTCTTGGCTCCTCCTGGTTCGGTTAAACCTTGGTTTCTTTCTGAGGGAAAACTTGCCACTGTGCGCATCATACCTTCCTCTTGGGGTTCCCAACGGACGTGTACATCTACGTGCATCAGTAATACACAAGTTACAGAGTCCGGGAGGGTTTCTAACCCGTCCCGTGAGATTACAAGTCTCTATATTTCCTAATACAACTCTAGCTTTCCTTATTAACATCTTGGGCTTCCGAATCTTCTTATTCCTCGAGTTCCGGGCCTTCAGTAAACCCTGGGTACCTTCTTCGGAAGGCCCATTGGGGATGCCTATGTTAGATGCCACCATGCTCCTCCTCTTCGTCAAGAATCGGAGGCGCGGGTCCGTGATGGGCCGGAACCACATCTAGCGAAATCGCCTCCTCGGCCACGAGCAGCTGATGGAGGACTACTTCGCCGAGGTACCTACGTATCCGCCCCATCTATTCCATAGGAGGTATCGCATGCGGCGTAGCTTGTTCGTTAGAATCGTCAAGGCTTGCGAAGCCAATTCGAATTACTTCAAGCAACGTAGAAATGCCGCCGAGGTGATGGGTTTCATCGCGTTCCAAAAAATCTCTGCTGCCATGAGAGTCATTGCGTACGGCATCCCTGCGGATTACACCGACGAGTATCTGCGAATTGGCGAAGATACTACATCTGAGTCGGTGCGAAGGTTTGCTTACCTGGTTATCAAGTTGTTCGGGTCAACCTATCTCCGAGCTCCCAATGAGGATGACACCAAAGGATTGATGGAGATAAATGAGAAAAGAGGTTGGCTGAGCATGCTTGGTAGTATTGATTGTATGCATTGGACATGGAAGAATTGTCCAAAGGCATGGCATGGACAGTACTGTGACAAAAGCAAAGATGCAACCATTGTACTTGAGGCTGTTGCATCACAAGATTTGTGGATTTGACATTATTTTTTTGGTTTGCCGGGGACACTGAATGACCAACGTGCTGCAAAGGTCCTCTTTGTTTGCAAAATTAGCAAAAGGGGAAGCACCCACTTGCAACTACAAGGTCATGCACAATGAGTACACAATGGGATATTACCTAGCCGATGACATCTATCCGGATTGGACAACTTTTGTTAAGTATGTCAAGGATCCCCAAGATAGAATAGAAGCTGAATTTTCCAAAGCTCAAGAAGCAGCTCGCAAGGGCATTGAGAGTGCTTTCGGTGTTTTACAAGCAAGGTTTGCCATTGTTCGTGGCCCAGCCCGATTTTGGGACAAAAAAACCCTTGCCAACATCATGACATGTTGTGTGATTCTTCACAACATGACGATCGAGGATGAAAGAGAGTTGAGCTTGCACTGTTTCTATGACAATGTTGGCACCTGAGTGGAACCCCAACGCAATCCGGATCGCATTGAAGCTTTCCTTGAAACTCATCGGCAGATTGAGAATGCCCCATGCCCAGCTCGTTTATGATCTGAAGATGCACCACTGGCAGCGATATGGTCGTTGCCTTTGATCCTACCATTCTATTCATTTGTTTGTCACATGTATCATTGTTGAGACATTTATTCATTTGTCAGATTTTCTGAGAATTATTGTAATTTGGTTGAGACATTTTTCATTTGTTCAATTTTTCCAAAACTGTTGTAATAATTTGGTTCAGACTATTGTTTATGTGTTGTAATAATTTGGTTATTTGATTAATTATGATCGATTGTTGTATGTGTTGCATATGAATTCTATGAAAAATCCTGCCTTTACGGGTTCGGAAGCCGCTGGCGCAGAAGAAACCAAAACTGAAAACAAAATATAGTACAAAATCAGGAGATACTTATTGCGAAACAATTTGTTTCCTACAACCAGGAATTGTTATGAAACAATTATCTCTACCACTTTAAAAGACTAAAGTGGTTCCTTATTCTGCCATCCACAATACGTTTGGTATTTTTGGTCGTCCCACTCGTCGTCCTTCGTCGTCCCACTCGCGTTGCTACCGTACAGATGGGCCAAGCCCAACTAATCCGTCGCCCTCCTTTGCATCTCAGGAACAACCGCTTCGGCCCTGTCCCACTTTCTTCCACGCCGCCGCTCGCTAGAACCTCGGCCGCCGCTGCTCGACCACGTCTGCCGCCGCCCGCCAGGATCTTGCCCGCCGTCGCTCGCCAGGACATTGCCAGCTGTCTGCTCGACCACGTCGACGACCACCTGCCTCTCAATTTCTCTCCCCCAAATCCCCCAATCCTCCGCCCGTCGCCATCCACTCCCCCAATCGCGGAGCGCCCGTCTTCCTCGCCCCGGAGCTCTCGGCGCGAGACGAGGAGGGCCGCCGAGCACGACGACGAGGCGCGCGGGTAGGGCGCCGCCAGGCGGTCTCACGCTCCCAGCACCCCTGAGCTCGTCAGGCAGGAGGGGCTGCTGGAGCTCCTCCCTCGACGGCGATAGCGGCACGCGAAGGCGCGCGGGGGCGCCGGTTGCGCCTCGACGTACCGCCTTCCACCTCGAGCTTCACCTTGATCTTGCGTCGTCATCCTCATCGGGAGCAGCGCCGCCTCTGCTTCGTGCAGCCATCCTTCAAGCCCCTCCCTTTCACCCTCTCCCTCAAGGCCGCCAAGGTCATCCTCGACCTCACAAGCCAGGTGAGGGCACTTGTAGCCTCCTGCGTGTTTTTTTCTGTTATTTATTTGTTTCTGCATATAAGGTATTTGAGGAAAATCCGAACTCTGCAGGTTCACATTGGTTCCTTTTTATGCCATATTGTATACTCAATAATTTATTTTTCCTGATATTTTCCTACAGTTAACGATAACTTAACCATATTAGATTTTCCTCTCTCTGTCATGTGATTTTCGTTTGCAAGTTATCACTAATGAGATGTATGAGTAAATTGGTAGGAACATAATATGTGTCATATTGTTTGAGACACCAATCAAATGATATATCTGAATGGAAACCCATGCATGTACAGGTCTCTAGGTGATGTGTCGGTCTTGCTGATTAAGAGCAGTGTTGTTTTGTTGATGAAGAGTAGGGTCAACAGGGTGTTTAGGATTCAAGCAAATTATCTCCAGGTAACTCATTACGCTGCATATGATACTTTTGAACTTATATAGTGGCATAGTTTCACCGCATCTTGACGAGAAGATCAATGATTTTATGTTGAGTGTATGGTCTTGGTTAGTGTTCTTGTGGCTCTAGATTGTCACTCACTGGGTGGTTATGGCCTATGCTTTTACAATTTGGACCTGCTATGTACTTTTGAAGGAGTATGAAATAGCCGCGACCATGAGGCTGTGCTTTTTTGCTTCAGAGAAACGCTGAACGGATCCAACATCGAGTCGAGCTGGGTTGACCTCCAAACACCGCTGCATCACAGGAGAGGACCGACGTGAGTTTTTCCTTTTCCAGTCGATCATTTTTAGGCACCATTCCACCCAGATTTTGAGTTCTAATCACTTTTCGATGAACGCCTAATTTTCTTTCGTTTTGGGTTCAGATGTAGCATATTTTCCCATCTACCAACTCATTCATCTATTCCATTATTTATCTGTAGATTGTCTGCTCTTTTTTGGTCCCGAACATGGGTCTCGACTGCTGAATTGTTTGAAATATGCCTACTGGATTATGACCCTGCTTCAAATTATGGTCATCAGACATATAGAGCAGGTGAGTGTTTCCTTGTGTCCCGTTACTAAATTTTTCACAATTCATACTAGATAGCATAGTAGTATGGTTCAAGCACATGACAAAAAAATGAAACTCATGTACACAAATTATTGAATATGGGAACTGACTAAACCGTTGATGCACTCTTGACAGGAGTTCGCAATGATTCACGACAATACCGGTACTTCAACATCCCCAAACAAGTAAGCAGCTGTTGCTATTGGTTATGATTAAATATGTGAGCAGAGTAATTTGGAGGGCGCCAGATTTGTCCCCAAGGCACATCATTGTGGTGGAGCGGTGAAATCTCCCCATAGGTTGCACATAACAAGAATTGTTGCGAAGGTTGTCAGAGCTGCTGAATCGCTGCGGATCCTTATTTTTTGGGGTTTAGCTTTCAGTCTTTCTCTGGCTCTAAGCTAGAGCGTTTTGCTTGTTGTTGCACTTAAAAAGTAAGAAGCCTATAACAAATGGGTCTCGCAATTGAATTTACACTGCAGCTGAATTGGGCTCTTCTGTTTTTGCGATTTCTATAGATATTCGGGCCTTTTTATTTTGGACGTTGTCCTCATTGGTGCAAGTTTTGGAATTTTGGCGATGTCTTGATTAACACACAGCCGTACTAACTTGGGATACACTGTTGTGCTGGACCTTTATTCTGGTGTTCATTCTGTTAAGGCAAATTAGTAAATATTTGTTGCTCGCAAGGGTACTGTGACTGTTTGTTATCTCATCTTTAAAAGATTCAAGGCCATCGGGCGATATGTCATTGATTTTATATTCTCATGACTGGAACTATAAACCTTTTACAGGACGACAACAATGTGTCCTTCACTTCGGTACCAAAGATTCTTCGAGCATGATGGAGCTTCTGCGGTTCATGCAAGGTAAGCATGGTTTAAGCAAACAATTCTTTAGCATTCACATATTGCGTTGACCTATCTTTGGATCATAATATTTATCAGTTAACTTCACTTGAATTGTTTATAATTTGTTGCTAGCTGTCCTCTTTCGTTGTCTGGCCGATCAAGATTAAGTCGCAATGATCATGATTTAGGTTTCATGCCGTGGGAGGTGATCTCCAGTGTTACGAAAAACTAATGGTAGTGCATCTTAAGCTTGATACTGCAAGTAAACAAACACCAGTCTGCTAACAATGAAGTAATATATTTAGAATAGTTGATGCTCGTAAGATATTTAAATTTTCTTCTGTAGTGTCATTCCCAATTGTCAATAGTAACATACCCGCCTCTTTCTCCGTAGCTAAATATCTTCTTGATAAACTTGTAGTCAAAGCCTTGGTAGATCCAAGAGCTAAAAATCTGCAGGCAAAGCTCCGGTATATGTTTCTTCTGGTCATGTATGCTGTGATGCATATTACACAACTTTATTTCTACCCTGATGTATAAAGCATGTATTGCTGATGTTATGATTGGCTAAATTTGAAACGGTGATGGCCCTAGACTGGGATGCTTTATCTTTATACTGATGTTTTACCACGAAACAACATCATTGTTTCAGCATTTAGTTACCATTTTTGTGTGTGCATGCAGTCTAGAGTAAGTACCGAACACGATCTGCTACATTCTTGCTTTTCCTGATATACTTTTTTTTTCACAATACTGTCTTCGCTTTGCTGAATGTTGCCTCCACTTTACCTCACTTTATATCCTCCTATTCCAGAAATTGGTTGAGTATGAAGCAACTAAGATGATATTGGTTTGTAGACCCCTAATATATTTTTTCATGTGCCGGCGAGTTCAGATTTGTGTACTGCTTATGGCTTCTTATAAGCCATACTTAGTGATCTGGGGTCAATAACAAGAATTGACTCGATTATGCAATTCATTTTTGTTGTAATGCATCTCAGTTCTGTTATTTTCCATTTGTTCAACCAAGAATTATATTGCTCTTACCTTTTATCTGTGTGACATGTTTTGTGAATGACTAGCTAAAGAAATCACCTTGGATGATATTTGTTTGCTTCCATTTCAGGATTCTAAAGCACTTCTTTTACTTCAGGGACACTTATTTCTAAAGCACTTGCATAAGATTGAATCTGAAGCTTTTAGTTCTACCGATGCCGGTTCAGGTTAGTTCATGCACATCACATCCTGCTCAAGGCTGCTTGATATCTCGCTCCGACCTTAGGTGCACGTGTTCCCCCTGTCTCCAGCGTGATTTGTAGATCCGTGTTCGGGAGTGAGGTTGGAGGCACACTGGTCTGGGGCTGTCCATGCTGGGATGTTACTTTCATTCATTCAACTTTTGTTATTCAGCTCCTTTTTCCCGTTTCCCAGCGACCCAGTTTATCATGTTATGTTGGAGGTTTTGCTGCTATCTGACAGCATCATATATTGTGTGTTTTAGGCTGCATATTTGTGTTTTATGAAACAACCAATCAGGTTTTCAAATTTATTTGCCCATTTGGTCAAATTTGTAAAGTTATTAGGATGCATTATGTGAACAATGCTGAGAAACAGTATTTTACATGACATGGCTAATGTTGCATCTACTTATTTATATTTTACCTTTTACAAAGAAAATTTTCGATTCAACGGACGGCGTGTGGAAAGGTCATCTTATGTGCATCCAGGTTGTGCGGACCTTTGAGCATTGCCCCATGAACATCACACATCTCATGTTGTAGCTTAGGGTACAGTGTTGCTTCTAAATGTATGGTTAGATGACCTCCTTGATTATTGTTTGTCTATCATAACAATTATTCAAGCCAATAAAGCTTGGCTTACTCCTACTGTAAAAATGTGTTAAATTTCTATTTGTTGGCTAGACAGGGCTAGCAGTACGAAAGATTATATAAGTGTAAATTGTGTAGATAATTCATGGTAATTGTTTTATTCAGACGTGTGTGATTTTCCATATCTCATGTCAGATGGACGTATGCATGAGGAGATCCGGTTGTGGTTTGGGCCACAAGGTGAGAGACATCTATAATCCATTGGAGAACATATGATCAAGTCACACCCTCTCTTTTCCTGATGATCACTGTCCATTTGCACTCATTGTTGCATCCAACAGGCTACACACAAACCCATATCCGAGTGGAGCGTATGGATCTTGGTGGCTTTGCACTGTCCATTTTCCTCTATTTTGTTTGACAAAAATCTTAGAGGTTCCATATGAAGGGCTTAATGGATGTATGGATCTTGGTGGCTTTGCATAAGAAGTGAGGCACTGAGAAACAAGTGTGCATATGTGACTTTGTCGAACTTGCCAAGATTGGGCTTAGGTTTGTGTTCATATTCTTGCATGTTGAAGTCCATGTTATCTACACTAACCTCATGACGTGACAAGCAAGCTTTGCAAATTTTCCCAATGGGTGTGCAAAACTGCCAATATAGTATTTCCTTCGACTGGTGTATTATTTTATTCCTTATTTTTTCAAATGCATCTCCAAGTGTGTACTATATATTTATTTTCTAAGTACATGTTGTAATTCAAATAATTATAAGGCTTTCATTCCTGCTTATCCAAGTACATCTCCTTGTCTCTTAAGTTCTCTGCTAGCGCAATAATTTGTTGATTCATTTGATTATAAGGCTTTCATTACTGCTTATCTTTGTGCCTATGTTTTTGAATGTTAGACTATTATTATTTTTCTTGATTATGAGTCTGACATATTACAATTGTATCACGATGGTCTATGCAGGTTTACTTAAATATAGTGATAAGTTTTATGCTTGAACAGTAACACTACAATGATGGTTGATTATTTACCTACTCAATTTCTACAGGCATTCGTGTATGTTCCTTGTGGATTATTTAGCATGTACTTAAATCATAAAAATAAAAATATTTCCCTTTTTGACGGAGTGAAAATACATTATTTTTAGATGAACACGGTTATTTTAAATTTAGGATCATTTACATTCTTTTATGCGGCAATGCAAGACATGGTAAATTATCATATGAGAGAGATGGGTCCTGGTTTTTAAATAGGTGCACTTCTGTAACTGGCCTATTTGAAATGTTTAAGGGTTCGGTCACTGTAATGCTACATACACTGGGTAGAGATCATTTTCATGATATATACGTTTTCACTATCTTCCTATTCTTTTCATGTAATATATTACAGGAAGTATTTAGAAAAGTAGAAGAGAAGGATTCTTCTGTTATATTTTGCTTCGTCACATCATATCATTTATAATTTCTTGCATTCATCATCTATGGGCGTGATTTCATTTTATAGCATTTATAAGTAGAAGACAATTGTGGAGACATTCACATGGAATTTTCTTGATGACTAAGGTGAAATGCCCCAAGAACATAACAAGAGCTTTTGCACATCATATGTATATGAAAGACATTTCTGTGGTATGAACAAAGTGGTATCACAAAAGATTATGAATAAGGTGGAATCATAAAAAAACTATGCCTCAAATTACATATTTAGCAAAGTAGTTTTAAAGACTTGAGTGGCCTGTCACCCGTGGCAACGCACGGGCATTTTAACTAGTATTAGAAAAAGCATAGGGGGGGAAGAAATCGTAGCATTTTGTGTTTATTTTCGTCAGCTCTAATAAACGTGCGACTTCAGTTTTGGAATTTCAGGTGTTGCCAATCGTTCCAAATCAATCATAGACAGGTCAAAATTTAGGAAAGAAATATGAGGAAAGCCTTACACCGGAACAAATCCTAGACCGGACAAATATTAGGAAGTATATATTAGGGAACCAAACGGGGTATGCGTGAACAAATCGTAGATTTCCTTTTTCTTTTTTTCTCATTTGCTTAGGTCCTATAAATTCTAACCAAATCTATCAGCCATACACAGACGCTACTTTATTAGGCTAGGCCCGTCTAGATTTTTCTTTTTAGTTGCGAAAATTTCATGTGGTATGTAACATACCACACCAGTTTCAGACTGTCATATGAATCAATTTGGATCATTGGATGGACAAAATTTAATGGTCATGGTTTATTTGAGGGTACCACAAAACAACCTGAATATAAAACTAATTATTCACATATATGAGCAATTATCTTGTTTAAAGATAAAACTTTCACCGTAGGGAAATACTTTCAATGCTAGCTTTAAGATAAAACTTTCACCGTAGAGTGTCGCAATTTTATCAAAATTTAGATGTATCTAGACGTTATCTAGTAGGTAGATACATTTAAATTTTGGCATAGTTGAGGCACTTTTGGTGGGATGGAGGAAATATTTTGTTTTTGGGAAAGCAAGGTATATATGCTCTATACTCCCCCTTGCTAGCAAAAGGTCAACACGATGATTACTTCCACAATTTATATTCCTTTTTCCACTAGAAAGCATCATTCTATCCAAGCTAAGCATGACCTCGCATGTCGCAACGATGACAACATATGTTCCGTTCTGTTTTCACCAAACAATTCTATGCCGACGCTCCGTGTATTTCTTGGAACACGGCGGCGGAACATTCGGGAAGGACGCGTCAATCTGGTCGGAGACGAGCGCCGTGACGTCGTCCTCCGTCTACGCGGTCAGCGGGTTGGAACACGACACCTCCCGTCCCGAGGGCACCGCCGTAATTTCGCTCCCACGCTCCTTCTCTATAAATCCGTCCCACCTCCGCCGTGGAGAGCACAAATCTAGCAGATCGATCCCCAAGAGAAAATCAAATCTTATTCGCAAGCACCTTCGATCTAATCATCAAGCAAGCAAGGAGGAATGGCGGCCGAGGAGGGATGCGTGATCGCGTGCCACACCAAGGAGGACTTCGATGCCAACTTCGCCAAGGGCAAGGAGACCGGCAAGCTGGTACGCGCGCGCACGCGATCGATTCCCCGATCCCATCTTTCTTCGTTTTTCCTGTTAATTTCTAGGGATTTGGGGGGCGCTAGGTTATCCCCGATCCGTGGCGATAACAGCGCAATATTCGTGAAATTCGGCCGGATGATTCTCCGTTGTGTCCGATTTCCTATTTTTGTTGGTAGGTGTAGGCGTGTAGCATCTTCTCAATTCTCATGGGTTGCGCGATTGGAACCGTGATTACATGCTGATGGAGGACATCCCTTCTCTGATCCGTAGCTTAGTACTGTGTATCTGGGTGTCATGTCCATGAATTTGCTGATTTGACCCCGGCTTGTAAGGCGTCAACGAATGGTCAACGTCTGAGGATTGACCTATGACGAATTTATTGTATGCCTTGTACGCATAGCCATAGTTTGATGCAATCAATCTCTTTTTTAATATCCTGCTGCAGATTTTGCTTGTTCTAAAGGTGGTAGAAATCAGCGTTCCTTGTCTTATGAGAATGCCAATACTTCTGTATGCAATCTGAGATGCGTTCCAAAATAAGCGTCACAACTTCATGTCTAGATACGGACGAATCTACAACTAAAACTTGTCTAGATACATCTCTAAACTGCGACACAGTGGAATGGAGGTTGTCCGTTTTTGGTTTTGTTAGGAAATGATGCTGAAATGTTTATGAGATTCTGGCCTTTCGTATGCCAATAATTCGTTAATTTGGAATTGCTGTGATGTTGAAATGGTAAATAATTCAAGTCTGTCAAACTGACCCTGATTTTGACTCGGCATGGGAATTTGGAATGGTTAGTAGGCAGATATGAGGTCTATTCAATCAGATCAACATGTGGTTCTCCTAACTTTTTTCCTGCCACATGCTTAGTAATCTACAGATTTGGTACTTGAGCTGTCATAGTTTCTTGTAATTTTCTTCGGTACTATTGACCTGATACTTGTGTCATTTTCCCCAACCTTACTATGGATGTTCTGCACTCATTTGTCTCTACAGGTGATCATTGACTTCACTGCTTCATGGTGCGGACCTTGCCGTGTCATCGCCCCAGTGTTCGCCGAGTACGCCAAGAAGTTCCCTGGTGCCATCTTCCTCAAGGTGGATGTTGACGAGCTGAAGGTATGGACAGTACCATAAACGTCCGAACAGGTCTCCCTTGTGACACTGAACTAATATGGTTCCCTTGTTCAACAGGATGTCGCTGAAAAATACCAGGTCGAGGCGATGCCCACCTTCCTTTTCATCAAGGACGGTGAGAAGGTTGACACCGTTGTTGGTGGCAGGAAGGACGAAATCCATAAGAAGCTCCTGGAACTCACTTCCGCCCCTGCGTCTGCGTCTGCCTAAGAAACTGGTTATCAATAAGGGCAAGCACAACATCATTGTCCGCTTGTCTTGGCTGTGACTGGACATTGTGTTGATTTATTAGAGTTAAGGACTTCAGATATGTGTGCCGTAAGATTTGAAATTCCTTTGTGTTCGCTCTACTTCCCTTACTGGGAAGTAAGAATCTGGTTGTTATGTCTGAATGTTAGTACCACAAAGTAATACAATGCTGTCTGTCATGTGTCCATAAGTTGTTCCTTGGTGTTTACTTCTCGTGACAGAAGTTCTGACGATTTCTTTCTCTTTTCATGAGAACTTGTTGAATTCTATCTGTTTGACTGTAGGATTGACAAGCCAGAGCTTGCTGAATACTATCTGTCCTGCTGTAGGAGTCTTTGCCGAATTGTGGGCTTCTAGAGTTTGTATGAATCGAAATTTACAGCTAGGATTATTGCTATCCTAGGGCTGCTTCCAAGGAATTTTTGATGTTACACCTGAAGAGTCTCAGCCCGTCTATGTCTCCTGACTGACATACTCCCTCCGTCAATAAGAGCAAGTACAATAAGACTTAGTCAGCTGGCTATAGGGATTAAAATAACATATTTATGTCTAGTTGGAGGAGAGAAAAGAGGAGAGAGAATGTAAGTGGGCTCTTATGCAAGAGCTAGCTCTAACACCTTGCTTAGGAGCAAACCTTGCCTAGGTGCTCCTAGGCAAAGTGTGTGAATGAAAGGTGGGTCATCCATTGAAAAATTAGTACATTCTTATAGCCAACTATTGTACTTGTTGGCTATATGTTAACTATAGATGATATGGCGGAAATTCAATTCGGCTCCCGGGTGCGTATGCTCCCTCTACCAAAAAATCATATTTCGAAGCGTTGAAAAAATTTGACAAAAAAATCTACATGTACATCTCCATAATATATGTGCGTTCCTCAAGTTTCACAAAAAACCAACATTTTTTGTGGTCTATGTAAAAAAGAAAATTTACCTTGTGAAAAGCATTTTTTTGCACTGAAATTTGTCTTTTTTACACACATCACATAATAAGTCGATTTTTTATGAAACAACTTTATGAGCGTGTAGCACGTGAAGATGTATGTACAAATTTTTCGTTTCAATTTTTCTGAAGTTCAAAATCCGTGTAAAATGCATTTCAAAATAGTGGGAGCATATGCACCCATGTTCCGAAACACCACTCCCATGATATGGCATCTTGCTTATAGCCAACAACTGGCTATACTATTGGAATTACTCTAAATAAGTGCACACGCCGGTTTTTTTAAGATAAATTATGAAGTGGTGTAAAAAATACATTGGGAACATGTATCTTTCCTCTTTAATTCTTTGACCTTCAATAAGCTAAGTGCATGTAGAAAATAAAAAGAATATATGGTTAATATTATTGGGTTTGATTTTCGCAATGAGAGAGATACAATTAAAGTGCATTGAGAGAAGTACACTCTTTTGTGAACAAAGTTTAGGGCTAGATATCCACTTATTTGAAAATTGAGGGAGTACACTAACAGCAATAGTTACACGTAAGTATCCTTGTTGTGCCATATTATGGGGAAAGGTAGAACTCCTGGTGTTTTTTTTTTAAAGATGGAAACCCTGAAAGGTATGGTTGTGCTGGTGGTCAGAGAAGCAATTAAGAAGCTATGGTTTAGCAACAGCTGATTTCGTTGACATGGAAGTACAAGTTTGTCGGTAAGATAAGAGATTGGCACATGAAAAGAAAGCAGGGAGAGAAAGATATGTGGAACTCTCAACTTTATCGAAAAAATTGGAACCGTCAAGTTTGACAAACCAGTTTTTTTTTTTTTTTTTTTTTGAGACCAAGTTTGACAAACCAGTTGAACTCTTCCGTTTTAGGCCTCGTTCGTTTAGGGTCTGTTCGGTTGTAGAATTAGGTGGAATGGAATGGAAGCCTCGAAGCCATTCTCGCGTTCGGTTTAGGGATAAGATGGAATGGAACCGTTCCTCGAAAGGGAATATTTCGCCCAGATGCGAAACGCACCCGTCCGGGCAAATCGGCCGGACGAAGTGGAATGTCTCGATCTGCGTGCTAATCCCTCTCTCTCTCCTGTGCTAACCTCTCTCTCTCCCGTGTCTCTCTCGTCGGAACGAGATCCTCTGACGTAGGTGGAAAAACTGCAGAGGGACGTAGTTGATTCTTGACCGATGGTTCCCGATCCGATGGCATCTGGTCCAACACCACTAAACGATAGCAGCAGCCCACAGCCCAGCCCAGTTAACGGGAGATAAGCAAACGGATAACGGAAAACGGCCCTATGTCGTGAAGGAACTGTTTGAACATAATAACGGTTGTTAACTGAATATAAACCTGTAAGAACTGAACTCAATCAATGACAAAGGATTAACTTGTCAATGCCTACAGATTGTAGACTAGGGTTTTGCTAGAAGTAGAGGGCAAGTAGATCTCGAAGGTTTTAGGCGAAAAGTACTCGACGATTATGAAAACTAGGGTTCTGTTGACAATAGATCGATCCTCTCTTTGTCCCTCGACTCCCTTATATAGGAGGTGGAGGCGAGGGTTTTCGTTTTGTACAAGTTCTGAGTCGGGATGGTTTCTAACTCATCCAGATTTACAAATAACACTCCCTATTACAACTCTAGCTTTCCTTAATGTATCTTGGGCTCCCGAATCTTCTTATTCTTCGGATAGTGGGCCTTCAGTAAACTCCGGGTACTATCTTCGGCAGGCCCATTTGGGATGCCTATGTCAGTAGCCCCGAGATTTTGCTTGAATCGTAGAGTCAAGAGAAATCTCGACTTTTTATATTTATTCGAGAACTTTTATTTATACCTCTTCATATAAAACTCTATATTGTACGGGGATAATGGTAGTTGGGGCTAGTTCATCGCGGATCGGTACTAGTTAACTGCTCTAGTGGCAATCCAAAAACCTACTTCAAGATCACGTCCCTGGACATGATCTCGGGATACGGTGTGAACCCGACAGTGCCGCTTAAGGTCTTACCATTCTGTCGAGTCCCAGTCAAATTTATCGGGTACCTAACGCGTCCGTTAGGATTTTTCTTCGTATGCGTTGATACGGATAAATGCAGAGCGCAGTCTTTGGCGATGCCACGCCCCGCAGAACGGATCTGGGGTCTTACCTTCGCAAATTTGCGGCATTCAGAAATTGATCGCAACTTTGGCATTCTGAGAATATATTGTCGAGTGCTTTTCGCCTTTGGAATAGCACATTTTATCGAGTCATATTTGATGCCTTTATTTTGTCTTCCCGATGTGAGTATATGTAGAGTTATCTGTGACTCGAAATATACTCTGTTTCTCTATTTTTGAAAAATTCATCGGGCACGCGAACAGCGTTCCCGATGGGAGTAGCCCGAGGCTACAGCCAAGAACTTGTGCTTGGGTGTAGGCTCCACAGATTAGTATCCTTTGCCGCTATATTTATAATCCTTCTCGATATTTTTATATTTATCGGGTGCGCGACCAGCGCTGGGAGTAGCCCCCGAGGCTATGAACAAATTCTTGGATTTGGTCATAGGCTCTCGCCATTTCTATATTGTCATACTCGAAATTTTCTATTTTCCAAAGTAGCCCCGAGTTTGGGCAAAAACTTGTATTTGATCAAAGGATCCAAAAGTATTCAAATGATTTACCCTGTCGCCATTCTCTTTTTATTTTTCTTGTCGACATATTTTCCTTTGTCAAATTCTCTTCATCTCTATCAATAATTGGGATTTTTCTGCCTTGTGGGTCCATTGTTCCCACCACGTTGACACGTCGTGCAAGTGGGGACACACGTCCTCCGCTTTTCCTGGCGCACGTACGGTAATGCCTGTTCCATTCCTTCCAGTAAAATACCTTTTTACCCTTGTATCTACGAGATCCTTTTTCACCACACGATTTCTTCATCCAACGGTGCATTGCTTCGTCCGAATCCTATATAAACCTTTCTTCAACCTCGGTCCAGTCCTTCGCTTGCGCCTTACATATGTTCCCCTCTGCAAAAATTTCCCTGCGCCCAACTCTGTTTGATCTTCCGCACGCCCAAGCATTGCTTTGTCACTGCCGTTGATGCCACCACGCACGCGTCTCACTCGCCACAGCACTGATTCATCAATGGCCGCCGCGGATCTAGGAGCGTGGAGTGGGAGAGGTCCGTCACGAACCAGGACTGAATCTCCTGAAGAAGCTGGGGATCACCAAGAAACCCAAAGCGGTTTGCTTCCCTAGTGAAAGCTACCCAGCCCCTCAATGGGGTGCGGTAATTTGTCGACCATCTCATCCGCGGTTTATCCGCCCCATTCATCCTTTTCTCCGTGGATTGCTTTTTGTCTACGGTCTTCAACCACCTCACGCCAAACTCAATCC
Source organism: Lolium multiflorum (assembly GCA_030979885.1). NCBI lineage: Eukaryota > Viridiplantae > Streptophyta > Magnoliopsida > Poales > Poaceae > Lolium > Lolium multiflorum. The sequence continues at coordinate 173,933,834 of CM061748.1, read as the reverse complement.
TCCATATTTCCATTTTCATTACTCTCTGCGAGGCCTTCCTTGGCGTCTCCCCAATTGGGCGCTATGGAAGCGCATTTTCTTCTCGCCGCAATGGCTCTCACAATGTCGCCTATAATATAGGCGTTGTTATCTCTATCCGCTCCATGCCAATTACTTCGACGTCAAACTCCCGAATCCGTTCAAGGGTGGCGTAAGAGGTGGTTGTACATTCGTGAGAAAACCATGGATGCGCAGAGGACAACATCCCTCGTTCGATGGTGACGAAAGAATTCTTCGTCGCCGTTCTTGGGATGCGAGGCTACCGAAGAAGAAAGAGCTTCGACGAGGCCTTGATGACTCGCATCCGCGAGTTGCAAAATACTCGCGGCAAAGAATTGTCAGGTATCCAGATTATAGTGTATTTCCTTAAGAGTAGAGTTCAGCCTCTTCAAGCTCGCAAATTTCCTCTTTGGAAATATACTGGCGACGAAGACATGGATCGGCTGTCGACAGATTTGGAGGTGAAGGACTTGGAAAAACTTGTCCGAAAAATCACCTCCCTCAGAAAAAGATTCTATCCCTTCTTCTTGTCGCGTGAAACCATACGCGCCGCCCATGCACTTCCTAAGGTAAACATTGTCGCGTAATTTCTTATTGCCTTGCTTTTTGCATTGTGTGCTCCTTCATATCCTTCCCTCTTTTTATACGGGACCACCCAAATCTTGTTTCACTTCCTCCTCTTCTGAAGGTGGGGAAGTCGAAGAAAGAACCGTTATCTCGATGATAACCAAAGGCCCCCTCTTTTGTGAATGAACCGCGATTCTAATCTGCGGGATCTCAATGAACGCGCACTGCGAGGCACTGCATCGGCCCAATCTCCTCCTCTTCTTTTTCTCCAAAGAACAAAAGGAAGAGGGATGATGTCGAAGATGGACTTCTAAACCCGAAGAAACTGATCCTTCGTCGAGAAGGCAGCTTATGATCCGTATCTCGGGACCCTCATCAGTTCGTAAGTCCTTTTTCTATCTTTTTTTGTATTTGAACATTCGTGTCTATCTTGCTGTTTATATTGTCGACATTTTACTTGTAGTGATGAGGAAGAAGAGGTACCAACCGCTGATGTGGCTGCTCGAACGACGTCACATACATTAGTTGCCTCGGAGCGCCGGTTGAAGGAGAAGAAACTTCGCCTCCTCGACGAACGTCGACAACTGCTACTCCTCCTTCAAGCCCCCGAGCCCCTTTGTCGAAAGGGCGAGGACGAGATCATCCGGGAGCCTACTCTCCAATTGAGTAGCTCCTCTAACCCTCTCTTGGAGGATGTAAGTTCTTAACTTCCTTGTCATTGTTTGTGTTTTCTTTGTTGATTTCTATGTACCATTATATTTTTCTCATACCGCCATTTCCTTCTATCCCCTTTTTTTAACAGCCTATGATAAAGGATCTTCTTCGCATCGGTACCCAATTTGTCGGGTATCGTGAATATGCTAGTAAAGCTGAAGGTAATGCTTTACTCCTTTTGCTTCTTTTCTTTTGCTCCTTTGTTGTCGAGATTTTTAACTATATTTATCTTCCTTGGTAGAAAAACCGGCGGAAGCCAATGAACGTGCCAACACACTTGCTCAACAATTAGAGCAAAGTGAAAAGGCTCGCAAAAAGGCAGAGTCGGATCTTTTGGTGCTCAGAGGTGATAAGGCCAAGGCTGATCTTGCTGGTGTCGAAGATCTCCGGAAGAAACTTCACGATGCCGAAACTTCGCTGAGTGAACATATAACTGCTCAATCTGCTCGCGAAGAAGCCATCCTTAAGCGCATAAGGACCCAAAATCGTCGCTTTGTCTGTAAGTATCTACCCCAATTCAAATCTTTTGGATCTTCTTTCCTTTACTCGTTTGTTGCTAAATGGATGTTCATTGTTTCAGCTAGAACGGCTCAAGAATATGAGCTTGAAGATAATGATCCTCTGCTTGACGCCGTTTCATTCCTCGAGTTTCACGGGACGGAAGCACGTGAAGGTATCGACGAAGCTAAAGCAGGACTGTTGCGGCTCTTCCCCTATTTCTTCCCAAAGAAAGAGGCACCCGCAACTTTCCTTAAGCTAGCCAAGTGCTTTAATCCTCCCGAAGATCTTGGGCTGAAGATGCGCCATGAAAACTGAAGGTTGCCGTTGAGAACACTTTGCCCTGGTCGCTGACAGTCAACAAACTATTGATTGGACCAAAGTTGGCGACACGGATCAAATTGAGCAACTCAAGTGGCGATCCTTGGTCAAGGCGGCGAAACCCAACACGAAGAAAATCCTGGCGTATCTTGGGGTCAAGCCGGCTTCGACTCCTAGTTCATCGAGGCCGGAGGTCTAGTTGCATGCCTCTGTCTTTTCTATTTTTTTGCTTTCTTTACTTCTTTTGCTATTGTCGTCACTTTAGCCTTGGCGACAATTACCCTGCTAGTCCCTTAGGAGAACTTCTTTTGTAATGACGGTGTAAACTTTTAGAAGTAATGAAATTCCTCTTGGTGCTGTCATTGATCCGAAGATTTTATTTTCCAGTTAATATTTGACAATTATTCGACCAATCCTTGCTCTCCCAATGCTGCTCCTGCATCTTCCTTGTCGAAGAAAGTAGAAACCGATGACAATTTCCGTGAAGGTCCCTCAAGCACACCTTTGTCGGAAGATTTGCAAGAACTTCGACAACAACTTCAGTTCACGAAGAAACAATCGCTTAAACTCATGGAACAATCTCGAGAGTCTTCTGAAAGAAAAAAGCTGCACTCCATCAAGCTCAAACTGCCATTGCTGAAAAGGACTCTGCTGTTAAGCTGCTGCTGCTGTGTCTCGGGAAAATTCCATGCTCCAGCTGCTAATAGATGCTAGCTTGGATATGGCGGGTATGTTTGATTATCTTTGTCGCGCTTCTTTTTCTTTTGCTTGCCTCCTTATTATCTACTGACCTGTTGTAAGAAACAATAGGTGCTTTTTTGGATACTGCTGAAGATGAACGTGTCGAGGCTCGTTCCAATGTTCTTCTTCGGCTTGCCCGTGAACATGGGTCGACTTTTTGGGGCACGCCTGAACGGACTCGCCAAATCGTGAGATTTCAAGATCGCGCGCTTCGGGTTCGCGGGTATCTTGACTTCTGTACCAAGACCCTCTCAATGGTTTATAACTCTATGTTTCCTCGGAACATTCAACCAAAAACTCTTCCCGAGTTAATGGAGAAATTTAAGGATGCCCACAGGATCCATCACTTTGTCGAGCTCAACGGTGGTGGCGCCGATTTGCCCTTATAATGCTTCGATCTGCCACTCAAAGCTTGATTTGACCCAAGTTGAGAAAGTTCACGAGAAGGTACGGCGCCGAAGAGTTGGTGTCGATCGTATTAACACGAAGGTTTCACCTATAGCTGAAGAAATGATTGAAGACCTTCTTCGGATGGATGCCGACTTTTTTGCAGATGGTCATTATGCTGATTTTCTTGGCGCTGCTCCTGAAGAAAACAGAGTGACCCTTGATGATATATTGAATCAAGACTAATTATTTTCCTTTGGTAGATAATTCTCCTTTGTAAATCATGATTATGATTCTAATGTGAAGCAAACAGCATATTTCTATATTTGTCTGGCCCCCGAGTATTTTCGGTGGCTATTCGCTATTTGTATAATGCGAGGTTTTTAAACCAAGACAAGATAATATACACTGTGTACTATTTTTGTGGGTGCAAGCCCCCGAGCCTTTTGTTGATCACTATTTTGTCTATATCTCTTTTTGTTTTGGCGAGGTATTTTTACCAAGGCAAGATGCTTCTTTTGCGTTTGTCGACACTGTGTTTATATATATATATTGTATCATGTAGGGGAAAACCCCTGGTCTTGTCGGGAAGAAGATATATAATTCCACTATCTTTATTATATTGCAGCACCGCGAGTCCGCCTCATTAAAAACCTTTCCCGGCCCCACTCGGTGCCCCGAAAAAGGAAAGAGTGCGTACGAAAACTTCGCGGGCGTTTCAGTACATTGTAGCTTTACAAGGGGGACTATATTTTCGGCAGAAACGCCAAGCTGCGCCACGTTCCAGGGATTTGGCTCGTCAATCCCTGTCTTCTTGTCTTTGATTGTATGCTCCTCCTTCCTATTACCTCGTGACGATGTATGGTCCTAGCCACGGTGACTCGAGTTTTCATGGCTTTTGATTGAGTCGTAAAACCAGGTCACCCACTTGGAAAGATCTTGGCCGCAATCGTCGACGTGATAGTTTTCAGGTCTGCTGATATTTGGCGACTCGTGACAGGACTTCGTCTCGAGCTTCATCGAGTGCGTCGACATCATCCTCAAAGCTTTTCTCGAAGTTTCTTCGTCATATTCTACGACTCGTGGAGAATCGTGTTCTATTTCTATCGCAGAAGCTTCCTCCGTGGACCAAAAAGAACGGCGTTTCTTGTCGCTGTATTTGGCGTTGTTCGGATACTCCACAAAACACTTGGTAGCTCCTCGGCCAAGTATGCCTAGCTTTTTCTGGTCCTAGCAGGCGCTTCTTGATGCCATTGAGATGATGCCATTGGCCTTTTCGACTTGACCATTGGTGTGTGGATGTGCGACAGACGCAAAACTTAGTTTTATGCCCACCTGCACAATATGCTTTGAACTCCTTGAAGTAAAATTCTTGCCGTTATCGTGACGATCATGAGGTACTCCAAAGCGAAAACAATGCTCTTCACAAACTTTATTGCGATGCTGCAGTGAATTTATTGGCTTCGCCTCTATCCACTTAGTAAATTTGTCGACACCACCGCAAGTACTCATATCCTCGGCGAAGCTGTGCAATTACCCACCATGTCGAGACCCCATTGAGCAAAGGGCCAAGACAGTGGGATTGGCATAAGTTCCGCTGCTGGTGAGTGAGGTCTTGCCGCAAATCTTTGACACGCGTCGCAAGTGCGCACTATTTCCTTTGCATCCTCGATTGCTGTGAGCCAATAAAATCCTGCTCTGAAAACCTTAGCCGCGATAGCTCTGCTACTCGCGTGGTGCCCGCATATCCCTTCGTGCACATCTTTCGGGATGATTCTTCCTTCTTCGGGTGTGACGTACCTCGCATGCCCGAAATACTTCGTTTGTACAACTCCCCTTTAACCACAGTGAAAGCTTTTGATCTCCTGATTATTCGCCTTGCTTCAACTGGATCGTCGGGTATCGTTTTCCTTAGGATGTATGATATGTAAACCTGCATCCATGGAGTTTGCACCATCATGACTAACTCTTGCTCTTCTTCTTCTTCTGTTGTGTCTTTGGCGATACTCGAGGGTTTCTCCTTCTTCTCCTTCTTTGTTTTCTTTGGCTTTTTTGATCTCTCGTTGATCTCTTCCCAGAACACGCCTGGAGGGATTGCGAGGCATTGCGACCCGATGTTTGCAAGAACGTCGGCTTCATCGTTGCTCATCCTGCTGATGTGGTTTACCTCACAACCATCAAATAGTTTTTCCCAGCTCATTGTACACCTCTTTGTATGCTATCATACTTTCGTTGGCATCGCATTGATTCATGACTTGCTGTGCCACAGCTTGTGAGTCGCCGAAAATTTTCGGTCGGGTTGCATAAAGCTTTCGCCATCTTCATCCCGTGTATGAGATCTTCATATTCTGCTTCATTGTTAGACGCGTTTGGAACGTCATCCAAACGTACTTCAACTTGTCGCCTTCGGGTGATACCAATATCACGCTTTGCTCCGGCACCTTCACAGTCTTTTGGACAAAGTGAAGTTCATGGTCCAAGTTCTCGATAAATACGGGGGTCCCGTGTTTTGTAGCTCCATCCACTCTTTGCAATGAAATCTGGTAAGAACTGTGATTTATTGCTTTCTTTCATACGTGATGTCCCGAGGGGAAAGTTCTATTCCCCAAAGGGAGACACGACCCGTAGCTCTGGGTTGTTTAGTATATTTGATAAAGAGCCTCGTTGACCACTATTATCGGGTGCGCCGAAAAATAGTGTCGCAATTTTCTTGCTGTCGTGAATACTCCATATGCTAGCTTTTGATATTGCGGGTGCCGCTGTTTTGACAGCGTGATGCTTCGCTGATGAAATATACTAGCCTTTGAACTCCATGAAGCTTGCCTTCTTCTTCCCTCTCGACCACTAGGGCCGTGCTGACCACTGAGGTGTAGCTGCAATATACAAGAGGAGAGGTTCTTTCTCTTTTGGCGCCACCAATATCGGTGGTGTCGAAATTGCTCGTTTGAGGTTCTCGAAGGCTCTGTCTGCTTCCTCGTTCCATTGAAATTTTTCCCCTTGTTTGATTAATGCATAGAACGGCGGCATACTTCTCCTGCTTTGCGACGAATGCAGCAAACTGCGACTCTTACCGTTAGGTTGTGTTTCTTTCAACTTTGTTGGCTTTCTCATAGTGACAATGTATATTTTTCGGGATTAGCTTCAAATCCCCCTTGCTGATACTAGGAACAGAAGTTCTCACCGGGAACTCCAAAGGAGCATTTTGTCGGGTTCAGCGAGGCAAAACTTGTCGAGGTTGTCGAAGGTTTCCTTCAAGTCTTCGATCAAAGTCGACCCTTTCTTTGATGTTATTACGACATCGTCGATGTAGACTTGTACATTTTTTCCAATCTGTGTTGCTAAGCACTTCTGCATCATGCGCTGATATGTTGCTCCCGCGTTTTTCAAACCAAAGGGCATTGTTTTGTAGCAAAACACGCCATAAGGTGTGATGAACGCTGTTTTAACTTCATCTTCTTCTTTTAATCTGATCTGGTTATAACCAGAGTATGCGTCCAGGAAGGAAAGACGTTCGCATCCTGCCGTGGAGTCGATGATTTGATCGATCCTTGGGAGGGAAAGTGATCCTTGGGACAATGTTTATTGAGACACGTGAAGTCGACGCACATGCGAAGGACTATTGTGTGTTTCTTCGGCACCATCCCTTGGGTTAGCTACCCATGTGGCTTACGTAGATATTTCTCGATGAAACCAGCATCTTTGGTCGGTCTATTTCAGATAACATGGCTTTGCGGCTAGGCTCCGAAAAATGCCGCAAAGGTTGCTTCTGAGTCGTGCGAGAGGATCCAAATTGAGGTGGTGCTCGGCAAGTTCCCTGGGTACTCCTGGCATGTCAGTGGACACCATGCGAAGATTCTCAGTGCTCACGGAGGAACTCGACGAGCGCGCTTTCCTATGCGACATCCATGTTTGCGGCAATGGACGTCGTTTTCTTTGGATCTGTCGGGTGGATCTGTACCACTTTTGAATCTTTGGTTGTGTTGAAAGTTGGCTCCTTAGAAGGTCTTCCTACCTCTGGTAGTACGTCATAATCAGTGAACCGTGGCGCCGCATATGCCTTGCATCCCGAAAGTTTCGATAGTCGGTGAAAGTCCTTGTCGCATTTGTCGGATAACGTGAAACTTCCTTTGATTGTGATAGGTCCCTTAGACCCGGGCAACCTCCACAACGGATACGTATGTATAACGCCATGAACACGGCATACATTGGTCGTCCCAACAAGGCGTGATATTGCGACGGAAATCCACCACTTCAAACTCCAGATTCTCTATCCTGTAGTTTTCGGATTCCAAATGAACGTCGAGGTTGATCTTGCCCAATGGGTAACTTGGCTTCTCTGGTGTAATCCGTGGCAACGTGTGTCGATTGGTTTCAGATTTGCTAGGGATATGTTCATCTTCCTCAATGTATCTGCATACATGAGGTTTAAAATTTCTTGCCATCTATGAAAACTCTCGACACATCAAAACCGGCGACTGCGGGTAAGATGAGTGCGGATTGTCCTGGTCGGGGAACTTGCTGCGGATGATACGCAATTGTGAAGCCGATGTCTTGCCCGACCAATTTAAGTACTCGGCTGTTGGTGGAGGCATCTTCTCTGCCATGAACACTTGTCGCGAGATTACCTTGCGCCACTGTTTGATGGCACAGCTTCGAATCATCGAGACCCGCCGTTAGAGTTGGGGTCAACATATGGAGGTGGATGTGGTGCTGCCGCAATTCTAAGCTGGTGTCGATTTTCGTCGGTTATTGCGGGAGGAGGTGGAAGGTGGATCTCGCTCCTTGGCTCGAGAGTTTCTGTTATTTGCTTGGGCATTTGCAATTCTGCGGCTGCAACATTTGCAGAAAATTTCGGTAGTCTTTTGGAGATGTCTGACGCCTCTTTCCATTGTTGTCGAGTAAAAGTTTGACACGGACCGTTCATCATCTCCTCGGAAGACACAAGGTCTTTGAATCCTTGGTCCACTATTTTGCCTGTGCCACGAAGTCACCTCTATTGTCGCCTTGTTGCTCATTACTCCTTTGATAGTCATCTCGACTATTTCCTCCAGGATTTCCTTGGAAACCAGCCGATATATGGCAGGAGCATCGTTGTTGTAGAAGGCGAGAAAATCGCCTTCTATTTTGATAATTTCGACCACGATCCTCTTCGGCGACTGTGTCTTGTTGTATATTGCGTCTTCTCCATCTGCCCATTTATTGGCTATCTCCATGAGTGCATGGTCTTAGGGTTAGTTCTCCTAAGTCCTCGATGAAATCTGCTCGGCGACCACCTTACGACGCATCTATTGCCCTCTCGTCGGATATATCCTCTGCAGGATTCTTTATGATGTTCCATCGCGGTATATACTTCCTCATCGACTCGTCGTGTTTTGTCGGCATGCCCTCAGCTCTTCCAACGATGCAGGTTTCTTGCACGTGGATCGGAAGTTTTTCACGAAGATGTCCTCAAAGGTCTCCAAGCTGTCGATGGAATTTAAGGGGGAGTTTCTTTATCCAAGATCTTGGCACCACTCGGGTGAACTTGGATACTTTGCATGTGTTGCTGGTTCCTCCTACCAATTTTACCATCTCGAGATAATCCACGAGCCAATCCTCGGGATTTACAGGCCGTCGAACTTCTTGAAATTCTCAGGTAACTTGACCCTTTTGGGACTCGAGTTTTCGGACTCTTCGAGTAAGCATGGGAGCCCACACATATCTTCGTCGGCAAGCTCTGGCGAGTGCTGACGCTCCCTTCTTTCTTGTCGCGCTCTGTCTACCCTTACTGCTGTGTCTCTTGCTCCCCTTGTTCTTGGTGGGTCTTGACCTGCTGCAGTGGGTCGTGGACTATTTTTGTCTAGGATTTTCTTCGGAGGCGTTGTTGCAAGCTGTTCCCATAACTCCTACTCCAGCCATCGCCATATTGAACAATGGTTCTCTCGGGTCCCCAGGAGGTGGTCTCGACGCAAGGATATACGCTTGTGTTGCCATGTAACCTGCCTCTGGCGTTTTGGGATGATATTTCCCCTTTCATCGATCGACATAAAGGACATGTCGAGATTTTGGATTATACTTCCTCTTTTTGCTTCGGGTATGTTTTGCAGAGAGACATTGCTCTCCTCCGAGCTTCTACGTGATATCTCCCGTAGTTCTGAAAGGCGACTTAACTCGCTCGGCGTCTGCTTGATGCAGAAGCTGCTTCTTTCCTCCTATTCAGGGATGCTGTCTGTTTTTCTAACTCTCTGCTTACTCGAGCAAGTCTATATTGATATGCTTGAAGTTCTTGTCAGTAGCTTGTGGTGGTCATAGGTTACGAACCATCCATGGCTTTCGCGGCCCTATCCCACGCTTCTTGCTTAGAGCTATATGAGTTGAGGATCGAGGATATTTAGTGCCTAAGCCATGTCTGAGATCAACGGGATCGACGTATGGATTTCCCAATTGTCGAAAGCCTCTGATTTTTGTTAGATGTACCTGCCCCTTCTACCACATAGATCCGATGATATTTTGCGCATTGATTTTTATCAGGATTGGTGACACCATCATATAGAGTGGTGAAGACCTTTCGATGGCAACAGACTTGTCGATGAAGTTGAAGCGACGCTGTCGGAGTCGCTGCTTATAAAGGAGTCCGGACGACTCGAAGGATGTGTTGTTGAAGATCTTGGCGAGCTTTCCGCTTGCCTTGTTGTCGACGAAGTGTGACGAAAACTCCTCGTCACTCGACGAAAAGTTAGAATCGACACGTGAAATTCCGACGAGATCGGAACTTAGAGCGGTAGGATCCTTCCTTGTTGATGCCAAATCGGAATTTTCCGAACGTCATGGTGATGGGCTCCTCCGGATAGGCACAGCATCCATACGGGATGGCGGAGGAATAAAATTGAATAGATCAGTTTTCCCTTGTTACCTCGATCCATCGTGTTGCTTGGTGATGAAGTCAAGATCTTGAACGTGCCATCGAGATCAGCTCCTTGCAGCCTCTAATCCCCACGAACGGCGCCAATTGACAAAGGATTAACTTGTCAATGCCTACGAGTTGTAGACTAGGGTTTTGCTAGAAGTAGAGGGCAAGTAGATCTTGAAGGTTTTAGGCGAAAAGTACTCGGCGATTATGAAAACTAGGGTTACGTTGACATGATTCGATCCTCTCTTTGTCCCTCCCCCTTATATAGGAGGTGGAGCCGAGGGTTTCGTTTTTTGTACAAATTCAGTCGGGATGGTTTCTAACTCATCACTTGATTTACAAATAACCTCCCTATTACAACTCTAGCTTTCCTTAATGTATCTTGGGCTCCCGAATCTTCTTATTCTTCGGATAGTGGGCCTTCAGTAAACTCCGGGTACTATCTTCGGCAGGCCCATTTGGGATGCCTATGTCAATCAATGCTAATTGTTCATCCTAATTCTAATTGAAGAAATAAGGGCATCTTCAACGGGTGCGACGCAAGTCAGATGCTAAAACAGACGCGGAACATCCCTTTGCGTCGGGCTGAATCCGCGTCCGTCTGCGTTTAGGGGTGTCCCCAGCGGGCCAATGCATAACTTTTTCCCATAATTTACATAATTCTAAAAATACGTCAAAAAGCTTAAAACCTAGCTACGGACTACTGCTCGTCGTCGCACACGAGATCGATGAACTCTGGCATCCGCCATGGGAGCTGGTACGCCGGTGGTGGAGGAGGAATGGCGGCATGCGGTGACTGCTGCCAGACCGTCGTCGGAGCAGGAGCCGTCGAAGGAGCAGCATATGGCGCGCGCCCTTGGGTATGTGTTGGCATGGTCGGAGGACGGGAGGAGTCGCTGGCCTCCCCTGCGCCAGCAACGACTGACGAAGCTAGATGGCGAGGCCGTCCAACATAGCGAGCTGGTCGAGCTCGCTATTGGCCATTGCCATCGCAATGGACTCCTCCTCGCAAATGTCCGGCGGCTAGGTCTACGGATCCCACGCCGGGCCGCTGTCGTCGTGGTCGTTGTCTCCGCCTTGGACATGGCCGTCCGACGAGGCTTCATACTTGGCCTCGGTGGCATCTTCTTCCTTGGCGTCCTCATCATCGTCCACGTCGTCATCGTCGTACTCGCCCTCGTCATCATCGTCGTCCGCGACAAGCTCGCGATCGAAGTAGTCGACGTCGCCGAGGTATCTCGCTCGTCATGGCCCTCTCGGCCCTCGCGTGGCACAGGAAGGACCAACACCCGCCTGGAGTTGAGGTACCGGCCGGTTTTCCTCCCAGAGGCTTCTTGCCGGACCGCGAGCCGCTAGCCTCGTGGTCGTTCTTAATCTTGCGGAACGGCCAAGCCTTCCACATGGCGTCAGTTGGGTCGATACGGCGGCCTCTAGCAATGGTGTGGTCGAGAAAATGGCCGTCGCCAGCGGACCTTGCCTTCAATGCCCTTCCATAAGTTGTTGCGACGCCGACCTTGCCTTCAATGCCCTTCCATAAGTTGTTGCGACGCCGCCACCAGCGCACATGGCAGAAGGCGAGGCGTGCCATTAACGTGGCGCAGAAAAGCTGCAACGCGCCGCCCCCGTGAGTTATGCCGCGCTGAAGACGAAACATATGAGCCCCTGCTAGGCGAGCCCATGCGACGCAAACGGATGTTCCGCGTCCATTTTAGCATTCGATTTGCGTCGGAGATCCCCTTATTTCTTCATTTAGAATTAGGAGGAACAATTAGCATTGAGTTCAGTTCTTGCAGTTTCATATTCAGTTAACAACAGTGATAAAGTTCAAACTGTTCCTGCACGACATAGGGTCGTTTTCCATCATTCGTTTGTTTATCTCCCGTTAACTGGGCTGGGCTGTGGGCTGTTAATGTTAATGGTGTTGGACCAATGCCATCAGATCGGGAACGAACGATCAAGAATCAACTACGTCCCTCTGCAGTTTTTCCACCTACGTCAGAGGATCTCGTTCCGACGAGAGAGACACGGGAGAGAGAGAGGTTAGCACAGGAGAGAGAGAGGGATTAGCACGCAGATCGAGACATTCCACTTCGTCCGGCCGATTTGCCCGGACGGGTGCGTTTCGCATCTGGGCGAAATATTCCCTTTCGAGGAACGGCGGCCTGGGCCGGCTTAGCGGGCAGCGAATGAGTCAATAAGCGCAAGCCGGCGCGAAAAACCACCAAGTGCGAAAGTATGAACGAGCTGTGAAAGCGAAGGTGGGTCGGGCTTACGCAGATCCTTGGCCGCGCGCTGGGCCAGTGATGCGACAGCCAGCCGAGCTACGCAGGAGCGGGCGCGGGCGGGATCCTCTCCCGTGGTTTGGGCCATAATTAAGTTAATTAAATATTTAAATTAAATTAGGGTCTAATTAATTGGATGTTTAGACTAATTAGATTCTGTTCCATTCCACAGTTTCTGAAATCAACCGAACACCCAAATGGAATGGAATGGGATGGAATGGAATGGAACGGAACCATTCCATTCCATTCCACTCCATCCAACAACCGAACACACCCTTAATCCATAGAAGGTCTAGATTGTGGCCCAATCCTGGATCTCTAGCCTGGCGAGTTAATTTTTTCCAGCCCAAAAAATCTGCAGTCTTCAGTCGCTCCTGGCCGGTATTATTAGCCTGATTTTTTTTTGAACAAAGTATAATTAGCCTGATTAATCCCGTCCAATTGAACTTCCTCGTTCTGGATTAAATTCACCCCCATCCAACGAAAATTTTCTACGACTTAAGAGCATGGCTAATAGAAGAGCCGGCTGCCGGCTCTATGCAATTGCCACATCAATAGTCTTCACAAAAGTAGACTCATACAATAGATTGGCTATAAATTGTCTACAAAGATGACTATAGCATTAAGTGCTTGCATGTGGAGGAGGCTAATTATTGGTAGGAAGAAGTAAACATCAGCTAAAGTCCTTTGCATGGGTTGCATGCTGCCTCTTGTGGCTCGGGTAATGTGCTATAGCCGGGCTGCAAGTATAGAGCCTGCTCTATTCTCTCTCTTGTCTTATCTCTCCTCCACATAGGATTTTGCTGACATGGAAGATACTATAGCCAGCTGATTAGGATCTATTATACTTGCTCTAAGCTGAGAGCGAGCCAAGGGCCGCGAAAGGTCTGAACGAACATGTTCTTCAAGACATGGATTAGAAGTGATGAAGGAAATATGATTAGACAGGATTAGATGTAAGATCTGGATCAACCAAATCCATGTCTAGATCTGATCCACGTTGGGATTCAATCCATTGTAGCCGAACGAGGCCTTAAGGTTCTAAGGCCCACACATTTTAACTTCAATTTGACCATCAGCAAGTATGAGTTGTGTGCCACAAAATGTACACGTTAGTAATTAGATAGAGAGCATATCACCCATGGTAACTACTCTTCCGCTACCTCGTAGGTTGTGTCTAACAAGTAGCCAAAATCCCGAGTTGCTTCATCGGAGATTCGGAGCAGAAACTTATACCATTTCAACATCTCCTTCTAACATTTTGGAATTTCTTTTCGGTTAGCATCACTTCCTATCATGTTGGGATCATGTTTCTACATCCTTACGTTGCAATTCACTGGACAATCATGCAGAAGATTATCCCCCTAACCCGGCTTACAATACGACCAAGCTACTGCTGACTGCACTTACCATGCCATTGGGCAGCACAAATCTCCAAATAATGATCAGGCGACAGCCTAGGGGGGGGGGGGGGCATTGCCCCCCAGTGGCAACAAATCCACTCTCATGTTTGAACATTATCTTTAAGATTTTCACCCATAAAGTTGGTACCAAACGTATAAAAATAATGACCCACAAGGATATTTGATCAACTCAAATGATATTCATGTCTACAGGTTATACCATGGAGGAGGTAGTCGTTGTTCATGATAGCATTCATGAACTTCATAGGAAATAATAAATGCCATTATTGAAAGAGCAAGCTCTATCTCTATGTGTTTGTTAACAACACACGAATGAATTTTACCGTGTGTGGGATTCATTTTTAGCACTACGGATTATATATGGCCCACCTTTTTTCAAAGTTCACCATCTGGTTCATGAATTGGATGTGTGGACTATGGTCATGGTGGTGTGGAACATGTTGGGGAGATGTGAAGAAAGAAAAGAGAAAGATGAGAAGAATGGTGCATTTATGGGGGATGGATCATCTGGCCTATCGCTGCCTGATCATCTGGCTCCCTCACCCAGGTGTTCCAAGACCACGCGTAGAGAAAAGTGGGGCCAGACCATCCAAAGTGCTAGAGGGTCAAATTTTCGGCCCTTCATCCGCTCCCGAACAGAAGGTTGGCACACTGCTAGTATGGAGGGTAGGAAGTATTTTTCATTTCCACCCCCTCCTCGGCTGAAATTTACGTCGCCCCCCTAGCCATATGGTGGTCATCCCCGACAAGGGGGCGTAAATTTTAAACCTATCATGCGTGCGTCTTATTTCTTAAAACGAAGATAGTATGACTTAAGTGCTTCATGGTGTTGCCGTGTCATCGTCCGAGTCTGCCATCTTCCTGAAGGTGAATGTTGCGATCTAAATGTAAACACGGTGCTACATTACTGCAGAACAGGTTTCCCCTATGATACTGAACTAATTCGTTTCCTTATTCGACATGATGTTGCTGAAAGCCTGGAACATAGAATGTCCAGGCAATGTCGACTTTCATGTTTATCAATGATGGTGATGTAACTCGGGACCGGCAATGGTTGGACTGTGGGAGGAAAGACGACACCCTAGGCATGATTGCCACCATTATCGGTTCTGCATCCGATGTAAGAGCTATATCGGTTATCACCTGGGGTCGTAGTCACCACTGCCGTCGGCTTGGCTTGGTTATGATTTATGACTGAACTTTGTGTCGGTTCAGTCTAGAGTTGAACAATTGAGACTGAACTGAGGCTGAATTTCAGATGTGTTGCACAGGTTGTTTATCAAATCCCTGATGATTACTACTACTACAAGCGATCAAGAGTTTGGATCTGACTAATTTTGTCCTAATGTTAGTACCGCTAAGCAATATGCTGCTGCCAATCTTGTGGCAGAG
This sequence comes from Lolium multiflorum, assembly GCA_030979885.1. Lineage (NCBI taxonomy): Eukaryota > Viridiplantae > Streptophyta > Magnoliopsida > Poales > Poaceae > Lolium > Lolium multiflorum. Next base: position 173,918,580 of record CM061748.1, on the reverse strand, counting down.
ATGCTGTTCGGGTCGAGTTGTTCCTTGCTAACTGTGGACCGTAAACATTTTGGCGACACTAATTTCATCTTGTTTCCTTGCCTTTTCAGGAGAGCTCTGCTGAATTCAACCGGTTCCTCTCTGCATTGCTACGATTGCACTTAGTCCTGCCAAAAGAACAGACGAAAACCTTTTTCTAAATAGCTGCTGCATATTCCATCTAGCCTCAAGGCTGAATCAAAGTGTGATTGGGCGGCCGTGGAACCAGTAGCACCGACGAAAGAAGCTGGGAGGTGGCTCGGAGAGACGACAAGTTGTGAGCTCGATGGGGGCAAAGTTGACAACGTCGGAAACAGGCTAAGGGAATCCGTCGTGTTTAATTTACGAATGTCAAAGCTGGAGATCGAGAAACTAGCATGGTCTGCAACAGCTTATATAAATACAAAAATAACAAGATTATCGCCAGCTGCTTGCTAGTAAGTTGGATTACCTCAAAAAAAAGTAGGATCAGTACTCCTAGACATATAAATAGTACTACCCGAACTGTAAAACAATATCTTGGGCAGTTCAAAAAAGTAAAACAATATCTTGGGCATCTTAAACTGAAGGGGTAGCAGGCATGTGTTGGACCGAAGAAAGCGAAATGTGAGAGCCTGCGACTTTTATTTTATTAAAGCCTAGTGGCGTGTTGCTGGTGGACGGACCAGATCAGACGAGAGCGAAGAAATGGCAGTAGTGGTTGTACAGCATGTACGAACGGGGCAATAAGTCGACACGTGTGTACGAGCAGGACGCTCGCGTGAAATAAAGTAGACCTCAGAGCTCAGAAGTCAGACCTGCCGCTGCGCGAGTGCAATGCAAAGCACGTTAGGTTCGTCGGTACGACCCAAGACCAGGAGGCTTCAGGCTTCATCTGGGCGAGGCCGCAACCACCGAAATGTTCGTGTGAAAAAAAAACCCGGTAGGATCCGAGTTTGAATTATGAGATGGATTTAGCATCCAAAAGATCAAATGCACATCATTCCCGTGATTTCATTCACACGGTAACTAGGGTCTAGGGATCATGCATCGGTCAAGTATACAGAGTTTTTTTTTTTTCAACAACCTTATGGCAAGAAAGAAAGAAAATTCCAACGACCAGCATGTTTCCGCCTCCCGGCCATTGGCTGTGTCCCGCATTTGGAACCACAATGTGACAATTGTAAAGCAGCTGTGTCCCGCAGCGTCCGTCGGGCCAGCTATCCCACCACCCGGCGAGTGGTGAATCTAGAAAATTTTCTTAGGGTCTAAGAGCATCTCCAGCCGCGTCCCCCAAACCGTCCCTCAAATCGCGCCGGATTGAGCGTTTGGGGGACGTGTTTCGTTCGTGCCGTGCTGGGACGCGCTTCCCTCCCGCGTCCCCAAACAAAATTTCGCCAAATTTTAAACTTAACTAGATTCGATTTAGATTCGTCCAAACTTCATAGATTCGAACGAAATTTGACTAACTTTAAAACTAAACCTAATCTAGAACCACTGCGGCGGCCGGAGGTCGTAGTACTGCTGGAAGTTGTACATCTCGTCGGTGACGACCTCCTGCTTGACGCGCTCGTCGACGGGCCCACACGCACGTCCTTCACCGCTTGTCCTGCCTCGCCGTTTTTACGGTCCAGCGGCTTGCCGGAGTCGGAGATGGACATGGCGATCGCCGTGTCCAGTGCTGCTCCTGCGCCCGTCGTCCGACGCCAGAGAACGCGCCGGTCCCCGGCGCCCGGCGTCGCCCGTAGAGATGCTGTGCCGCCGACTCCGCCGCCGCCCTGCGCCGCTTCCTCCGCTCCTCCTTCACCTCCGACCCGATGAGGGCGCCGCCGGCCTCCCGCCGCCGTGCCGCTCGCCACGCCTCACGCGGTGAGCCTCCTTGACCTCCGTTTGGGGAGCGGTGTAGAGCGCGGCCGATGCGACGGGCCGCGTCGATCGCGTCAGTCCCAGGAAGGAAGTGCGGGGAGGGCAGTACGCCGTCCTCCTCGGCTGCCAGTGAGGAGCGGCGGCGGCGACGCATCTCCGGCCTGGAGGGCGCGTTGCGGAGGCCGCAGGATGACGTTCTCGAGTCGCCCGGAACGCCCCAGGCGTGGCCTTCCACTGCTGGCTGATAAGGGGTTGCCGATCTTCTCGCAACAACGGTGGTGATGATGATCACGGGTGGTGGCAGCGGAGATTCACGATGATGAAGTGGATGATAACTTGTATGCGCAACGAGATCTCTCGATTGGTCCTGTGCGTCGGATGCAACGCTCTCCACCCTGCAAGATATTCGCAACTCCACACACTGCGCACGTACGCCGACCACGAAGGGTAGGTTGCACCGTCTAATTCCCAATGGAACGCAGATCACACAAAACTTGCAGGATCTACACAATATCCAAGCAATATGGTGTAGGGAATTCAATAGTTTTGCGGAGCAAACAACTAAGAACTGAGTTTATCTTAACGTGGTCCTAAAGCAGCTAGGGGGTCGTTCAAGGCACTTATATAGGCGTCCGGACGAGTTCTAGTCGAAAATACAAGTAAAAACCGAACGAGACTGACATGTCCGACAGATCTGATCGAGACAGCACGTTCACAATGTCCAGGGGACTCGGGGTCGATCCGCGTCAGACTGCCGGGTGCCGGCTTCTCTGTCCGGTCAGCCAGAGCCGCCAGAGTGGGCCAGTGGCCGTCGTTGGGCTGAAACTACTGGTCTCGGTAAAACCGCGAGCTCACTCGGTCCGGCGCGAGGTTGAGTGACTCTGTCCGCCTGGGCCGGAACCTGTCCGGCTGGGGGTCCCATCTGGGACCGGCGTCAGGTCTCCCTGCCCCCTCTGATTCTTGCATGCCTCGCGCGTCCATGAGATATCTTCATGTCCAGCTCCATCCAGGCCACGTCCATCTTCACGTCCAACTGCTCCCTCCTATGCTTGTCTCCTCTTCATACCTGATGATAAAATAATAGGATTAGTAAGAAGTTCTCACCAATCATCGTTTAAGAACAAGTTCAGTTGTCGCACGAGCTCGTGTCATTGGTCCAATCCCGACTTCATTGGACTTGAGCTTCACAGCAGGTTCATCTGCTTGTAATGACGGAGGTAGTAGTGAGGTAGGATGTCCTCATCATCTCCCCTCAAGGCGTCGGCACTCCAAGGTCTTCTCCGTCATATGGTGTCAAATCAGCAACATTGAAAGAATTACTGACACCAAACTCATCCTTTGGAAGATCTATCGAGTATGCATTATCATTGATCTTGGCAAGCACTTTGTAAGGACCATCACCACGAGGCTTCAACTTAGACTTTCTCCTTGGAATCTATCCTTGCGAAATGTACAGCACAAATCACCAGCTTGAACAACATCTCTTTGCGCTTTTTATTCATCCTTGCAGCTCTTGCCTTTCTTCTCAATCAACTCTTTAGTCTCATGTCTTCTTCACATAATCCGCCTCTTTGATGCCTCCATATTAATCTCATGTATGGGCAAAGGCAACAAGCAAGTGGAGTAATGGGTTTGAAACCATACACCACCTCAAAAGGACATAGCTCGTGTAGAATGTACCGCCCTGTTGTAAGCAAACTCCACATGCGGCAAACACTCTTCCCACTCCTTCAGGTTCTTCTTGATCATGGATCTCAACAGCTGTGACAATGTTCTATTCACCACTTGGCTTGACCATCACTGGGGATGACAAGTAGTGCAACACAGCCTTCTTTCCTGGCCTTCTCCAAAGCATCTTCGATAGCTCATAAACTTCACGTCACGATCGAAACAATAGTCTTCGACTCCATGTAGACGTACAATCTCCCCAAAACAGCAAGATTACGCATCGTCCTCTTGTGGTGCAATAAAGTGGGACATCTTAGAGAATCTATCCACTACCACAAATATAGAATCATGGCCTCTCTTAGTACGCTGCAAACCCAACACAAAATCCATACTAATATCCTCCCATGAGTAGTAGGTGCAGAGAGTATACAAACCGAGGTTCACTTTGACTTGGACTTGTTGCAAGTAATGCATCTTCTCACATATATCCACGTCCCGCCTCATCTTTGGCCAATAAAAGTGGTCAGCCTAGCATGAGTAGCGTCTTCTCACGTCCAAAGTGAACCATCAAACCTCCGCATGTGATTCCTTAATAAGAGCAAACGCACAACGATTCTGAACACATAGTTTGTTAGCCCTAAACAAGAACCCATCATGTATGTGATATTTTTTCCATGCTTTACCAAGAGCACATGCTATGTTCAAAAAATCATGATCATAGCATACAAATCACATAGTATCTCTAAACCAGAACATCAAGTGAGTTAATAGCATATTCTTCCTAGATAGAGCATCAGCAACAATATTATCTTTTCCTCTTTATGCTTAATAATGTATGGAAAAGACTCAATGAACTCAACCCATTTAGCTAGACGCTAAAAGTAGATTGGGCTTGTATTTTAAAGCTTCATGATCGAATGTGATAAATTCTTGGCACAAGTAATGTTGCCAACCTCAGAACTCTAATTAAAGCATACAATTCTTTATCATAGATAGGATAGTTCAACTTAGCAATTTAAAGTTTTCTTAAAAATATGCAATTGGGCGACCCTCTTGCATCAACACACCACCAATTCCAATACCACTAGCATCACATTCAATCTCAAATTGCTTATTGAAATCAGGAAGTGCAAGCAATGGTGCAGAAGTTAACAATCTCTTAAGTTCATCAAAAGCATGATCTGGGCTGCTCCCAAAAACAACACCCTTTTTAGTCAAATCATTCAAAGGTGCAGAATAGTACTAAAGTTGGGCACAAATCTTCTATAAAACCCAGCTAGACCATGGAAACTTCGTACTTGACTCACGTTCATGGGAGTAGGCCAATTTTGAATAGCTTCAATTTTAGACACATCTACTTCTACTCCATGCTTAGAGACAACATAACCCGGAAATATGACCTTATCTTTGCAAAATGTGCACTTCTCAAGATTACATAGAGTTGATTATCACGCAACACTTGCAAAACATGTCGAATATGTATAGTATGATCCATGTTGAGATTAATATGTCATCAAAATACACAACCACAAATTTGCCAATAAAATCACGCAAAACATGGTTCATCAGTCTCATGAAAGTGCTAGGTGCATTAGTTAACCCAAAAGGCATTACTAACCACTCATATAAACCAAATTTTGTTTTAAAGGTTGTTTTCACTATCCTTCTTTCATCCTAATTTGATGATAGCCACTACGCAAATCAATTTTAGAGAACACAACAACACCACTCAATTCATCTAGCATATCCTCTAAACGGGGAATAGGATGACGATATCTAATAGTAATGTTGTTTATAGCTCTACAATCTACGCACATACGCCAAGTACCATCTTTCTTAGGAACTAGAATAACAGAACATCACAAGGACTAAGTCTTATGCGAATATAACCTTTGTCGAGTAGCGCTTGTAACTTGCTTCTGTATCTCCTTCGTCTCTTCGGATTAGTGCGATATGGCGCCCTATTGGGCGCATGCTCGGGGAATCAAGTCAATTTGATGCTCAATACCTCAATGGTGGTAGTTTGGGTACTCCTCCGGAAAAACGTCGCCAAATTCCTCGCAAAACATTAGAAACACCAAGAGGAAGAGGGGTCATGTCGTTAGAAACCAAAACCGCCCCTGTACAAAAGCACAAGAGGCATGGCCGTAGGATCCTCGCCAAATTCTCTCATGTCTTCTTTGGTGGCTAATGAGACTAAGGAATTCACTCTCTCACTTTTCGTTATATCACTCACGACATTACAATTCTCTCGCCTATCTAGAGGTGCATCCTCCAAATTCACTTCAATCTTCCGACGAGACTCATTGACAATTTGTTGTGGTGACATAGGCTGTAAGTTAATTTTCTTGCCCTTGTACTCCAAGTGATATGTATTGGCATGGCCATTGTGTTGCACAGAACGGTCATAGAGCCAAGGCCGACCCAATAGAGGTGACAAACCGTCATAGGAACCACATCAAAATCAATGCAATCCTTATACGGTCCAATCGCAAATTCAACACGCACCATGTGGTTTACCTTCATCTCACCATTGTCACTCAATATAATATGGATGCGGGTGCGGTAGATACTTCAACTTCGCCTTGGTACATAACTCCTTGTTTGCTAAATTGCGGCAACTCCGCCATCAATAATGACCTGCAAGCCTTGTCAGGACCAACTAAAGCTTTGTTTGGAACAAATTGCAGCGCTGAGTAGATGCACTAGGCAACACATTAAGAGCACGCCGCGACACAACAATGGTGCGAGCATCGAAGGATATGCATCTTCACCATCGGTGTCATAGTCATCATTGTCTGAGCATTTGGATCAAAGATCATCTCCACTCATACTCATTGTCCTCATTGATAAACATGACTTTGCGGTTAGGACAACTTGAAGTGACCCTTGCCACCACATGTATGGCAAAGCATATCACGATTGCGCGTTGTAGACGCACCAGAACCACTCGTACTTGCAGCAGATTCGGACTTCTTTGCATTAGATACATTGGAGACCGGTTTGTTAGCGAGAGTAAGGAGCGGAAGCCGTCAGCGCAGCAGAGAGGCGCGGGTGTAAAACGCCCATCTCCCGTAGCACGTCCCTTAACCTTTGCTTCTTCACCCAACTGTGATTCACCTTCTCTTGCATGATGTAACAATTGATTCATAGTGTAATGACGAACAATACCTTTAACATCATACTTCAATCCATTCAAAACGCCGCATTGTCATCTCTAGAGACTCACGACACGACCACGCTGCATAAGCATCTCCATCTCCATGTAGTACTCATCAACAGCCTTCACACCTTGCCTCAATAGTGTTAGCTTATCAAATATATTCCGCATGTAATTTATAGGCACAAAACGAGAAGTCATTGCCTCTTTCATAGCACGCCATGTACGGATAGGTTGTGCACCATCTTCATCGAGGTTACGGACCAAAGAATCCCACCAACGCAATGCATAACCATCAAATTCAGAAAGCTTGATCTTCCTATCTTCAGAGTAGTGTGGATGTAGGCTCCATAATTTCTCAATCTTGAGCTCCCAAGGAGGTATTCTTCAACATCAGCTCCTCCTTCAAACTTGGGTATGGAAAACTTAGGCTTACCCAATCCATCTTCTTCATCTTGTCCACGACCATTGCGACCAAGTGGAACCCAAACACGAGGACGATGACCACGAGGCGCACCACGAGCATTGTGTGCGTCATCTTCAAGCTCAGGATCTTCATCATCATCTTCTTGTTGTTGTTGTTGTTGAGCACAAGTTCTCAATAGCGAGACGATATCTCAATATTATGTGATATCCGTCATTTGATCGATAATCCCGACAGTAACATTAGTAGCATCCAAAAGGTTTTTGATGTCAACCGTACTCTTAAGCTCATCATCCTTAGTGGAATTCACGTCGCATCTCATTACGAAGAGCCCCAAACTCCCTCCAAAGACATATCTGCAGAATCCTTGTTCTCCCGGTTAACAATCTTATGATCACTAGCACATGATTAGTAGGTTAGTGCACTAAATCAAAAATATATGTGGTACTCTCACAACTCACTCAAAACTGATAAGAAAAGGAAATCTTACCGCTCCAAAGCAAATTAGTGTTGCTTACCACTTGTAGTAACAACTAGTGCACGGATGTAGCGAAGCAAATATCAAGGGTATAAGAACAATCACACGACAAGGGTATATGGGGCTGTAGGTAGGCTACCTATTTGCACCAATAACAAGCTCTAGCGCCGAATAGACAACCAAAGATACTCACACAAGGCGATATAACGGGGCAATGCAACTATATGGAGGAAAGGTTGCAATGCACAAGAGAGACGCTAGCAAAGCTCAACGAGACAGCACAAGATTGCTCAACTACGGATGCAATAAAGAAAACTTAGGCCTTTCACTTGATTTCAACTAGCACACACTTTTCTTTTGTATTTTCTTTTTGTAACGCAGCTATGTAGCTCTTTTTGCTTCTTTTCAATTTTTTTTTTGATTTTATGACTCAACTCCTTGATAACACGGCCAACAAGATATGCAAAGCACCAAACCCTAATGAGCAACCTGTCGAGTGGTAAAACTAGTCTCTTCTGGGAAGTTCCTAGTCACATATCGAAAGGATGTGTCTATGGTTGGGAACAAGCACACTGCGCTATGTGGACTTGGAGTAACAAAACTGACACTAGAAGATAAACTAAATGATAGAGAAAACACAAACCCTAACAATTCTACTAGAAGAAAGATAAAGGTACGCAAAAACAACTACAAAGCAACTAAAACTCGAAATTAGTGCAATCTATGGCTATGGCAAACCCTAACCCTAAATTTTTTTTTTGGCTTTTTCTGATAGGAAAACACTCACAACTCAACTATGGGGTGATTGTGGATGGCTTACTGAGGAACCTGGAAATCGATACCAAGATGATAAGGGGTTGCCGATCTTCTCAGCAACGCTGGTGATGATGATCACGGGTGGTGGCAGCGGAGATTCACGATGATGAAGTGGATGATAACTTGTATGACGCAACGAGATCTCTCGATTGGTCCCTGTCGCGATGCAACAGCCCTCAACCCCGCAAGATATTCGCAACTCCACACACTTGCGCACGTAGCCGCCGACCACGAAGCGGTAAGTTGCAACCGTCTAATTCCCAATGGAACAAGAGATCACACAAATTTAAACAGATCTACACAATATCCAAGCATATGGTGTAGGAATTCAATAGTTTTGCAGCAAACAACTAAGAACTAGGTTTATCTTAAACGTGGTCTAAAGCAGCTAGGGGGTCGCCCAAGGCACTTATATAGGCGTCCGGACGAGCCTGTCGAAAAATACAAGTAAACCGACCCATTAGATTCGTCGAGACAGCACTCTGACATGTCCGTCCGGGGTCCGGTCGATGGTGTGGACCGGCCGGTCCGGGCTGTCCCACAATCAGGACTGGCTGGTCCGGCATGGTCCGTCAACGGCCGTGGACCGAAAACGCGAAGTTTCCGGTTTCCGTCCAGACGAGGCTTCTCCGGTCGTCCGGTTGGCTGCACGGTCGACCGGGCCAGGAACCTGGCTGTCCGGGGGCCGGCCCACCTGCCCTGACCGGCCTCTTCTCTCTCTCGCATGCCTCCCGTCCTCCCTCGCGCGTCCATGAGATATCTTCATGTCCACTCCATGTCCAGCTTCACGTCCATCTTCACGTCCCACTGCTCCTTCTCGTGCGATGCTTGTCTCCTCTTCATACCCGATGATACATAAATAATAGGATTTAGGTAGTATAAAGTTCTCATCAATCAAGGTATCGTTTAAGAACAAGTTCACCCGTTGTTTAAGTAGCTTCGCACGAGCTCGTGTCATTGGTCCAATCCCGACTTATTGGACTTGAGCTTCACAGCATCTTCCTTTGGTAATGACGGAGGTAGTAGAGGTAGGGATGTCCTCATCACAGCTGTTAGCCGCGACGAGGTTGTCATGCCGTGCATCTCGACGTCGTACTCGCCTGAAGTACGTCGTCCACCAGGCGTCGTTGTCGTTGACCGCCCACGTCGGATCCAATCGCTCCTCGGCGGTGGTTGAGCCGACGGGCCTTGATGGCGTCCCTCCATTGGTCCGGCTTCGGCGGCGGAACGCCAATGCCGTTCACGGCCATCTTCAGCCCGCCGCCGTTTGCCCGCATGTCCGGCGGACCGATACGGCGGTGGCAGCCGCCCACGCTCCGCCACGGTGAGGCGCCGTCCGTTGGCTGCCGCGGCGATTCTTGCGGAGGACGAGCTCGACATTTTTTGAGCGGCGTGGAGAGGATCCGGGAAGGTGGAGGGGCGGCGACGAGAAGGATTATGATGAGGCGATAACCGGAGGGCGTCTTAAACAGCGGCGACAATGGGTGGTTGCACGCAATAACTCCGTGCGGACGGCCACGCGGCCATGCACGACGAGACGCTCCTGCGTCGCCCGGGAAAACAGGGACGCCATTAACGCCGCTGACCAAAGGTAGACGGGGTTTTAGCCTTCCGCCGCCGACGCGGCGGGCCCGCTTGCCGCTCTGTTGTGTCCGCGTTCCCGAGCTCCCTCGTGGGACGGACGGGCTCGCCGGACACCGCATCGTCACGCCGAACAAAATGGGCTTTGGGAGCCACGTCGCTTTTGACCTGCGCTTCCAAATCTTTTTAGGGGACGCTTTGAGGGACACGACTGGAGATGCTCTAATCTCATGTATATATGAGCTAGATGAAATCCTATGGTGCCCCGCCCTAACACCTGCTAGCTCCGCCATTGTGCCGGTCGGCCCGCCCGTGTTCTCGCCTTGCTTGGAACGGCAATACTCTCTAGGTCCAAGCACGTAGCCGCTCCGTGCTCTAGCGACAGGTGTACAATCACGGATCAACTCCCCACTTCTATCGGCAGACTTCGAGCTCTCGAAAAATAGTAGCGACACCTAGCTAACTAATTTCGTGTGTCGATTTGATGGGCACAACTTGAAATTGCTAATTGAAGCTGAGCAGATGAAAGAGTTTTGTAGGCTTTATCTTATTGGACCGAATGTGGGCTCTTCTAACATTCTAGGATGAAAGAAATCCCATGTTTTACAGTAAATTTTACCTACCAACGTACAACTTTTACCAGATACATGTATACCATATATACTGAACAGCAGGGCCGGGCCGGCAAAGTTTGGGGCCTTGTGCCGAAAAAAAAAAAGCCTGACATGCCTAACTTTTTTGAAGGAGATAACTAAGGTATTTAATTGATAATTAAGTTAAGTATACCAAAAACACACTAGCATAGTTGGTTAGTTCAATATCTTAACCCATTTGCACTTCTGTTCCTGAGATCGAATCTTGCTGTGACCATATAAATTTTTACCAGCTAAAAACTATCTGTTGTACGGTCAATGGGCCGAATTTGGAGCCCCAAAAATTCGGGGCCCTGTGCGGGCCGCACTGGTGGCACACGTGTCCGCCCGGGCGAAGAGTTTGATCTTTAAACCAATAAAGAGCGTGAGAGAGGTGCATCAATTTTTATACTGAACAGATTGATCTTTGAACGATCCATAATAATTTTGGAGTCCTAGAAATATGAATTTTAAGGCCCTCCTTTATTCGGTCCAGAAGTACAAAGACCTATTATGCATTTTTTTGTGGTTTCTAGCTTATTTTTTCAGGTTTTTTACCTGTGCCGGACGGTCCCCGGTTTAGGAGTTTTCTGCTGAGAACCTGGTCTAGTGTTTAAAACTAGGGAATTGCTAGTTCTAGGTGTGCTTATTAGATTCCTGCAATGGCGGATTTGCATCACGATCCATGCATTCGCGTTTTAAGTGTGGTTGCAACTAAGATTATTTTTCAGTTGCAAGTGAAATTTTTTTTGCAATAAAGGATCTTGGCATTAAGAGAAACATCGAACAGTACAAAGCACGTCAACAAAAAGGAAAATTACAACCAAATCTTTGAGATGTCCTTCGTCTTCAACCTCTAGACCGTGTGGACGACGCGCCACCGCTGCCGCTCCTCCGTGTGTCGGTCTAACGTTGTTAGATGCGAACGGGAAGTCGCCCAACGGGTCAAGAAGACTACATCCATCCTAGAGATGAGGAAGAAGAAATAACCATCGATGAAGCTCCATGACGATCCAAAGATCCCTAGCCAGAAAAGGTCCTCGAGAACCACACCACTCACACAACCTTTTTGACATCGCTGACGAGATGGGGCTGAAGCCGAGGAGACTTTATTAAAGAAGACGTCACCGCCGCCACCTGAGCGCCGCCCCACCAAACCTTCAACCTAAAACCAAAAAAATGGAGCCCTTCCCGCCCAACGGGAACTGATCCACCCCTCCTCTTGCAAGTAATTTTTTTTGCAACTATGAAAAGCAACTCCAAATCACTAGATTTGCTTCGTGAATTATAGTAATAGTGAGTTGCAACATAGTGGCGTTATTATTTAAAAAAACTAAATTATTCAGTAGACTTAGAACTAATCACACCTTCAAAACTATGATAGCAGCACGCGGCAGTGAGACAAGGAGCCGAAGTGAGAGATCTCCGTAGAATTCGTCCGGTCGAATCAAAGCAAATGGTCAAAGCTCTGAAAGTCAGTAGGCAGTAGTAGCATGGACGGAGGAGCGGCCTCGAGGCAACGACGGTTCAGAGCGAATTAGCGGAACCAACGGTAGGTAGGCCAAGGCGAGATGCGTGAACGGTAGCCGCGCGTCGGACGTCGACGCATAATTTGCCAGAGGACACAGCGCAAGTGCACGCTAGGTTCCTCGGAAGAATCCAGGCTTGATCCTGGTGAGGGCGCACCTGGCGAAAAGCCCCTTCCTTGAAGCAAAGCCCGCAACTACTTGTGTAATTCCGTTAAGAAAAACAAAAATAATTGTGTACTACTACTAGTAGTAGCACAATAGCAATTGCTTCTTGGCGTGGCTTGTGAGCTTCACTTTTTCCTGAAATAACGATTCCACAAGTATTCTTCTCAAAGGAGGATTTGTCGCTTGTGTTTTGCCACACTTCCACTTGGGAAGAAACGCCAAAACCATGAAAGCCGCGGCTAATTGTACCGAGTTTTAGGGTTGAGACATCTCTTTGCTCCGCCTCTTTCTTCTCCCTACCCCTTTCTCCTCTCATCTTCCCTTGAGAGTCCACCAATGGTTCCTGACTCCTCTCCCCTCTTCTCCGGCTAGAGACGGCGGGGGAGAGGAGGCCAGACTAGCAGGTTATTTAGAGCATCTTCAGTCGCGTCCTCCAAATGATGTTTGGGGAAAGGCGGACAAGAAATGGGGAAAAAAGTTGTCCAGTCACGTTCCCCAAAGCTAAATAGCGCCTCATTTTGTGTCCGGCGCCCTCGGTAGAGACTTTGTGCATAGAGTCTCTAACGGGGACGCCGGACACAAAAACAACGTCCACATGCATGCAGCCCTTAGTCCCCACATGTCATTCTCTTTCCCCACACTTTCTCTCACCTACTTTTCCCACATGGGTGGTCCCTTCTATTAAAATGCATGGATCCTGTTTGAGGGACACGACTGGAGAGGGCTTCTTTTTTATATAGATTTTTGGTCCCTTTTTATCCGGTGCAGTCCCAAACGTGCCCCAAATCATTCGTGACAGACGTTTTTTGAGGGGCGCGACTGGAGATGCTCTTAGGGCTAGGGTTTGGGTTGTGTCCCATTCTAGCGACATGTTGATGGAGATCTAGTGATCGGGGCTTACGGGCGATGCTCAATGGCTAGTGGTGGTGTGATGACCCACAAGTATAGGGGGTGTATCGTAGTATCTTCGATAAGTAAGAATGTCGATCCCAACGAGGAGCAGAAGGTGTTGGCAGCAGTTTCGATGAAGGATTCACCGTAATTGCTCACAAACAAGTATTCGGGGTTTGATATTGCGATAAATAAAGTACAAGTAAATAAAATGCGAGAGAAATAATTGCAACAGTGGCCCAATCCTTTTTAGCACAAAGGACAAGCCGGTTTGTTTACTTATAATGACCAAACGTTCGAGAGGACACATGGGGATTTTAGTCTAGTGCTTTCGCTTCATGTAGCTAAATAATCTTCATTGTTTTGATAAGTGTTGTGTGGGTGAACCTATGCTAATGCACCGCCCTTCCTAGGACTAGTACATACTTGTGATTATACCCTTGCAAGCATCCGCAACTACAAGAAAGTAATTAAGATAAATCTAACCACGGCCTTAAACTCTGAGATCCTGCGATCCCTCTTGCATATATATACTAACGGGGGCTTAGGTTTCACACTCGGCAACCCCGCAATTAGCAACCGAATACAAGATGCACTGCCCTAGGCCCATAAATGGTGAAGTGTCGTGTAGTCGACTTCACACGACACCACTAGAAGAATGACACCACAACTTAAATATCATAACATTGAATATTACTCAACCGTAATTCACTACTAGCATTTAGACTTCACCCATGTCCTCAAGAACTAAATGAACTACTCACGAGACATCATATGGAATACAATCGAGGTGATATGATGATGAATAACAATCTGAACATAAACCTTGGTTCAATGGTTTCACTCAATAGCATCTACAACAAGTAGAGAATAATGCCGAGAGTTTCCCCTATCATACAATCAAGATTTAACCCGAATTGTTACGGCGGTGACGAGGTGCAGCGATGGCGGTGTAGATGGTGGAGATGATGATGATGATGATGGAGATGATGTCCCGCTCGATGACGGCGATGGCGCCGATTTCCCTCCGGGAGGAATTTCCCGCGGATTCCCGCCCCGGAGAGCTCTTTTCTCTGGTGTTCTCCGCCCCACAGAGGCGGCCGTAACCCTTCGTGAGGTTCTCTCGTGGCTTAGGTTTTCGGACGAAGGAGTACACGAAGAAAAGGAGGCTGGGGTCGGGGCCCTGCACCATGGGTGGCGCGGCCAGCCAGGGCCGCCCCTAGGGTCCGGCCCACAGTGGCTCCTCTCTGCCCCCTTCCTGCTCCCTCCGTCATCCGGGAAAATAGGAACTTTCGTGAAATTCCCTTCCACGCTTGATCTTCCGAAATATTGCATTCTGACGATGCTTTTTCCAGCAGAATCCTGGCTCCGGTGATTGATCCTCCAATAATGATGAAACATGCAAAATAGATGAAATAACATAAGTATTGTGTCCCAATATGAAATATATCAATGAATAACAGGAAATTATGATACAAAATAGTGATGCAAATTGGACGTATCATGGTGTTACTTCTCCTTGCGTGGATCTAAAGGCCGAGGCGGAGATGAATTGCGGTGCCGCTCCACCCTCCATGGGCTTGATCCCCTTCTCCAAGCTAGTCGTGGAGACGAGGAAGACAAGGAGATCCTTGCATGTGTGAGTTGCCCAGCGGATCTGCGGAAGGTGACATGAGCATGACTTACTTGGTCCGCATCTTTGGCGTCCCTAGCACGGATATAGAAAGGAGCTTGTAAAGCCCATAAAGAAACAAGATCCAGAAGCATCTCAGGCCCAGGAACTTGATGTGAAGAACAAGTCGAAGTCCATCAAGTAGCCGACAATGGTATAGGCTCATCTATAGTTGACCTGGACTGGACTCTGCGACCCGGGCTCTCATATAAAGGTCGAGAGGAGCCAAGGGGGAGGGCACATGTTACATTTATTCGTAGCACATCGTTGTAACCCGAGATTTTTCTAGGAACTCGGTGACTTTGAGCATCCAACTAATAAGATCGGACCACCTTGTTTGTGTGATAAGCCAACGAAATTGCCATGGCTCCACTTTCCCTGAAACCCAAGTCCATAACCATGGACATTGCCGAGGTAACCCCTCGTTAGCAGGGGAGAAGTGGAGCTTCACCCGAGAGAGTCATCACGGCGGCGATCTCGTCGTCGATCTGTGGAGTCGTACGACGACTCCTCCCACCTCGCGTGATGGGGATAGTCTTATCCGGCCAGCGCATGAAGGACATGGACAACCCCAGGCTCTCGAGCCATTACAGAGGCCCTTCAACTCCATTGCAGTTAGCTCCCGCCTCTCGGCGCCAAGTGGTTTCGTTCCCAGCGGCGTAGAGGTTGGATGCGGCGAGCTAGTCGGCGGTGGTGGTGTAGGAGTTGTCCTTGATCGCTTTTCCAGGGAACTAACAAAGGGTTTTAGTGCAAAATGCAAGGACTTGTTTGTAATTTTCTTGAAGTCCCTTTATGTAAGTTGAACATCCACCAATGTTTCTTAATGGAAGTTGTCGGTCCTTACGAACGGACCCCTATTTTTATTAAAAAAATGTGTCGATTTGAAATCTTTGTCTAACCCTAGTTTAACACGAAGGAGCCCTTGGTACCATTAGAGAAGGACATGTCCTTGTTCGAATAAGTTTTAAGATCATCTCCAACAGCATTTGAAATCTTTGTCTAACCCTAGTTTAACACGAAGGAGCCCTTGGTACCATTAGAGAAGGACATGTCCTTGTTCGAATAAGTTTTAAGATCATCTCCAACAGCGCTACCACATACTAGCCATAGGTCCGAAATGGTCCGGATGGCATCCGTTTGGCCAAAATTGCGTCCAACGGTGCAAATATATGAATCCAATAGTATAACGTTTATGACATATATATCGCATATTTTGGTAGTAACTAAATTAGTACTTAATAATTCTTTTATGACACATCAAAGCCTAATAAACCGGTGGGATAGAGGGAGTAATTGTGGCCTAACCCTCTGTGTATATGTGGTTTGGCCAAAACTTTCGTAGCCAAAAACCCTCCACTTGCTAGTCTTGTGGAAGTGTGGGAGAGAGACTGTTTCCTACACAATGAACGAAAGAAGATGACTGTCCAACTCAGTACCTAGAGTAGAATTTGTTGAGCGTGAGAACACAGTGAAAACTCCGAAAAAAGTCCGAAGCACGCGAAGAAACAAAAGGACGTGAGAAAGCAAAGGCGTGTGCTAGGGTGCGGAAGCAGACCGCCGACGCGGAGCACGGGAACCGAACTGACGCCAGCCCAAAACCAACGCGCCAAATAAATCAATAATTAATTATTAATTAATTCCTAATTAATACGGCCAGCCAGGTCAAGGAAATCAATAAAATCCTCCCTCTTTATTTCCTGCTATAAAAGCCGTCCCCCCTCCTCCATAGCCTTCCCAAGCATGAGCTCCTCTCCCCTGCGCACCTCCTCCCGTTCCATGGCCGCCCCGAGCTCCTGGGCCTCCCCGTTCCACGAAAGAAGAGCTTAGCGCTTCCTCCAAGCCTCCTCCGCCCTTTCCAGCTCCTCGGCCGCCGTCTCCGTCCGTGCCAGGTTAATCTTCGTCGAGCAGAGAGAGAGGAAGGAGCGAGATTTGAAGCCAGATCCATGGGGAAGTACGTGGAGCTGCTGGACATGGGTGTGCGCATCGCGGCGCGGTTCCACTCCCACTGCCCGCAGACGGCGCGGATGTACTACCACCCTCCGGCTTCGTCGGCGGCCGCCAACCACGCCGGCGACGGCGCCGGGATGGTGCCGACCGAGGGCGCCGCGGCGGGCGCCGTGGCCATGATGAAGAGGCAGCAGCGGGCCGCCGTCGACGCCGCGGACATCATCCTCTACACCGTCGTCTAGGGCCGTCGATGCTGTGCTCATCTGCCATGGAAGATTTGAGGCAGAGATGTTATCTTGTTATCTTTATTTATTTGTTTTGAGAGGGAAAGGGAGAGGGAAATGAGAACTTTATCGGTTGATTGAATGAATGAATGAATGGATTGAAGCATTTGCAAGTCCAGATTCGTTCTTGGTTGTTCCTTGTTTAAAATCCTCGCTCCGAATTCGTTTTGCAGTTTTTCAATTGGCAGCGGCCGCTCATAGCAAGAGCCTCTCTCCATTACTTTTTTGTTTATTCAGTTCTATCGTCACTACGTACTGATTTTTTAAAGATAGGCAAGTGTTCCAATTTTTCAATTGGCAGCGGCCGCTCACAACAAGAGCCTCTTTCCTTTTTGTTTTTGTTTATTCAGTTCTAACGTCACTACTGATTATTTTTAAAAGAAAATAGGCAAAGTGTTCCTAGAGTAATCAGATGGTGGGTCTTGTTGCTACTAGCATCGTGACAGATAAAATAGGGAATCCTAGGTTAGGCTCCATCAGACGATACAAAAACACGGACGCAGTGCAGCGAACTGGTTCCTGATCCTGTTTCGTGAATATCACGGAGGTATATGCACTGGTAGTCCTAGAACTTGTCCTTGACGTGCAGATTAGTCCAATAAGTTGAAATAGGAGCACCGGTCATCCATCAACTTGTTAATCCGTGCAGAGTAGGTCCTTAGCCAATCTGTTGCCGACACGTGTACTGCCATGGTGGCTAATTGTGTCTCATCAGTAATTTTGCACTAGGGTCCCTGAAATCCCAAAATCTGCATCTTCGGGTCCTTCCACGTTTGCCTGTGCTGATTAAACCGAAGGAGACCACGTATTCTCCTCGGGTTTTCTTTTCCCCCGACCCTGCCGCTGCTTCCTCTCGCCCCCAACTCCGGCGCCACCTCGAGGTCCTCGCGGACGATCCGGAGCTCCGATGCCGGCGGTCATGCGCGAGCGCGAGTGGAGGGAAGACCCGCCCGACTACGGTGAGCCCCGTTTTCGCCCAGAAATCCTCTCCCCGTTACCTCTGTTGGCGACGACGACCATGGCCGTGTGCCTTGCCTTTATATAGCCGATGATCTGTACCGAATTAGGGTTTATTTGAGAGAACATGGGTGGTAGTTGCAGGCACGTAGCGATCACATGCTAGTCAATCAAATTCGTGGATTTTCGTCAGTTGTGTGTATTATGTTTCCTGTAGTCTATTTTGGTGATTTGGAGATCAAAAATGAGGAAGAGGATATACCTTACATTCTTCAGGTACATGACTAACTTATTTGCAGCCTGAAGTTTGGCATTTCTTATATTTACCTAGGCTTGCAATATAACAACTATGACTAACTTCTTTGAATTGGGTTGCAGCATGTTTACCCACACACACCGAATACTTCACTAGATCCAACTAGAGATGTGAATAGCATGGTGTACAGCATGGCGCAAGAGGTTTGTCCATTTTCTATTTTCATGATGTAGCTAGTCCAGAGAATGTTCTTCAGATAGAATGCCAATTTGTGAATGGTGTACGGCATGGATCCAACCAAAGATGTGAATTTCTATTTGTTTGCAGGACATGAATAATGTGCCAATTGCAAGAGTTCTTGGTCCTCTTCCAGAAAATGCCTTCATTGTCTCTGCTCGAGATAGCATTCCAGAAGCAAGACAGAGAGTAACAACTGCTACAGCTAGAGGTAGTCTGATGGGAAGAGGAAGAGGGAGGAGTACTGCAACCAGGGCGCAAACAAGGTCTGCACCAAGAGCTCAGCAACAAAGCAGCACCAGAGGTAGAGGAAGAGGACAGAACCTGAGCAAGAAGAAGAAAAAGGATGTTGTTGCTACTACCAGTGGTAATGCACAAGATGGACATGCTGTTGTCTCCAGAATAACAAGTAATACAAGATCAACTACAACTGCTGTTGGTACAGCTAACAGGAACAGAGCCTACAACACAGGCCCTGGGAGTGCTTTTTACCTTTTATTTGGTGATGACCAGCAGCCAAGAGCAAGTGAGATACCAGATCTCAATTCTCAAGCCATCCCTAATCTCAACTTGCATGATTTTGGTCTCAGCCAGAATGCCACAAAATGATGTAATCTAGTTGCAGTTTATTTTCTTTTGTTTGCCACAAAGTGATGAAAATGATGTACTCTGGATACGTTGTTTCATTTTTGCTCATGGTACTCTGACTACAAGATGTTACTATAGATGATGTTTAATATGTTCTCTGCTATAAAGTGGTACTCTAGTGCTTATAATCTTATATGAATTACTTTCAGTCAAACTGTGATATATGAATGTATATGGTATAAGTTGCCGCTAGCAGTTCAATGCTCAGTCCAAAGTATTTGTTTCCAAAAATAAATGGAGGATTGATGTATCTATCAAGCTTTTTAAACTGACATATACAGTCAATACTGAATATCAGACACAAGTTGCCGCTAGCAGTTTAAATGTTCAGTATATTGTCCAGTACTCGAAAATATTTGTTTCCAAACTAAAATGAAGGATTGATGTATCTAGCAAGCTTATTTTTTTCAAGCAAATGTATGTAGCAAGCTAGTCTGAGGACTTAGTAGAATTGATTTCATGTTTCAAATACATACTGGAAAACTTGGACATGTGTACTTACGACATAACCAAGTACACACTATATCATTTTACCTGATGATCAAACCAGCACAACGTAATTGTGATTTCTGAATAACTCAGCATATATAGATGGAATTCTTATTTCTCTGCTTCATTTGAACACACAAATTACATCATACAAATCCCCTGACAAAGAGATAGATAGAAGCATACAAACTGCTACAAACTGCTACAACATACATATGTCATCTCCTTCCCATCCCTCATTTTCATGTCTTCCCTATGCTTTTTCTCCATTTTATTCTTCTCTGACTTCTCATTCTGCACTCCAGTTCACATATCTTCTTCACAAGTTTCATAACCTCCTCTTCCTTCTCTGTTAATTTTATTGGAGCAACACACTGGTTCTTGTACCTCCATCGAGCACCATCAGCGTCCTTGGTTTTGTCCTACGAAAAAAAGATAAATGCGAGATCATTTTTCCCTGAAGTCAATTAATTTGGAACACTGACGTTTTTCCCTGAACTCACCTTGCAGTCGTTGCAGGTGCTGAATCGGACGCGACCGCTGCTGCCGCGCGGGCACGAGCGAGCGTCGCCACCGAACGCGCCCTCCATCCTGGGCCTCCTCTCCAACGCCTGGCTCCTCTTCCGAGGAACGCTGGAGCCGGAGCCGGAGCTCGCCGGAGCCGCGGCAACTCCATCCGAGGAACGCCGACAACTAAGGGCTCCCGAGGCGGCGCCCTGTACGCAGTCGAGCTCTTCGTCTTCGACAGCTTCACGTCGACCTTGCAACCGCCGCCGGTGACCACCAGAGGGCCGGGAACCATCACGTCCGAGCCGCCACCACCACCGCCTCGTTCGTGGATGATTTCGTTCGATCCAGATGCAAGGGTAACGTTTCACTCATAAAATCATCCAGGGTCTTTCTTGCAAATACCGATGAGACATCATTAGCCACCATGGCAGTACACGTGTCGGCAACAGATTGGCTAAGGACCTACTCTGCACGGATTAACAAGTTGATGGATGGCCGGTGCTCCTCTTTCAACTTATTGGACTAATCTGCACGTCAAGGACAAGTTCTAGGACTAACAGTGCATATACCTCAATATCACGCAGCAGAAATTTGGTTGGTTGGCCGGCGGTAGCAGCAGCAAGCCAGCAAGATGAGAGCATTTTGGAACAAGATGGGGTTGCCCCCGTCGGTCCGTCGGTTCCACACGTTTTCGATGGGGTGGCACCGGACCGGGTCGCCGTCGTCGCAAGATCTGGCGGGGCCACGGCCCGCTCTCAGATTTGATGTTTTCTAGCACAGCCAGAGACGCTTTGGGGTTTTCTGGACGGCAAGTCACGTCTCCCATGCTCTGCGGAGCGCGGCGGGGCGCAACCGGGGGAGGAGCCATACGGACGGGAATGGTGGTGTGCGACCACTTTCAGAGAATTTGTGCTCTTTGGGGAAAAGTTTTTATTCCATAATTCTTTTTGGCAGTATTTGCCAGACTAGCTAGTTAGTACTAGTACTACTAATCGTCAGCTCTAGACAACGTTCCTTGCACGTTGTCACCGATTCCACCTTTGATTAGTGCTCCTTCGCCGGACGCGCCATTATGCAATGCGCGACGCGAACGGCTACTTCGACCGTTTTCGTTTTAAAATAAAATCAAACAAATCAAACAAAATACAAAAATTTAATTGAAAATACGAAATATATTAAAAGTTCGACGATACGGCGCGACATTTTATTTTAAACTACTCTAAATCCTACTCCGAATCTCAGTCGAAGTCCGACGAGTGGCTGCTCGGAGTAGTCTCGGACACCAGCGTTGAAGTCCACTCGAAGGAGGAGGAGGAGAGGATGATGGTGGACGGCCCTGCGCCGTTTTTCTTCCCCTCCTCCCTCCTCGCCACCTTCTCGGCCCTCGCCGCCTTTGTCGCCGCGGACTCCGCCCGGCGCTTCTCGCGACTCACCTTTTTCTTTGCCACCGCCTCTGCCTTCTCCTCCTCCTTCTGCGCGTAGAACGCCTCCATCGCGGCGACGTCCTCGGGAAACTGGCGCGCCCACTCGAGGCGGAGGTGCTCGTCGCGCTCGGCGATGAGGAGCCGCTGCTCGAGCTCCCGCTGGCGCCGCTGCTGCTCGCGCGTAACGGCCAGCGATGGCGGCGCAAGCTGCTCCGCCTGCTCCCGCGTCCAGACGTCGTGGAAGTTCATCTGCCGACGGGAGCGGCCGAGGCGCCAGGCGACGGCGTCGTAGGCCCACGCCGCCTCGTGCACCCTGTCAAACGTCCCGAGACGGATGCGCTCCTCGCCGGAGCGGATCTCCGTGTTGAAGCGGCCGCTTGGCCGCGCGTGAACGCCGCGGTAGCCGGAGGCGGAGCGGCGGCGCAGAGGCATCTTGCCGGAGCCGGAGGCGGAGCGTCGGCGTGGGAGGCAGAGCGGTGGAGAGAGAGAGAGAGACAGAGGCGGAGCGACACGTGAAAAGTTTAGGATGGTTGGCGTGCGCGCGTCGCGTTTATAGGGCGCGCGGCAGTCGACGCGGCAAGTTCCCGCGCGGGATAGCGTAAAAGCGCGGGCGCGCTAAAGATTTTAGGGCTCGCGCCTTTTTTCGCGCGTCCGGTGGTGATTCACGCGCCCGCGCGCTAAACTGGCTGTTTTTTTTTTTGCCGCGCGTGTTGGATATGCTCTTACTACCACTAAACTAGAATTCTTTACCCATGACGACACGACTAATTATCCCTATAATGAAATTAACTTCCGTTGTCATGTCAACGCATTTCAAGCTGCTAGATGCTGGAATATGCCATTTCGCGTTTGCTTAAGCTAGTTACGAAAAGAATATCTTTCGTATCAATCACATAGAATAAGAGATATGCGCGTCAATACAATGCCAAAAACGGATACAACATAGCCTCTATTTGAAGACTAGCCACCATATACCTACAACAACAATATACAGCAGAACCAGATTGTACTCTTCTCGGTCCAGCAAAATATAGAGGAAGTTGTAGATGTGATCTATGACGATAGTGGTGCCTATGGTGGAGTTTTAGCAGGGATGAGAGGGGAGGGCAGCAATTAGGGTTGGAGTGCTATGCCCTCCCCCTCTCTATGGAGGCCATGAGTCGGTCAACTTAGCCCCCCTCCAAGTTTGAGAGGTGGGGGGACTTACCCCTTAAGTTTCCTTCAGTACTCTACTTTTAGGATTTTCCTTGGGCTAGCCACATAGGCCAAGGGGGATGGTACGCCTGGCCCAAATGAGCTAGTGCGCCATCTCTTGGTCCATGTGGGCCCCACATATGGACCATCCAGAACCTTCTAGAACCTTCCAAACCATTTGGAAGCTCCTAATGATGTCCCATCTAGGACTTGACTCAAACAAACCTTTGGTCTGATAATCACATATATATTATTTCTATCCTAGCAACATCGAGAGTTAAGTGTGTGTAACAATATGCGAGAATATGCGGACATGGTTAAGACAAATTTCCAATCAACGATCAATAGCAGTACCTAGATGCCCATAATGATTCCCACATATTAAGCAAGATCGTTATCGGTTGAACCATGATGTCGAGGATTTAAATAATCTTGTATTCTTATTTTATTTGTCACACATATTTATTTTCCAGAGATATGATCATAGGTATCACCATACCCAGTTTAGTCTCGTTCATAGAAAATATTGTTTACTCGCACCGTAATACAATATATTATGTGAACAACCCATTAGTCACGTGATTGCAAGCGATATAAAATGTAAGTTACCGAGTGGGCCCTCATTATATCTCTCCATCATGTGGATGACAAATCACTGTCTTGATACAAGCAACCCAACAAGAACTTTCTGAGACATCCAAAGACACCTTTAGGATCACCCAATTATAAAGTGACGTTTGATACCTTCAAATTATTCTTCTCGTAGGAGTGACATAATCTTATGGTCAAACGATTGGTATACTTGATATTGGAAAGCTGCGACAATTTAAACATAGTGACAAAATCTTATTTTTTTTGCTTAGTTAGGTCTTGTCCATCACGTCGTTCTCCTAATAACATGACCCAATTATTAATTGACAACACATGTAAATGGTTATGAAACCTCAACCATCATTAACCAACAGGCTAGTCTAGTGGAAGCTTACTAGAGACATAGTTTTGTTTATGAAACCATACGAGCATTATGTTTCCGGTTAATACAAATCTAGCATGGAGTATAAACATATATCATGCACAAAAAATATGATAATAAAAAACTTTGTTATTGCCTCTTGGCCATATCTCTAACAAAGTTAGTGTCTCCAAAAGCGATGCTTCAAAGGAAAAAATAACCATCGTACAAGCTGCCATCACCAGTCGGATAACTCAATCTCGATTTTCAGTCAGAGACACCACCCCGAGTATGCGAGGGATGTGTTGGCACTCCTTGATGACCCTCGTAAGTGTGGCCATTACCGGTTCCTACCGAGGACATAACATGATTTCATCTGGAGTGTCGCTCACACGTGTCCCTTCATGACGGACATTAGAGCAGCACCTCACCCTCGCTAGATTGCACTACCGCCGCCTCATCACCTCGATGTTGCCACTCCAGAGTCGCAGTCCACAAAAACGACCGTCACTATAGCTAGAAATACGACGCCGCCTTGCGCCACACACCCCGCACCTTGGTGTTGAGGACAAAGAGCACGGACCCTGCGCCAATAGCAAACACGCTACGCGTCAAACACACCACACATCATGAAAACCACAAGTCAACTAGCGGTGCCATCGAGAGTCTTGGTAACCGCCGCTTAGACGGGTAGCTCCCTTGCCAGGCGCCACCATGTCTCGTAGGCCCACCCAGGCCAAAGGCCTAAGCCAAACCTGGAACCCCAAGCCTCCTAAGGGGCACCACCACTGGGCATATCGATATAGTGTCCTCCATCGTCATGCCAAGCCCGTTGCAGGGCGCTCCACCACCGCACCGCCATAGAGAAGGGGGCACCACCTGGGGAGAAGCCCTGCTGACCACTGTCATTGCCGTCGCTGGGTGGGCTTTGTCCAATGGTGAGCTCTGGCGGCAACTGGTGGGTGGAGGGCATGTGGAGGTGTCGGCGCGATCGGGCACTGGTTGCAAAAGTATACCCTACCCTCTATCTCGCCCTCATGAAGGAATCTGAGTAAAGAAGAGTTGCTCAACGTTGAGATTAAACGTGACCAAATTACCAACATATGGTATCTTTCAATTTTTCAAGAGAGCAAGATAAATTTCAAAACTCACGTAGTCACATGCATACTCACATGCATGCATGGGTTGCACCAGGCAACTGGGAAGCGCACTTGCTATCCTGACAAGCAACCTTGGAACAGTATGCAAGTGCTTCATTAGTTTAAACCTATAAATCATGGACCAGGAAACCTGCACATGAGAGAGATGGGCAGAGACAGAGAACCATCACCCATTTCCGGGAAGTGGGCGACACTACAGGAATCTGTCGATATGCCGACGGCCTACGGCCCTCGGCGTAGCACAAACTCGCCCTCGGCGTAGCCTACGCCGACGGGGGCCCTCGGCGTAGCTCCTCGGGGAAGGTACGCCTCGGCAGAGCACGGGTGGCCCTCGGCGTAGCGTCACCGTCGGCGTAGACGAAGAGGCCCGACGGCTGTAGCCCACCGTCGGCGTACTAGCGCTCGGCGTAGCACGGTAACTGGCGCCGTTCGCCTAACGGCCGTTACAGCTACGCCGAGGGCCAAACCATCGGCGTAGGAGGACACGTGGTGCAGCCTGGGCGCTCCCATGACACACGCTACGCCGAGCGCCTGGCCGTCGGCGTAGGAGGCCACGTGGTGCAGCCTGGACGCTCCCCTGGCTCACTCTACGCCGAGCGCCTGGCCGTCGGCGTAGGAGGCCACGTGTTGCAGCCTGGGCGACCCTGTTGCTCTCTACGCCGAGGGGCTGCCCGTCGGCATACGCCTGACCATTTGGTCCAGGTCGACACTATGCCGAGGGTGATCCCGTCGGCGTAGCATAGACCTTTTTTTCTTTTTTTTGCTGGTTTGGTTGTTTCCCAGGATTAGCAGCACATTAAATCACAAATAATTCACACGAACTAGAGTAAGTGCAAATAGACATAACACGAAGTTCAAGTCTCATAACATAGTTGCGGATACATAGTTGCGGATACATAGTCGTAGTCTCATAACATAGGTACAAGTGTCATAGTGTCATAGTGCGGATACATAAGTAGCTACTATGGGACTACTAGAGGAGCTCGTCGCCGCTAAACACCGGCCCGTGCCGATTCCTTCCGGTAGAAGATGCGGAAGAACCACCGGGAGAAGGACCGGGAGAAGTACCGGGAGAAGTACCGGGTGTAGCACCGGGAGAAGGACCACCATGATGAACCGGTGTCATGTCCCTCCCACCACCCTGGTTTCCGGAACATCCGTTCCCTACACACATGTTCCCGAGATGTTAGCAATTTGCGAGGCAAAGGAAAGCCGTAGTTCGGTTTGGCGAAGAACTTACCGTTGTTCTCCCATAGTACTCCGCAGCGAAATTTTCCTTCGATGGCATGTTTGGCGCCGGCCCGGAAGGGAGGCATCGGCCTAAATCCGTGTCCAGTTTGATTGCCCACAAAGGACGCCTGCAAGATAGTTTACATGTCATCTTTGCAGAAATGAAGCATCAAACTAGGGGAAAGTGGGACTTGTCATCATTTGCAAACAAAGGTTGGAACTTACATGTATATATGCCATGTACTCCATGAACTGCTGCTGGGTTGAAGGCCACCTGATATTCTTGATGAGCGGCCACGTAGGCCGCCTCGAAGTCAGGCTACAATTTCACAAATTCATGTCTCGTTAGCACTTAGCAATGTATGAACGAAAGTCGGAAAGAGGATGGAAATGAGAGAAACTTACGTCGTATGCGGGTTGCCGAGCCCGGCGACGAGGCGGGAGAGGGGGCTGTCCTTGGTGAGGCCCGCCTTGAGACGCGTGAAGGTCGTGGTGAGGGTATGCTTGACGGCCTTGTTCATCATGGCGAGACGGCCATGCGGCAACCCTCCGGACGACAGGACCAACGACTCCTCGTCGACCTCCGCGCTCATGGGGTCATCCACCTCCGGGTGACGATGCCTCACCATCGCGCAGTAGTTGTCGACGTCCTCGGCGTAGGTGCCGAAGTACTCAGGGAGCGAGGGCTGAGGCTGCGAGAGATCGGGCTTCTTAAGCCGCATCTTGTTGTATATCTCGAGGTCAGACATCTCCTCCTCGGGTCCTAACGCGGCCCTCTGCATCGCGAAAGGAAATGTTGTGAGTACCAACTTTGAACTGACGGAAAATAAAATGTATAATACCGTCTTCCCCTTGTAGCGCTCGTAGCTGAGGTTTCCCCACAGTGTGTGCCACCGTCGCCTCGGTTCTCCGCGTTCCGCCTCACACGCTGCAAAGTCCTCGTCCATCTTGAGCCACCTCGTCCTAACCATCTCCTCCCATGCCTCGGCATGCGGCTCGGCCCAATCGGGGATAACCTGAAAATGCAATACTCAACTCAATCTAATGCAATTGCAACTTAGTAGCAATGTAGAATCTCATTGACATTTTACTCACCGACATGTAGTCCTCCACCGTCATCTCGTACTCGGCCTTAGCATTCTTACCGACAATCATGCTGCTAGGCTGGCGCGCCTTGACCCCCGGAGGAAATGTCCAATTGCTGCACATGAAAATCAAACATTAGCACATGAAAATCAA
This sequence comes from Lolium multiflorum, assembly GCA_030979885.1. Taxonomy (NCBI): domain Eukaryota; kingdom Viridiplantae; phylum Streptophyta; class Magnoliopsida; order Poales; family Poaceae; genus Lolium; species Lolium multiflorum. The sequence continues at coordinate 173,891,174 of CM061748.1, read as the reverse complement.
ACATTAGTACATGAAGATCGAAATTGCCAAATTAGTACACTTACTCAGGGCCAGCAGGAATAATAAGGGTCTTCGCCTCATGTGTCTTAGGCTCCTTCCTCTGGTCGGGGACTCTCGCTTCCCCACGAATCTTCAGTGGCTTCGGCCGCCCATCCTCCTCCGGAGTCTCAAACCCGCGGCTAGAGTCCTCCTCGGCTCTAGACTCCGTCTCCGCCTCCTCCAAAAAGAACCCGGAAGCAACGTCGCCTGAAGCCGAGGGTGGTGGCTCAAAGTCCGGTCCTCCCACCACCTCCACCTCCACCTCCACCTCCACCTCCACCTCCACCTCCCAGCCACCTCCACCTCCTCGACCACCTCCCACCACCTCGTCCCCGTCCTCGTCCTCGTCCTCCTCCTCCTCCCGCGCCGTCCTCGTAACGCGGATTGCGACGCGGTTCCCTCCCACTCCTTCTAACATTGTTCTTTGTTGCATCTTCTTAAGCAAGCTCGACGAGTCCTCCTTGCCGCCGCTCATATTGTTCAATCACCGCATTGAGAAAGAGAAAACAATTAAGAAGCATGTTGAAAAATATATAAATAGTAAGCATAAAGACACTAAACAATTAAGAAGCATGTTGAAAAATATATAAATACTAAGCATAAAGACACTATGCAATTAAGAAGCATGTTGAAAAATATATAAATACTAAGCATAAAGACACTAAACAATTATTAAGCATGTTGAAAAATATATAAGAAGCATAAACACATAAAAGACCCTCACCAGCCGTCATCAATCTCATTGACAATCTCATTTTCTTTCTCCTTGTCACTATCACTATCACTATCTTTTGAGTAGTAAGTTGGAGCCTGATAGATGGGTGGAGGCTCATCATCGCTATCATCTTCCACTTGTAACTTCTCGAGCATATCTATGTCCTTTAGATCCACCACTGACTCACCACGAGGTTCTGCATCGTTCCTGAGGTCCTCTTCAAGAACACATTCTAACTCAAAGTGCCCGAAGTCCTCTTCCTCTTGATAGAAAATTCCCTCATATGTTACAGGGTCAATGTTGTTGTAATCGTCCTCGGAGGGAATCGGTAGGTTACCATGTGGCGATACCTGGAACACGACTTCCCAGCCGTTGAGTGCCGCTTTCTGGCATGGGTACGGCAAATAATAAACTTGCTTGGCTTGGTGAGCAACAATATAGACATCGGCTCCGGTATAGGTGGTGGAAGGCTTAACTTCAACTAACCCAATGGACTTGGTAACTCTCTGTCCACCTCTTGGGAATGGTGTGAGTGGCATGCATTTGTAGTGTACATGTGTCTTGTATGAGACTCATTTGTGCAATAAGAGCATATTTGCAGAATTCTAAACAAATACATGCACATTATTTATTGCTCTTTATTCGGAGAATCTAACTATAGGTTGCCTTTCAAATGCGAAATTGGGCAATACATACATGCTCTCTATCGGTTTGCTTAGGAACGAAGTAAGCGCTGAACTCCAAACCTTCCAATAACCGATTAGTTTCAGTTATTACAGGCTTGCGCATGGTAATAATAATCAGATCGAGTATAAAAATACGATCTGCGAGGCAGTACCGAATATTTTTGCCTACAACCGGGCCGAATCAGCCAGCCAACTACACCAGGTACCGAATAATCGAACGAAAATACTACGTACTAACAACGGCCGCATAGCACGAACAGGAGAAGGAGGGATCGGGAGCTCCCGTACCTTGCAAGGAGGACGAGGGAGGCGGCGGCAGCGGCGGGCAGGAGGCGGGCAGGAGGCGGCGGCAGCGGCGTCGGGCGGGAGGCGGTGGCGGCGTCGGGCGGGAGGCGGCGGCGGCGGCGTCGGGCGGCGGCGGCAGCAGCGGCGGGCAGGAGGCGGCGGCAGCGGCGGCGGCGGGCAGGAGGCGGCGGCGTCGGGCGGGAGGCGGCAGCGGCGGCGTCGGGCAGGAGGCGGCGGCGGCGGGATTGGGGGAGGGCGCGGGACTTGGGGAAAATGGGCGGGCTTTGGCGAGGAGGAGGCCGACCAGGGGATTTTTTCGGGCTCAGATCCCGAGCTACGCCGAGGGCCACCCATACGCCGAGGGCCACCCTCGGCTTAGCCAGGTGCATTTTTTTAATTTTTTTGTTTTTTCTTTCATTTTTTCTTTCATTGTTTCTTTCATGGTCTAAAGAAGAACCACAGAGTATATATACCAGACAAAGGGATATGGGATCACATACATGGTATATATTTTTATGAGTTGTGCATGTTATCTTATTAAATTTGTTATTACGCCATGCGAAAATAGGTAAAATCTATTATTTTATGTCGTTTTAGTTTGATAGAGCTTTATTCTTACAATGATGAACCCATGGTGTACCAATGTTGTTGAATACTATTTCATGTTCATCGTATGTCATAATAATATTTCGATGTCATGTACTCCCTCTCAGTTACCACTGACGTGCCAGTTCTCTATCTTTTTTTCGCTTTCCGCAAACTTTACCATCTTAGACCTTTATCTCTCTTACATAACCTAAGGCCCACGCACGTGCCAAATATGGCCTCGTTCCGACAAACTATGTGGTGAAACGGGCCGTTTCCTACTCATTTCCCCTAAAAGCCATAGAACTCCGGACGAGATAGCCCTGTTCGTGAAGGGTTCTCCAAGATAATTGCCGTATCCAGTTCCGTCTTTTGCGGTGGTTACTAGGACACATAAAATGACGCCACGCGGCTCCGCTCGATTTTTGGCTCCGTTTGCTTTGCCAACTGCGCAAAAACGGGGGCGCCGGACATGCGGTATGGCCGTACCCGCGCGTGCACCCTCCGCCAACGCGCGAAACGGAAAACATTTAGCACATAAAATGACGCGTCCTAGACCTAAAAACATTTTTCCCTCCATTTATTGAGCGAAGAAAGTGTCGTTGGCTCAAATCCGGGTCACGGATTCAGGGCACCGCAGAAGGTGGGATTCCAGATGGCTTCCGCGCGCATATGGCATGTGATAGGTGGTGCGAGGAGGTATCCTACCGCCGCGGAGGTCCCGCGCGATACAAATGCGCACCATGTAGCCGCTTCAAAAAAAGCCCTTCCGCACTCCAAAATGGAAAAACCGTCGCCCGTGGTCGGATTGGAAATCCGCGACCGGGGCCTTGCTTCCCATCCTAAGGCCCACGCACGTGCCAAATATGGCCTCGTTCCGACAAACTATGTGGTGAAACGGGCCGTTTCCTACTCATTTCCCTAAAAGCCATAGAACTCGGACGAGATAGCCCTGTTCGTGAAGGGTTCTCCAAGATAATTGCCGTATCCCAGTTCCGTCTTTTGCAGTGGTTACTAGGACACATAAAATGACGCCACGCGCTCCGCTCTATTTTTGGCTCCGTTTGCTTTGCCAATCGCGCAAAACGCGCCGGACATGCGGTATGGCCGCACCGGCGCGCTGCACCCTCCGCCAACGCGCGAAACGGAAAACATTTAGCACATAAAATGACGCGTCCTAGACCTAAAAACATTTTTCCCTCCATTTATTGAGCGAAAGTGTTGCCCCGCTCAAATCCGGTCGGTTTCTACGTTCGGGGCACCGAGACGGGTGGGATTCCCGATGGCTTCGCGCGCATATGGCATGTGATAGGTGGTGCGTAGGAGGTATCCTACCGCCGTGCGGAGGTCCCGCGCGATACTGAAATGCGCACCATGTAGCCGCTTCACAAAAAGCCCTTCCGACCCCGAAATGGAAAAACCGTCGCCCGTGGTTCGGATTGGAAATCCGACCGGGCCTTGCTTCCCATCCTAAGGCCCACGCACGTAATATGGCCTCGCTCCGACAAACTATGTGGTGAAACGGGCCGTTTCCTACTCATTTCCCTTAAAAGCCATAGAACTCCCACGAGATAGCCCTGTTCGAAGGGTTCTCAAGATAATTGCCGTATCCAGTTCCGTCTCTTTGCAGTGGTTACTAGGACACATAAAATGACGCCACGCTGCTCCGCTTTTTGGCTCCGTTTGCTTTGCCAAGCGCAAAACGGCGCGGACATGCGGTATGGCCGCACGGGCGCGCGCACCCCTCCGCCAACGCGAAACGGAAAACATTTAGCACATAAAATGACGCGTTCTAGACCTAAAAACATTTTTCCCTCCATTTATTGAGCGAAGAAAGTGTCGCCCAGCTCAAATCCGGTCGGTCTCCGGATTCTGGCACCGCAGAAGCGGGTGGGATTCCCGATGGCTTCCGCGCGCATATGGCATGTGATAGGTGGTGCGTGGAGGTATCCTACCGCCGCGGAGGTCCCGCGCGACCGAAATGCGCACCATGTAGCTGCTTCCACAAAAAGCCCTTCCGCACCCCGAAAATGGAAAAACCGTCGCCCGTGGTTCGGATTGGAAATCCGCGACCGGGCCTTGCTTCCCATCCTAAGGCCCACGCACGTGCCAAATATGGCCTCGTTCCAAACTATGTGGTGAAACGGCCGTTTCTACTCATTTCCCTAAAAGCCATAGAACTCCGACGAGATAGCCCTGTTCGTGAAGGGTTCTCCAAGATAATTGCCGTATCCCAGTTCCGTCTTTTGCTGGTTACTAGGACACATAAATGACGCCACGCGGCTCCGCTCGATTTTTTGGCTCCGTTTGCTTTGCCAACTGCGCAAAACGGGGGCGCGGACATGCGGTATGGCCGCACGGCGCTGCACCCTCCGCCAACGCGCGAAACGGAAAACATTTAGCACATAAAATGACGCGTCCTAGACCTAAAAACATTTTTCCCTCCATTTATTGAGCGAAGGAAAGTGTCGCCCGCTCAAACCGGTCATTCAGGATTCGGCGGACCGCAGAAGGGGATTCCCGGATGGCTTCCGCGCGCATATGGCATGTGATAGGTGGTGCGTAGGAGGTATCCTACCGCCGCGATTCCGACGCTCCGGTGATGTATCTTGGGAAACCCTAGGCGGGACCCCTGCAGATCTACCCCTATAGCTTTCTCCGTGCGAGGGTTTACCAATGGATTTTTTGATTTGCCTTGCTTTGTTTAGGACATATGCACATGGAAACCATAGGTTTGGAATGAAATAGGCCCGGATGAGCCGTACCAGGAGTTTCCACATACAAATCCTGGATTTTACCAAGTGTCGCCCATGTATGCGGAAATCGTCAACGCCGGGTACATGCAAGGTTAGACAAACCTTACATCACACTTGTACACATATGTTAGGGACAAATGCAAGTTTTCAAGCGATTCCGACGCGGTGATCTGTATCTTGGGAAACCCTAGGGCGGGGACCCCGCAGATCTACCCCTATAGCTTTCTCCGTGCGAGGGTTTACCAATGGATTTTTTTATTTGCTTTGCTTTGTTTAGGACATATGCACATGGAAACCATAGGTTTGGAATGAAATAGGCCCGGATGAGCCGTAGCAGGAGTTTCCACATACAAATCCTTGATTTTACCAAGTGTCGGCCCATGTATGCGGAAATCGTCAACGCCGGGTACATGCAAGGTTAGACAAACCTTACATCACACTTGTACACATATGTTAGGGACAAATGCAAGTTTTCAAGCGATTCCGACGCTCCGGTGATCTGTATCTTGGGAAACCCTAGGGCGGGACCCCGCAGATCTACCCTATAGCTTTCTCCGTGCGAGGGTTTACCAATGGATTTTTTATTTGCTTTGCTTTGTTTAGGACATATGCACATGGAAACCATAGGTTTGGAATGCAATAGGCCCCGGATGAGCCGTAGCAGGAGTTTCCACATACAAATCCTGGATTTTACCAAGTGTCGGCCCATGTATGCGGAAATCGTCAACGCCGGGTACATGCAAGGTTAGACAAACCTTACATCACACTTGTACACATATGTTAGGGACAAAATGCAAGTTTTCAAGCGATTCCGACGCTCCGGTGATCTGTATCTGGGAAACCCTAGGGCGGGGACCCTGCAGATCTACCCCTATAGCTTTCTCCGTGCGAGGGTTTACCAATGGATTTTTTATTTGCTTTGCTTTGTTTAGGACATATGCACATGGAAACCATAGGTTTGGAATGAAATAGGCCCGGATGAGCCGTAGCAGGAGTTTCCACATACAAATCCTGGATTTTACCAAGTGTTGGCCCATGTATGCGGAAATCGTCAACGCGGGTACATGCAAGGTTAGACAAACCTTACATCACACTTGTACACATATGTTAGGGACAAATGCAAGTTTTCAAGCGATTCCGACGCTCCGGTGATCTGTATCTTGGGAAACCCTAGGCCGGGGACCTTGCAGATCTACCCCTATAGCTTTTTTCGTGCGAGGGTTCACCAATGGATTTTTTAATTTCTTTGCTTTGTTTAGGACATATGCACATGGAAACCATAGGTTTGGAATGAAATAGGCCCCGGATGAGCCGTAGCAGGAGTTTCCGCGATTCGGACGCTCCGGTGGTTTGTATCTAGGGAAACCCTAGGGGCGGGGACCCCGCAAAATCTACCCCTAGGGTTAGGGTTAGGGTTAGAGTTAGGGTTAGCAATGGACTTTTTTCCTTTGTTTTAGGACATATGTACATCGATAGCAGATGTTGGGCCTACTGGATCCCGTCGACCCGTCTACGAAGAGTGTCACTCGTGGGATCTACATAAGCCATCTACCATTTTTTTCTTTAAAAAAGTAACTATTTTTACATAATTCATACTAGTACATAAATAAAACAAACATAATATAAAGTTAATGACCAAAAAGAAAAAAGAAAAAATGTATGCCGAGGGTGGCCGTCGGCATAGGTGGGTGATGCCCTATGCCGAGGGTGGCCCTCGGCGCCTCGCTGACGCCGTGACCGGGCCGTCACGGCCGGAGCGGGACCGGAGCACATGCCTTTAGTACGCCGACAGCCTTTATTACGCCGAGGGTGGCCGTCGGCGTATCCGTCTCTACGCCGAGGGTATGTCTACGCCGAGGGGCTCTTTGGGCCGCTGCCCTGGACCGGACGTACGCCGACGGCCCCGACATTTGGCCGTCGGCGTACGCCACGGCCGTCGGCGCATCTCGCCATTCCCGTAGTGCGAAAGATTGGGCGGCGGAGAGTCCCCGCGTCGCGTGCGCCTCCCCTCATCGTCGCACTCCTTTTGGACGATCCACGGCAGCCGAAGAAAAGCACCGTAAAAGTACAGCGGGGTTGCAATTTTTACCGCATCGTGAAAGTGGGATGTGCAGTGTACTAGTACTACCGCGCATCTTTGACCGCGCCAGCGACGTGGACGGGTCGTCTTTTGGGCCCCGGTTCAATGGTCGCCACCGTCGCAGCAGCAGGGGGTCGGTCATGACGAATTGATGATGATGGTGGTGTCCTCCTCTCGAATTTACTGCGTCCTCTGCGCCCTATACACCGCCCCAGCGGCTAAAAGCATCTCCACTCGTTTGGAGGCCTCGGGCTGAATTCCGAACGAAATTAGCTCCAGATTAGATCAATTTTTTGCATGGGGGCAACAAACTTCCAGCCATGTGCATCCCATGCCGAGGTGTTCGACCAATAAGCTCAAATTCTGATCAAAACGGGAATTGGAGGCCTTACTGAGCCGTTTTTCGCCGTCCGGATGAAAAAAAAAGTGGTCGTGGGGGGATTCTCGGGGAGACGAGTGGGGATGCTCTAAAATCTGCCAAACCAAACATCCCCGGTTAAATTACTGGCCCGAAATACTCCGTAACTTTGTGGCGTCTTGGTCCATCATGATCGGTGGACGTGAAGATGCTTTGCTTGTTGTATTCCTTCGTAAACAAAAATCAGAAAATTTAGAGCATTTTCAGCCGGGTCTAATATGGAGTCCGGTGGATGATTTTTTGGGTCGTATTGCTTCAGCTCATTTTTGATGATCATGTTATGTATAATCATGCAGACATTCACCATCTTTCTCATTTAATCTTTCAATCAAGTAATACCAGGGTATCGGACAATAGCATAACGATGTTGGAGCACATTAAATACTCGCTCGATATATCATTCATGCAAGCCTCTTCACATCGAGCAAGCCATGATATCTCTTCAACCTATTTCTATATCGTGGAGTATCGTTGTATCGTTTATCGTGGAGTAGGCTACATCGCCACTCCACGGTACAACGCTACTTCATGATACAACGCCAAGCATCAAACAACGCACCTTCTACAAACCCAATGATAAATGATTCGTGTTGCCCAACAATCTACCATGAGTGGCGAGAAGAGGAGCACATGGCTTCAAGACCGCGTCACGAACCAAGCAAGACACACCATGGCATGACCTCGACTCCAAGGACGTACATCTCCTCATGAGCCTAGAGGAATCGAAAAGGAGGAGGCAGGATCCGGATGCACCCGGGGAAGACGCCGATGAGGAAGTGTCGCCATGCCGTACATTGCACCCCTGAAGCACAAGCTCAGGGCATCAACCAATGCCAGTAGCGCATCATTGCCCATAGTCTTTAAATGTCGTGTCAGCCACTCCCCTGATGGCCAAGACGATGTCTTCAAGAAGATGTCGACACCGTGGTGCCACCGCCGCCCGGTCGGGTCGCCGGACCTATGGTTTCCCCCGACATCTGATAGGAGCGGGCATAGTGAAGGCCATGGCAGTTGGACACGCCTTCAAGAAGGGGCCAGCGCCTGCAGGCGTCATCGTCGCCGTGCTCAGCTTGGCCTTCGCCAAGCCGGACTTTCACCTCGGCCAAACACCATGATCACAGGACTACCCGAAGATGGATTCGATATGGAGGCTGAAGATAAAAGCCACTGGTTTGAGCCACCACCACGGAGAGGAGAGGAACACCGGCGTAGGAGAAGAGCACCGACCACCACGCTACCCGCACCACCTTGGTACCAGCCAGCCGCTACGGCCAAGCAGTACCGGCGCCACCACCGCACATGCCTGCTGCCGCGGCAAGAAACACCGGCCCACCCAAGCCCATTTGGGCCCGAGCCGGCCCGGAGCTCACTACCGTGCCTGCATGAGCGCCTCTGTTGCGAGGCGGCCGAGCCAGGGCCGTCATCGCCGAACGTGCTCACCGCTGGGAGCCTGCATCACCTCGCCGCCGCCGTGCTACGCGCCATCACCGCAGAAACCTGAAGCCACCACGTCCGCGTACAAAGAAGTCCATGTCGCTGCCGTCGCCGCCCAGGCTTTGACCGGCGGTACCTCTGGCGGCGGTAGTAAGGGGGACGGGGGGAGGGGAGGAGGACTGCGGCCGTGTGTCAGGGTCGGGTAGGGTTGGGGTCGGGGTCGGGACGGGGGCAGTTCCTATGTTGTGTTATTTTTCTCTCTGCAAGCACATTAAGAAAACAAATAAAACCGGAACCTAAGAAAGAAAAATAAAGACGTGCGAATGCAATGCTGTCAGATGCCTACCCTTTTTTCATCAGCTATGCAGGAAATCTTTGGTTGGCAAGAGCTTTCAAGGGAAACCAGACGGAGGTGTCCCGATCCGCACGTTCTGACGTGACGCCAATGCGCCATGTTGTGTACTGTGAACGGCTGGCCGCTGGCTGGGTGTGTGGCGCCGGAGGCGTCGTCCGTCGCCGTCGCTGGTGGGGCCCCGGCGCGATATTTCGTCTGGCCGTCTGGGGAAGCAAGACGTTCTGGAGTTTTCCGACGGTGGTTGGAACACACGTACAACGCGATGATGCGCGTAGGCAGAGACAGGGTTGCTTGCACCATCACACGGAGCGACTTCCTCTTTCGATCCAAGTTTCAGTCACAAGCACATCTGTGTGTAGTGTGTACACTCACACGCATAGGTTTCGCCCAACAACTCAGATGCATGCATCATTTGTATAGCGAAACCGGAATCCTGCGCATGACCTCCTCCAAATAGGCTTTTATCCCGCTAAATGAATATAATAAACACCCGATACATTATTGCAACCATTGCTCGGATAAACAGCACACAAGCACGCTCAAGAGAAAACATAAAAGGAAGAAAAGAGAAAAGAATGTTGAAGAGGTCGGATCGACGAAAAATGAAGATGTCTCGCATCCGGTGCGCCGTCCGGAGATTACCACCGTGCTCCTAGCACTCTGAAGCGCCCCGTACCAAGCATCACCTCTAGAAAGGGATGCGACGTTGACGACGCTGCTGCCCGGAAGGATCCTAGGGTTTCCCCCGGTACACACATGGGCAAGGTAGGAAGGCTTCACCGAACGCCCTTCGGGAAGGTAGGGTGCCGCCCGCGGACACCACCGCGTCGGTGTCGGCAAAGGCGACAAGGATTTTTCCTGACCCTCGCAACCCTGCCCCGGACACTTCATCCTGCTCCACCATGCTTGCCGCCCGCCACCACGCGACACCATAGCCTTGCAGACACCAATGTCGTCTCCCTTGGCAATCAAAACGAGATGCAACAAGTCAGCAACCACGCTGGAGGGAATCGCCTCCACCGCCAACTACGGGCACCAGCCAGACGCGTCAACGGAATAAAACCAAGCCCTCCTGGCCCGGCCGAACCCGAACGGGCTCGTGAAGCTCCCGTCTCCACGCTGCAGTACACACGCCGCCAACACCACCACACCTAGCTCCGACCGCCAGAAGCAGCACCGAGCCTAGGCTCGGCCCGCTCGGACCCAATGGACTGCCGCCGACATGAGCACACCGCCATCGACCAAGGAGACCCACGGCCCGACCGACATGAGCACACCGCCATCGACCAAGGAGCACACCACGTTTGCTAGGAAGGCAGAGGGAAGGGGTGGCTGAGGTAGGGTTTGGGTCGCCTGCCCTTCGCCCACAGAAAGCGAACAAGGCACGACCAAAGAGTTTTTTCCTTGGAAATGCGGATATCTAGCCGGAATCCTGCACATGAGACATGATAAAGATGAGGGCAAGGAGAGAGTCGTGCTTCGTTCTACTCGTGGCCAGTTTATTGCTTTGTTAATTTAAAATTAGACTCTTCAAATCTTATATGAAGCATCGACTTCGGTAACCACACCACGGCAGGAATCGAGAGGTCGCTAATTGCCATTGCCGAATTCTTTTTTTTCTTTTTGCGTCGAGCAGCTAGAACAACTCCTGACGCAAACTTACATACGCACACATTTAGCTGATTTTGGTACCCGTGGCTTGATCCAAACATACTAAAACGCTCACTTTTTATATCCGTTATGGAGATGCCTTTGGTTCGCATCTTTGACCGCGCCGGCGACGTGGATGAAGATGGGTCATGGGTGGCTACGCCTCTCGAATTTACTGCGTCTGCTGCGCCGTATACACGCCCCAACGGCTAAAATCTGCCAAAACAAGCATCCCCGTTTAAATTACTGGTCCGAAAACAAATTTACGGCGTCTTGGTCTATCATGTTGGGTGCACGTGAAGATGCTTTGCTTGGTAAAAAGAAGAGAAAACTTGGCCGGAAGTGCAGGCAAAAGGACACGGTCGGTGCACCGAGAATATGGACGTAGACGTAGGCACCTTGCTTGCTTGCAGCTAGTGCACGTCTGAGGCATGTCTAGCACTATTACATTTTTATTGTTCACGAGTCATCCAACCTGCTGAGAAAAGTTCGTGAGTATCACACTGAAAATAACACGACAGGAAAAATAATTTCGTAGCTTCTCAAGTAAGAGCCACGGGGACTGAAACTCCATGTTTCTTGCGTGGGCACAAATATTAAATTCTGATTTGTTACTACATTTCCATGTTTCTTTTTGTGCGTGGGTTCACTATTTTGTGTGAAGAACCCCGATATGTTGTGCCTTAAAAAGCCATGACCCTTGCTTCGGTACAAACCGACACAACCTAAGATGGCAATATAATCTTTTTCTACTCAATTTTTTTTTCGAGGAATTTTTCTACTCAATTTTTTTTTCGAGGAATTTTTCTACTCAATAATTAATTATTAGTTTCTAATTATGTTTAGATTGGGCCGTTCTGATCCAAACCCAAGCCCGCACTACCCACAGTTATCAATCTAACTTTGTCCTCACCCGCGGAGACCATCGCCGGGGGACGGTGTGAGTGATAAGGACATGGCCACCACTAATTTCATAGCATATATTGGTACATGTAATTACGGGTTTATACAAATTCAATTGGTATACATCGTAATAAGCATGTTAAGTTCTTATGGGCTTGCAAAGCGACACCAGATTCACACTGCTTCGCAGTCAAAATTGGTCACATTAGTCGTTGTAAGGGTATATTGCCCCTACGTTTGGTTTTGGTAATTAGTGACAACCCCTATGGACTAATATTTTCATTGAGTTTATATGAAGGAATATTCCATAGGTACTACTTGTATTCCATGTGATGGATTCAAGTATAAATGCCTTGAAGATAAAAGATATACCTTAAGTATTGGCATCAAGATCATCGATTTGAAAACATATATGTGATACGATCATGAAGAAGAAATGAAGAAGAAGTTATTATGTGGAGCTCAATATTTTCCATGCTCTGGCTTATGCGATAAGCAATGAATGATCAAGATCTTAAGTGCTTGATTTCAAGTGAATAATTCAAGTTATGGCTCTAAGTGGGTGTCATGATAGTCTCATGAGTTGAGCTATGGATTGACTAAGATTTAGAGCATGCAAACAAATGAAGAATTCTTTATACACCTCAAGATAGTATGATAGAGCATTAGAAGATACAAGGTTGACCAATACAAAGAGTGAAGAATAGATTCAAGATTTGTCAAGACATGAAGCATGAAGAATGTGCCACGAGAAGTCATGTGGTATGGTAAGCCGTGTCAATTATGCTTTATGAACTAACCCATCATATATGTTCCCTTATGTTGTCTATGTGGGTTAGGTATCTTTCTATGGGCATGCATCAAAAGTGAGATCTCGTATATCCCATGAGAGGATGGCGTCAAGTGGTGATCGCCATCAAGGTTGAGTTGGAAAAGTTCAAGTTGAGCATCTCAAGAGGATCATATGCTTGAAGCCTGCCGTCCATTTGGTGATAATGGACATATGAAGATGTGCATCAATGGAGCTTTCCCATCATGGTGTATGGGGGAGCATTTGTGAGTCTTCACGAAGCAACAATGTTCAAGTGAGGCATTCCGGCTTGAGTGGTGCTTGAAGAGATCAAGCGGGATGCGCAAGGCAAAGGTATGGCCTTGCTAGGTTTTCCTTTTGCCGGTCTCAAGGTGGTTGTTGGGAGACCGGATTATAGGATAGATAGCCGCACTATCAAGAGGGGTTTTCGGTTGGGTAACTTGATCACATCGTCTTAGGAAGATCAACCCTTTGCATACTTGCATATCCCTATTACTTCTTGGTGTTTCTCTGTGAGAGGTTTTTGAGCTTGTTGCTAGCTGTACAACAAGCCCAAGTTCAACGAAAACGGAATCCGCATGCATCTTCTATTGTGTTTCGAGTTTGGACATCTTCACCGTTTCTTGACGGTGGGAGACTCCCTCTCTAGAATCTCTAAAAATATCCTGTGAGGAGTCTCCATATTTCCAACAAAATTGTCGTTATCTTTCCAACAAAATTGATTTCATGTCAATCGGAGTTTGAGAGCATTTTCTGTTTAAAAGGAAAATAAAAGATCTTCAGGGGTCCTGCGTATTCCGGCACCACTCCCGGCAGTGCCGGCTGTTGCACCGGCTGGCCCGGCGCTGACCGGCCCCTAGACTGGTGCCAACCAGGCACCATCCAGGGAAGTCTCCACCTTCGCCCGGTGCTGACCCGGCGTACTGTCCGGTTAGAACCGGCCGCCCCAGCGCAGACCGGCTCTGCTCCGGTGACAACCGGGGGCAGGTTCTGTAAGCCCTGGACACGTTCCGGTCGTGGCCCGGCGCACGATCCAGTTCCAACCGGATGATCCGGCCTGTGGCCCGATCGGACCGGCCCCTGCGCCGGATGGTCCGGCCCCAGGCCTGGCTGACCGGCTCCCTCGACTAATGCTGAGCTGGTCACTTCTCCAACGGTTAGATTTCGGCCTGGGCTATAAATAGGCCTTTTTCCACCTTGGGCTAGATAAATTCTTTCACTCTCTCTCCTCCATTTTTGACTTTGAAGAACTTTCCCTATCTCTTGATTCCCCTCATGATTCTTGCTCATTCTTGAGGGATCTAAGAGAGGAAATCTAGATCTACAATCACCACCAATCCATTTCTCCTCTAAGCCCTTTGGATCTAGATCTTGGAGTCATTTGTTGATTTCCTCTTTGTTCTTCCTCTCTAATCTCATCCTAGCATTTGTTGCTTTGGTTGGATTCAAGTGTGAAGGATTTGAACACCTCTAGTGTTCTTGCTTTGCATCATTGCCTACTGTTGAGCTCTCCACCACGATTAGTTCGAGTGAGAGACTGTGAGCTTGTTACTCTTGGAGGGAGATCTCCTAGTTGGCTTAGTGGTTGGTGCTCCGGTGATCTCTTCAAGGAAGATTGTGAAGAGGTCCGGGCTTCTCATTCGTGGAGCTTGTGAAGTGGTTTTGGAGCTTGCCATCTCCGAGTGGAGGAAACCAACCAAAGGGTCATTATCCTTCGTGGGTTTGGCTCGGAGAATAGGGTGAGCCTTCGTGACGTTGGGAATCCTTCGTGGGACCTCCACTCCTCCAAACGTGACGTACTTCTTGTAAAGGAAGGGAACACGAGAATACATCCCCGTCTCCGCGTGCCTCGGTTATTTCTATACCCGAGCTTACTTTCATTGTGATATCCATCGTGCTTGAAGTACATATATCTTGCTATCACTTGTGCTACATATATCTTGTGCCTATCTTGTTTAGTTCTAGTTATTATTATTGCACTTAGGTGAGCCTAGTATATTTAGGATTTGTGCTTGTAAAATAAACGTTAGTTTAATTCCACATCTTACAAGCCAAATCCATAAGAGTTTTTAAAACGCCTATTCACCCCCCTCTAAGCGACATCTCGTCCTTTCAGTTGTAAGACAAGCCATAGTGCTATTATCATGGACATTGATATCACAAAAGTTCTGATGTGGCAACTAATTGAGCACGATAGAGGAGATTAGAATAACATATGTGCATACCGTATCATAGCGCATACCACGAGAAAAGTTAATGCCAAACAAATTTTGTACACAATTTTTTTTGAGATACTAAAAAGTAATAAATATAGAGATAATATCATACTCAAATATCATACGCATGATATAATTAGAGAAAATTCCTTATATGACGTTGACTTAAAACCAGGTTCCTTATTTGACACTAGGCAAATTTTCCTTCCCTATTTGAGAAGTTGTGTAATTTTTTTTTTGCCTTAGGTGACACTGCCGTTGGTCCCGTCACATTTCTCCGTCATTTTTTCACTGATGGACCAAAGTACCCCTCAGTAAACATGACCAACAACGAAAAATTCAGTCGCGACCAGCAAACCGTCCCGAGTCGTCCCGTTCGTCTCCCCCGCTCGACATCACTACGCGGCGGCTGGTTCGTAGCAGCGGCAGAGGCTTGAACTGAGGGGGCCCCGGCCGTGGCCACCTGTGGGTGGTCAAGGCCCATTGGGGTGCCTGCAGGTGGCGGACGAGGCCCCGCGGCCGAGTGCGGCCAAGATCGGGCTTCAGATGGCGGCCAAGGCGCGGCTTCCGATGGCACCATGGCAGACAAGGTGGGGGTTCCGACGACGGCCAAGGACGGGTTCTGGACGGCGACCTAAGGTCGGCGGAGGGCAACCAAGAAACGGCAGCGGGAGGGAACTACGCTGTTGTGGAGCACCTATCGACGAGCTCAACTGCCGGCTCGGCTCCAAGGTGCGACATGGATGCAGGCCGAAAATTTTCTTCCCTATTCGGCTGCAGGATCATTGTGGCAAGAAGGGTCGATTTGTTCAACGAACTGCTCTCGAAGTGCATAGCTCTTTGCTGAATATTTGATGTAGGAGTTGTACAAGTTGTGATTCATTTTGGAAATATATAGGAAATATTATATGAATTGTTGAGATATGGTATTAAAAAGATGGAAAGTTATGCCCGTTTTCAATTTTGAAGTGACTAAATTTAAGAGTGAAATGTGGGCGGGACCAACAAATGGGGTCATTTAACCATGACCAATACGTAACATTCATATGCAGCTACTGTGATGTACAGATTTTTGGTCACATTATGCAATGGGGGTAAAATGGTATATTCATCTCTCTGTTTAACAACGTTAGTGAATCAAATGCACTGGAGTGTCATCTAAGGCAAAAATAAAAATTACACAACTGTTCTAATAGGGAAGAAAATTTTAGATAGTGTCAAATAAGGAACCTGATTTTAAGCCAGTGTCATATAAGGAATTTTCTCGTTATATGATATTTTACCGCTGTGGCCAGCCTTACACTTCTAGAAAAGTAGTCTAGCTTAAATTGTTTTTTAATGCTTTCGCAGATTTATGCAGGATGCCGAGCTATCTCTGCAAGCACATTAAGCAAACAAATAAAACCGGAACCTAGGAAAGAAACATGCAACGAAAGAAAGGAAAATAAAGACGTGCGAATGCGATGCACGCAGCAGATGCCTACCCTTTTTTATGAGCTACGCTAAGCAGGAAATCTGTGGTTGGCAAGAGCTTTCGAGGGAAACCAGATGGAGGTGTCCCGATCCGCACGTTATGACGTGACGCCAAGGCGCCATGTTGTGTACTGTGAACGGCTGGCCGCTGGCCGGGTGTGTGGCGCCGGGGGCGTCGTCCGTCGCCGTCGCCGTCGCAGGATCCGCGGGGCCCCGGCCGGCGCGATATTTCTTTCCGGGAAGCAGGACGTTTCGGGGTTCACTGGAGCATTTTGGGCAATCGTTGTGCGGTCGTGGGACTAGTACCGAAAATATACAAGCAGAGAAGACACGCACAGCGCGGTACGCGTAGGCGGACAGGGTTGCTTCTTGCACGTTAACACCGAGAGCAGCTCGATCCAAAACGGCGATTCATTTCATCGGTTTCTATTTATTTAGATCAATTTGTGGATATATATTGGTGGTGACTGTCCGGCCTATCAGGCCAGCATGTGTAGAGGCACGATCTATTCGGTCCGGGTTGATCATTTGGCCGCTGACCGTATTTTGAATAAAGTTTAAAAAACGAGCGAAAAATTCAATAAACATATAATTCATTAAACATAATTTACATAAAAAATCTAAACCCTAGTTTTCAGCATCGACGTCTTCTTCTTTGTAAAAAATAAGGTCGACGAACAAGGGAGGCGCCCACAGCTGCTGGGCCGTGGAACAAAAATGGTTGGACAGTTTCAATCGGGTAGCCCAACAACACAACGTATTTTGGTACGGCTGATCTATTTTGATTTATTTCATCTTACTTTCAACACAATCTCCTCATATGTCAAGGAAACAGTAATGTTGCAATAAAAAATAGTTCACATCCAAATAAATGACATAGTTCACATGCAATGTTGTGTAGGAAAAAAAACATAACTCACAACTAAACAAATAAAATAAGACGGGGTGACTGCTCCTCATGGCCTGCCAATGCCTTGATCAGATCCGCCTGAACACCGCAATCACGGCTTGGCAGAACTTGTACATCGCGCCAAGGCAGGTGGTCTCTCTCATTCACAAGTACTAATCGATGAGATCACTCGACAATCCACATGAAAGCACATTAATAGTTCCGGAACACTTCTTGTAAGAGGTGAAGCCTAACTTACCAGCGGCATCAGGCTTGACATCCGAAAGCGGCGCCAAAACATGTTTGTCGTGAATTGAATTGAAATGTGATTTGCTAGTTCTCAGCTAATGAGACAGTCAAGTCATACATCATTTGATTTGTATTGTGATTCGTGCTAGTCATAAGTTGCAACATGAATTACAACTGAGATTTAATCGTATCATGTGACTGAAAACTATGTTAGTTCTCGTCAACTGAGAAATAGTCACACCCAACCAAATAGACACATTTAGTTAGTTTTCGTCCGACAGTTGCATATGCACTAAGGGCATGTACAATGGAGACGCTTATGGATGGGCGCTAGGATTTTTTTCCAGATTAATCGGCAGTTGCATCCTACAATCCCAGCCCATAGACGCTTAATTACAGGAGTCGACGCAAGAAGATGCGCCAGGCGCTCCACGTTAAAAGGTTAGAGAAATAAGCGCCGAGAAAGAGGCTTGCCGTTGGAGCTTTTACATCCTGAAACGGACGCCAGGATTACTATCCCTTTTTTCCTGAACCTAAGCGCCTACACAAGCGCTTTGCATTGTACTTGCCCTAAGGGCATCCACAGCGGGGGGCGCTAATCCCAGGCGCCAGGATTCTAATCCCAGCGAACTGGCAGTTGGAGTGTTGGACTGTACGATCCCGGTTAACATGCGCTTAGTTTTTTTTTTTTGAGATGCATGCGCTTAGTTTTTGGCATCAATGCAAGTTGATGCGCCGGGCGCTTCGGTGGCTTTTTTGCTTGCGGCATTAGAATCAAATCGAGTTGGTTGGATATGTAAGCACCTTAAATTAGAGCCTAGCGTTGTAGCTCTGATCTCTCGCCTAGAAACTCTAGGGTTAGTTTTCATTCTTTCTCAGCTCAAGCGTCTAGGTAAGGCTGGTGCCAATGCGGGCTGGAGCGCGGGCGCTATCGCCCGCTGCCGGGCGAGAGGCGGGCTGGAGCGAGGCGAGGCGAGAGGGCTGGGCGCTGCGGCTGGCGCCGGGCGCTACCGCCCGGAGGCGAGGCGCGGGCGAGAGCGAGGCGTTAGCGGGACGAGAGTGGGGACTATAGCCCATGCATTGGCAAGGTGGGGTGAGAGTGGGGTGAGAGTAAGAGAAAAGCTGACGTGGCGGGACGGGAGGCGGGCGGTGCATTGGCACCAGCCTAAGCGCCCAGCATTGGACATGCCCAGGACGTGAAGATGGGTGCAAGGAGAGAATCAGAGAACCGTGTCGCAGGGGATAGGGATGGATTGAGCGGCGGGGAGTCTTCGCGTGCGCCTCTTTGTTCGCTCGCTTTTGTTCTGGACGCTGTGGAGGCAGTATCGACCTCCACCGCGACACGCCAGGTAAAGGACAGGGAAAAAAAAACGCCGTTGCGAATTTTACTGCAAGGTGGAGGTGGCCGTTGCGG
This sequence comes from Lolium multiflorum, assembly GCA_030979885.1. Taxonomy (NCBI): domain Eukaryota; kingdom Viridiplantae; phylum Streptophyta; class Magnoliopsida; order Poales; family Poaceae; genus Lolium; species Lolium multiflorum. The sequence goes on along the minus strand of CM061748.1, from coordinate 173,872,216 downwards.
CCTACCCATTGGTCCCAGCACGTCGTGGCCGTTGGAAACTTACTGCGTCGGTGACAGTCCAGGGCACTCGAAGCAGGCAGGCAGGCAGGCACGTTCGGTTCGGTGTTCGCTGATCGGTGCACATGGACTGCGTCCGTTGCACGTAGGAAGACATATTCCTTGCTTTGCGTACGGCTACAGCCTACAGCTGCTACGAGTGGAAATCCTGGTAAAAACTGCATCGGTTCTTCTAAGATGTGCTATCAGTAAGATCAAAAGCAATACAGTATGCAAACCGATAAGCTCTATCTAATCTTGCCCTTCCTTTTTGAAAAGACAAAAGGGGTCAGATTTACGTGAGAAAACTTTGCTCAATCTTCACAGGTACATGGCCGGTCTCCATCCTAGGACTCATCTGTCTCGTTCCTAATCTCATATCCGTCCTTCACAAATACTCCATGCTTTTGTTTATTGATTGATGAAATGTGAGGAAACTGTTTATATATTTCTATTTATATATCAAACCATCGCATTCCACCATTCGATGGCCCAAGAAGCGTCAGCTTACAAGTCCCGGTCAAGATAATGAAGGCCAAACTGTAGAAGCTGCCATTGACTATACTCGAAAAAGTTTTTAGTGTGCACACCTGAAACGTGTGTGTTGATTTTATTTGGGAAAAATGGTTACATCAAAATGTGTTGTCTAAAAACTTAATGGTCTACATCCAAAATTGGGCGTTCAAAATAATTTTTGGATGGTGAGAGGTCCTTGTGCCGTGCGCGCACTCTTGGAGCTTTGATTAAGAAAAACACAGTTTTCCTGCCTCACCCTCACGTACATCATGGTGGAACTCGTCTGCACGCCGCGCACTAGGTCAGCTCTCGGCTGATTTTCTGCTAATCCGCTCTGGTAGTTTTTCTAAGGGCGAAAATGTCTCGGTTAGCATTGGCATGGCACCGAAGAAATCCTTGTACACCCCTTGTTGTATTGACACGTTCTTTTGATACCAATACAAACATTAATGGTGAAGGCTTGACATCTATTCACCACATTGTAAAAAAAACCACCTTCAAGCACATGAGCATCGGAAGATGCACTCGTACTCAGAGTAAAGCAACAAGTACGCAAAACGGACTACAACGTCAAAAGCTCCGTTTAGGAAAACATCAGATCTGAAACATCAAAGATATTTTCACAGCTTCCGACGTGTTTCACCGCCGGCAATATATTAGCAAGCCCTATACATTGCTGAGTGAAGCATATAGCACAAGAAATGTTCCGTTTCATAGTATTATAAAGGCATATACACTGCTTAGTTACACCATGTACACTAGTAACTATCATCACACTTTCCCACTGAAGCTGCACCGCGCTCCGAATTCTCTCTAGTTCCCCAAGCTCCACGGAGAAAGTGACGTCCAAATCAAAACGTCCTCGGTTACATGAAGATGTCATCAGGCTTGAACAGAACAATCAAACGAGGTACAAACATCAGCGAAGATGACTGGGAATTTATAAGTTGGGAAAAACTATTTCACACACAACCAAGATTTTATTCAAACCATGCTCAAGACATGGCATAAAAGGGGTAGGAAGCCAGGAATATGCCACACGTCGGCTTAGTGGCAAAGCTTAAGCTTGATCCTAGAAGGGGCCAAATTAGTATACGGCATATAAGAGGAGGGCAGTTCAAAGTTTTGTATCACCTATGGGCTGAAATAGTGATATTTATGCACTGGTATTACAAACATTTTGTTTTGGCTGGTGGCTGATGAGCCCACTGTGACGAGCTGTAATACCCACAAACAACGAAGATCCTAGGCACCACTGTGGGCACCAAGATAACGCCTACACGAGAAGGATGCACCACTCGTACAATGATGTTGGAGCCAGCAAGTGAAGGCCTGAAGAAGCAAACATAGGTTTTCACCCAATCACCCTTGAGTTCACCTCTGAAACTCCAAGACAGCTCCTTCATGAAAGAGGCGTGAGGGTTATGCTTCCCAGATCCGACCAATGAAGACCAGACAGAGATTGTCGCCTCGCAAAAAAAAACTAACGCTAGACCCAGTCAATGAAGGCCATACCATTCAAACTAATTGGATTAATACTACTTCAAATGTGAACAAATCGATCACCGGTTGTGATCTGGATTGGCGAGGAACCTTGCGAAAGCATTCCAGCGTCATGCTGTTGAGTGTGCCAGAACCAGCTAAACGCTCACAAGAAGCCACCGCGCCGCCCTCACAGCCGCGGTGCCCCCACAACCACCAACGGGGGTCAGTACCCGGCTTCCATGCCTCATCGCCATCAGATAGGCCCCCACGACCACAAAACAGCACGAGACTGCACCTCCATTGTCCGCCACAGCATCCTCTGTTGGTGGGGGAGGAAGTTGGGAGGGAGGTGCCTTAGGTTAGGGAAGGGTTGAGGAGAGAGGCGGCTAGGGTTACTATTCTACTCAAGGCACAACTTTTAATAATAAGTTAAAGAAGCTCTCATACCAAGGACCAGGATTTCCTATAGCATATTTTTGATGACATGTTTTACCTGTCTGCATGTTTTACTCGCAGGCTTCTAAAAGTTCATTGAACTTCGACTGGAAATCCAACCCTTCATCTTTGAGCTTTTCATAGTTTGAAACTGCAGGACCACCCAACTCCGAGAAAACCTGGGAGATATAAACATGTTTAGTCCGTGCACGAAACAGTAACAAGTGTGAATAACTATCACAATGACAGACATGCCTCCGAAAAGAACTGGGAGGAGCCACTGCCAAACAACCTACAATCAACAATTGAGAAAAAAATATCGTAATTGATAGAATAGAGGAGATAAATGGATGAGCTCCAAGGAGTGAAGGACTAACATGAGAATATGGCTACAGAAGACATAATCTTGCCGGTGTCAGGAACCTGTTTTCTTCATCATATTCCTCCACTTGACCCTCAAGTCACATGGGAGGCGTGCACGGTGAAACACATCCCTACCGTATTCTAGTATATGAACCCATGGAACTGGCCTGTTGTCTCGTGGGTTAAATTTCTCCATTGCTTCCTGGATCAAAAAATTAATAGTGTAACTATATAGGTTAAGGAGGACAAAATTATAGACATGAAATCAACAAGGGAGTTCCCTGCTTGGAAAACGGTGCAGCTAATGAAAATTATAATCGAAGTATGCTTACCCTCAAAGCTGCTACTTCTTCATCCGTCCAAGAGAGCTTCGAGCGCCTTCCAGTTGGTGCGACCATATCGGACCTGCAAAATAGATACAGTTCTAGACATTATAAGACGGTGTATTTAAAATAAGTTAGTGCTCAGTGTTCAGAACTAAGTGGGTCATCCAATATGAAGTTGTTCTAGCTAATAAACTTGGTTCATGACATAGTGCGAGCACCTCATGCACTTAAGTACTCCCTCCATCCCAATATGTAAGGCGTGTAAGAAATTGTGCACGAAAATTAGCGCAGGCTCTTTTGCACCTTTTTGCCCCTGGCTTATGTGATTGCCAAATGAGGCTGGTACAGTTAGGCCATAATGACAGCGTAACTATCGGGATTGCATGTCCTTCTCGCCAGGGCCATCTCCAATCGATTAGGGACTGGAGCTGATTCCCTCCCACCAGCCTCTGTGTAGCTCCGGTGAGAGAGCGACACCGTGGACCTCCGGCGAGAGATCAATGTCGTCATTGCTGGTGTAATCCATGAGCTCATCGTTGTTTTGTCGCGTGAGCCAGTCAGATGGCCCTTTCTCGCTCACCATAGAGATGAGATGTGTGCATTTTTGAATGATAAGATGAGCCGACATGCTGTATAGGAGTAGATTGACAGGATGTGGGAATAAATCTGTTAGCATCTCTTGTGTTTAGGCAACCAACCATGTGCAGCTGGCAAAAAACAGATTCCACGGACCTGAGATGGCGGTACACCGCAGCATGCATGGAGGGCAAAAAGGGAAGAAACAAGATAAAATTGCTTACACGCCTTACATTTTGGGATGGAGGAAGTATAAGTTAACTCCAAGGTCCTGAACGTAACTTTTATTAGAAGTAATCACAGGTTTGAAAAAACTCCAAGTGAATTTGGAACCATCCATGAAAAATGAAGATTGCTTTCCCAAAAAATACTAGACAATTTTTCATTCAAATCATCTAAAAACTGGACACACTATCCATGGTATGTGACTAATAATATGGAATAATGGAAACAATTTGAGAACACTTGAAGTTTTTACCCCCCCCCCCCCCCCCCCCAACTCCGAAAAAATAAAAAACAAAAACAAATTGAACTAACATTCATGGACTGTAGACATGCTTATTTATATATACATAGTATTAAGTACAAAGAAAGAACAAGGAAGAAGCTCCATTCTTGCACTTACCGATGGTTGATTGGATATGCATACTTTCTTTTTCTTGATGGTGAAGGCATGTGTTGACCCTGCTGCACAGTAGCTTTTCCTGAATTACATGATACTGGTGTCTCCCTTTCTTGCAATCTTGCTTCGTGGTGTCTTCTGTTACGCAAAGGGAGTAATGATCGCTGGCCAGAGTCATTCGAAGATATAGCTTCTGTTTCACCATCACCTTGGTCACAATTTTTAAGACTATCCTCTTTGTCAGCCTTACGTTCCTGATTTGTAGCAGAAGGGCCGCATTTTTCATGAGATGTAATCCTCATTCCGTCACATGAATTCTCGTTGCCAGATTCTTCACGAGTTTCTGTGATTTCCACTTCTTGCTCTTTCTGTGCATCAGAAGGAGCCTTTCCAGTGGCTGCTTTCTCATGACAAGCATCAACTGTAGCATTTGTTTTCTGTTTCTTTCTGTGCTGATCAGCCTTTTCATCTGAACAAGCAAGCCTATGCATATCAATTTTTGAAGATATAGCTTCTGTTTCACCATCACCTTGGTTACAATTTTTAAGACTATCCTCTTTGTCAGCCTTACATTCCTGATTTGTAGCAGAAGGGCCGCATTTTTCATGAGATGTAATTCTCATTCCGTCACATGAATTCTCGTTGCCAGATTCTTCACGAGTTTCTGTGATTTTCACTTCTTGCTCTTTCTGTGCAGCAGAAGGAGCCTTTCCAGTGACTGCTTTCTCATGACAAGCATCAACTGTAGCATTTGTTTTCTGTTTCTTTCTGTGCTGATCAGCCTTTTCATCTGAACAAGCAAGCCTATGCATATCAATTTGCTGGCTATTTTTCCGTTTCACCAAATTGCACCCATTCAAATGACCTTTGCTGGGGGAAGCTCTTGGCAGCACTTCAGGCAGTTGTTCGTCGTGTTGATTGATCAATTGCTGTGAGCCAAGGAAAGCAGCAAGGTTCTTCCTAGCTTCACAATATGTTTTCTTTGCTTCTTTATATGCTTCAGTAGCTTTAGTATAGAAGCATACTGGGCAACAAAACTTGCCAGAGTCTACAAAAGTCACTGATGGACCAAAACAACTCTTGTGAGCGACTAACAAGCAGCTGCTACATTTCAGCAACTGACCATATTTGCCGCATTTAATGCACAAATCTTTTTCTGAACAGCCCCTGGGCGAGCTATTTGTGCCTTGATCCTTGATACAGAATGACATTTCGTCAGCAGAACCACTTAAACTATCATCTGAGGAGTGGGCGTGTGATGTTTCCACCACAGTGTTTGCAAGAGTTTCCTTGTTTGATATTTGTTTTGCTCTTCTTCCATCCCCATCCCGAGGAGGGATCGGGGCAGGTATACTGCAAGTGAGTTTCTGAACATCAGTGGTTCTCTTCGCATTATTCTGCTCGGATAAATAATTGCCCTCTGAAATTCTATTATGCAAGGTTACACTGCAGCTGCAAGGCCCTGAAGCACTGTGCACACTCAGGCCCCCAATGGCCGCAATATTCTTTTCAAGACTGCCGCCATCACTACATATAGATTGATTAACTTTGTCGGCACAACAGACTTTCAGGTGACAGTTACCATCATTCGGCTGTTCATATAACGCTGTATGTTCTTTACTTTTCCCTAACAGATGGTTGGTTTCTGATTTATCTCCTTGAATAGCATCGTTGCAACTTACAGAAGGTAAAACGCTGCCAGCGCGCGGAGCCAGTTTCTCATGAACTGAATCCTTTTCCACTCGCTGAATGCTTGTACCTTCATACTCAAGATCTTGGTTTGCTTTCTCACCACGGTCATTTTGTGGAGAACTCGGATGAGTTTTGTTGCTATCCACCCGTGGAATTATGGTGTCTGATATACATGGTTGCTGAAGATCAGAAGTTGGTTCACTTAATTCCTTCATGATATTTTCTTTGTATGTCTGATCGGCTAAATTTGCCAAGTCTTCTACCAGATGTATAGCATTATCTGTAGGCAATCGAGGCTCCTCTATATTTAAACGATCATGTGCGTTGTCACCATTCTGCTCCAATGGGGAAGGTAAGGCCATGCAAGCAATTTCTGGGTCCACTTCTCTGAGCTAAACATAAAACATACAGCGTAATTTGTCACAGAAATCTTTTTCCATGTATGATTTTGAAATAAGCTGTTTAACATACCAACTCAAAACATGTTTCTGGTAATCTAGGCTTCTTGATGCATATAATGTTTTGGATATCTTGACTAAAAGCTGGAAGCATATCCTTCCTCAAACTTCCCGAGGTTCCGACCTGAAATTGTAATACTAATGTAACAAAAATCTGAAATCATCTGGAAACTGGAAATGTCTGCGTGATAACCAGATTACAGCATATCTCAGTTTCTAATGCAACCAAAACTAAAAGGACATGAAGATTGTTTCATTATGCGATAAGTCAACTAATAGTTAATAACAAATAAAGCACTACACTCTGCACATAATTATTAACTCTACAATAGATGTGCATGGAGTGAGAACTGAACAGTGCCCGGTTGGCTAGAGTGTGTGCCTGTGAGCTCGCCTACCCGTATCCGAGGCGCAGCCTCCGCAGGTGCCACATTTCTACCAAAACAACATACAGCTAAGGGAGGGAACTTCCCCCTTTAACACATAATGCTTACTTCTTATGCAATGGATAACAAAAAAAAGCTGGGATCCCTGGCTTTCTGATAAATTAGAGCACTGAAACAAGTCCATCTGTAAGAAGCTCCAGCAATCTTTTAACAGTTTATGATGCCATATGCAGCAGAAAAATCACAAAAATAGCATGATTGCCACAACCTTACTCTAATCATCAGTGCTAACCTACCGACTGAAGGACAAGGCATATCATGAGAAAGTTGGTAAGAGAAATATCATGTGCCACGTCCCTAAAATACATGGGCTCGGTTAATAACAGGGTCTAGCCTGACAATATGCAACATATCTTCTTTTGCTATTTACACAAGGAACTGCCACTACTCACGTAGATACAGTAATATAGTGGAGTCGAAAAATACCTTAGAGCATCTCCACTCGTCCCCCCGAACAGGCCCCCGGCGAGCGTTTTTTACATCCGGACGGCGTAAATCGCCCGCGCCCCGGTTCCTCGTTCGTCCGGATTTGGCCCTTCATCCATCCGGCGAGCCCACGCCACCCCGGCCCCCAGCGCTCGGGGACTCCGGACGAGTGAAAAGGGAAGGGCCCGATCTGTCGGTGACTCGACGCACGAACCCCACCGCCACGTCGCTCAAAATCTCCCCACCCCTCGTATCTCTCTCGCCGCCGGCACCACCCCGCCGGCTTGTTGCCAGATTCCGCCGCCCCCCCTTCCCCACCCGCCTATATTCCGCCGGTCTGCTTGCTCTTCCGCCGCCTGCTTGCTCTCCCGCTGCTGCTCGCCGCTGCGGCTCGGGTTGCTCGACCACGCCCGTCAGTGTTCGTCCATTTGCCTCCGGCCATGGACTCGGACGAAGAGGAGGAGCATGTTCGTCGAGCTTATGCAAGAAGAGATGGCAGCCAAGACGAGGAGCACATGATGATCCTCGGTTGCTTGGCAAGCATGTACGACTGGCAACTGGTCGACGTGGTGGGTCGGCACAGTGTCGCCGGAAGTGCAAGCCGAGACCGAATGGAGGGCTACTGCATGTTGTACGCCGACTACTTCGCCGACAATCCGTTGCACGGTGAGAGTGTTTTCCGGCGTCGTTCGGGATGAGCAGAAAGTTATTTCTGCAAATTGTGTATGCCATCCGCCACTTTGATCCCTACTGGATGCAAGGCGGATTGCACCGGTTTGGTTGGATTTCGTCACGCAGTGTGCACAGTGGCAATGAGGATGCGGCGTATGGAGCTCCGTGATACCGCAGATGACTATCTTCGGATGGCGGAGTCCACCGCCTTGATTGTTTCTACCGGTTCTGCAGGGCCGTCATAGCAGTGTTCGGGGACTATTACTTGAGATCACCCACTGTCGAAGACACACGAGAGGATCCTTGCAACAAATGAAGCTAGAGGTTTTCCAGGGATGCTTGGAAGCATTGACGCATGCATTGGCAATGGAAGAACTGTCCGTTTGCGTGGCAGGGAATGTACAAGGGTCACAAAAAGGCTGCACTGTGATACTTGAAGGCTACCCATGATCTCTGGATTTGGCACTCTTTCTTTGGTATGCCTGGATCCAACAATGACATCAACGTCCTAAACTGCTCCCCGGTCTTTTCCAAGCTTGTTGAGGGTCATGCTCCCGGTGGACTATGTGATCAATGGTCGGCACTACAACAAAGGATACTACTTTGCACGGTATCTATCCAAAGTGGGCAACATTTGTGAAGACTATCTCGAATCCTAGCACCCCCAAACTTTGCGAGTTTGTCAAGAGACAAGAAGCTTGCCGAAAAGACGTCGAGCGCATTTGGTGTCCTCCACAGAGATTTGTTGTCGCCGGTTCCGCCTGACTTGGTCCAAAGATCGGATGTGGGAGGTGATGAATCGCTGTGTGTGCCTACACAATATGATTATTGAAAATGAGCGAAAGCATCCGGTTCCTCCGGCTGAGCAAGAAGCACCATACGAGAGAGAGGGTCCTCTTGACAGCCTAATCACCAGTGCCTCCATCATGGGCCGCCTTCATTGCTATGCGTCAGGAGATTCGAGACTACAATGCATCAGCTGCTGCAAGATGATCTAGTGGAGCACATATGGAGGCTCCGAGGCAACGCCAACGCCGACGCCAACTAGTCTGTCTAATTTGTTTGAAAAATTGTGAAATTGTGTGCTTCATTTGTTTCAGCACTTGTTAAACATTGTACAATTATTTTCACCGAATTTGTTTCAGCAATTTTCGTACTCTTACGAACTTGTTAAATTTAATGTTAAATTCGTTTGAAATATGTCAAATGGGTTTCCTGCCGGGGGGACGGCTGGAACTTCGGCGCTCCCCACGCCAAATCTTCCTCCAATCCGGACGAAAATATCGCCGGATTTGGGCGTGGGGAGCGCCAACGAGTGGGGATGCTCTTACAAGTTCTTTTTTTAGGTGAAATACTTTACAAGTTCTTACACAAATACAGAAATTAACATGGAAGAATCAGTCAATGGATGATTGGTATGGGATCAGATATTGTACGATGGAGCCAGTCAGTCATCACCAACTTTTAGATGGAATGTTTGATCTCGGTCAGTGGAAGCATCAAAATCGCAAACGGACATAATATGTGGCATCACTAAGGAATATTTAAACATAAATATTTTAGATTGAATTATCTCACCAAGGGTCGATCTTGAATCAACAATAGATACTACTCCCTTCATCCCACAATATAAGCTGTTTTGGCAAGCTAAAACAGGCGGAGGGGGTATAAGATTTATTCATATAAAAGAGAATCTTTAACCCTTTTTTTTTCAAATCCCAGTCTCTATCATGAAATATAAATGCTACTACCTCTGTTTCTAAATATAAGACAGTCCCGAAATGTTTTATATTCAGGAACAGAGGGAGTATAAACTTACTCCAATTCGTTGAAATTTCCTTTGTTTCAGCCCATCGTGATAGTGACATACTAGGTTTCTCTATCAATGACCAACTCTACACTAGCACAATCGTAATTTTGTCACCGGCATATCTAACAAAAGTCTTACAGTGACTATCTCGTGTGCCTTGAAGCGCTCCCAAGATGATGGAATCAACTTATCCACATGAACCATTGTTAACTCAATGAGGTCAATCAAAATAGGGGGCAGCCATTACCTTCCCAATGATGTGAAGCAGCAAGTCCTCGCAAGAGCGAGTGGTGTCAACCCTAAGCACCCCCGCGGGCGCCCGCGACGCCGCGGGCCCATCCCCGGTGGAAGCGGCGGCGGAGAGCTCCTGCAGGCACCGGAGAGCCACCCGCTCCGACACGGACGCCGGGGCGCCGGCGAGGGACTCCGGCGTGGCGTCCAGCAGCGCTGCAAAATCACCAGGAAAGGAGACACGAGGTGAGATCAACGAGGCGGCGAGCGGACGGCGAGGAGGGGGAGTGGAGGACACAATTGGGGTCTCTCGGCGTACCCATAAGGGAGGAGAAGTCGAGGGCATCGTCGGCGGCGAGGGCGTCGGCGGCCCAGTGGGCGGCGCAGCGGGAGGCGGTTTCGGTGGCGCAGGGCCGCGGCATTGCGATTTGCGAGGGGTGGAGAAGTTTTGAGGGAGCATAGTGCAAAAGTGCTCGTGAAGGTTGGGCTTTGTCGGACGAAGATCCAACGGTAGCCGTCTGGCTGTCCAGCGCAAAGAATCTCGCGGACACTTTCATTCTTTTTTTTTTCGAAATTCCACTGATCTATTAACAATTATCAACAATAGTACAAAGAGATCTAAAAATAATAACCCGTAAAAATTATAAATAGATCATTGAATCTAGCAACGACCACACACACTAGCGCGAGCCGAAGGCGCTCCGCCATCCTCGCCCCTCCATCACTAGAAGGCAAAATTTGTTGTAGTAGAGCTAGTCGTAGTAGACAGACGGGAAATCATCGTGCTAAGGCCCCAAAGGACCAGCGCACTAGAGCAGCAACCATCGTCAATGATGACAACCGTAAATCGGAAGAGAGTGACCTGCACCAACAATCACGAAAACCGATTGGATCCCGCCGAACACACAACTCCACACGCCCTCCGCCGGCGTTAGACGCACCGCCAGAGCGAGGATAGGGCGGAGAGGACCTTATTCAGACTTTAAGATGTAGTCATCGCCTCACCATCTCGAAGAAGACACTCAAAGCAACTAAACAAAAAACTGAAACCTCGCCGCCAGCGAGAGGCCACGGTCCGCCACACCTACAAGGCTCCCAGGCCACCGGAGGCGGAGCGGACCAGCAGCGTCCGCGGCGAGAGGGACAAAACCCTAGATGGGTTTTAGATGGGTCTCACGATTGACATCATAAGATTATAAGGCCTCTTCAGATCGAAGGCATTTCATAAGAATTTGAGAAGATTTTTGTAAGCATCGGAAGACATAGTAGAACAGGATTTTTTGAGTACATCAGTGGAGAAAACATACTACTAGTAGTATTCTTTTCAAATGGGTTGAGCCAATGAATTGTGTCATATAAAAAGATGTGCAACAGAAATTTTGTAATATAAGTTCCTTTGAGATACGATCATACAGATAAACAATTTTTGTGAGAAAATTCCTAACCTTTCAAATCTAAGACTATTTTATAAATTTTTGAATCAAAGAGGCTATGTAGAGATGCAAGTGTCACCTATACGTATGGCTAATTTGAGAAATGAAATATATTAACAAATTTAAAGTCAAGCTTCGACAATTGACAGACAAGAACCGATCTCCTCTTTTTTATCTTGCAAATCAACAAGAACACTGGAGATAAAAGTTTCTGATGTTACAAAACCACACCAGCAACAACATTGCTTTACAACAGAGCAAATTTTGCACTTTGGAGTGGATGGGCTTTTCGGTATGAATCATAGTAGTGCCCAAGTTCAGCTTCACCCATGAAGTATTGGTATTTCTGACCTGTCCCAGGAGGAGTGGATCATGCACAGCATCCGAAGGGATTAATGATAGTAAAATGCATTACCAAGAACTGTTTCTTTTTTATAGAACTTGATGATCCATAACAAAGAGGCATATATATACTTGCTTGGTGGCACCTATTATGTCAACACTGGTTGGTTCCATTAATTCCAAGGTGCGTCGATCTTCAAGTTCTTAAGTTCCTCCAACTGCAAAGAGAAACGTATATTAATAGTCGGTTCCATTTCTAACAAAATAATCTCTTGCATTTAATGATCATCCTTTAACTGTAAACTTTGCTTGGAGTGGAAATGGCACTGTAACTATTCCCGTCTAGCAGCACACATTTTATGTAACTATGTGAGTGGGTACTTAACAAGTAAGGTTGCTTGTACTGAATATTCCCACAACAACATTCGGGAAAATCCCCACTAGTCCATGCTATAGCAGCACCGCACGCAGCCCACGATTATAACTGCCCTAATGTTAGTTATGCGGTTACAAAATAGGTACCTTGCTGTTTCACGACTAATATCCACATTATAAATTTAGAATTCCATCTAAATGGGCAAAGTAGCATTGCGTATTTTGTATTTTGCAAACATATAACACAGTTTACCTGTCTACTTGTTTCCTTTTGAGTCTCTAAGAGCTCATTATACTTCAATTGCAAATCCAGCTTCTCAGCTTTGAGCTTTTCATAGTCAGAAATAGAAGGACCACCCAATTTCTGCTGAACAAACCTGAGATACATCAGCATGTTTTAGTCCTAGGATGAATATTGACCCAAAACCATTATTTTTATGTCATTTATAGCAATTTAAGGGGTACTCAACCAAGCTTGCGTTTCATGAATATCAAAAGATAATCATTAATCATTCGTTTGACAGATGGGCCAAGAAAATAAACATGCCAAAATTCAACTCACTCGACTGCAGAGGATGGTTTGTCGTTCTCCTCGTACAATGCAACAAGAACTACAAGATGATAAGAGGTAGGCATAAGTAGCCGGTCAAATAAAAGGTAATTTACCAAGATATACTTAAGGAACATAGCACCAAACCTTTCGTGAGAGTATCGAGCACACCGCTGGATTCAAGATACTTCCTGAAGCCTTCTTTCTTGGCTTCTCTATCCTACAAAGGCCATAAACAATACCATCCATAACCATCATTTGGGAAGCAAATCTGTTCTGTTATTCTTTTGATAATGTAATCCGGCTCCTGTTGGAGGCGTTTGAAAAAAAAAATCATTTGGGAAGCAAATTGCATCATAATTATGGTGTACCTTCATGGAGACAAGTTTGCCTTTTAACTTACAACACGCTAAACAAAGCAAATATGCGATATTATCTGTCGTTTCTATGCTACAACTTCGAAAGCTCTATCATACAAGAGCGGATTAATGATTTTTAAGCTAAAAACTACCCGAGCGAATTCCTCCAACCCAATTGGAGAAATTTTTAGAAAATTTTCCTCCAAAATTGCACGAACATTGACCAGCCGCAAGATAGCACATTCAATTACAGATAGAACCTACAAGCCATAATTAAATTTCTAAACGGGAAAAGGAGAAAGACAGAGAAGATCGTAACTCTTAGCTACACGGTTTACAGTGAAATGGTATTTGACCACCATGGCTTTGCTACACTAATCTTGACACGGGATCAATTAGCATAGGATGGTTACGCCAAAGGCCAAAGCTGAAAGAGACGCAGCGTATTTCAGTTATCCTAGATCGCGAGGGGTGCTGATGGGAGGAAGAAGAGTACCATGCCTCGGGAGCGGATCCTGGAGTAGTTTGGGATGGAATCAGCGGCGGAGCTCGAGTCAGAGGAAGACGGAGGAGAATGGCGTGGGAGCGCTGGCCGGATCTGCCGCTTTGAGTTGAGCTGGTGTGCTGGTGGTACTGTGCGTACGGCCTAGTTCGAGACTGTGATGACGACACAGAGGTTGGTAGTGACGGAAGAGAGGAGTCTTTGCGTGGATCAGATGCGGCGAGCATCTGTTTGCCGAATGGTCGGTCGCCGACTGGATTAGGGCCTCGAGAGTTGCAACTAACTTCTATGTAGTCCTCAATGTCATAATGTGGTGTATATAAGATTTTTAAAAAATCAAACGATGCTAAGTTTGATCATTTTTCAAAGAAAACTATCTACATATAACATACCAAATAAAAATATACATCGTGACAAATCTAATGGTATTGATTTGGTATTCTAAATGTCGATATTTTTTTCCTATATACGTGATCAAACATTAGATCGTTTGACTTTATAAAATTCTTAGACGTACTACATTTTAGGAAGGAGGGAGTACTTTTTTTTTAGGTGCAACTTGTACTCCATCTGATTTTTCAGTGCGAAAAAACCCCTTTATTACCCTTACAAGCGCACGAGTCAAACATGCCTAAGTAAGTAGTCTAGAAAAGGTAAGGCAAAAAATCTCTCTGTTTTTGGTCAATCATTTTATAGCGTAAAAATGCGGCCTTTGTTGTATATTTTTGCATTTCTGATTTTTGTACTGACGCGGTAGCATCATACCCTCATGCCCATGCTTTATTCATTTTCCTATATACCATATGGCCCCTTTATCTCTTTATAGTTTCTCGCTCCTATCAAAAAAAAAAGTTTCTCGCTCCTATGTTAACGGTTTTATGAAACACAAATTGTTTAGGCGTCTAGTGTACTTACGGGGATCGGAGGGGATTATCCCAAATCCTGGAAAATCTCCACTTGCCTGTTTACTTCTTCGAATTTGGACGAGATACTCCGTGAGGGGGTATTTAGGCCTTTGCAATGTATTTTCTACAATCCTTAACCTAGGGGGGCGAGGGAGTATTAAGAATCTATATCTTTGAATCAACCTTTGCAATATATTCTCTTCTTTTTATTGGGTGTTGAGATAATAAAACTAAGCAAGAGTTTTCCTCACTACATTTCAGACAAATATCCTACAATACGAATTAATTCACACAAGATATTAGGAGACCCATAACATAAGTTTTTTCCATATGAAAGCAACCGACAACAAGCTATTTTCAGTGCAAATAAAAAGGTGAAGCTAGTTCAGGGTACATCCACTCTCGATCCTGGATCTATTATGCCAAGACCGGACTAATTGTATGACTATAATGTTCTCTAAGGCTACGTGATGCCGTTTACGACTATGTGATGTTGTTTATGATTTGGTGTTGATTATGATGTGTTGTTGTTTGCGAGAATATGTTGTTTATGATATGTTACTGTTTAAAAGTATGTGATGTTCACAATGTTGTATTGTCTGCAAATTATGATTATATGTTGATGTTTCTAACTATTTGCTGCTCAAGTTGATTTTTTGGAAACGTCGTTATTTTTACCCCGGGGAACCTACCTAGGCGGTCGGGTGACGAGTATGGAGAAATAGTACCCATTGACGAATACGGTTATGGTATATATGTTACTACCAGCCCCTCTTTCTTATTTAATACCTGGCCGTGGCAGGACACCAGTATAACACCAAACTATTCCCAATCCTTGTCCTAACTAAAAAAAGGTTAATCTTTATCATTACCTACTAATAAAGAAAGTAAAATTTCTTTCTAAATTTTCGTCCGTTTTAAATTTGCCCTTATTCGGTGTGATATTTGGACGTAAATGGCATGTTTTTTTACAATGATGTTAATTTTCTTTAGAGAGCTCTCTAAGTTGACCTATAGAGTGTCAAATTTTATGTTCCGTTGAAGTTATGTTAGCGGTCACCATAGTTGATCAATGTTACAGCAACATTTAAGGTGGTCCTGGTTTTTTATGTAAAAGTTTATATTTTTCTTCCAATGCAAGGTACGGCCATTTTTGCTAGTAATTAACAAAACCAGAAACCAATGTAAAAGAAAGGAACAGGGGCAGCCGGACAATACACCGCATTGACATTTCATATCCATGGTCGCAAAATTGGCTACATCCAGTACAAAATCGCCCAATTCTACCCCTCTTTGGTATTGAATGTGGGCATAGGTCCTCTGGGCAATCTTCTCGCTAACAAAAGCCATGGAGAATCAGCAATGAAGCCTTAAGAGCAATTCCAATAGTATAGCCAACTGTTGGCTATAACAAGATGCCATGTCATTTGTAGTCACCATATAGCTAACATGTATAATAGTTGGCTATAAGAATGAACTACTTTACTAACATATGGCCCACCTCCACCTTTCACTCTCACAAAGTCTAGGAGCACGTAAGAGCCTATTGCATAGTAGCCCACTCTCTTCTCTCTCCCCTTCTCATCTAAGATATATTATTTAATGTCTTATAGCCAGCTGACTGGACTCTATTGTACTTGCTCTAAGTGCTGGACCATCTCCAGGTCAACCCTGCTGAGTTTGCATATGGGGTCGTGCCGCTATCCTCGATGGCCAAATTGTCCACCGTCAAACACCTTCTCGTGCAATGCCAACGAAGCAAGCGGCACTTTGGCTCGGCATGTGCCTTCCAGACCTTTCCAACTAGTAGAAGAAAATCTATGGCACGGACCACCCAGATCTATGCTCAACATTGAAATAGCAAAATGAAATCTTCTATAGCATAATCAGTCTTCACAAAGATTCAAAAGAACTAGGCACTGAAAACTGATGATTATATACAATTGGTTCCCTCTGTTGACTTTTTTTTCCTTAAAGCACTATACTGGGTGTATACTTTGTGTTGATGTAATAGAAACAAAAAAATTAAGCTCAACAATCTTCAGTTGTTGCAATTCCGAGGATGTACGATTCTGCTTCTCGTATGTCAAAACCCTGGAAGAAAAAAAAAAGAGCCAAGCAAGAAAAGACATGGCAACTAAGTTTGAGGATCCAAGCAAGACTTTGCACTGGCCATATTGACCACCTTACCCGAGATTATTCGGGGATTGCTCTAATACGAGAACTGAGCTCTCTGACTTGATTCTCCAGCCGTCCTGGGTGGCAGAAGAAATCGATGAATACTCGTCTTTCCTGCTGCACATTGCGTGAAGGCTGTTGTAACATCTGCAGACCATTTGTAAATATGAGAGCGATGACTCAATCCACATACAGAATTACACCTAAACGGCTGACACTGTTGATTATTAGCAATGGGTGGTAGTAACAGATGTACAGTACCTTGGCCTTTTCCTCTCGAGCCATCGTTACTTCATTAACAGAAGCAGAGACTTCGTAGCTGATCATTTCTAATTCTTCAAGCGCTTGCGCCAGTGGCTGAGTAAAACATGGTCAAGTAATAGCATCAGAACATAGCACACGACACAGAGGAAAAGGTACAAACATCAGAAGAGAATGTACCCATGGTGTAAATTTTGGTAGCATATGTGTCACAGGTACAGATAGGATCTGCTCAAGTATTTGAATCATCCTGCATCTACAAAATGATGAAAAAACATGGAGTGATTGGACCAAACGTCTAACATTTTTTTAAACGTCTAACATATAACTCCTATCACTAGGAGTTAGCCAATGTAGCATTCAGTTTTTGTGTATCTTCCCTCTTGCTAATTTGCAGCAAGGGAGATTCAACCACCCAATGGACGAAGAAAGGTAAAATTTATGAAGGAAAGTTTTTTAGCACAATTGAGAGGACAACTCACTGTTCATCGATGAATCTTCTTCGTTCACGTGGAAGAACATTTTCAAGCTCATGCTGATAACAATGCAGCTCGTCCGCCAGTTCTGATATCTGCTCAACCAAAGCATACGCTGAAACATATGTTGGTGTCACTGTCTGAGCACCTACAGAAAATGGAAAGAGCAAATTATTCCAGTATTGGTAGATAACATAAAGATTTGTGAAAACACCTGGCTTACCTGACTGACTACTAAGAATATCCCTCACGGCATGGAGAAAAGTATCCCGGTCATCAACAGACCCTTCTTCAATCATGTCAGATGCAGGTTGACCAAGTAAATGATATCGGTCCTACGTATTGTGTGGTATATACTCTACTTTATAAGAATGTACAAATGAAGTGAATGCTAACAAGCTAAACAACATCGTGAACGTAACAGAGAAAACCAGCAAGACATACCAGGCGGCCATTGACAGCTGATAAGTAGCTCTGCAACTCCATTTCTATAGCTTTGAGCAATGAATAAGCGCCCGAAATTTGTGTCCATCTTTCAAGATGGCAAGCTATCTTCAGAAACCGATGCGCAGCAAGCTGATTAACCAAATGATTGATGAACTGCAAGAAAGAAGAAGTGTCTACATCATCACTTAGTTCGGTAGGAGGCTGGTTTCTACCGAAAAAGAACCAAGTACTAGCAAGCTACCCTTTTCTGCTGGCCTATATAGCATTCTTGACGGTGAACCTTCAAGTTATGATCCCCTAGAAGGTCATAGTTAGGAACATGAAGTACCAATCTCAGTACAGCAAAAAGCTTTGAAATTCTTATTGGGTCATAAGGAGAGCAAACCTTGCAAAATATTTGCACCCTCAAGTCGAGCCAGGTCAGCACACAAGATTGCAACAGTCTATAAAAGGGAAAATCAAAATAGGCCATTAATTTTTACACTGCCTGGCACATAAAATGGAAATATGGTTGGGTAAAGTGTAAGATAGCTAAATGGGTGGCAAATATTTTTTTTACTGCAGGCATGGGAAAAAAGTGTGAACTATGAATGAAGAACACAAGTTCCTCAATAGACAGATCAGCTAACAGGCACATGGTCTGTAGTTACACTTCCTAGGAACTTTAGCTTCATTGTTCATTCATCTATTTACTCCAGTAAACATCCATGAGCCTGTGACATGTCCAGGCAAAACATTCCCACCATCTTTTATATTTCTATTATGTGGGGATGCCAGTGAAGCATTAACTATTTTTTCCTAATAGATGCACAAAATTCTTGATCGAAATAGAACATTAACTCAAGGTATTAAGCAGTGTAACTTAAACAACTCTGAAGCATCCGTGCAGGGAAATCTTTAGGCAGTTCATGATAATATCAAGATTCAAGAACGAAATTTTTGTGTTTGAATTTACCTCGGATAGGTATCCCTGAACTTGAAGGGAGAGATCCTTAAGCTCATCGGTAAGTTCAGAGTTTCTCCTCCTGGAAACAAAATAAGAAAATTTCAAAAAATAACACAGATATATAAGTTATGGAATCATACAAATGTAAACAGCACATGCACAAAAGCTTCATTGTGATACCATACAATAGGAAAAAAAAAATCCTACAATAAAAATGAAGTGTTTTCCACAATATTTTGTTCAATCTCTACTTGTGTCAAATCTCAGCGCAGGTAAAATGACTAAACCAGGAATCAAGCAGTTTCCCTTTTAGAGGTGGCAACAAGGATTATACCATGTTCTCAACAGTTCTATTCTGATGGAGCTGTACAGGTTGAGCTGGGTGTGGCGGCGACTGGAATTGTGGCGCCATGCCACGGCTTTCAAGGGAGCAAGATGTATGTCTTACACAGGTATCTCAGATCCGTTGACAATTGAAGCCTTGGCACTCAGAGACGCGTTTAAGTATGCTGTGGAACAAGGTTTTGGTCAGGTGATTTTTGAGGTGGATTGCGCCGAGCTTGTGAAGTTTTGGCACAGAAGATTGGAGGAGCGCTCAGCGATTCGTCCAATTCTTGATGAGATTAGTGATTCGTCCAATTCTTGATGAGATTAGTGATTTGGTCAGTTTTGTGCTTGTTTTCTTTGATGATATTTTGATCTACAGCGCATCCTAGGCGGAGCACCTGCAGCACGTGGCCATCATCTTCAACGAGCTTCGAGCGCATCGTCTTCATCTCAAGCGCTCGAAGTGCGTTTGGACGACCGTCGCGTACTTGGGCCACGTCATCTCCGCCGACGGTGTCGCGATGGACGCGGACAAGGTCGCCGCCGTCGCGCCGGCCGACGCCAGTCGCCGCGAGCGCTTCGCGGATTTTTGGGCCTCGCGGGATACTACCGGCGGTACATCCAGGACTTCGGCCTCATCGCCGCGCCTCACGCGCCCGCCGCGACGCCTTCTCTTGGGACGAGGAGGCGGCCACGCCTTCGCCGCACCGCAGCGGGCCCTCACGACGGGTCCCGTTCTTCGATGCCGGACTTCGACGAGCCGTTTGTGGTGGATCGCGACGCTCCGGCATCGGCCGGCGCCGCCCTTCACCAGGGCGAGGGCCACTCGCTTCTTCAGCCGCCTTCGCGCGCGCACCACAAGCTCGCCGCATATGAGCGCGAGCTGATCGGGCTGGTCCAGCGGTGCGCCACCGGCGGGCGTATCTTTGGGGCCGAACATTCCGTGTGCGCACGGACCACTACGCCTGAAGTTCTTGCTGGATCAGCTCCTCTCCACGCCAGCGGATCAGCAAGCTCTTCGGCTTCGACTTCACCGTCGAGTACCGCCCCGGCTGCCTCAACACAATCGCCGACGCCCTGTCCCGCCGCGACATCGACGACGCCGTGGACATGCCCACGGTCGGTGCGGCCCTCTGCATCCACTCCGGGCCATCTTTCGCCTTCATCGACGAGGTTCGCCGCGCTACTGCCGAGGCCGCGGATGCGCAGCAGCTGCGCCAGCGCCTAGCCGACGGCGAGTTGGCCGCGCCATGGCGCTGGACGAGGGACTACTCCTCCATGGGCGCCGCATCTTCGTGCCGGATCATGGAGACCTGCGCCAGGCCTTGTCCTTGGCACATTCTGCAGGTCACGAGGGCGTCCAAGACCGCACCGTCTCCGTGCTGATTTTTACATTCCAGGGGATGGCGCGTGCGAGACTGGGTGCGGGCGTGTGTCACATGCCAGCGGAACAAGACGGAGACGCTCCGTCCGGCGGGCTTACTGCAACCGCTGGACGTGCCATCCCAGGTGTGGGCGGACATCTCCATGGACTTCATCGAGGGGCTGCCGAAGGTTGGCGGCAAGTCCGTCATCCTCACGGTGGTCGACCGCTTCTCCAAGTACGCGCACTTCATCGCCCTCGGCCATCCCTATACGGCGGCGTCCGTGGCACGCGCCTTCTTCGACGGCATCGTTCGCCTCCACGGGTTTCCGTCCTCCATCGTCGGTGATCGTGATCCCGTGTTCACGGGTCACGTCTGGAGGACCTTTGGGTTGGCGGGCGTGAAGCTCCGCATGAGCACGGCGTTTCATCCTCGGACGGCCAGTCCGAGGTCGTCAACAAGATCATCGCCATGTACCTGCGCTGCATCACCGGGGATCGTCCACGAGCTTGGGTGGACTGGCTGGCGTGGGCCGAGTACTGCTACAACACGTCCTACCACTCCGCGCTGCACACTACTCCCTTTGAGGTGGTCTACGGGCGGCCACCGCCGGCGATGCTTCCATATGCGGGTACGGCCCGTACTGATACGGCGGATGACCTGCTGCGTACCCGCGACGAGATACGCTGAGGCGCGCCGCGACTTCTTCAGGCTCAGCAGCTGGCTAGGAGGTACTATGATGCACATCATCGCGAGGCGGAGTTTGCGGTGGGCGACTGGGTCTGGCTCCGCCTTCTGCACCGGACGACTCAGTCCTTGGATCCGCGCTCCCGGCGCAAGTTGGGCCCTCGTTACGCCGGTCCTTTCCGTGTGCTAGAGCGCATCGGCAAGCTCGCCTACCGCCTTGAGTTGCCTGCGGGCTCGCCTCCACGACGTCTTCAACGTCGGTCTCCGAAGGCCTACCGGGCGACCCTCCTTCTGCACCACCAGCTCTTCCACCTACTTCGGATGGGCGTCTCGAGCCTTCCCGGCGAGTGTGGCTCGCGTGTTGAAGGCCCAGCAGCGCCGTGGTGTTTGGCACGTCTTGGTGCATTGGACAGGCCTGCCCGAGGACGAGGCGACTGGGGAGAAGCTTGAAGATCTCCGCCAGCAGTTTCCAGAAGTTCAGCTGAGGACGAGCTGTTTGAGAAGGCGGGAGAGATGTTATGGTCGGTTTGACCAATACACGTAGGAAGCCCACTAGTGGCTAGTTATGGGCTTAGCCCAAGTAAATTAGGGGCTTAGCCCAAGTAAATTAGGGTTTAGAGGAGGCCGTCCTCCTATATAAACACTTGTATCCCTTCGAGATTAATGGACAATATTCGTATCACACTGTCTCGTCTCCTGAAGGGAGAGGAGACCCTGCGCCCGCCGCACCAACCCTAGCCGCCTTCTTCCTCCGCGCCGTCGCCCAGCCGCCGGCGCCGAGCTCTCCAACCTCTCCGCCCTCACTTCCACCCATACAATCTCCGCCCTAGACCCGGTAGAACCCTAGCCCCTACCATTTGAGTTTGTTTCTTATTTCTTTTAATGTTGTTTTTACCCAGCGCGAAGCAAACCAGGCGGCCCACTGTTGCGCAAAATTTGCGAGTTTACATGATGGGTTGTTTGTCTGGAATGCTGAGCCACCGGCTTTTTTAGAACACAGCCTTCAGGCTGATTGTACGGGATCTTGATGTGTGGCTGCAAGTTTCTGACGCACTCTTTTCCTTACCAGGGTACCGAAGGGGACTGGAAGGTTTTTAATGAGGCGGCTTGTTAGCTAAATTTATATATGTGTGTTTCAAAAAAAAAACAGTTCTATTCTGAAATAATGATATCGTGCCACTTCAATATCGGAGCTCTTTCAAAAGGAACTATTCTTAACTCCAGTACACTCATGTCAAATATACCTTAGAGAATGGATGTCTTCATGAATATATGACTGTTGGGATGCCAACTGAGATCTGAGCTTTGAGAGTTTAGCCTCCTCCTTAGCATATTCTACTAGTGCTTCTATGTACTGCCTCTTACTTTTAGCAAATCTGTTAATAAAAGAGAAGCATGGTAAGCAAGTAGACTGATTCTTCAATTTGATGGTAACTATAAGGTAGGCTGTGAAAAGATAATAACCAATGCACATAAAAGAAGAGCCATATATTGGAGTTCATATCACGAGTCTAACTGAAATAACATAGAGTAAATCTATCTATCATACTACATGTCTAATTTTCCTGATACATATTAAAACACAGTAGCGAACACAAATTCATAAGAGACTCTGGAAGCAATAGGGGTAACTTTGTACCAACAGGGATGAATAATCCACATGCACTAATGCAGACAGAAAAGGTTGGGATGCAGCTCGGATTTCCATCAGTAGGCAAACTAATCTCAGAAATGAAGTCAAGGAAGCATTTAAGAGGTCGATGCCCATCTGGGAAGAACAAACTTATGTGGTGCTGACTTCGAGAAAATGAGTTCCAAAACTGAAATTAATACTCCTTCCATTTAAAAATTTAATGGTTATGTTCTTCGAAAAACGGTGTAAAAGTAATGATATTTCTCTCCTTCACACTCATTTATCACTCCTCTTTCATCATTTATGATTAAACACACACACACACACACACACACACACACACACACACACTGATGTAGGTGGAGACAGAACAGGTGACATGGACCGTAGATTAGGTTTTCTGATGGTACAAAATTAAGACAACTCCAACCTAAGATGCGGTATTTTGCAGTACTATGCCAGAAATAATAAATCAGTGTAATTGGCAGATAAACAGAAACTTACATTGAATTAATTCGGTTCAGTTCATTTACTAAATGATGATGCTTTTCAGAATCTCCTGCACAAAAAAAAGGAAAATTGGTTATCATAATTCACTATGGCATAAGTAGCTAACCTAGATAAAGTAAAACTGCAGGAAATTACTGAGTATGACTTCATGGTGAAATCCAAGTTTACATATTATTTAAGATATCAATAATAGAGTACACAACAGCCAAGCCAATCACGGACCAGTAAATGGAGAAGATAGCAAAACCTTCGCTGCAAAGAGGGTGTTACTCTTGCCTTCTTGATTTTGAACAAGCTGAATACTGGGAGACGGATGGTACATAGCTCCGTTCAGAAATTAAACTCAATTTAAGCCAATTAAGCTTAGTCAGATCTAAAAGTACACTTACTATGGGAAGACTCAAAACAAGTAGGGTTACCTAAGCATGCCATTGTTACCAGAAAACTTGAGGTATCAAATAGACATGGTCAGTTTTTACTAGTTCAGTCATATGTTGGCTGGGCGCATAAACTAGAACTTTCAACTTTTAATATCGAAAAAGTAAATTATGAAAATGTATTCTTCTTCCATAATACATTATGCTGGCACATAAAAAAGGATTTATAGCCTTTCCAATGATTTTATTCAACTTAAATAGTGGTACATACTGAACATAACATAACATATAGGGAACACATGGATTCAGGCAGAATTTTTTTTTTTTTTTTTTTTTTTTGCTAAAGGAAGAGATGTATTAAACCAGCTTTCTTACAGAAAGACATAACATATAGGGAACACATGGATTCAGGCAGAATATTAAGGGATAAGAATACATAATTCAAAAGAAAAATATCAAAACCTTTATCTGCTTCTGTTGGCGACGGAAAAGAAGAGCCATAAAATGTATGGAGACAGTACAGACAAGAAAACTGTAATGTCATAATGATCAAGTAAAAGAATCCTCACCCCTTGACACATCTTCTTTGGCAACAAGATGGAGAGGTCCCTGGAGAAAACTTGATCAAGACATAGTTATGGCAAAAGGATGGTTGTATGTTCACACTCCCATAAGATCGAGCTTTTAGGTGAACTATTGGTGCATAAAACTAAATACCTGGCTAGCGCAATTTAAAATAAAAAGTTACTGTGGCAATTCACTTTTAGGCCTGTGGCAGCCATATGAGAGGGAGAGTGTTGAAGTTAAGTGCATTTCCCATCTTTCCCCAATATGTTCGAGCTTTTGGATGAACTCATGCAACTCAACGGAAGTATTTAGTTTTTTTTACATCCAATACCAGACTCTTTGTATTGCTAGGAATCTATCATAATTTTTTAGCTAATATTTGCATGTTTTGTTAAACATAATGCAGTTAATATAGGAATATTGAGATCAAGATAGAAGCACACCTTCTCAAACTTCTTAGTGAACCATTTGTTCAGTTCTTTGGTACAACCCAAGTTACTGATTACATAAGACTGGAAATCACAGTATGACAGGTAGATTCCAATATCTGTAACAATAAAATGAACTGCAATTCAGAAGATTGACAGTAAATTAAAATTCACACTATGTGTGCTAGGGTTAAATATAGTGGCATTTCCATACATGCAAATCAAAATGGATATGTCAGGTTATCAGCGCATGTCAATCTATGTAATGTGTAGTACTTCCTCATCCGGAAATAAGTGAATCTAGACATGTATCTACATCTAAAAAACATCTAGATACAAGCGAATATAGACAAATCCGAGTCACTCATTTCCAGATGGAGGGAGTAATAAGATGTGCAACTTTACATGTGAAAGGCAACAGTTGTACCAGCTTCTGAATGATAGTAGGACAACTCCTGGATGGTAGCAACAAGTTTTCCGAGCACAGCATTCATCTGAAGAAAGGGGAAATTTTTGAAAATGAAATGTCACAGAGCACATTCTTCTATTAAAGTACTGCAACGAAATCCTACAAGAAAGAGCATGACAGATAAAATAAAAAGTCTCTATTTCACACGTAGTAAACAAATGCCATAAAATAGGAGGATAATATAAAAGAATGTATACATTATGTACAAATTTTTGTAAACTTGAAGACCAGTAAACTCTGTTTGCTGCCTGCATTTATTAACATATCTCTTTTTAGTTTTCACTGAACACAACCGCACTCTCCGGCCCTTAAATAACCACAAGTGATAGCTAGCTACAATTTTTTTCTATGGTTCTGGTGATTATAGACTAGAAAATGAGTATCAGAAACTGAATTCTGAGTCGTTTTATACAAAGAATGACACCAGGTGCTAGTACCTGGTTGCTCGATTTCTTTTTGTGGGCTGAATTCAGGTATAACTACAATGGTCTATGTGAAACCAGACTATAGGTATCTATCAATAAACAGATGCGAATGGTAAAAAGACAGTATGGTATACTGGGTTTCAGGTTGGCAAAATAAAGGAATAATTTACCTCTAAGCTTCTCTTAGCAAGTTTGTC
The DNA here is from genome assembly GCA_030979885.1 of Lolium multiflorum. Classification (NCBI taxonomy): domain Eukaryota; kingdom Viridiplantae; phylum Streptophyta; class Magnoliopsida; order Poales; family Poaceae; genus Lolium; species Lolium multiflorum. Next base: position 173,846,364 of record CM061748.1, on the reverse strand, counting down.
ATCTAATCTTGTAAGTTGTCCAGTTGCGCTAGTTTTAGCAGATTCACGAGATTTGTGTCGCTGGGTGATGGTGGTAGCTTGCGATGTCAGCAAATCAAGCTGCCATTCCAATGAAGCGAGCTTCTTTTCCAAATCAGAAACTTCAGCTCTAAGTGCATGTTTTGAGTCACTAGAAAATATAAGAAGAAAATCTCTGATCAGTGAAGAGATGAAAACATACCATTAGCAAGATAGGGCTTAATTTTTTTTGAAAGGGAAGATAGGGCTTAATTTTTTTTGAAAGGGAAGATAGGGCTTAATGGTAAAATGGAGCAAACACCGTGGGACTAATTCTCTCCTCTCTTTTTCCTTTATTGTATGGGACTGCAACTTTACTCGCTAGACCCTAAAAAGGGCATACCCAGTGCCCAAAGCTCCCACACACTGTGTGGTCTGAGGAAGGGAATTTATTTTACTCGTTATACCCTCTGATCTGTAAATCCTACTCAACACAAGAGTCTGTACGTGTTACCGAAGTTAGCATCTGAGAGATTTAGGCAGTGTCTCCATTACATATACCGATAAATAACATAATAAGACAAAATATGATGGGGGAAAAACAGAATAAGACTCCTCCACATAAGAAGGGAAGGTATACAACTATACCTGCCGTTTTTGCAAGTGGGTGATGGAAAAGTAAAGGGAAATGCAGCTCACGAGAACAGGTGCACTAGAATAACAGTTGATTGAGTTCTTGTATAACAGGAGAGCGACATGGCATACCGGATGTCTCCCAGACTTTCTTCTGACAGGAATGTGTATTCCTGGTTCTCTCCAATTTCTGAGAAGACTGAAATACTGTCGAAAGCGGAATCCAGGTCCTCCCCCTAAAAAGGGTACTCGTATTAGGAGCACATCTCTAGCCGGAGGCAGCTATATTGCAACAAAAGACTAGCACTGTATAGACGATTTTGCCAAAAGAAACCATGCTACTCCACCAAATTGATAATCCAACTAAGTCTACTGAACAAATGGAGGTAAAAAATCTGTATACCTCCAGAAGCTTCCCTTCTAGTTCAAGCTGCTCATACCTGCAAAGTTTATGAAACAAGAACACCAGTTTAAGCCTCGGAAGCAAGAGAATCAGCACTTGTAGCCAAAACATCTCGTAATATAAATTTTGTACAGTGTAATGGTCGTATGATGCACCACACTCCAAAGCATGTGCAGTTGTGTGCTTTTCTCACCCAAACCCTCCACTTCCGGAAGTTTCACAGGCAACTTTGCAACTTGCAAGAGGAGCGGAGGACTATTATTTTGAATCCAAACCCCGCACTTGTCAGGCTAATCCCAACCAAAACCCCACCTCGGAAGCCCGAACAGCGGCTTGCATTGCACGTCCGACAGTTCAGACCCCATAGGGGGCATCGCGTTCGAATTAACCCCCGGGCTAGCCTAACTTGGCGTTCATACCCATGAGTACGCTACGACCAGAGAAATTTCGAGAGGATTCGCGGGAGAGATAGGGTATGTACAGTTCGAGGTCGGAGGCGGAGAGGACGTTGGCGGGGCGGAGGCGGGCGGCGATCCACGCGAGCACGCGGCGGGAGTCGTCTCCCTGGAGGAACGCCCAGTCGAGGCTCTCCGGGTCGAGCGGCTCGCCGCCGTCGAACCCCGCGACGGCCAGGGCGTCGCAGAGCTGCTTCGCGCTCATCGCCGGCGGCGTCGATCGAGGCGTGCGAAAAATCAGGAAATGGGAGGGATGGTGGGGCCACCGGACGGGGCGAGGAACTGGTGGACCCACCGGCGCAGACGAGATATATGCGGGTTCCTTTCTTTTTTCCCTGATGAAAAAACAGATGGAAATGCCGGTTCATATGATTTTATTTTTCTTCGAGTGAGGACCGTGTAGGTCGAGGTTCGTTCTAATGAATAAAATTGTATAAATTTAGTCAAAGTTAAAACCTTATTAAATATAACCAAATATATTTTAAATTATCAACATGTGCAATATATATTAAATAAATACAATATAAAAAGTATTTTATACTATGTATTCTCCCGTTTCTTGATATAAGGTGTATAGTTTTTCCAAAAAAAACTCTAAAATATAAGGTGTATTGCGTAGAACTACTCAATTTGATTGCATTTTTTTAGCTCATGCAAACCCCTCTATTTTCACAAAGCAATAATTCAGAGATAATCTTGCCCAAAATTCATGTAACTTGCCCTCAATATTCGTTTCTTAATTTTTATGCCAAAAACTATACACCATATATCTAAGAACAGAGGGAGTATTTCTTTTGCAGGTAAAAAGGACCTTTATTTAAAAAATATGGGTTACAACTAGCTCATGTTCAAGCTCCCAAATGACAACATCATGGCCTGATCCTAGCCAAACAAAAGTAAGATGCAATGATCCCGCCAGATTGACGAGACAGTGACTAACCCTAACTTCCGAACATTCCACTTTTACAAACTAGCAGGGAATGTCATTACTAGCTAATAGTTTAATATCTGAAATAATATGCAAATATGGTGATCTATCTTCCTTCCACTCTTGGGCTGCTGAGGGCATCTCCAACCGGGCGACCCAAACGGACGCGCTGGGCCGTCCGTTTTGGGCCGTTTATGCCGAGCGGACGCGCGGACGCCTCGTCCGCGCGTCCGTTAGCGCTGCGCCCAACGCGGGATTTGGGTCGGTGTTGCCCTATGGTATGTTTTTCTTGTAAATTCACTATAAAACGCAAAAACATATTATATAAATATATATAATAGTTCAAATGCTCAAAATGTATTACACATTACATAGTCCATGTAATCAAGGATAAAGTATTGTTCAAATAAAATGAAAAAACGATACAAATGCTCTAGGCTTCAGGATTTCCTTCATCATTGTTGTTTGCAGCATTGTTGCCTACATGCTGCACATGTGCTCGACCAAATCAGCCTGAAGCTGGTTGTGTACACCAGATCTCTAATTTCATGGTGCGCATGAAGAATGTCCTGGAATGATGCCGGACCACCTTGAGGAGTAACCAATTCTCCCTGGCCATCCCACTCATTATCAAAGAGTGAATCATCCCGCTCTACCTCAACAATCATGTTATGCATGATTACACAAGCGGTCATCACCTCCCACAGAGTTTGCACATCCCAGGCTCTGGCAGGGTGTCTGACGATAGCCCAACGAGCTTGGAGGATGCCAAACGCCCGCTCCACATCTTTCCGGCTGCCTCCTGCTCTTTGGCAAACCTTGCCTCCTGCTCTGAGGCGGGTTTCGGATTGTCTTCACGAGTGTAGCCCAAGGTGGATAGATACCATCAGCAAGGTAGTACCCCTTGGTGTAGTGGTGGCCATTGATCTCAAAATCCACATCAGGGGACTGACCGTACGCTAGCCTATCAAACACCGGAGAGCGCTGCAGCACATTGATGTCATTGTGCGAGCCAGCCATTCCGAAGAATGAGTGCCAAATCCATGTGTCATGGGAAGCAACGCTTCAAGAATGACTGTGCACCCTCGTAATGGCCGTATGCCCTGCCAACCAAAGGCAGTTCTTCCACTCCTGCATGCACCTATGCCGCAAGCATCCCAGAAACCCCCGGCGCGTTGATCGACAACACGAGCCGTGTCCTCTGCATTAGGTTGCCGGAGGTATTGTTCTCCGAACGAACCGATCACTGCTTCTGCAGAACCCGTACATCGATTCCAGGGCGGTTGACTCACTCATGCGCGTGTACTCATCTACGAAATCACCGGCAACGCCATATGCGAGCATCCTAATCGCTGCGTGCATTTTGCACGAAGAGAGGCCTACCTTGCCAAGTGCATCCACTTTCGGAAGTAGTCGTCGTAGATCTTCACGCCATCCATTATCCGGCGGAGCACGCCTCTCATCCGAAACGACGGCGAAACAATGGCGGCACGAAAATTGGTGACGGTTGGAAGTAGTCTCTCGAAGAGCTGGTCGTGGCCCGTTCTCTTTCGCGGTCCAAGGCGGCCGCGCGCCCGGCAAGGATGTTGGAGATATGCCCAAGAGGCAATAATAAAAGTGGTTATTATATATCTTTATGTTTATGATAAAAGTTTATATACCATGCTATAATTGTATTAACTGAAACATTGATACATGTGTGATATGTAAACAAACAAAGAGTCCCTAGTAAGCCTCTTAACTAGCTTGTTGATTAATGGATGATTAGTTTCATAATCATGAACATTGGATGTTATTAATAACAAGGTTATATCATTATGAATGATGTAATGGACACACCCAATTAAGCGTAGCATAAGATCACGTCATTAAGTTATTTGCTATAAGCTTTCAATACATAGTTACCTAGTCCTTATGACCATGAGATCATGTAAATCACTTATACCGGAAAGGTACTTTGATTACATCAAACGCCACTGCGTAAATGGGTGGTTATAAAGATGGGATTAAGTATCCGAAAGTATGAGTTGAGGCATATGGATCAATAGTGGGATTTGTCCATCCCGATGACGGATAGATATACTCTGGGCCCTCTGTGGAATGTCGTCTAAATGTCTTGCAAGCATATGAATAAGTTCATAAAGAGACCACATACCACGGTATGAGTAAAGAGTACTTGTCGGAGACGAGGTTGAACAAGGTATAGTGTGATACCGATGATCAAACCTCGGACAAGTAAAATATCGCGTGACAAAGGGAATTGGTATCGTATGTGTATGGTTCATTCGATCACTAAAGTCATCGTTGAATATGTGGGAGCCATTATGGATCTCCGGATCCCGCTATTGGTTATTGGTCGAGTGAGTACTCAACCATGTCCGCATAGTTCACGAACCGTAGGGTGACACACTTAAAGTTGGATGTTGAAATGGTAGTACTTGAATATGGAATGAAGTTCGAATATTTGTTCGGAGTCCCGGATATGATCCCGACATCACGAGGAGTTCCGGAATGGTCCGGAGAATAAGATTCATATATAGGATGTCATTTTATGTGAATAAAATGATGCGGAAGGTTCTATGGAAGGTTCTAGAAGGTTCTAGAAAAGTCCGGAAGAAACCACCAAGGAAGGTGGAGTCCACATGGGACTCCACCTCCATGGCCGGCCAACCCTAGTGGGGGAGGAGTCTCAAGTGGACTCCCCCTAGGCCGGCCACCCCCCCTATGGAAGGTGGAAATTCCCACCTCTAGTGGGAGGAAGGTTTCCCACCATATGGAAGGTTTTGGGTTCGGGTCTTATTCGAAGACTTGTAGTCCAACACTTGGGGCTTCCACCTATATATAGAGGGCCAAGGGGAGGGGCCGGCCACACCAAAGCCACAAGCTTGGCCGCCCCATAGTGGCCGGCCACCCCCTCTCCCCAAACCCTAGCCCCGCTCCTCCACCATATCCCGCACGCTTAGCGAAGCTCCGCCGGATTTCCACGCCACCGACACCACGCCGTCGTGCTGTCGGATTCAAGAGGAGCTACTACTTCCGCTGCCCGGAACGGGGAGGTGGACGTCGTCTTCATCAACAACCGAACGTGTGACCGAGTACGGAGGTGCTGCCCGTTCGTGGCGCCCGAACCGATCGTGATCAAGATCTTCTACGCGCTTGCAAGCGGCAAGTGATCGTCTACCGCAGCAACAAGAGCCTCCTCTTGTAGGCTTTGGAATCTCTTCAAGGGTTAGTCTCGACAATCCCCTCGTTGCTCTCTTCTAGATTGCATCTTGGCTTGGATTGCGTGTTCGCCGTAGGAAAATTTTTGTTTTCTATGCTACGTTTTCCTACAGTGTATCGAGCCGTGTCTATGCATAGATGGTTGCACGAGTAGAACACAATGGTTTGTGGGCGTTGATGCTCTTGTTATCTTTAGTTGAGTACTTTGCATCTTTGTGGCATAGTGGGATGAAGCGGCTCGGGCTAACTTTACATGACCGCGTTCATGAGATTTGCTCCACGCTTGACATGCAACTTGTATTGCATAAGTGGCTTTAGGGTGTCTGTCTCTCCTACTATTGTGAAGATTCAATTTACTCTTCTATTGACAACACTAGTATCACCGTTGTGGTTCATGTTCGTAGGTAGATTGGATCTTGCTCAAAACCCTAAACCACGTAAAATATGCAAACCAAATTAGAGAACGTCTAACTTGTTTTTGCAGGTTTGGTGATGTGATATGGCCATAATGTGATGATGAATATGTATGAGATGATCATTATTGTATTGTGGCAACCGGCAGCCTTATGGTTGTCTTTAAATTTCATGTTGAGTAGTATTTCAAAGTAGTTGTAATAGTTGCTACATGGAGGACGATCATGAAGACGGCGCCATTGACCTTGGTGCTTCGCCGACGATGATGGAGATCATGCCCGAAGATGATGGAGATCATGTCCGTGCTTTGGAGATGAAGATCAAAGGCGCAAAGACAAAAGGGCCATATCATATCACATATGAATTGCATGTGATGTTAATCCTTTATGCATCTTATTTTGCTTAGATCGCGACGGTAGCATTATAAGATGATCCTCACATTAATATCAAGATACTAAAGTGTTCTTCCCTCGTATGCACCGTTGCATTGTTCGACGTTTTGAAGCATCTCGTGATGATCGGGTGTGATAAACTCGACATACAACGGGTGTAAGCCATGTTGCACACGCGGAATACTTGGGTTTGCTTGACGAGCCTAGCATGTACAGACATGGCCTCGGGACAACGGAAACCGAAAGGTTGAACACGAGTCATATGGATGATATGATCAACATGTTGATGTTCACCATTGAAGCTACATCATCTCACGTGATGATCGGTTTTGATGTAGTGGATTTGGATCGTGTACCACTTAACAACTATGAGGGATGTTGTATTAAGTGGGAGTTCATTAGTAATTAGATTAAAACATGAACTAATTATCATAAACATAGTCTGAGTAGTATTTTGAATTAATTTTGTAGTATTGGCATCCGTTTACTACTATGCGCTAGTCTTGTTATTGAGATAGAAATACTGTTAAAATCTGATAAGAAACTTTACGGATTAGTACCGTATTGTTAAAGAATCAAGAATTGATTAAGTCCTATTGCAAACTTTTAGTGAAACTCACTTTGTTGATTCAGAGAGCTATGGTTTCAATTAGTACCTAAAGTTATCTTGTCTCCGTGAAACTTGAAGTTCAAATCTGTTTGAAAAGTAAGGAGCTGGAAATTTAGTTTCAGAAATAAGGTATGAGATATATGTGATATCTAAGACCTTATTGCAAGATGATAGAATATAATTTGGTGAGACTACATAAACTCATAAGTTTTATGGGAATATATGAAGGTTGAAGACGCCAGGCGTCACAATCCTCCAACTATTGGAGCACTAACGATATTCGCATATCCATGAAGTTATCATCCTTAGTATGCACCGTTGCTAAGACTCGTCGTATCAAAGCATCACGTGATGATCGGGTGTTATAGATTCTACGTGTGCTTACAATGGGTGCAAGCCAGATTTGCACATACAAATACTAAGGTTAAACTTTATGAGCCTAGCATGTACAGACATGGTCTCAAATAGTTGTCATGAATTGATGGATAAAATTATGAGTGAAATTGTTCATCATAGTTACTAATAAGTGAAATCTAGAACACTTGTCATATGATGATCAACTTCAAAGTAAAAACCTCAAGGTTATTGGTATTTGACCAACAAACCTAGAAATTATTGATGTTGAAGTGTTTTTCTGAATAATGAGGAAAGCTAAAAGAGAAAGAAAGATATTCTGGCAGAAATAAAGAAAAGACTAGAAAGTCTAGCTCAGGTGTATATAAATGATATACATGTTATGGATGTATTCCTAGTTTAGTCACACAATAAAATTCTTGGGTATTTGTACCACATTGGTTGGTATGAAGTGTCATACAAAACAACGCAATACAAGAATACAATGGCCTAAGTGACTGACAAGGAATATGATAGGTATGCACGTCTGGAACAAAATAAAGTGTTATTATGTTCATCGTTGGCATTCTATCTAGCCCTTAGAATTTATAATAAAGAACTTAATAATTGTTATTTTGCTCTGGTCAAATAAAAACAATGAGTTGTTCAAATTATGACATTACTCCATGTATGATGGATAAGTTATTATAAATCTTAATGGTGAAACACACATACATAACACTGACGCTAAAATGCCATAAGGCAAATGATTTGAATTCCACTTATTTGTGAACCGCCATTTAGGTCATGTTAGAAAGGAACGCATGAAGGAACTCCATGCAAATGGATTTTTGGAGTCATTTGATTTTTGAATCGTTTGGCGCTTGCAAATCTTTTCTAAAGAGAATGACTAAAATACCGTTCATAGGCCAAGAGTTGAAACGGGCAACTAACTTAGTGGAAATATACATGATGATGTATGTAGTTCACTGGGCATAGTTGTGTGCGGGAGATTCTTCTACTTCATGAAAACTTCCAACAATGAATTGAGTATATATGTGGATATATTCAATAAGGAAGAAGTTTGAAACATTTGAATAGATTCAAATAAATTTCAGCATGAAGTGGAAATCATCGTAATAAGTCAAATATCTATGATTGGATCATGGTGGAAATATTTGAATTACGAGTTTTTTTTTGCGAACATCTAAGAGAGTTATGAAATTGTTCTACAACTCACGTTTCTTGGAGTATCATAGTGATGATGGAGTATCCGAGAGATGTATCCAAACCTTGTTGGATCAATGATGAGATAAAATATTGATGCCATTATATTTTTGTGGATTATGCTTTAGAGACTACCGCTTTTACACTGAATAGAGCATCATCATGATCCGTTGAAATGACACCATACGAGTTATGGCATGGGTATGAACCCTAATAGTCTTTCTTTAAATTTTGGTCTAAGAGTTTACAACCAAAATCGGATAAATGTCTTTGTTGGTTATCCCAGAGATTTAATTGGGAATTCTTTCCACGAGACAAAGACAAAAGTGTTTGTCAATGTTTCTTATTTCCGAGAAATTGTTTCTAGTGAAGTATTTGAGTGGGAGGACAATATAATTTGATAAGGTTTATGAACCTGAGCATAATGATCAGTAGCGCAGCATCGAATTTGTTTCGGAAGCGGCCACGACATCATGGCTCCCATGACTACAAAGTGTTTTAGCCATGGAGATCGAAGTACATATTGAACCTTGTAGGTATGGTTTACTTTGTGATCAAATAAATGATTTGTGAACAAAGGATTGATTTTGAATAATGATAAACCAACTACAAACAAAGAAGTTATGATGGGCCCTGACTCCGTTAAAATGGCTATACGCCATGAAATCCAAGATAGATAAATACTTTTTGAAAGTAAATGGATTTATAAAATTGATGGACTTGGATGCAATATCCTTGAATAAGCACGATTTGTCGAAAAGTTGTTTACGACAAAGTTCAAAGAGTTGACTACGATAAGATTAGATTTTTCGTAGCAATGCTTATAGTCTATGTGGATTATTCTAGAAATCACTACATATTTCTTTATGAGATATGCTAGTAGGATGGCAAAATATATTACTTAACAGAAGTGTGTATTAAAGGTGTATACAAGATACAACCAAGAGTTTTGCTGGTCCGTGAAATACTAGATAGGTATACGAACTTCAATTGGATGAAGTAAGTATCACGGAGTTAGAATCTTCACCAGATGAAATAGTCAAAGAGTTTTTTGATTTCATCAGAGACGATGAAGAGGCTTGCATTTGCAAGAGATTAAGTGGGAGCGCTAAGACACATTTATAATACTTTATGTAGGTGACATATAGTTGGTTATAAATGATGTAATTATATACTTGATTAAAAGGTTTCATTGAGAATTAACTTCAATGAAAGGATATGGACTGAAACAAATTTAGTGTCAAGATCTATGAAGATAGATTGAAACACATAAATAAGTTTAAGTCAAAGTACATATGATGGATATTGAAGTAGTTCAATATAGAAATATTAAGAAAATGTTCTTGTCATGTGAAGGTTTAACAAGACTTGAGTGTATCGACACTCAATGAGTAAAAACACATGAGTGATTATAGATCACGAATAACATGTACACAATCGATATCATGTGCTATAAAGTGTTATGAGCATATACCAGAATGATTCATATGATGATCATTGAACGACAGTAAGAATATCCTTAAGTACTTTAGAAGAACTAAGGATATATATATATATATTTTTGTATGAAGAAATGACAAACAAATCGCTGTAAGGTGTTACACCGATATTGGTTTTGTCACATATAAAATATAATTTCAAATCTCAAATTAGACTAAGTGTTGTTTAAAAGGTAGCACAATGAGCTAGAAGTTGTCATGCTAGATTTAGAAGAGTTCTAAATATTGTGATGGATTCTACAAAAGAAGGCAGAATATGTCATTGTTTCGACAATGACAAAGGATGTTAAGTCAGGAGGTTCTTTGAGAATTTGGTGTAGTTCCAACAAAGTCAGAACTTTGAAGCTATATTGTGTGTGACAATATTAGTGACATATTTCAGACCGCGGAATTAAGGTTCCACCAGAGGACTAAGCATATATGCCGACTCATTTGGAAAATGAGTGATGCGCTGAGACGCATATGAATTGCAAAATATACGTTTGCATGTCGAACCGTTGACTAAAACCTCTCCGTGAGCAAAACATGATAAAGCACCGAAGGCCAAGGTGTTATATCTTTACATATGTAAACTAGATTATTGACTCTAGTGCAAGTGGGAGAGTTGGAGATATGCCCAAGAGGCAATAATAAAAGTGGTTATTATATATCTTTATGTTTATGATAAAAGTTTATATACCATGCTATAATTGTATTAATGAAACATTGATACATGTGTGATATGTAAACAAACAAAGAGTCCCTAGTAAGCCTCTTAACTAGCTTGTTGATTAATGGATGATTAGTTTCATAATCATGAACATTGGATGTTATTAATAACAAGGTTATATCATTATGAATGATGTAATGGACACACCCAATTAAGCGTAGCATAAGATCACGTCATTAAGTTATTTGCTATAAGCTTTCAATACATAGTTACCTAGTCCTTATGACCATGAGATCATGTAAATCACTTATACCGGAAAGGTACTTTGATTACATCAAACGCTGCGTAAATGGGTGGTTATAAAGATGGGATTAAGTATCCGGAAAGTATGAGTTGAGGCATATGGATCAATAGGGGATTTGTCCATCCCGATGACGGATAGATATACTCTGGGCCCTCTCGGTGGAATGTCGTCTAAATGTCTTGCAAGCATATGAATAAGTTCATAAAGAGACCACATACCACGGTACGAGTAAAGAGTACTTGTCAGAGACGAGGTTGAACAAGGTATAGTGATACCGAGATCAAACCTCGGACAAGTAAAATATCGCGTGACAAAGGGAATTGGTATCGTATGTGTATGGTTCATTCGATCACTAAAGTCATCGTTGAATATGTGGGAGCCATTATGGATCTCCGATCCCGCTATTGGTTATTGGTCGGAGTGAGTACTCAACCATGTCCGCATAGTTCACGAACCGTAGGGTGACACACTTAAAGTTGGATGTTGAAATGGTAGTACTTGAATATGGAATGAAGTTCGAATATTTGTTCGGAGTCCCGGATATGATCCCGGACATCACGAGGAGTTCCGGAATGGTCCGGAGAATAAGATTCATATATAGGATGTCATTTTATGTGAATAAAATGATGCGGAAGGTTCTATGGAAGGTTCTAGAAGGTTCTAGAAAAGTCCGGAAGAAACCACCAAGGAAGGTGGAGTCCACATGGGACTCCACCTCCATGGCCGGCCAACCCTAGTGGGGGAGGAGTCCAAGTGGACTCCCCTTAGGGGGCCACCCCCCCTATGGAAGGTGAAATTCCCACCTCTAGTGGGAGGGAAGGTTTCCCACCATATGGAAGGTTTTGGGTTCGGGTCTTATTCGAAGACTTGTAGTCCAACACTTGGGGCTTCCACCTATATATAGAGGGCCAAGGGGAGGGCGCCGGCCACACCAAAGCCACAAGCTTGGCCGCCCCCCATAGTGGCCGGCCACCCCTCTCCCCAAACCCTAGCGCCCGCTCCTCCACCATATCCCGCACGCTTAGCGAAGCTCCGCCGGATTTCTCCACCGCCACCGACACCACGCCGTCGTGTGCCGGATTCAAGAGGAGCTACTACTTCCGCTGCCCGCTGGAACGGGGAGGTGGACGTCGTCTTCATCAACAACCGAACGTGTGACCGAGCACGGAGGTGCGCCGTTCGTGGCGCCGGAACCGATCGTGATCAAGATCTACTACGCTTTTGCAAGCGGCAAGTGATCGTCTACCGCAGCAACAAGAGCCTCCTCTTGTAGGCTTTGGAATCTCTTCAAGGGTTAGTCTCGACAATCCCTCGTTGCTACCGTCTTCTAGATTGCATCTTGGCTTGGATTGCGTGTTCGCCGTAGGAAAATTTTTGTTTTCTATGCTACGTTTTCCTACACCCGGTGCACGGGAATCTGCGAGACAATGTGCTCGTGGATGAGCAGCGCAGCATCCGTGAAAAATTCGTCGTCGGACTCCTCTTCTGACGACGTGTCGATGAAGTTCTTGAAGTAGTATTCGTCGTCGCGTCCACCATGATCTGAAAAGGGACACATTTCAGTTCGAGCATTTCAACGAACACCTCGCAGCGGAGGCGATCGAAATGCTTCCGTAGGGACCTGCGGGCATGGCCGTCTCAGCCGTCTGGAAACACGGGCGGAGAGCTCACCTCCGGCGGAAACGGCGCAGCTACGAACGGCGGGAGGTGTCGCGACGGTGAGAGGACACGCCGCGGCGGCGCGCCCGAGATCGCTACGACCGGCGGCGGCAGCGCGGGGCCTAGACCTGCCGCCCCCGCTTGCCGGCGTCTCGACGACGATGGCCGGCGTCCACGCGCTCCCAAATCGCCGGTCCGTGGGTGGCGCGGGCGGTGGGGATGTGTGCGACGGGCTTGTGTTTTGGGAGGCAGAACGGGCGGGCAGGGCGGACAAGGAGGACCAGCGAGCCAGCCTTCGCGTCCGCGGCCACGCAAACCCGTCCAAGATTTGGGCCGGGTTTGGGTGTCCCGACGCCCATCCGTTTTAGGGATGGGTCCGCGCGCTGGGCCGCGTTTTTGTCCGTTTCGACCCATCCGGACGCGCGGACGCGGGATGGGTCGCCCGGTTGGAGATGCCCTGAGATAACTCTGGAGCAGTCCGATTCAGTGATGATCGGTAGACGGATGTGAGCTAGAGCTAACTCCGGTGATTTTGTTTCATGCTCTCTCCTTGCTAAAATTTTGTGCATATAAGTTTTATTTTAAAGCAAATGATGTAAAATTTAATTATGTAGGAAAAATATTAACATATACAATAAAAAATCGATATGATTAGATTTGCCATAATGTTTATTTCTTATTGTATAGATATAAATATTTTTCTCAATAAAATTGGCAAACTTTGCATCATTTAATTTTTGTGCGCACTATATTGTGGCGAGGAGAAAGTGGTGTTTACTATTTTTAGATAGGAAAAAATACACAGGGTACCAGGAGTACTCGACACCTCTTTTTGAACAAGAGCTGGGTCCAAAAGGGCCGAGATGCTGCATATATTTAGCGGTAGGAGTACAAATTATAGAAAGATCCAAAAAAAAAAGGAAAATACAAACAAGACTTTCACTTTTACAGCAAGGACATCAAAAAAATGGAAAAACCAATCGAGTCACCTTTGACTACATATACTCTCTCCATGCATGAGAGATGAGATCGTGATAAAACAATGTATTTCAAAACCATTACGATCAAGCAACCTACAAATAGGAATAGTGGTTTAGTACTCACTCCATCTATAATAAATGTCAGTGTTTTAGTACTTCAACCTTCCTCTAACCTAAAATAGTCGTACCGCTCCCCCTTTAGAGATAGATTTCTTTATTCTCTAAGCTAGCTAAACGCCCGAAACATAATAAGCTAAGCCTCCGTCGATTTAGCCAAAGCAGGCCTGGAGAAAATAATGGGAGTCAGTGTCCCTTAAACGCCTTGTTTCCTCTTCTTTACGGTGGCTAACAAAACAAAACATACTAAAACCCTAAGACTTAGTATAAAGTACTCCCTCCGTTCGGTATTAATCGACGCGGACTCACGCACGAATTGAACAACGACCTGATAGCGTCCGACGTCAATTAATTCCGATCAAAGGTCCGTATATCTTAATATTTTTTACAAATATACATCACCAAACAGGTACAATCGCATAATTGGTATATATGCACACATGACCGCATTCGATAGCCTAAAATTCATGCGAGATTGCCAGCCCGCGCGTTAAGTTGCATGCGCATGGCAACCTGACTAATGCCCGGCGGGACTGGAGGGCGGCAGTAGCCGCCGCCCACGCCGCTCCCGTTGGTGCAGCCGGACGGCTGGGCAGAGCTCTTGGTCTTCGTCCAAGACCGTACAGCGACGCGGCGCTCGATTGCCACCGGCCGCGCCTCCACCGCCGCCCTGCCGGAGCTGACGACGAAAATGAGAAGGATTATGGCAGCTGCCACGATGGTTCTCATGCTTAATTAGTTTGCAGAAAAAGGAACCTGATGCAGTGATCTCTTGATGTGCGTTAAGCAGGACTGTCTAGGCGGCTACATTCTATGCGTGTACGTGTATATATACACACTTTACGTGCGTCAGGAACACATTTGGATTGGTGCAATCTATATCTAAATATATATAGAGAGAGAGACGTGTTGTGTTGGAGCTTGACCCGAAAATTACCATTTTAACAATCATTTGTTTTTGTGACCGAGGAGAGAGGGGAATTTAATTTACTGTCAATGAACATCATTAATCCATTGACCGTAGCTTATCTCGCGTGTGTCCGTGTGTGTGGGAAAATCTACTTACCCTTTCTATAATTTTATCATGATTAGTTCAAATTTCAACTAAAATCATGAAAAAAAATTATGAAATAGAGAAATTTGACATGTCCAAAGTTCCTTGTCAAGCCAAAGTTTGGCAATTTGGTTTGTGTTTGATTTTTGCCACACTTTGAAGCCGACGCACTTTATCATACATATGATGATGAGGACACCTCATGTATTGATACAACTGCTGTACATATAGTCCCACAAATACAATTAAGGATCAATCACTCGAGCTCGTGCCAAACATCTTAACTATTAGATACTTTTGTTTCTTGGAACTATTTTTCACATACATGAGAATATTGATGTTGCCTAAATCAGACGTTTTTGTTACTCTTAGGAATGATGGACCTAGCATGGATGAGAAGGACAAATATTGGAGCATGATCATACATGGAAAAGATGGCAGCAAGCATGTGAGGATTGAAGAGGACGCCACAAGTGGAGATTTCAGAACTTTGAAGCCACCATAATGATGATTGAAGACTTGGACGAAATACACAAGATTAGACTTCATAATTTCGTCCATAGCATAATATGGTGTTGCGTCACCTTTAGTTTTGGGCCAGGCCATGTTATTTTCGCAGGATATAAGTCAGCCACCGTTTTGAGTCCGTATTGGAGGGGAAAGGTCTTCTAGGGTTTGGTTCGGCCACCATATCTATGGTTGGCCGAAACCCCACCTTTTTCTCCTTTAAATACCCCCTTAGCCTCCACGTTTAGACTCGGGTTTTGATTAGACTAAAAGTTAGGCATTGCTGCAACTCTTCGTGTACTTCTTTTGAGGTCAACGCCCAAAACAACACCGGCTATTCGGAACCCCATCTTTTCAATAAAGTTTTCATCTATATTCGCAATAATTTCGATTGCATTATTAGTTCTTGTTCTCGATTTCAGGTAGGAATTAAGACCTTTTGGTCAGGCTGATCGTGCATCTGCAAGATCAGTAACTCCCGGAGATTGTCCTAGCGATTGAATTGGCGCATGAGATGGATCGTCAAGCACGAACTCCACCAACAAATCGACGCTATCATTCTCTCATCGAAAGATCGGCTACCTTTGCCCTATCATATAACCGACTTATAATGAAGTGAATTTTTTTTGCCAACTTTTACCATATTTTGTGGCTTTCAAATTCTCAGTCACACCTTCTAAACTTAGACTTAGCAGAATATGGCCGGGAACCAAACTGCTCCTACGTATGCAGTTTGCATATCTTTTCTTAGCATGTACTGTACACTTATATCTAAATACATCTGAGTCATTTGTTTCCGAACGAATGGAGTCCGCACGTCTATATTTCCACCAGCAAACCTTATATTTCATTTCAAACAGTGCTCCAGCTAGCGAGATGTGAAGATGCAGGTGCACACGAATTATCTTCTATCTATTTTAATTAAATAGATAAAGAAGCCCCGAGTTCAGAAGCAAATGAGCATAGAATCGGCTACATGCCTGCGCGTACGCGTGTCAGCCTGGAGAACTATTCTCTTCCAAATGTCAAACGAGGGCCTATAATTAAGGCCACCGGACAATAGTTGAAAAAACTGGATCAGATCAGATTACCTGAATCGAAGTGGATCCCCATGACTTCCCCGCGGCGGCTGTGGGCCAAGCACGCACGGGAGCTCGGCCGGCGGCCCCGCGGCGGAGGAGGCAGCCAGGCACGCACGCCGGCGGCGGCGCGAAGCAGCCGGCGGCGGGAGCACGCGTAGGCAGCCGCCCGAGCACTTGTGCAATTTGATTTGAGCATTGTGCAAATATTTTGAGCCAAAATAATCTGTGAATTATAATTTTGAGACGGAAGATTAAGTTTAAGCTCAAATTATTAGCTTTTTAAGCATGATTATGGATATTCCGTTCTATTCCCAGTTCCCCCAACCGAACAGAAAACGGAACCGTTCCGTTCCTCGATTTTTGCCGAACCGAACACGGGGTCGGAACCGTTCCATGACTTCGGAATGGAACCATTCCGTTCCATTCCCTCTCGTTCTAGAACCGAACACACCCTTGGAGTGGATAACCTACCATGCATGCTCCCCGGGTCCCCATCATGGAGAGGGCCTAACTCATTAGCATGTGTGATGGTGGCCGATCGGCTGTTACCGTCTCCGTGGTCAGTAATCGGGGCAATCAAGCAAAGACAAAGGCATGCGTAGACTTTGCGGGCGCACACACTAATCACCTCAGGGCTCATTTGATTTACATGTTGTGTAGAGGAAACATATTCTATAGGATTAGTCTACAGAAACTAATCCCATACTAATCTTGTAGTGTAGATCATATACAAGGAAAAATGTATTAGCTCATACCTCATAGATTTTTTTCTACAATCAAACATACTTTATTTTCTCATAAGATTTAAGTAGACATGACGTCTCAATCTTATACCTCTCATGTTTCAATATTTTTCATATCGTATAAATCAAAGGAGACCTCAAAAGGTTAGAAATACTACAATATAACAATTAATGTAAGTGAGCTGCTTGATGAGCGTGGTAGGTAGGTAGACTCTAGGGTGTTAATCTAAAATTGAACTGCTCTCAGAGTTAAAGTTTCTAGTTGTTCCTCGTATGGCTGCCTCATTTGGGTCATTTAAGTTGAGGACCTCATTTCCCCCCTCCTCCTCTCTCCATCGGCTACAGGGTTTGAGAGTCGGCTGTCGGTGGCCGGGCCGCTCCAGGGCCTCCTCCGCCGGAATAGCCGGCCGGAGCTGGTCAGGGAAGGGCGCCGGAGTAGATAGGTGTAGATTTAGGTCTAGATCTTCTGTTTTTCTTAGTATTACCCCTGTGGAGACTGGCGATATGCCCTTGGGGGCTTGGCCACGCCGGAGTTCGAGCTGCTTCCGGTGGCTGGTGGTGGTGTGGCTGCTGTCCGCGGCGCTCCGATGGAAGGAGCCAGATGCGGATGGCGGCGGCGCTTCCTCACCCCCAACAATAAAGCTCGTTGGCTTTTCCTTCGATCTGGACAGATCTGGCTTAGATCTTCTTCTTCATCGCCACCATGGAGGCGGCAATGAAGATGAAATCTTTGTCGGTGATGTTCTTGACAGATCGACGGAGGGGCATCCTGGAGCTGCTCTTCCTCGCTCCATCTCTGGCTGGCATGGGCGACCTCACCTCTTCTTCTACTACTGCGACGACCTCTCCAGCGGCTGGATTCATGGTGGTCTCCAATATCATATCCAGCCTGCTTCATGGGTGGCGCGGCTGCTTCTCCGGCTTCTTCAGGCTTCGCCGGATCTATTCCTCGCCCCCTCCTACAACCTCCGGCGGGAGGCCCTCTTCATCTTGCCATTTGTCGGCAAGGACGCGGCTGGCGATGGTGGCAATTGCATCGCCGGCGAGGTCGGGATGGGCATGAGGACCCGATGGCGTTTAGAATTTTCTTCTAGGGTCCTTTGTGCAAATCGGAAGGACTTGGTTGTAATTTCATTTTCTTTCTGGTCTTTCCTGCAGTACTGTAATAATTTTGTTTATTAATGCCAGTTTCTCCCTCCCCCTGTTCAAAAAAAAAAAAAAAAAAAAAATGGGTCATTTAAGTTGCACCAGTACGAACATACTCCATCCATCCACGAAAGAGCGTATTTCCACCTTCTGTAGAAAGTTACACTTTTTAAAGCTTGACCGTGCTTAAAGATAAAGGGCGCGTTTGGTAGCCTGCATCCTCCTTGGCTCGCATGGGGGGAGCAATTTTCGGTCCGTTTGGATGCCTAGGCCAGGCCGCGTTGTCGCATGAACCGGTTCTCAAAGCAGTGCCGGGCCAGGCCCTGGAGGAATGCCCGGTTCGGCAGTTTCCAGCGGTGCAGGCAAATCCCAAATTTCGAGCTCCTCCTCCCGTCGGCAAGCAGGTAAGAGGCGCATGCATCTCCGGTCGGCGACGGTTGCAACAGCGGCGGAGGTGGCGGTGACGGCGTCGAGTACATCTGGGCTACCTCCTGGTGAAGCGCATCTTCACCTCCGGCCATGACTGTATGTCATCCTTCATCCCCGTAGCACGATAATGTTTAGATCTAGGTTATGAGTAGTCAGATCTTGTCTAGGGGTTGGTCTTGTGGTGAGCTATCATGATCTTGCTAGGATTCGACAGTTCCAGTTCCTACTGCCATGGTGTTGTCTAGGGTTTGGTCTTGTAGCAGGGGTTAGTCGAATGATCTGCTTGTGTAATTTAGGATGAACTTGTCTGGTTCCTACCGTTGCCATGATCTGCTTGTGTGATTTATGATGAACTTGTCCTGTTGCTACCGTTGCCATGACCTGCTTGGTTGATTTAGGATGAACTTGTTCGGATGCTAACTTTGCCATGAACTGCTTGTCTGATTTAGGATGTACATTGATGTGTGTAGGACTCCTTCTGCGATGACTTTAGCCAGGCGCTTGTTGTTTATTGAGCTCACTTGGGCAAGCGAAGTCTAAGCTTGGGGGAGTTGATACGTCCATTTTGCATCACTATTTTATATCATAATTTACTGTTATTCATTGATATATTTCATATTTAGAGATGATACTTATGTTATTTCACTTATTTTGCATGTTTCGTGATTATTAGAGAAATTAAGAGTTTCTGCTGGAAAAAGCACCGTCACGACACCATATTTCCGAAGATCGCAATTGACGGAAATTATACCGAAGATCTTATTTTTCCGAAGAATGAGCCAGCCAAAAGGAGGAGCCGAGGAGGGCCGCCATGGGCCCCCCCCATGGGCCGGCGCCCCAGGCCTGGCGCGCCGCCATGTGGGGAGGGGGCCCACAGCCCCTCGGCCTCCTCTCTTCGTACTTCATCACCACAAACCTAAGGCACGGGAGATGAGCGAGAAGAGACACAGCCGCCTCTGCGGGCGGAAAACACGAGAGAAAAGAGCTCTCGGCGGGCAGGAATCCCGGGGGAAATTCCCTCCGGAGGGAAATCGACGCCATCATCACGTCATCGAGCTGGACTTCATTGGGATCATCATCATCATCATCTCCACCATCGACACCACCATATCCACCGCTGCACCTCGTCTCCGTTGTAACATCTAGGGTTGAATCTTGGGTATTTCATAGGGAAAACTCTCCCGGTATTGATTACTACTTGTTATTGATGCTATTGAGCGAAACCATTGGATCAAGGTTTATGTTCAGATTGTTATTCACCATTATATCACCTCTGATCATGTTCCATATGATGTCTCGTGAGTAGTTCGTTTAGTTCTTGAGGACATGGGTGAAGTCTAAATGTTAGTAGTGAACTATGTTGAGTAATATTTAATGGTTTGATATTTAAGTTGTGGTGTTATTCTTCTAGTGGTGTCATGTGAACGTCGACTACATGATACTTCACCTTTATGGGCCTAGGGTAGTACATCTTGTATTCGCTTGCTAATTGTGGGGTTGCGGGAGTGACAACAAACCCCGTTGGTATATCGATGCGGGAGGGATAGCAGGATATCAAAGTTTAATGTGGTTAGATTTATCTTAATTACTTTCTTGTATTTGATGCTTGCAAGGGTTATAATCACAAGTATGTATTAGTCCTAGGAAGGTGCATTAGCAT
Organism: Lolium multiflorum; assembly: GCA_030979885.1. Lineage (NCBI taxonomy): Eukaryota > Viridiplantae > Streptophyta > Magnoliopsida > Poales > Poaceae > Lolium > Lolium multiflorum. The sequence goes on along the minus strand of CM061748.1, from coordinate 173,825,921 downwards.
AGGTTCACTCACACAACACTTATCAAAACAATGAAGATTAATCAACTATATGAAGCGAAAGCACTAGACTAGATCCCCGTGTGTCCTCAAGAACGTTTGGTCATTATAAGTAAACAAACCGGCTTGTCCTTTGTGCTAAAAAGGATTGGGCCACTCTGCAATTATTACTCTCGCATTTTACTTACTTGTACTTTATTTATCTGCTATATCAAAACCCCACAAAACTTGTGGTGAGGTGAATCCTTCATCGAAACTGTTTGTCATGCTCCTCGTTGGGTTCGACACTCTTATTTATCGAAAGTACTACGATACACCCCCTATACTTGTGGGTCATCACTTGTGCTGCGTTGGGGATTCGCGATTCCTTCCCAAGTTCCTGCAGCCCACGTACGAGTCCAAGGTCACCCCTCTGCACGTGTTTGACCTGGTGGCTCAGGTAGCGGCAGAAGTGGCTGCTAGGTTGGCCACCACTAAGAAGAACAAGAACCGGAGGGAAGTGGAGAAGGCCCTGAAGTCCAGGCAGGAAAGGAATGCCACCATTAAATGGCTTCCTTTCATGTCCAGCTTCGTGTTGGAGAAGATGTGTGGCTTGATCCAGAGCGGGGTGCGTACTGTCAAAGGCTTCAAAGAAGTCCATCTAAATGCCGTGGCTAAGGGCCTTGCTGACCACTGTGGTGTCTCCATCTGCTCCACTCAGGTGTACAACCATTGTCCCTTAGTGGTGCGAGGACACAAAATCCATCGTCCTTGAGGGTGAGCACTACTGCGGCCACGTCGCGGTGAGCACCTCAATAACTCAGTCCTCCTCACTAACTTTTGTGATCAGCCACGAGCACAACTAACATCATTGTCCCTTCGTATCGTAGGATCACCCAAAGGACGCAGAGTTCCTCAATGTGCCCATCGCCAACTACGACGAGATGCACACCATCTTCTCCTTCGGCCTCGCCACCGGCAAGTACGTCATGGGATCCAGTGAGCCCCTAGGCTCTGCTGCCCCTGCACCTGAGGATGTTGACACCCGGAGTCCGACACGGTGAACCTCGATGCTGACAAGCCCGCCGACGCGCCTGAGAAGCCAACCGCCGACAAGAGGAAGAGAGGTGCCTTCGCGGACAACGAGCTGGTCGCCTTCACCAACATGACTATTGTTGTGAAGGAGGTCGCACAGGCCATCAGGGTGAACAAGCCGACGGACATGCACCCTGACCTCTACCGGTCATGGACATGATTGGCTTCACCGAGGATGATCTGATGGTCGCCCTCAGCCACCTCGTCGACCACAAGGCCCATGGTTCCAGCTTCGTCGGCATGATGGAGCCACACCGCGTCCTCTGGCTGAGGAACTACCTTGGCAAGTACCACGGCATGGTGTAGTGGTGCCCTTGACGGGGTGGTTCAGGGAGGCATGCATGGTGGTGGCTGCGGCGATGATGATGATGTGATGATGTGATTATGTATATTCTGGCAGTAGCTAGGATGAAAACATTTGACCCCTTTTTGTAAGTATGATGAGGTGGTTGATGACCCACAAGTATAGGGGATCGCAGGTCTTCGAGGGAAGTAAAACCCAATTTATTGATTCGACACAAGGAGCCAAAGAATATTTGTAAGCATTAACGAGTTGTCAATTCATTTGCACTGAAACAGACTTTCAAAGAGTTTATCAGTAGCAACAGTTTTATAGCAGTAGGAGTGGTGAAATACATCAGGATTAAAATACTGTAGGCACAGGGATGGATGAACGGGCGTTGCATGGATAAGAGAATTCATGTAACAATCAAGGCAGGGCATTTGCAAATAATAATAAAGCGGTATCCAAGTACTAATCAATCCATAGGCATGTGTTCCGTATATAGTCGTACGTGCTCGCAATGAGAAACTTGCACAATATCTTTTGTCCTACCAGTAGGTGGCAGGGCCTCTAGGGAAACTACTGGAAATTAAGATACTCCTTTTAATAGAGTACGAAGCAAAGCATTAACACTCCGTGAACACATGTGATCCTCACATCACCGCCTTCTCCTCCGGTTGTCCCAATTTATGTCACTTTGGGGCCTCGGGTTCGGACAGCAATATGTGTATACAACTTGCGGGTAAGATCATAAAACAATGAATATCAACATGAATCAATAACATGTTCAGATCTGAAATCATGGCACTCGGACCCTAGTGACAAGCATTAAGCATAACAAGTTGCAACAATATCATAAAAGTACCATCTACGGATACTAGGCACTAAGCCCTAACAATCTTATGACTATTACATGATCAATCTCACCCAATCCCTACCATCCCCTTCAGCCTACAGCGGGGGAATTACTCACACATGGATGGGGGAATCATGGATGGTCGATGGAGAGCGTCGGTGGTGATGATGGTGATGATCCCTCCAATTCCCGTCCGGCGGGTGCCGGAACGGAGTTTCGGTCCCGAGATGGAGTTTCGCGATGGCGGCGGAGTTCGGACGTCTTCTGGAAATATGGTCGAACCCACGGCGTTTTTAGGTCGAAAGGGTTATGTGCGAAAGGAGAGCATCGGGGGCGGCGAGGCGCCTCACCATAGGGCGGCCGCGCCCCTCCCGGGCGCCGGCCTATGGTGTGGGGCCGTGGGCCCCCTGGCTCGCCCTTTTGGCCTCGTAAGTTCTCTGTGAAAATAGGCCCATTGCGATTATGTCCGGGATTTTCCGAAAGTTGAGTTTACGCATAAAAACAAGACACCGGTGCAATTCTGCTAAAAACAGCGTTAGTCCGTGTTAGTTGTATCCAAAATACACAAATTAGAGGCAAAACAATAGCAAAAGTGTTCGGGAAAGTAGATACGTTTTGGACGTATCAGTGGTATATACTAACCCCTCAGGTCACGGTGAACTTTGCGGTGTTCTATTGAGACACCCACTTTTGTTGTGGTGGTAGCACGACACCATGGTAGTATAGGATAAACTTCTGATTGACTTTTGGAATGATATGCATGCCCCTGTTAGTTTCAGATTTGCTGTCAACACTTGTCTTGTTCTATTGCTTCATTGTTGTGATTGCTAACTTCTTCTTATGCCATGCTAGTGGTATGTGGTGTTCCGCGGGCGGGTTCCAGGAATCTACAGCTCATGGAGAGTCTGTCAAGATCAGGTCAATGACTACTCCAACAACAGCTACCGAGGATATGCAACATTGCAAGAGTACCTCACCTACATGCAAGAGGAGCTCCAGGAAGACCAGGCTATCCATGATGCAGTGCCATTAGCACAGCTGCCGCCGGAGGAAGTACAAGCTCTACAAGGAGCACCACCGGAGGTACGTCCCAGCCGGGTCAAAGACTACATCATCGCCTTCCTCATCGTGGTGATCGTGAGGATCGTGTTCTTCTAACTGGTCTATGATCGTATGTAATATGCCATGCCATGGTAATCTCACCCTATTTAAATTGTGGTAAGGATATGGAACTGTGATTTGAGCAACCAAATAGCCGATTCATGTTTTCGTCCGTGCAAGATGGGCTGGAAACGGGCAACCAACCGATAGGGCCTGGGTTCCTTCTCCGGCGCGCAAAAGGGCTCACAGGCTACCAAACGACCGGCAAAAAGTGGCCCATGGCCCGTTCTCAACGCGCAAGGTCTCCCATCTCGTTGGTGCAGTCATGCAAGAAATCGGCCCAGGCGACCAAACGCGCCCAAATAGACTGTCTCGCCGTTCGTCTGCAGCACTTGGAACGCATGACATGACACTTTCTACCTTCTGGAAGCACACTCTTTGGTAAAGTGAGTGAAAGATAGATAGACTGTCTCGCCGTTCGTCTGCAGCACTTGGAACGCATGACATCACACTAACGGCACGAGAGCTTTGGGCAGCGTTTGATTTGCGTTTGGATGTTGCTTCCTCCGTTGGCTATCATCACTGCGAAGAGAAAGAAGGTTTGCAGAGTTACCGAAGTCAATGCTTACAAGGTCACTTACCAACCAAATCATACAGGTTGGAGGTAATGATCTTCAGGGACTTTTGAAGTGGTAAAACCATCTCTATTTTCAAAGCTACAAACATATGGACGATCCTTGAAAGATGGAAACTGACATATTTTGCAACAATACCAAACTGGCTCATAATAATTCACTAGTTACATACAATACAACAGGATCTGCGAACAGCTGACATACATCAACAGCAACAACAATGTCATTCCAACAGCTTATCGGCTGCCACATTGGTTCTTACAGAAAGTACAGACTCAGTCACCCCTTACAACAACCTCAAGAAATTTACAACATGGAACAGCACATGGTCTCGGTACCAAGGTTCTTACATGGAGAATGCAAAAAATAGTCCAGCAACAAAACGCACATGCTGTCGGGACATAACGCCGTCTTTTGGTGATGTGAGGTAAAATTAAAATGCAAAATGCCATCAGAGTGAAACGGTGCACGAGTTAGCTCCGTACAGCAACATTTGTAGAACCTGGCTGCCCCGCAGTCTTCATTGTGGACTTGGCCGTTCTGGTTTTTGTAGCCGCCCCAGTCTTCGGAGAGCTCTTGGGAGAACACTGAGCGCTGCTGTTACCATTCTTTAAGTTCCCAATACTGTGGCGATGCAACCGGAAACATGCTGCACTGTCCTTTCCTCCCTCTGGTGTAAGAGGGGAGTCGCTGCAGCTCTTTCTGCGTGTCAATTTTGGTGATTTGGCACGTGTTGGTGGCACCTATAAATAAATGGCAAAGATGAAGGCTAACACCAGTGCACGCGAAAGGATATCATGCGTATCACCAGTCGAATCAGCAGGTTGCATGCCAATGCTTCAGATAACATTATGGTGTTATGCTTGGAAGACATAATAGTGCATATGCATTATCTGATTCTGTTGGTAATGTAAGAGCCAATAGCATATGTATATTGACTTTAATTTACGGATTTCATGTCTAGTAAAACAATATAAATACCAGCATTGGAGCACGATGACTTGTTCTTAAGAAAAACGGATTCATTCTGTTGTTCAAGTCAATTGAATGGGTAAAATCTGAACCTTGATGAGTTAAGAAAAAGCAAATTACTGCTGGAATTCAAATTATGCTCAACCACACAAAAAAATGAGTTAATGGATGACATAGACAAGTGAAATGGACCATCATTTTGTGTCAAGCAGATACGTCATGTGCTAATGTGCAGTTCAATAATACATCAAGAATACAAAGAAACAATATTGGGCAAGGTTCCCAATATTGACTATAGTCCTATGATACCCCAAAGAAGGCATTACTATACTAGAAGGGTTAACAGAACCAAAGTGAATAAGGCTTCGAAGATAAGATAAAACAACCAATGAAACAAACAGATTACCTTCTTAAGTTCAGCCTTCGGCGGGGGACCCTCTTGGTAGAAGCTTGGCATGGGCTTTGCTCTAATAACCAGGTTCTTTCTTAGTTGTTTTAGAACTGTTTCTTGCTCTTCCTACAGAAGCGAGACAAATGAGAATGAATTGTGACAAGAGATAGCAAAATCATTTGAATTTGAATACTAGAAAGAATCATCATATAAACATACTCACTGTACAGCAGTTTCTTTGGAGTATTGCTGGGAAAAATTAACATCTTACAACATGTTTGTACCATTGCTTTTGAGTCAAGACTAGTCCAGGATTGGTCACCTAGCTGGCTTTCCAGCCCGTATGGGTGCAACGACTCAACTAGGGGAGCAAGTCAAGTGACCCATTGGCTAGCCCGGTCAGCTCCAACTACGATCCTCAAGTCGCCCGACTTGGTGGCCTATGATACGCTGTCAGAGTCCAGATCGAGGAAACTCTAAAACAGAGCGTGAAATTGAGAAAAGGAGGGCGCTTAAGAGGCAGAATACTAAAGCCAGATATTTATATCAGCTATTTATCTTTGTGGCACCACATATTCTTATATCAGTAATGCCCACTAGAAGTAGTCCTAAGCACGCACTATATGACTTCAAAAGCTGCAGCCTGCCCTCCTAAATCCTCTGCGTAGGAAGCCCGACTAGAGGTCGACTAGTCCCCTAGCCGGTCAGGAGGTGAGTCAAATCGACTTGTCAACTTGACAACCATGGTTTGTACCAATATGCGCACTTGAATGTTCATGAAGAGAAAAAACCATCACATCTGTTCAGAAGGTTGAAGCTACCAAGAGACTGCAAGCACATTCCAATGTACCTTTTGTAATTATTAAACATAACTTTTCAAATAGGTAGTACTTCAAAAGATAAGGCGGCACTCATGGTTTGGTGAAGTAAAAAATGTATAAAAACTATCTTTGTCAAAACCAATTTGGAGATGAAGTAACAAAAAGTATCTTCATACTTCAATTGTACAAGGCATCTAGTGTAGAGTTCCAATATATTAGGAATAGCCACAATGGCTCTAGCAATTAAAAAAAACAAACAAAAAATTGCAAAATCCAACTGAACAATACTACAAATTGAAGGAGACTAACCTTTTTCCTGGCCTCTGCTTCAAGTTTCTCATCTTCCAAAGCCTTGCGTTTTTCTTCCAATTTAGTGTAAAACTGAACAATACAGAAATATGATTACTAGACTATAATAAATTCAATTGGCATACAAACACAGTATGCTGAAATTGCATCATACCTCCCCCCTCTTCTCAAGACGATTACCACATACAAATGTAGGCGGAACAGGAACTGTTGTCTTCTTCGTTTTTCCACCTCTTGCCGAGGTTACAGTTCTGTATGAAGCTCAGGGAAAAGCTCGATATAAATGAAGAAAGCACGATCCGTGCAATCAATTATCAAGACATTGAAAAACAGTTTCCGAGGCAATTTTTGTGTAGTCAAAATAACAAAAATGCACAATTGTAGTTGCATCCTTAGCTACGCATATACATAAAGAGTGTGGATGTGCCCACAGGAGAATATCAACGAGATCATATCTTTAGCCAAAGGATACGAAGAAGTAACTGAATATGAGTCCTCCTCTTGACTGTTGGTATTGTCAGATTGTTGAGGCTTCCTGGGCGTCACTGATGGACTCTGCAATCCATAACCAGTAAATTTTGTTAACAGAAGTGCCTGATTTCATCTACAGATAGCTAACTACAGTGTGTGCCAAACAGGGCCACAGCCAGGTAAACAATTAGACTCTTGTTGCTGATAAGAAATTCGATTTGCACCGGTTTAGGTTCATGCAAGTATGCAACAAAGTCAAGATGTTATCCAGTATGAGAAGTAAAGATGGTGGTTCTTTCCTATCAGATAGCTGTTGAAGATCGGTAAGACATCATCCAAATAACAGAACAGGAAGCATATCGGTACCATTTCACGTGAAAGATAGCCCCTATCCATAAAATTACGGAATTCAAAAATTTCTCAAGGTAATACCAACAGATGACAGAAAACAGGAGATTTTTTCAAAGAAAATATAAAGGAGATTATTTTTTTAGGGGGGGGGTACAGAAGATAATAATGCAGATGAGGCATGCACAATATGATGCAAGCGAGAGTAAAGATGACTACCATACCTTCTTTGCCATGCTTGCCGGTGAGCTGCTACTTCTGTCAGAAAGTTTTTCTCCGTTGCTGGTTGAATGAGATACTGAAGTAGAAGGTACTTCTCCAGAAACCCTTCTTTTGGTTGCAAGAGCGAATGTCTGTGGAACAGTCTGCTTGGACCCTTTTTGCCCAGCTATACCAGGCTTTGTCGGTGAATTTGGAAGAGAAGACTTTTGTTCATTAACAAGCTTTGTTGAATGTCGAGTTGCAGGCATGTCTTCCATATGTGAGTCTATAACATTAGGGGCTTCTTTCCCTTTTGGAGAATCTTCATCATGGATGCCACTCATAACTTCTTCATGACGAGCTTCTCCATTGGGTGGACATATAACCACACAATCTGATTCTTCATCTGTGGACATTTCTACAACCTCTTTCCCCAGTGGGCTGCAGGAAATTAAAAACAAATAAATACATGCAAGACAGTGCCCTTGGAGCATGGAAGCCCCGTCTAACTTGAATAAGAGAGAATAGCAGAGCAATCATAGAGTCAGCAATAATCAAATATAGTGCTTCAACCATATTTTTAGCATTAAATAGGATAACTAGCCAACCATATGAATTAGCAATGACATGCACGCAACTACGCCCTGGTGCAAGCAGAAGAATTCCAAGTTTCCAACCAAGATGCCTAAAATGCTAATCAAGAGTTACATCTAGGGCTATCACAATCAGGCAGATGGTTATTTTAATTCGCTAATAGCACACATCGAAAATTAAACATGTATTTAACTATTTATCAAGTTCCAACCAAACTTCAAGATAATTGGTGCATTTGGTTGTCTCTTCATCCCTCTAAATCCTAATTACGAATCAGCACAACGTGTTATTTGATTGTTGACCTCATAAGCGAAGAAAAGTAAGTGACTATACTGATTTGCATATGTGTCAGGCTAGCCATAGTGGTAGTATCTTAGCTAGTATCATGCACATTGGTCCCACAAAAATGCTGATGTGGCAGCTAATTAAGGAGGAGAGATGAGTTTAGAGTATCATAGGTGGATACTGTATCATAGCGCATATCACGAGAAAAGTTAATGCTAAATAAATCTTGTACATCAATTTGCATTGAGATTCTAAATAGCAATAAATATAACACAACTATGATACTACTCCATGATATTACCCACTATGGGGATAGTATCATACACAAGTATCATATGCATGATACTACTATATGATACTTTGCACTATGGCCAGCCTCAGGAGAATATGAAGCATGACAGGCTCCAAATTCCTAAGAGGGTATTATAACCGATGTGTAAGTAGGCTTAAGTTTCCCTGACAATAAATACCAACAACATTGTAGTAGATTTAATGAACTTTGATTTGTCAAGACAGACACTGTATAACGTTCCAGGGGCGCAATTTAAAATTTGAAAGAAGGGGGTAGTCCTTACATCATGGCCACTAAGATAACATCACAAAAATTATTTTCTAAAAAGCAGAGGAATAGCAAGCTCTGCATTTGAAAAGGAATTCTCGCAAGGCGCAACATGAAGTTTATAAATGGCCACCACTAAGTTGAACACACCTCATGATAACTACTCAGAAATCTTCACGTCTTTGTAGCAAATTACAACATGCCAATCGGATAAGATTTCACATATAATTAAAAAAATGCACCCTGTAATTGAAGTCAAACCCTCATTCCGCACGCATCATTTAAAGATCCGCACGAACGCGCCTTGAAACCAGAATGGTCGAAGTCATTGACGCAAACAAAAAAAAAGGAAAGTGCGATTTAGAACGCCGACCATTAATTTTAAAAATAAATGCATTTGAAATAGCACCATCAACAAGAGGAAAACCATTCAAAATCCGTTGCCGTCCCCCGCACACGCGAAACCCTAGCCCACCCCCAGCTACCAGAAGAAGAAAAAACCAAATAAATCAGTAAACATTCGCCCGAATCACCCAAATCCAACAACAACCAGCATCGAAACAGCATCCCGAAAAAGAATTCCAACACCACAACGACCATGAGCCAAAGAGTGCAGCGCCATTACGTGTTGTCGACCCCTTTGGCAGGCAGATCCCAGCGCCGCCTCGCCGCCACGGGGTCCCCTCCCCCGCTGCTGTCTTCCGCCGGCGCCGCCGTGGTGCCCGTCCGTGCGTGGAACGGCGCCTCGCCGCCCCGCGTCGCGTCGCGCCTCCGCCCGCCGACGCCCTCAGCGAGGGGTAGGCCTCCGCGCCGCTGGTTTCACCTCCGCCCCCGCCACCACCACCACCACCTCGCCTCCAAGTGAGTCACCGTTGTTTCTCTCTCGCTGGTGTGAGCTCGGGGTGTGTTTGGGCGTGGGTCGCGGCCAGGAGCGGTCGGCTGTTTGTGGGGGCGGGCCGGGAGGTGGGCCCGGCGGTGAGCTTACCGTCAGGGTGGGAAGAAAGGGGTGCCGTGCTGGGAGAGGCGGAAAGAGGTAAGCGGCTAGGCTGGGGATGGTTTCTTGACCAGCCACGTGGAAATTCAGTTAGTTAGAACAGGTTTTTCAGGTGATTTAAAATTTTAGGATGATAAATAGTGTTTTCCAGCCTTTTCAATGTACAAACATAGGGCGCGTTTGGTTGCCTGGCCTCGATTTGGCTCGCATCGATCCGGCAATTTTCGGTCCGTTTGGTTGCCTGCCTACGTTGTTGCACGAACCGGTTCTTAAAGTAGCCTCGAGCCAGACCTGGAGGAAGGCCTAGTTCGACAGTTTCCAGCGGTGCAGGCAAATCTCGTACGCAGCTGATGCAAAAACGAATCTTCGGCGCGACGCGTGGAGACGAGGATGGAGATGGCTAGCGCGCATCAGCGAAAAGCGGAAAGGGGGCGGGAAGGATTCCTCACCCCCTGCGCCCATCCACCTCCCTCTCCCACCCCCAAAAGAGCTCCTCCCTCGCAGTGGCGGCGCACGGCAGCGGTCGGCGATGGCGGCGCAGCGGCGGGGCATACTCGGCTTTCCGGTGCACCTTCTGGCGATGACTGTAAGGATCTCCTTATCCCGGTACCTCGGTTATGTTTAGATCTAGGTTAGGAGTTGTCAGATCTTAGCTAGGGTTTGGTCTTGTAGCAGGGGTTAGTCCAGATTGTGTCGAGCTATCATGATCTTGCTAGTGTTACACATTTTCGGTTGCTTGTTTGTCCCAAATGTGTTGACCTACCATGATCTTGCTAGGGTTTGTGTTGTTCACAGTTGCAATGAATTGCTTGTCTGGTTTAGGATGATGTTGGTATGGTTTGTGTTGTCCACTTTAGGCATGTCGTTGTTCCCAAGTAGATTCACGTTATATGTACTACGATATGTGTAGGAATCCTTCTATGATGACTTCAGCCAGGCGCTTGTCTGCGTTGGGGAGTCTCAGATCCCTTCGCAAGCTCCCGATTCACAGCCCCTCTTTGAGTCCAAGGTGGCGATCACCCCTCTGCCAGTCGTTAATGGGCTTGTGGCTGACCTGGTGCCTCAGGTAGCGGCAGAGGTCGCGGCGAGGTTGGCCGCCACAAAGAAGAGCAAGAACCGCAGGGAAGCGGACAAGGCCTTGAAGACCTCACAAAAAGGGACCGCCACCATGAAATGGCTTCCATTCATGTCCAGCTTCGTGTTGGAGAAGATGTGCAGCTTGATCAAGACCGGAGTGGGAACTGACAAAGGATTCAAGGAAGTCCATCTGATTGTTGTGGCGAAGGCCCTGTTTGAACACAGTCGTGTCTCCGCGTGCTCCACTCAGGTTTACAACCACGCGAGGAAGTGGAGGAAGAGGTGGCTCACCATTACCAGGCTCCGTGATTTAAGCGGGACTCAGTGGTGCGAGGATACAAAATGCATTATCCTTGAGGGTGAGCACTACTGCGGGCATGTCGCGATGAGCACGCTAACATTATTGTCCCTTCGTATAGTAGGATCATCCAAAGGACGCAGAGTACCTGAATGTGCCAATGGCCAAATACGATGAGATGCATACCATCTTCTATTTTGGCCTCGACACCGGCAGGTACGCCATGGGATCCAGTGAGCCCCTGGGCTCGGAAGCAGCTACTCCTTCAACTTAGGATGATGAAACCTAGGAGTCCGACATGGTCAACCTCGATGGGCCAACTGAGAAGGCTGCCGACGCGCCTGACAAGGCGACCGCCGACAAAAGGAAGAGAGGTGCCTTCGCCGACGATGAGCTCGTGGCCTTCACCAACATGATTGTTGCTATGAAGGACATCGCACAGGCCATCAGGGACAACAAGCACACGGGCATGCACCCTAGCATGTACAATGCGGTCATGGACATGCTTGGCTTCGTCGAGGATGATCAATGGCGACGCAGAGCCACCTCGTCGACCACAAGGCCCAGGGTTGCAGCTTTGTGGGCATGATCGAGCCACACCGCGTCCTCTGGCTAAGGAACTACCTTGCCAAGTACCACTGCAAGGTGTAGTGGTGCCCTTGAGGGGGTGGTTTAGGGGATGCATGCATGGAGGTGATGAACTTGATGATGATGATGCTGATGATGTACATTTTGGCAGTAGCTAGGGTTGAAAGACATTTGATGGCCCCCTTTTGTAACTATGATGAGGTGGTATATACTAACCCGTCAGGTGATGGTGAACTTGCAGTGTTAGGATGACACTCACTTTTGTTGTGGTGGTAGGATGACATCATAGTAGTGTAGGATGAACTTGTGATCCACTTTTTGAATGATCATGCATGTCCTGTTAGTTTATCATTTGCTGTCAACACTTGTGTAGTTCTATTGCTCTGTTATGAATTGGTTCATGGATGTGATCGATTACCTGTTCTTCTTATACCGTGCTAGTGGTATGTGGTGTTCCGCGGACGGGTTCGAGGAATCTACAGCTCATGGAGATTCTGTTAAGACCAAGTCAGTGGCTACTCCAACAACAGGTACCGAGGGTATGAAACATTGGAGGAGGCGCAACAAGAGTACCTCACCTTCCTGGAAGATAAGATTCTAGAAGATCAGGCCATCGATGAGCCAGTGCGATTAGCACAACTACCGCCGGAGGAAGAGCATGCTCTACAAGGAGCAACACCGGAGGCACGTCGGAGTTGGGTCAAAGATTACATCATCGTCTTCTTCATCGTGGTGATCGTGAGGATGTTGTTCTTCTGAATGGTGTGTGATCGTATGTAACATGCTATGGCATGGTATTCTCACCATATTTGAATTGTGGTAAGGATATGGAACTGTGATTTGTGCAACCAAACAGTTGATTCATGTTTTCATGCTTGCAAGTTGGGCTGGAAACCGGCATTAAACAATGGGGCTTGGTTTCCCTCTCTGGTGCAGAAAAAGCCGCTCAGGCTACCAAATGACCCGTGTTTCATGGCACATGGCCCGTTCGCGACACGCATGTGAGCCCATCTCACTGGCGCAGTGAGCCACGAAATGGATGCAAACCACCAAACACGCCCATAGTGTTTTCCTGTTGATAAGACTTTACTCTCATTTTTCTGACAGAGGTATGCTACGATCGATGTTTCACCTTGCCAGTTGATGCATAATCGGAAGTTATTACGTAATCTACTGATTTTTATTTTAAAAAAATCAACCGATCTATTAATAATAATTAATAGCAAAATTAATAAAATTTTAAAAATATCACTGCACCTATCTAGCGATGACTGCACGCATTGAAGTGATCCGAAGCCGCGTCGTGGGAGAGAAAAGCTTGTCCTAATAGAAATTTTGTGGTAGACAGACAAAAATTCATCATGCTAATACCAAAAAACCAGCGAACGAGAATAACAACCATCACAAAAAATGAGAGCCCCGTAGATCGAAAAAGTCGGACACGCAACCACACAAATGAATAAGAAAACCGACTGAATACTAGGAGATCCAGCGGACACACACAGCTTCACGCGACGTCCTCCGACACTAGGCACACCACTGGGATAGGGGTAAGACAGGGAGAACCTTATTCTGACACCAACATTTCGCTGTCACGTCACCATTCTGATAAAGACACTAAAATTAACTAAAATAAGAAATGGAAACTCTCCCATCAGCGAGAGGCCGAAGTCTGCCTCACCTCCAAAGCCTAAAAGGCTTGGAGAGGGGGCAGATCAACGGTGTCAACGGTGGAGACAAAAACCGTAGTTATCTGGGGGATAACTTTCTTTTCTCTCCTCTCGTTAGTCACATACCCTTTTCTCTCATATTGGCATTTCGATTCTCAAATATATCGCAACGAAAATGGTGTAATGAAGGTCCTATGTATATTATTTGTAAATTAAGACATCTTGATATGTAATTAAAGGGTATATCATGGGAGAGGTTCGTTAGCACAAACAAATCAGTCCTTACGCACTAACTTTTTACAGAATGGAACAAATCACTACTTCAAGCTGAGTGTAGCAGAGAATGTACGAGAAATCCAATCTAATTCGGTACGCAGGTACATATAAACCTGTTTGAAATCATATTCAAAGTGTCAAAAAAAATCAAGAAAAAAATTGCATATATATCCAGATATTCTATGTTTGAATACAAGTTTTCGAAAAAGGACACACATTTTAGATAAAAGGTACTAAGTGTGTGACTTTAAATTGTCTTAAAGTTTAATAATAAGTTTTACACACGATCCCAAACCGCTGCTCTCGCCAAACAATCTAGGGTAAGACTAGAGATAACAGAACACGAAAACACAGGGGTCGGTCTCCCCAACTACAAATCGAAGGAAACATAGGAAAATGACACTACGTACTTGAGCATTGTCTCGACCGTTTTGCTGTTAATTCAATAATACTATACGTTATCATTTCCTTTTCGTGCTACAATACTCGAGACTTGGTTGTTCATCCCATTGAATTGTGCTCATTTTTCTACGGGAGTGGGTGTACGCAACTATAAGTATGGTCCTGAATGTCCTATGCTTTGAACAAAAGTATCCAAGTTATCTATGTACAACCCAGTAGCACCTTAAATCTTTCTGTGTTTTGTTTGGGATTTATGGAACACGAACTTGAAAAAGCAAGAAATCCTAAGCTGAATTTATCAGCCTCGGAGAAGCTACTAGGTTTTAAAATTAATTCCATAAATATAATATGAATTGCTCTACTTCGACGAGGCACAAGATGAGGCCACCTAGTATGCCGATCTTTTTGGCTATGGGATAGGTCAGTTCCATAAGATTATTTAGGCATTTCAATTTATTATCGGAGGATTACAAATGCTGAATGAAAACACGCCAGGAAAGACTCAAACTTGGTTAAGTAGTTGGAAATGAAAAATTACTATCTTTGGGTGGACGGTTGGTCCTCATTAACTCGGTACTTAGCAATATGGTACAATATATAATTTCTTTTTCCAGTTGCTTAAAAGAGTCTTGCAAATATTGGACTATTTGTGATTAAGATTATTTTGGCAAGAAGATAGTGAGAAAAATACATATTGAATAGCTAAATGAAATGTTGTTTGTTGTCCAAAAGATTAAGGAGGACTTGGTATTCATGATCTTGAGGTAAAAAAGTGAGCACTCCTTGAAAAATGCTTATTCCAACTTCTGACCGGAGATGGGATTTGGCAAAGCATCCTAAAGAGAAAAGTATGCCAGTTTAAAGGCTTTGCCCCATGTTTATTGAAAATCTGGGGACTTGCACTTTTAGATTGGTCTTATAGGACGAAGAAGTTCTTCTTTTCATTTTCGATAAAGGGAATATATTAATATCAGAAGATACCAGTTACATCTAGCCTCTGCAACAACGCAACACCCTAATGGCAGTATAGATGCACACAGCCAAAAAAGGAAAAAAGAAAACTAAGAAACAAAAGTCCCGCTACAGCATTCTAGGCCTAGCAACAGCAATACATCCACCACCAAAGACAACACCTGAAATACAGACGCTCCAAGCGCGCGCCTCCAAGAAGAAAACATGCACAGCACCGGCGTCGCCGATCAAAGATCTTAGGTTTTCACCTGAAGATAGTCCCCGCTCTAAAAACAATGCCTCCAACAAGGTCATTGCCACAACCAAAAGGGGACCGGATTTTCACCCGAAAGGTAGGACTCGAACTTCACTTGTGTTGCCGCCCCCACTTGCCATTCTGCTGCCGAGAACACCAAGCAAGTCCCTCAACAGCGCGGAGACTTAAATCCCCATTAGCTAGACCTCCGATCCGGCCTTCATGATATTCTCTTCTTCTGACCATGAACCAAAATGTCACTTGGTGTCAACACAGAACAGAGCTTCGCGCCGCTCCCTCCAGAACCAAACGGCTGGAATAAAAACATGGGTGCGCACGACCGAATACCACCCGATCCAGCAAACTCCAGGCAAAAAGCACTGTTACATTCGCCGGCGGCGCCTTCCGGAACTCAACACTCCGGGTAGATCAAGGAGAGCAGGCCTCAGGAGGTCTCCATCTTCGCACAAGAGAAACCCTAGGACCACCACCTTCAAACTGCGAAACAGATGAACAGCCCCTCACCGTCATCTGCTAGCCAGCGAAAACGAAGGAGGAATCGGTGAACGCACCATCCGAGACCCACGCGACCCAGATCAAACATCGGGCCTGCCACGCCACGCGGTCTTGGACGCCGGTACCACACCATCCACACCTCGCAAAGTCGCTGCCCCCTCCTCGCGCCGTCAGGAGAACCGACGACGGATCTGTGTGGGAACCAGACCCGCAGCCACCATGGCCAGCGCCGACGGCAGCGGCGGAGGGAGGGGTACGGAGGGGAGGCGGCGGCTGGCAGAGGGAGGGGTACGGAGTTCTTCTTTTCATATAGGTCTTTCTCTACCAAGGATGGATCTAAGATAAGGTTCTAGAAAGATAAGTAGCTTGGTAATGCCACTCTTCACGAACAATATTCTGCACTATATAATATTGTGCGTCATAGATCGGATAATTTAGCAAAGGTGATGGTAAGATTGCACACCATTGTGGCTCAAACAACCGTGTTTGACCTTCCAAATAATTGCACGCGAGCCTTTCCTTTTGCGGGCAACGAGTCTTTTTTTTTTTTTGAAACAAAGGGTGCTCTTTATTTAAACTTCAAAGACAGATACATTGTTAATCACATCACTCAAGACTGATGGTGGAGGATCACCATCCCACAGAACAAAATTGCCAGAATCATGGCTTAATCTAGCTAAATTGTGCGCCACTTTGCTGCCCTCTCGAGGGCAATGCTTAAAAGAGATTAACCCAATATGTTGGGATATTTGAAAACAATATGCTAGTATGGCCGTGTGAGGAGACCATATCTCATCAGATCCATTACAAGCGTTTATCAGCTCCAGGTTGTCAGACTCAACAATGGTTGGCGAGCATCCCATGTCTTCCAATAAATTTAGGCCATGTCTCAAAGCCAAAGCTTCTGCAGTAGATGCGTCAAGGATATTCGTTAATGGCCAGTGTGCGATATTTCACACACTGCCCTAATATATAAACCGTGTGTGATGGGTTTGCTTCGAGCATCGTGGGAGCACGGTCACACGGTAAATGTATTTTGCCATAAAAGATCATTCTGAGCGCACATGGATCGACCCTTTCATGTGCGATTGGGGGTTAAAAGCGCCCGATCTATATTGTTGAAAGTTCCATGCTCTTTGCATTTGTATGTCATCGAACTAGTATAATATATACGCCACAAAATCTTGAGACTTTAACTTTTGTACAAAATAGCGGACGTATTAAAACTCTAACATTAGAGCATCTCCACTCGTCCCCCCGAACAGGCCCCCGGCGAGCGTTTTTTACATTCGGACGGCGTAAATCGGCCTAGTCGCCTGGTTCTCGTTTCGTCGGTGGCTAGTTTCATCCGGCGATCCACGCCATCCCCGGCCCCCGGGAGCGCTCGGGGACTCCGGACGAAAGCGCGGAAATACCGAGAAACTTCCCGCGCGTCCGGTGGCCCCAACTTGTCGGCGAGAGAAACCGATCGTCGTCCTCATCGCATCGTCTTCCGCGCGCTGTAAAAGCCTGCCGCGGTCTGCATTCGCCGTCCACGCGGCGATTAATGTCGTCGTCTTCCGCGCACGCATCGTCTTCCGCGCGCACTCCACGCGGTCAAAGGCTGCCGCCGGTCAGCTCGCCGGACGCGTCGCCTCCACGCCGCATTAATCCCCCGTGCCAGCCGCACCTATATCGCCGCTCCGCTCGCCGCCGACGCCCCGTGATCCACTCTCCCTCCAGTCTCCCTCTAGTCTCCGTCCACTCTCCCTCACTCAGGCGCATTCTCCGACGAAGATGGCATTCTCCGACGACGACGGCGCAGCCAACAACGGCTTCCCCCGCCGCTCGCTCCACGCGTGGGAGGGGCACCTCCTCCACCAGGCGGGGTACCCCTGCCCGCCGGACACGAGACCGCCCGGCGGTGGGTGGCGGCTGAGTCGTGGCGGCGTGCCAATCCCGCCGCCGCCTCGGGGCAACCTCCTCGACATCGAGATCGAGGAGGCGCGGATGAAAATGACGGAAGAGGAGCGCGCCGAACCACGCCACCACCCCGACAACTACACGGCGTGGAACTCATACTTCCTGCGCCGGTGGGAGCGGGAGCCGCGCGTACGCCGGCCGCCTCCGCCTCCGCGCAACAACTCGGCGGGCCGCAAACGTTGGTGGAGCGCGCCGGGCCGGAGCCTCGAGGCCGTCATCGAGCACATCCAGGGCGGCAACTTCCCGGTGCTGACGATGCCCGCTCCATCGAGGGCATCGGCGAGCCGCCGGGGAAACGTCGCAGCCACGGCGCATGGCTGCCAGCTCGTCGTCTTCGGATCGGCGCCGAGGTCATCCTTGGCGCGGTGAAGGGAGAGGCGACGTCGCCTTCGACGCCGGCGCGCGTGAAGAGGGAGCCGGCGTCTCCGCCGCCGACCGAGGGCGCGCAGCGGCGCCCTCGTCATCCGCGACCAGCCTTCCGCCCGCAGAGCCCGGAAGAGGACGAAGAAAGAGGCCGCCGCACTCGCTCGCGAGGAGAGGCGACGCGCGGAGGACGCCGCGATGGCGGAGGCGATCGCCGGTCGCTGAAGGACTTGGAGGAGGAGAAGCGCGAGGACGCGCCGCACGGAATGGGCCCAGCGCGAGGAGCGGCGAGAGCGGAGCGCGGCGGCGGGGCGCTCGACCGCCGCCGCAACGCGCCGCCGCGCCGCCGGCGCCACAACCGCCATCGACGATGCCGCGCGCTTCCGCCGTCCCGCGACACCTCCTTCCGGCGTCGCTGTCCCCGTCGTCGACCTCGAGTCCTCCGACGACGACATGTACAAGCCATCCCCGGGGTGGTGGGGAGACGCCGGCCAGGGCAGCAGCCAGGCCGCGGCGAAGGACGGCGGCTCCGACGACGGCGACGACTACGGTGTTCTACCGCCATTTAGGCATGTAGATCGCCGTGTTTTAGAATTAGCATTTGAATTCCCCTAGCCGAATTCGAAATATAGTCGAAGTCGGCCTCTATGTATGAACTCCGCCCGTTATACGATAAATATCATTAAATTTAGTCTATATTCACCCGTTTTAGCCGTAGTTTGTCAAGTTTCCGTTTTTCAAATTCGCCTCGTCGACTTCGCCTGGGCACGCGGCTGGGAAACTACTACTCCCCACGCCAAATCTTCCTCCAATCCGAACGAAAAATTCCCCGGATTTGGGCGTGGGGAGCGCCAACGAGTGGGGATGCTCTTACTCCTTAAGCAGGGCTCATACAGTCATATTGTAAAGCTATATCTCTTCTGGTGATCTCTGGGAATCTACTCATCCAGTACAACAGCAAAAGGTGAGCGAACAAAGGTAGTACGTGCACATTCAAGCAAACAGTGTTCATTAATAGAGGTGTAGTACATGCATTTTGCTGAATTGCCACACTAACACATACTACAATAAGTGGATGCAAAAGCATAGTAATCGATTAATTTGCACGCAAACAAGTTGATGAAAATGCATGTACACCTCTACTGTTCAAAATCAATCATGATTTTTTTCGTCTCTAGAAGGCATAGCAAGTCGGCAGTCTCTTTTCCCAATCCAATCTTAGCGGCTAGGTGAAGAAAGAGAACATGATTTTTATGGAAGTCTTCGTCCGGCCCGTTCCCCTCACGCAAATGCAGCTTCGATGTATGTATCAATCTTGAGCGTGCAGCATGTCCACAAGTTGTCAGTTGTCAACCCCAATAGATAGAATGTGGTGCTTAAACAGGACGATGCCACTTTGTGACGCGCTTGCCTAGTTATCTATTTCTTATCTTCTGCTTAATCGGATGTAAGTTCAGAATCGCGCAAATCTTTTCACGGCGTGACAAAGTTTACATAGGTACTACACTAGTACAAAATACACCTTCACACGTAGCTGAAATAGATGTTACATGCAGTTTATCCCATCGTCAGTATGCAAGGATGGACGATCGTCATCTACAACGCACATGATTTATTTAACCGTGTGCGAAGATATCCTTTTCGGAAACATTTTGTTTTTTGAAATATATCTACGATACGATTTGTTATACTCCAATATCAGCGAGATTGCAAGATCACAAATGACAAACGATAAATGTTTAACTAGTTGTATGTGTTTAGCTCAGATGCCATATATTTGTTTCAACCAACGGTATGCCTATTTGCAAGCATCACTAACGTTTTATTTGTGCAACAATAAACAATAGGGTTTTCTATTTTCGTGCACTCGGGTTCTTAGTTGTACTCAGTTTTCCCCAACTCCTTAGTTTTTCCTCAGTTTTTCCCAATCCCTTGTCTGAAACCCGCTGAAGGAGCTCGGACGGAGGATTCCCGTTTAGTTGACGTTGGTTGGTGCTGGCAAGTGGGGCCGATGTTGGTGCCCCGCAGTGGACACGTCTCCACTTATCCAGATCATCGTGGGACCCACAACTTGTCCACGTTAGCGCGCCGGACCCACAGCTTACCCAGGTGACCGTTGCAAAATGGGAGCCCGAGCCAGCCCCGTGCCCATGCCATTGCTTCCCCTTTCTTTCCCCGCGCCCCATTGTTCTTCTTCTCCGCCAGCGGCAACCCTTCTCCGGCAGGCGGGTGATGTGTAGTTTCTCTTCGACCTCCCGTTCTTCATGGCCGCAGTATGGACCCGTACCTTTGACAAGATGCCCTGACTGACCACGCCAGGAGCCTCTGAAGCAGTCAATCTGTAAAACGGACGACAACGGCAACCGTGGACGTGAGTTCCTTGCATGCGAGAGCTTGCCATATAGAGAGGGGGATAAGGTTAGATGTCGCTCCAATTTCTCTGTTTTCTCTCGATTTTCTTGTTATTCCCTCGAATTTGGGATTTAGGGTTCACGTTGTTGTTTTCAGATCCTGAAGAAATGCAGGCATTTCGAGTGGATCAATGTGTACGTTCAGAGGCTTCAATTGCAGGAATCAATTGGCGCTATTGGGGAGCGCAATTTGGGAGGGGGGACTTGCTGTAGAGAATGCGGCGGAGAGAGGAGCCGTTCCGATTATGCCTAATGCTCCCAATGCAGGACTGGTGGAAGTGAAGGGAGAACTGAAGAAAATGAACAAGCAGTTAAGGCAGCTGATCGAGTTGAAGAAGCAAGCTAATCTGATGGCTGGGTTTTTTTGTTGTATAATTGCGATCGTATTCTTATCATTGCTCACCAGACGCTAGAAGTTGTTACAAGGGATACCTTGTTACAAATCCAGTATTCAGTTACATGTACTTGTAGTTGTTTTCAAAGTTAGTGTGTGCATTCACCAAAATTACCAACTATATTCCCTAAAAGAAAAGGAATGCTAATGAAAGTTGATAATTTTAGAGGGGTGACAAATAATCCATTCACCGAAATCCCCCAAATATGCCAAATATGTATGTCTCCTGTTTCTACCAAAATTACCAAAACTATATTTCCTAAAAGGAAAGCTAAAGATAGTTGATAATTGTTAGAGGGGTGACAAATAATGCATTCACCGAAATCCGCAAATATGTATGCCTCATGTTTATACCAAAATTATACCACTTTTGGGCCGTTTCAAAATACCAATACTATATCCCAAACTGTATTCCCTAAAAGAAAAGGAAAGCTAAAGATAGTTGATAATTGTTAGAGGGGTGACAAATAATGCATTCACCGAAATCCGCAAATATGTATGCCTCATGTTTATACCAAAATTATACCACTTTTGGACCGTTTCAAAATACCAATACTATATTCCCTAAAAGAAAAGGAAAGCTAAAGATAGTTGAAAATTGTTAGAGGGGTGACAAATAATGCATTCACCGAAATCCGCAAATATGCATGCCTCATGTTTATACCAATACTATATCCCAAACTATATTAAGTGGCAAACTCGTTATTGCACATAAATAGAGGGGTGACACTCTCCACCGACAGAGAGAGAGAGGGTGGCCACGAAGAGAGAGAGAGAGAGAGAGAGGTTGCCACGAAGAGACGGAGAGGGGTATACTGCCCGTTAGATCAGTGGATCAACGGTTCGTGGAGTCGATCCGTGTGACAACGGCTCAACCAATCAGGATAAGTTTGGGCTTCTGAGAGCATTTGTGACAGTACTTGAGGGCAAAACTGAGTAGTACTAAGAATCCAACTGCACATAAATAGTAAATAGACTAATGGATTCAAACGAAAGAATTATAAAATGAAAAATGCATGTTTTGTATAATATAATTCATATTGGGCTACATCAAATTATTTGCAATTCAAATATACATGAGTGTGACAATTATGGCATCATTTAGACAAACTATGTTTTTGGAAAAAATGTTTTGCAAAGGGGTTTGAGTGGAAAACCATGCATCTTCATAGCTACACTAGTGATTCTGAGAAGTGGAAATTTGTGGTAAAACTTGATTTATATATATTTGTTAAGGTTTTCTAGGTGGCAGGTTGCGTAGGAAGACTCCATGAATAGGTGCCACTATGTTTTTATTTTTTTGGAGTTTTTTGCGCATGAAATGACTCAATTAGCTATGTTAATCTCATTTGTTGACTCTCTGTTGACCAGCTACGTGAGGGTAAAACTGAGTATATTGCACTTTCCGGTCTAAGTCCTCGAGGGGAAAACTGAGTACAGATAAAATTTATGTATAAGGCCCGAGGTTATAACTGAGTACACCAAACGTCCCAGGGTTAGACTCGTGTCGCGGTGCACGCTGCAGCCGTGCATAGCGGACGCGTGTTGCGGTACACGCCACCTTCGTCTTATAGAGCCCCTCTTTCTCTCCCTCGACGCACGTTCTCACTGCAAGCGCCTCCCCTGTCCCATCATCTTCTCCACAACCGAAGAAAAAACCCCGAAGAAAACCACTGGCGATGGAGAAGAATGAGATGCCCATTGTCGGCGCATCAGCCGCCGCCGCCGTCCAGGCCCCTGTCGCTGCTTCCAACGTAGCAGCCGGTGCATCAGCCGCCGGCGCATCGGCCGCCGCCACCGTCAGGCCCCCTTCGCTTGGGACTCGTACGAACCAGGCGTACGTCGCGGGAGAACCCCTACGACACCAGCATCGTCGACGACAAGCCGGAGGTAACCCTTTGTTCCCTTGTTTTTATCCCATTTCAATCCTTTTGTGTTAGATCTAGCGTTATTAGGGTTCGTTTGTTCCTAGTTCAATTCATTTGTGTTAGATCTTGCGTTATTAGGGTTCGTCTGTTCCTAGTTCAATCCTTTTGTGTTAGATCTTGCGTTATTAGTGTTTGTGATTTGCTTTTGCTTAAGATTTTTGCCGATGATGCTGGATATTTGGGCACAAATTGATTCAGGGTTTGGTCAGTAAACAATTGATGTGTACAAATTTGTTGTGCATGATCTTTGGTTTACTGACTCAAATCCTGGATATAAGTGTGTCCAATGTAACTGAGGCTACCTCTTTTTTTCGAGCCCATAATATCATGCATGATCTTTTGTTCACTCTCTGTTCCATCATCGTTGCAATTGACTCCGTGTTTTTTGCACGGTGTTTGGTGCTACGTGAAAGGTGCAGAGCAGCGACGTCGACATCGACGACGAGTCCTTCCACACCAAGACTCGTCACGTCCTCAGGAGGCAGCAGTCCGGCCATTATGATGGTCCCTTTGCTCGAGGCATTTACAAGTGCCCCTTCTGCAACAGGAAGCTCCGCGCCATCGACTTCAACTCCCTGGTGAACCATGCTGAATCCATTGGCAGATGCGGCGCTAGAGTTGGAACGGCCGTGAACGTGCATGCGTTGGTGGCCAAACACAAAGCACTTGGGATTCACCTGCGCAACCTCCAAGCGAGTCACAGGCGCTACCTGGAGGCGTTGAACGTGTACTGCACTCTCTGTATGTGACTGCTCTATCTGTAGAGCAGCTTAAATTCATGTAAAATGTAGCTTATGTTGTATCTATCGGTACTACTGTTGGATCTGTCGTGAATATATCTATGCTATGTTGGCTGCTGTATGCAGCTTATCTATATTTTCTCTCTGAGTGCGAGACTGTTGGAGATATGCCCAAGAGGCAATAATAAATTAGTTATTGTTATATCTTAGTGTTCATGATAAATGTTTATATCCCATGCTATAATTGTATTAACCGAAACATTGATACATGTGTGTTATGTAAACAACAAGGAGTCCTAGTAAGCCTCTTGTATAACTAGCTTGTTGATTAATAGATGATCATGGTTTCGTGATCATGAACATTGGATGTTGTTAATAATAAGGTTATGTCATTGGGTGAATGATATAATGGACATACACCCAAATAAGCGTAGCATGAGATCAAGTCATTAAGTTCAACTTGCTATAAGCTTTCGATACATAGTTACCTAGTCCTTCGACCATGAGATCATGTAAATCACTTACACCGGAAGGGTACTTTGATTACATCAAACTCCATTGCGTAAATGGGTGGTTATAAAGATGAGATTAAGTATTCGGAAAGTGTGAGTTGAGGCATATGGATCAATAGTGGGATTTGTCCATCCTGATGACGGATAGATATACTCTGGGCCCTCTCGGTGGAATGTCGTCTTATTAGCTTGCAAGCATGTGATTGGATCACAAGAGATGACATAGCATGGTACGAGTAAAGAGTACTTGTCGGTAACGAGGTTGAACAAGGTATGGAGATACCGATGATCGAACCTCGGACAAGTAAAGTATCGCGTGACAAAGGGAATCGGTATCGTATGTAAATGGTTCAATCGATCACTAAGTTATCGTTGAATATGTGGGATCCATTATGGATCTCCAGATCCCGCTATTGGTTATTGCTCGGAGAGGAGTCTCGACCATGTCTGCATAGTTCACGAACCGTAGGGTGACGCGCTTAAGGTTCAATGTCGCATAAGTAGATATGGAATATGGTATGGAGACGAAGTTTGTTCGGAGTCTCGGATGGGATCCAGGACATCACAAGGAGGTCCGAATGGTCCGGAGAATAAGATTCATATAAGGGAAGTTGATTTCTAGGTTTCGGAAAAGTTCGGAATTTTTCCGGTGGAAGACCGGAAGGTTCTAGAAGGTTCCGGAGGGGTCCACCATGGGGCCCACATGGGCCGAGGGGGTGCTGGCCAGCCCTAATGGGCCAGGTGCACCAAGCCTCAAGGCCCAGGCCATCCAACCCCTCCCCCTTTGGGGAAACCCTAGGGGGGGATCAACTTTGGGGGCAAGACTCCCCCCACCCCCCTTGAGCCGCCGGCCCTAGATGGGTTTGGGGCGCAGGGGGCCACCCCAGCCGACCCTCCCCCTATATAAAGAAGGGAGGGGAAGGGGCTGACCCCAACCCTTGCCACCTCTTCTGGCCGCCCCTCTCCTCCTCCATACGTTGCTCCGGCTTAGGCGAAGCCTTGCAGTTTCTCCTCCTCCACCACCACCACCACGTCGTCGTGCTGCTAGAATTTGGAGGAGATCTACCACACCTCCGCTGCCCGCTGGAACGGGGAGAGGAAGGGCTTCGTCAACACCGTACGTGCGACCGTGTAAGTGCTGCCGGATTGCAGCACCGGGACGATCGTCTACACCCACAACGAGATCTAATCTCGTAGGCTTTGGAATCTTCGAGGGTTAGTCTCACATTCATCTCGTTGCTTAGATCTCATAGATTAGATCTTGTCTTTTCCATAGATTAGATCTTGGATTTATTCGTCTTTGCGGTAGAAATTTTTTGTTTTCTATGCAACGAATCCTTGAGTGGTATCAAAGCCGTGTCTATGCATAGATCTGTTGCACGAGTAGAACACAATGGTTTTGTGGGCGTTGATGCTTTTGTTGTCTTTAGTTATGTGTACTTTGATCTTGCGGGATGGTGGGATGAAGCGGCCCGGGCTAACTTTACATGACCGCGTCTCATGAGACTTGCTCCACGCTTGACATGCAACTTGTATTGCATAAGTGGCTTTGCGGGTGTCTGTCTCTCTCACCATACTTAAGATTCAATTTACTATTTCTATCGACAACACTAGTATCACCGTTGTGGTTCATGTTCGTAGGTAGATTGGATCTTACTCGAAAACCCTAAACCACGTAAAATATGCAAACCAAATTAGAGGCGTCTAACTTGTTTTTGCAGGGTTTGGTGATGTGATATGGCCATGATGTGATGATGATTATATTTGATGTATGAGATGGTCATTATTGTATTATGGCAACCGGCAGGAGCCTAATGGTTGTCTTTAAATTTGTTAAGACCTGCGTGTCTATTCATCATGTAATAGCTTTATTTCAAGTAGTTGTTATAGTAGCTATAAGTGATGGACAACCATGAAGCGGCGCCATGGACATTGGTGCAATGCTGGTGATGATGGAGATCATGCCCGTGTGCTTTGGAGATGGAGATCAAAATCACAAGAAGAAAGGCCATATCATATCACATATTATGAATTGCATGTGATGTTAATCCTTTATGCATCTTATCTTGCTTAGATCACGACGGTAGCATTATAATATGATCCCTCACATTAATATCAAGATAATAATATGCTCTCCCCTCGTATGCACCGTTGCTACAGTTCGTCGTCTCGAAGCATCTCGTGATGATCGGATTTTATAGATTCTACGTTCACATACAACGGGTGTAAGCCATGTTGCACACGCGGAAATACTTGGGTTTGCTTGACGAGCCTAGCATGTACAGACATGGCCTCGGAACACAGGAAACCGAAAGGTTGAACACGAGTCATATGGATAATATGATCAACATGTTGATGTTCACCATTGAAGCTACATCATCTCACGTGATGATCGGTTTTGGTGTAGTGGATATGGATCGTGTACCACTAAACAACTATGAGGGATGTTGTGTTAAGTGGGAGTTCATTAGTAATTAGATTAAAACATGAACTAATTATCATGAACATAGTCTGAATAGTATTTTGGATTAAGTTTGTAGAATTGGCATCTGTTATTGATGTCTACGCACGCTTCTATTCCTAGACAGTGTTGGGCCTCCAAGAGCAGAGGTTTGTAGAACAGCAGCAAGTTTCCCTTAAGTGAATCACCCAAGGTTTATCGAACTTAGGGAGGTAGAGGTCAAAGATATCCCTCTACAACAACCCTGCAATTAAGATACAAGAAGTCTCTTGTGTCCCCAACACACCTAATACACTTGTCAGATGTATAGGTGCATGATACGTCCAAAACGTATCTACTTTCCCGAACACTTTTGCTATTGTTTTGCCTCTAATTTGTGTATTTTGGATACAACTAACACGACTAACGCTGTTTTCAATTGCTCAGGTGTCTCGTTTTTGTGCAGAAATCCAATTTTCAGGAAAATCCTCGGAATTTATGCGAAGGGCCCTATTTTCCCAGAATACTAACGGAGCCGAAGGGCAAGCCAGGTGGGGGCCGAGGCCCCACACACTAGGCGGCGCGGCCCGGGGGCGCCGCCTTGTTGTGTGGGCGCCCGGCGGCCCCCGACGCTCTCCTTCGGACTATATACGTCTTCGACCTAAAACGCCAGGGGGTACGTCGATATTTCCGGAGACCATCCACGCCGCCGCCATCGCAAACTCCGCTCGGGACCAGAAACTCCGTTTCGGCACTCCGCCGACGGGAATTGGAGGGGATCTTCACCGCCATCACCACCGACGCCTCTCCATCGACCACCATGTTTCCCCCATCCATGTGTGAGTAATTCCCCCGCTGTAGGCTGAAGGGGATGGTAGGGATTGGATGAGATTGATCATGTAATAGTCACAAGATTGTTAGGGCATGGTGCCTAGTATCCGTACATGTTACTTTTATGATATTGTTGCAACTTG
Organism: Lolium multiflorum; assembly: GCA_030979885.1. Taxonomy (NCBI): domain Eukaryota; kingdom Viridiplantae; phylum Streptophyta; class Magnoliopsida; order Poales; family Poaceae; genus Lolium; species Lolium multiflorum. Next base: position 173,798,272 of record CM061748.1, on the reverse strand, counting down.
TTATGCTTAATGCTTGTCACTAGGGCCCGAGTGCCATGATCTCAGATCTGAACATGTTATTGTTTCATCATGATATGCATTGTTTTATGATCTTACCTGCAAGTTGTATACACACGTTGCTGTCCGGAACCCGAGGCCCCAAAGTGACAGAAATTGGGACAACCGGAGGGGAAGGCGGTGATGTGAGGATCACATGTGTTCACGGAGTGTTAATGCTTTGCTCCGGTACTTATTAAAAGGAGTACCTTAATTTCCAGTAGTTTCCCTAGAGGCCCGGCTGCCACCGGCTGGTAGGACAAAAGATGTTGTGCAAGTTTCTCATTGCGAGCACGTACGACTATATATGGAACACATGCCTATTGATTGATTAGTACTTGGATACCGCTATTACCCGCAAATGCCCTACCATGATTGTTATATGAATTCTCTCATCCATGCAACGCCCGTTCATCCGTCCCTGTGCCTACAGTATTTTAATCCTGTTGTTTACTATAATCACTACTCGCTGTCTTTATTTCACCGCGCGTTATTTCACTATTCCTACTGCTATAAAATTGTTGCTACCGATAAACTCTTGCGAGCAAGTCTGTTTCAGTAATGAATTGACAACTCCGTTGTTAAGGCTTACAAGTATTCTTTGTCTCCCCTTGTGTCGAATCAATAAATTGGGTAATACTTCCCTCGAAGACTATTGCGATCCCCTATACTTGTGGGTCATCAAGACTATTTTCTGCTTGCCGGGGAGCATAGCTTTATTTGCAAGTTCACTTGGATTGATATTGTTCGCTGCAAATTCTCCATCATGGGTAAACCTCGCGATACTAAAGTCGCCATATTACCATCCACTACAAGAAAAGGTACAACTCTGAGTACCTCTGCTGCTCTTGATTCACCATCTGTGATAAGTCAACTTGTTTCACCACCACAAACTTCACGTGTTGGTACTTCTGCTGAATCTGAAAATTCCTCTGATAATTTTGATGATGCTTCTACTGTGCTTGATAATGCTGGTTCATTAGGTCCTTTTCTAGATGCTACAATTGCTAGGTCTAGACAAATTGAAATTACTGAAACTCCTAATGAAAATACTGTTACACCTGTTAATTCACCTGAGATTGATGATCTTGATGAAGATTATGTGGAACTTGATGATGATTTTATTGATAAATGCAATGCTACTACTAGTACAAGTAACCTTAAAAAGCTTATTGCACAACATGCTGTTAGATATAAACTGTCTCCCGATCCTAAATTTGCCACATCTCCTATAAACATTAAGGATAAAGATTATGATTTTTCTCTTGATTTATCTCATATATCTATTGTTGAGAAAACACCTTTCTGTGGTACTGAAAAAGAAAGTGCTGTAGAGCACATGAATGAGCTTTCTACTTTAAGTAGCTTGTTTTCTGATGATGTTAAGATGCGTACTTATTTTGTTGCTAAGATTTTCCCTTTCTCATTAAAGGATGATGCTAAGATTTGGTATAATAATTTGCCTCCTGATTCTATTAATAGTCCAAGTTGTTTGCTTGATGTTTTCTTTCGAAATACTTTCCCGCTAGTGCTCAACATATGGCTTTGCAGAGAATTTATAGTTTTGATCAAGAAGATGGAGAGAAATTGCCTGAAGCTTGGGCAAGGTTTTGCTCTCTTATTAGAGCTCGGCCTGGACATGATTTGGAAAAGCATGATTTACTTGATATATTTTATAGTGGACTAACCATTGAGTCTAGGGCATACCTGGATAGTTGTGTTGATTGTGTTTTCAGGAAGAGAACTCCGGACGAAGCTGAAGAATTATTGGCAAAGATAAGAAAAATCATGATGATTGGTCTACACCTGAACCAACTCCGACACCAATATTGAAGAAGAGGGGTATGATTGAATTAAATGATGAAGATATGAGGGAAGCCAAGAAATCTCTTATGGAGAAAGGTATTAAATCTGAAGATGTGAAGAATTTACCTCCAATAGAAGACCTATGTAAGATAATTCCCCCTTCATCCACAATCGAGGTACATTCTCTTCAACGCTTTGATAGAGGAGATATTCCATATTCAAAACCTCCTGATCAATGTTTAGATGAATTTGATAATTATATTGTTAAGCAAAGTAATTTTAATATGAGAGTAGAGAATCATCTAATGGAAAATTCTCAAGCTATTAGTAAATTGCATGATATTGTGGAGAGAACCTCCAATGATGTTAAGATGCTTGTTAAACATTTTGATATGATTCAAACTCAAATTGATCAACTTACTAAAGTGCAAAATGACTTGTTAAAAAATAATCATGAAGAGAAACAAGTTTATGAAGTAACAACTAGAGGCGGTGTTTCTACCCAGGATCCTCTATATCCTGAAGGGCACCCCAAAAGAATTGAACAAGATTCTCAACGAACTAAAGAAATTAGTAGTCCTTCTAAGAAAAAGAAGAAGAAACATAAAACTGTTGTAGAATCCTCTGAACCTGTTAATGATCCTAATAGTATTTCTATTTCTGATGCTGAAACTGAAAGTGGTAATGAACATGATGAAGATAATGATAAGAATGATGCTCCTGATAAAGAAGAAATTGAGAAAGAACCTGAAAAGCATGCTAAAAATAAAAAGTACACTAAAGAAGATTTTATTACAAAGAAACATGGTAATGAAAGAGAACCTTGGGTTCAAAAGCCAATGCCTTTTCCTGCTAAGAAACTAAAATCAAAGGAGGAGGAACATTATAATAAATTTTGTGATTGGATGAAACCTTTATTTTTGCAAATCCCTTTGACTGATGCTATTAAATTGCCTCCTTATTCAAAGTATATGAAAGATATTGTCTCTAACAAAAGGAAAATTCCTAATGAGGAGATTTCCACTATGCTCGCTAATTACTCCTTCAATGGTAAGGTTCCAAAGAAGCTGGGAGACCCAGGTATACCGACTATTCCTTGTTCCATCAAGAATAATTATGTTAGAACTGCTCTATGTGATTTGGGAGCAGGTGTTAGTGTAATGCCTTTTTCTCTTTACAAGAGACTTGATTTAGATAAGTTGATACCAACTGATATATCTTTGCAAATGGCTGATAAATCTACTGCTATTCCTGTTGGTGTATGTGAAAATGTTCCTGTTCAAGTTACTCAACATTGCTTGATATTAACTGATTTTGTTGTGTTGGAAATGCCTGAAGATGATAATATGTCCATTATTCTTGGAAGACCCTTTCTTAATACTGCAGGGGCTGTTATTGATTGCAATAAAGGCAAGGTTACTTTCAATGTTGATGACAAGGAACATACTGTCTATTTTCCCAAGAGGATTGATAAAGTATATGGAGTTAATACAATTTTTAATGTGAAAACTATCAAAGTGGGATCCATTGATTGTCCTATATATGAGCCTAAAGAAGAATATCAAACTCTTGTGATTGGATCCATATCAATTCAATATAAGGTAACATGATTGATTTGAGGTTTATTTCTTCTTATGTCATATAAAATTTATTTGGTAGCAAGACTTGATCAACCTTGTTAACAAGTATATTTTAATGCATAAGAGAGCTAAACAACATTTATTTCTTTCTTTCTCCCTCCATTTGTTTTACTTGCTGTAGCACCTTTTGTTTTACAATATGATTTAGTTGTTTAAGATTTTGGAAATCATTTTCCTGCGCAGAAATAATTAATTTAACACCCAGAAATGTGCATTTTTCGAAGTTCTCAAAAATTTACAAAAATTATACTGGTAGTCTTATTTTTCGAAGGGGCACCTGGGAGCACCTGGGGATGACCAGTGGGGCACCCCAGGGTGGCACCCCACAGGCCGGCGCGGCCAGCAAGGGGGCGCGCCACCCTGGTGTGTGGGCCCCTCCTTGCCCCACTTCGTCATCTCTTTCACTCATTGCACTCTCTCTCCCGAAAAAACTCGTACTCACTTTCTCTCACTCGCGTTTCTGCTCAAGAACTCGCGATTTCTCGATCTCTTTGCTCAGCCCAGATTTCTGTCTGAAATTTGGCACATTTGCTCTCCGGTATGTGACTCCTTTGATTATCCAATTAGAATTTTGTTTGGTTGAGTATACATTGAATATTTTGCTGCTGTAGGTAACATGTTTAGTGAGCTTGCATGCTTGTTCTAAGTGGTAGAAACTAGTTTTGATGCATGTTTAGTACTCTAGCAAGTTCCTATAGTAGTTCCCCTCAATTATATACCTTGAAATCAAATTTTATAATGATTGTTGAAAAATTTCAGAGAAGGAAAATGAACAACTACAACTTTGGAGAGGTGTTCGAAGGAGAGACGACGAGCACGGGGAGGCCCTCGAGGGCATCCACTCGGATTAGACGATCCTATAATGAGGACGTGATTGCACCAAGCTTCGATGAGGGCAATGGAGACCCTAATGCTTCATCTTTTCCATGCTATGAATTTTTGAGCAATGCAGGGTTATTGGATGATTTCTTGACTCTCGTCGGAAAGGCGGGTTTAACCACCTATATAGAGGATGAGAGGAAGCAATATTACATGCTCACTAAAATCTTTGTGGAGAGCTTCAAGTTCAACAACAAGCACTTCAACCCGACGGTTGCATTCAAGATTTATGGTAATCCTGTTACTATGAAGTTGAAGGATTTTTGTGTCGCATTCGGTATTGCCTCTGCAGGTACAGCGAGGAAGATTGAGGACAACCCCAGGGTTTTGCTGGAGCTCTATCGAGAAATTACAAATGATGATTGCCGCACCATTCAGCGTGGCAAGATAAGAAACATTCAACTCCCCGCCATTAAGTATTTTGCTTATTACCTTGCTACTAGCATTCTTGGTAGGGAGAACACTAGTAATATTTCTAGTTATCATCTTGCTTTCTTAATTGCTGCACTCACTGGGGAGACACCTTATCATCTTGGTTCTGTGATTGCTCGCCGTTTGTCTAACAAGGGGCCTATTTATGGGGGAATAATTGCATCGCGTATTTTGGCACGTCTAGATCTCCCTCTTGACCCTACTGATGTAGAAATACCACCTGTTAAGTTAGATATTGCTGCTATGAAGAGTCACCAATTTGTTACAGTTGACTCTAGTATGGATAATATTGTTTATAGAATGTTATTTGCTGACGGGGATGAGAGGGAAGTCCTCTTGCCCCAAACAGATTTGTTCAGTATTGGCAGGAAACCATGGTCGCGCTCTAAGGAGGAGGTGGATGAGCAACTGAAGATACAAGGTTTCCACCAGCAACATGACTCCGAGGACGCTGAGCCCTCCTACGACAACACCGTCACGTACCCTGTTGCTTCTTCAAGCACATACCTAGAACCGGGTCGTTCTTCGTCATACTACGGAGACACCACTTCATGGGGACCGTGGGAATGAACTCCACTTAGGCCAAAAGCCTAAGCTTGGGGGGAGGTATACCGGCATCACTCATTCTTTGCATATTATAGTTGCTGGATACTTGTACATACTTGTTTAGTTCTTAGAGTGGTTTTCTAATGAGAGGGAGATGATATTTGGGGAAGTGCTGTCCAAAAACAGATTCTGTGTTGTTACCAAAAAAATTCGTACGCACAGCCAGAACGTTATTTTGAGTTGAAAATTTTTGAGCATATGCCCCAGGTTGTTATCTAACTTTCATTAGTTGAACACTTTTTGAGCTGAGCAATGGAAGATTTTTGTTAATTTCGATTTCTGTACTGCTGTCAGGTTTTGGCAGATTTCTGCCATCCTGCTTTTCTGTGTTTCTGTTAGTTTGCATTCTCTTGTTTTCGCTTTGTTTCTTTCCTAAAACACAAAAAGACCAAAAATATTTCTGTTGTTTCTCTTCATCATTTGTTTATTTGGTTCTTTGCTCTTATTTCATTTTATTTGCTATCGTTGGTTTGCTATGAGAAAACCCAAAAAGATTTTGCTTTGTTTTCTTGTTTCCTTTTGTTCTTGTTTCTAACCCGAAAACACCAAAAATATTTGTTGTTATTATTTGGTTTTGTAAAGTTCATTAGGGAGTTCAGAGGTCTCCGGTGGTTGGAGCTTGGTTTCATTTCATATTATTATTCAAGCTGCACAAGTGAAAGGCAATAATGACGATCTACGGCAATTTGACTGTGGTGAGAGGCTGGTATGAACTCTATTTGTTTTCATTTTTGTACATATACTCATCCATGTGAGCATGCTTAGTTGGTTCATATGAGGTATATGTCATTTAATGAAAGTCTAGTAGTTTACGATCTCTCATAATTAGTTCCAATTTATTAATAATGAGTAGCATGTCATGGATATTTGCTTGCATTGTTTTATTCATAGATCGGTATGACATTGTGGTATCCTCCTCTGAATAATTCACTTGAATCGACTTGGCACATGCTCACGCATGCATATGACTAAACAAAAGTCAATTAAGCCTCGCTGATCTACTTTGTTTCAGAGTTCTTGTATCACTTTTATGCCTCCGTTAATTTTATTTTGTCGCAAGCATGATTATGACAGTTATTGCTCTCTTGATTGTCGCTTCCCAGTCTATTGCTAGCCTCCACTTGTACTGAGCGGGAACGCTGCTCGTGCTTCCAAACACCTGAAAACCAAGTTATTCCAAAGTGTCCACCATAAATACCTATGCATGGCATTTCAAACCATTCCAAGTAAATTCTCATGTGCTACCTTTAAACCTTCAAACTACTTCTCAATTTGTGTAAATGTTTTATAGCTCATGAGGAAATATGTGGTGTTTTATCTTTCAACCTTGTCATTTACTCCGGACAGACTTTCACCAATGGACTAGCGGCACATCCGCTTATCCAATAATTTGCAAAAAGAGCTGGCAACGGGGTTCCCAGCCCCAAATTAATCAACCCTTGATGCGCGTAGATGTACACGTCCGTTGGGAACCCCAAGAGGAAGGTATGATGCGCACAGCGGCAAGTTTTCCCTCAGAAAGAAACCAAGGTTTAATCGAACCAGGAGGAGCCAAGAAGCACGTTGAAGGTTGATGGCGGCGGGATGTAGTGCGGCGCAACACCGGGATTCCGGCGCCAACGTGGAACTGCACAACACAACCAAAGTACTTTGCCCCAACGAAACAGTGAGGTTGTCAATATCACCGGCTTGCTGTAACAAATGATTAACCGTATTGTGTGGAAGATGATTGTTTGCAAGAAAACAGTAAAACAAGTATTGCAGTAGATGGTATGCGATGTAAAGAATAGGACCGGGGTCCACAGTTCACTAGAGGTGTCTCTCCCATAAGATAAAAGCATGTTGGGTGAACAAATTACAGGGCAATTGACAAATAGAGAAGGGCATAACAATGCATATACATGATATGATAAATATAGTGAGATTTAATCCGGGCATTACGACAAAGTACATAGACCGCCATCCAACCGCATCTATGCCTAAAAAGTCCACCTTCAGGTTATCATCCGAACCCCATTCAGTATTAAGTTGCAAAGCAACAGACAATTGCATTAAGTATGGTGCGTAATGTAATCGACAACTACATCCTTAGACATAGAATCAATGTTTTATCCCTAGTGGCAACAGCACAACACAACCTTAGAACCTACTGTCACGATCCCAGGTGTCAATGAAGGCATGAACCCACTATCGAGCATAAATACTCCCTCTTGGAGTTAAGAGCAAAAACTTGGCCAGAGCCTCTACTAATAACGGAGAGCATGCAAGATCATAAACAACACATAAACAATAGATTGATAATCACCATAACATAGTATTCTCTATCCATCGGATCCCGACAAACACAACATATAGTATTACAGATAGATGATCTTGATCATGTTAGGCAGCTCACAAGATCCAACAATGAAGCACAATTAGGAGAAGACGACCATCTAGCTACTGCTATGGACCCATAGTCCAGGGGTGAACTACTCACTCATCACTCCGGAGGCGACCATGGCGGTGTAGAGTCCTCCGGGAGATGAATCCCCTCTCCGGCAGGGTGCCGGAGGCGATCTCCTGAATCCCCCGAGATGGGACGGCGGCGGCGTCTCCGGAAGGTTTTCCGTATCGTGCTCTCGGTACGGGGGTTTCGCGACGGAGGCTTTAAGAAGGCGGCAGGGCAGGTCAAGAGGCGGCACGAGGGGCCCAGTGACAGGCCGCGCGGCAAGGGCCCCGGCTGCGCCGTGTCATCCGCCACCTCGTGGCCCCACTTCGTTTCCCTTTCGGTCTTCTGGAAGCTTCGTGGAAAAATAGGACATCGGGCGTTGATTTTGTCCAATTCCGAGAATATTTCCTTACTAGGATTTCTGAAACCAAAATAGCAGAAAACAGCAACTGGCTCTTCGGCATCTTGTTAATATGTTAGTTCCAGAAAATGCGTAAATACGACATATAATGTGCATAAAACATGTAGGTATCATCAATAAAGTAGCATGGAACATAAGAAATTATCAATACGTTGGAGACGTATCAGCATCCCCAAGCTTAGTTCTGCTCGTCCCGAGCAGGTAAAACGATAACAAAGATAATTTCTGAAGTGACATGCCATCATAATCTTGATCATACTATTTGTAAACATATGTAATGAATGCAGCGATCAAAACAATGGTAATGACATGAGTAAACAACTGAATCATAAAGCAAAGACTTTTCATGAATAGTACTTCAAGACAAGCATCAATAAGTCTTGCATAAGAGTTAACTCATAAAGCAATAAATCAAAGTAAAGGTGTTGAAGCAACACAAAGGAAGATTAAGTTTCAGCGGTTGCTTTCAACTTATAACATATATATCTCATGGATATTGTCAACATAAAGTAATATAACAAGTGCAATATGCAAGTATGTAGGAATCAATGCACAGTTCACACAAGTGTTTGCTTCTTAAGGTGGAGGGAGATAGGTAAACTGACTCAACAATAAAAGTAAAAGAAAGGTCCTTCAAAGAGGAAAGCATCGATTGTTGTATTTGTGCTAGAGCTTTTATTTTGAAAACATGAAACAATTTTGTCAACGGTAGTAATAAAGCATATGAGTTATGTAAATTATATCTTACAAGTTGCAAGCCTCATGCATAGTGTACTAATAGTGCCCGCACCTTGTCCTACTTAGCTTGGACTACCGGATCTTTGCAATGCCATGTTTCAACCAAGTGTCACAAAGGGGTACCTCCATGCCGCCTGTACAAAGGTCTAAGGAGAAAGCTCGCATTTTGGATTTCTCGCTTTTGATTATTCTCAACTTAGACATCCATACCGGGACAACATGGATAACAGATAATGGACTCCTCTTTAATGCATAAGCATGTAGCAACAATTATTATTCTCATATGAGATTGAGGATATATGTCCAAAACTGAAACTTCAACCATGATTCATGGCTTTAGTTAGCGGCCCAATGTTCTTCTCTAACAATTTGCATGCTCCAACCATTAAGGTGGTAGATCCTTCAGACAAGACGGACATGCATAGCAACTCACATGATATTCAATAAAGAGTAATTGATGGCGTTCCCAGAAGCATGGTTATCGCACAACAAGCAACTTAATAAGAGATAAAGTGCATAAGTACATATTCAATACTACGATAGTTTTTAAGGCTATTTTGTCCCATGAGCTATATATTGCAAAGGTGAATGATGGAATTTTAAAGGTAGCACTCAAGCAATTTACTTTGGAATGGCGGAGAAATACCATGTAGTAGGTAGGTATGGTGGACACAAATGGCATAGTGGTTGGCTCAAGGATTTTGGATGCATGAGAAGTATTCCCTCTCGATACAAGGTTTAGGCTAGCAAGGTTATTTGAAGCAAACTCAAGGATGAACCGGTGCAGCAAAACTCACATAAAAGACATATTGTAAACATTATAAGACTCTACACCGTCTTCCTTGTTGTTCAAAACTCAATACTAGATATTATCTAGACCTTAGAGAGACCAAACATGCAAACCAAATTTTAGCAAGCTCTATGTATTTCTTCATTAATGGGTGCAAAGTATATGATGCAAGAGCTTAAACATGAGCACAACAATTGCCAAGTATCACATTATCCAAGACATTTTTTAGAGTTACTACATGTAGCATTTTTCAATTCCAACCATATAACAATTTAACGAAGAAGAAACTTCGCCATGAACATTATGAGTAAAGCCTAAGGACATATTTTTCCATATGCAACAGCGGAGCGTGTCTCTCTCCCACAAAGTGAATGCTAGGATCCATTTTATTCAAACAAAAACAAAAACAAACCGACGCTCCAAGCAAAGAACACAAGATGTGACGAATAAAAATATAGTTTCGGGGAGGAACCTGATGATGTTGTCGATGAAGAAGGGGATGCCTTGGGCATCCCCAAGCTTAGACGCTTGAGTCTTCTTAAAATATGCAGGGATGAACCACGGGGCATCCCCAAGCTTAGAGCTTTCACTCTCTTGATCATAGTATATCATACTCCTCTCTTGACCCTTGAAAACTTCCTTCACACCAAACTTCAAGCAAACTCATTAGAGGGTTAGTGCACAATTAATAATTCACACGTTCAGAGGTGGCACAATCAATCTTTACACTTCTGGACATTGCATAAAGCTATTGGACATTAATGGATCAAAGAAATTCTTACAACATAGCAAAAGAGGCAATGCGAAATAAAAGGCAGAATCTGTCAAAAACAGAACAGTCCGTAAAGACGAATTTTAAAATGGCACCAGACTTGCTCAAATGGAAAAACTCAAAACTAATGAAAGTTGCGTACATATCTGAGGATCATGCTCGTAAATTGGCAGATTTTTTCGAATTTTCTACAGAGACTTGTGCCCAGATTCGTGACAGACAGCAATGCTGTTTCTGCGCAGCGATCCCAAATATAACATCAACTTTGACATAGAAACTTTACTTGGCACAAAAACATGATAAGGAGAGGTTGCTACAGTAGTAAACAACTTCCAAGACTCAACAAAACTGTAGTAAAATAAACACATGGGTTATCTCCCAAGAAGTTCTTTCTTTATAGCCATTAAGATGGGCTCAGTAATAAGAGTTGAAGCAAAAGAGAGCATCAAAAAGCAAATTCAAAACACATTTAAGCCTAACCCACTTCCTATGAAAAGGAATCTTGTACACAAATAGATTCATGAAGAACAAAGTGGCAAGCATAGAAAAGCAACACAAGTGCAATTTCAAGATTCTCAACATAAAGAGGGGAAACTTAACCGAGAGCCACGATACGGAAAACCTTCCAGAGACGCCGCCGCCGCGAATCCCATCTCGGGGGATTCAGGAGATCGCCTCCGGCACCCTGCCGGAGAGGGGAATCATCTCCCGGAGGACTCTTCATCGCCATGATCGCCTCCGGAGTGATGAGGATAAAACATTGATGCTATGTCTAAGGATGTTGAAATGGAAACCAAAACCCTAGAGGAGCTCTGGCGACTAAACCCTAGCCGCCGGTGATTCTTGCCGTCAGTGATCACATCCTGCCGGCGTTCAGGGGTGCCCCTCCTTGGCACCCTCCCTCCCTAGGTAATTCTCTCTCCCTCTCTCCTTTGTCTCGGCCATCTCCATGTCGGCTCCTGCATGGAAATGGAGTGTTTCGTACGTGAAGGCGCAAGATCTGGCCTCTGGTTCATCTGATCTCATGATGGGGGAGTTGCATCTATGGATCTCCACGGATTGGTTAGGTCTTATGACCACGAAAGGTACTCCCATTGTTGGCAAGTTCTTATGTAAGGGTGATACTGTTGACGTGGGAACTACTCTGGATTTTCCTGGCTATAGTGTCAAAGTGATCCACTGTGTGCATTCCCCGCATGTTGGTCGTGCTGCTACGGTGAAAGAACTCATGCAGATGTCTAGATCGGATCTAAACCCTAAGGATCAGGGTTGGCATGTTACTTATTCAACTCATAGGGATCTGTGGTGTGGCCGCATGAAATCATATGATGGATCTCTCTTTCTTTCTGCCAAGCATCATTGGCTTTCTTGAAGGATGCCAAGGGGGCAATGGTGGGTAGGCGTACCCTCAGATCTTCTGATAGTTTTGGCATAGGAACAAAGATTTCTTTTCCTAATCATGAGATCGAATGGGCAAGTCTTGGTCGGTTCTGCTGAGGTTTCTATGTCTGCATGTAGTTCTTCTGTGCCTGTGGCTGCTGATGTTTCTTTGACTGCATGTAGTCCTTCTGTGCCTGTGACTGATGAGAGCATCAGAAAGAAGGTTTCTCTGTCTTCTTTGCCAGGGAGTGCTGATATATCAAAACATCTTGACTTCTCCTATGGGCATAAATTTAAAACTGATGTTAGGAAAAGGTTGGCCTCTACAGTTCATCCACTGGGAAAGTCAAACCATTTTCTTCTAGTCGTTTCTTTTGGCAGAGCAAACTTTAAGCTGACTGAGGATATGGCAGCGATTGCTTTAGAATCTTGCATTGGTGGTATTGCTGAGGACTTGATGGTTCAGTGCTTGCATGACAGAGTTTTTCGGTTTTCTGTTGCTTCTAAGGCAGTGGGTTTTATGGTTCATGCACTACGGTCTTTCTCTTGCTCTTCCTTTAAGTGCTATTTTCATCTATGGAGTAATGGTGGACCTTTTTGGTACAAGGAATTCATCAAGTGGCAGGCTGAATGTGATAAAGAATGGATCTTGGTTAGCCCGAATAAGAAAAGAACGGACAAGGCTATGGCTGCCTTACGTACTACACCGCAGAAATCTGCTTTGTCAGCCAGGAAGGCTGATTCTGTTAAAAAAAGGTTGTCTTTTGCCACAGAAATGGCTTACCCTGCTTGTACTGGCTATACTGCTACAGCCCTTGGTGCAAGTTCCTCAAGTACTAAGGTGGTTATTGCTGAGAATATAATTAAAATGGGCCACTTTACTATTCCTTTTGGCTCAGCACAACCTCCTTTAGCTCGATCAGATCAGCAGCATGCTCAGAAACAAGATGCAGTCAATGAACCTCTAAGCCAAGTGGTTGATGCTAATCGCAGAACGGTGCCTTCAGATAGCCTTGGGCCAAATAATGACAATACTACACGAAATCTTGATGGGCTTGAAGATGTTATTGATGATATTGCTTATCGTTTTTGGGAATGTGGCCGATGTTTGTCCATGGGCCATACAGTGGTGGGCTGCACAAGAGACATCAGGTGTAGGACTTGCTTTAACTATGGGCATAAAGAAAAGAGCTGTCTTATTTGGTTGGCTAAAAAAGGGAAAAAATGGGTTCCAAAATTGGTAAGTGATGTGGGCCCGGATGGTTCAAGTTCCCAACAGAGTTGTACTCGAGTATCTCCTGGCAAGTCGGCTGTTTTGTCCAAAACAGAGCAGGCGCAGTGCTTTGTTACATCGCCTCGAGAAGCCCAACCATCGCACGAACCTCCGCCTCCTCTCTTGCCAAATCCTCCGAGATCTTCGACACCGCCGCCCTGCTCATCGTCGGCACCATCGCCGCCTACAATGGCGAACTTTGAAGTGGATCCAGCATGCTGGTTGCCTTTGGGGCATCACATCATCGACGGAGGGCCCACCCGACTGCCGAGAACCTTCTACAACCCTTCGGTAATCCCTCATGCCCGCCATGGTCACTATCTGGTTGCTGTGCTTGAGCCTGCCCCTCCGGCAGCGGAAGAAGGTGCTTGGAGAGATCATGTCCGCGATTTTATTCAGCAACATCATCAGCGGGCGGTTGAGACTTTCCAGCCTTGTCTTTTTGGTATTGGTCTTTATGAACTGCGTAGTGCTGCGGCTATCAATGCTCTGCTCCAGCAAGCACCCTTTGAGATAGGCCCTGATGTGTTTGTTCGCTTCGTGCCGCACAATGATCGACACAATCACAGAGCAGTTCAGGGAGTTAGATCTGGGTGGCTAATGGTCCTGGCAGTGCCTTTGGATTTTCGCAATGATTATGATATTGCTAATGCTGTGGCTGCTTTTGGTAAATTTCATAGTTGGCATCAGGATGATATTATCAAGGAGAGGACCCTTATTCATGCTACTTTTGATTCTCCTGCTCTGGTTCCTAGAGATATTGTGTTTGGTAATTACTCTACAGTTGGAGGTATCAAGGAAACTTGGACAGCTCCTGTTTACATTCTTGGTGCCAATTTTGCTGAGCAATTGCCTGCTGATGAGGATCAAATGCCTTTGGATGGCAACCCTCATCCTCTCCCTGGAAATTTGATGCCTCAAGATAATTTCTTTGTTCTGCCACAATATCCTGAGCTGGGTTGGAATAATGCACCTCTTCATGGTCATGAGCAACAAGGGAATCCAGAGGATGTGCAAGAGGAAGTGCAGGATAATGCCATGGAGGATCAGCAAGCAGAGGAGGTACAATTTGATGACCCTATTGTGGTCAATCCCTCTGGGTTGGCCTCACCTCAGGCTGATCATGGGATGGAGGTAGACCAGCCAGCTCATTACAATGCTATCCATATTGGAATGGTCAGAACTGTCTTTGGACCTGTTATTCCCCCTTCAATGCAATGTCAGCAACTGCTTGATGTTTTCCTGCCTTCTATGTTCACCTCTTTCTTTCATAAATCACCAAAGGTGTGGTCCATTCAAGCTAGTCTGATCTCAAATTGTTTCTGGCCAAATGTGTCTGCAATGCAAGCTTTCTTGTTTCCTTCAGTGAAGGGGGTTTCTATGGTTACAAAGCCTATGAAGAGAAACAGAGTTCTTTCTTTGACTCATGATGTGAGCAGTGTGGAGCATGTGGATTTGGCTGATCCACTTTTCTCAGTTACTCCACCTCCAGAAATAGGGAAAAAGAGAAAGGCTAGAATGACAAAATCTGAACGTGTTACTGCTATAGTGGATTCTGCCTATCGAAGGAGTACACGTAGCTGCACCAAAAGAGATGGACATAAGCCAGTATCTATGAGTGACACTGTGTCAAGGCCAAGGAAGAAGACTAAAATACAGAAAAAGGATGCAGGAAGAGCAGAGGAAGTACAGGGGCAGGATCAGGTGCCTGCCAATGCAGAGGAGAGTTCTGTTGATGTCCCCCCTGAGACACCATTGCATGTGATGCAGAATGTGGGGATTGCTCTGGGGATTGAGCCAGCTTTACTGACAGAGGAGAAGCTTAAAGCAACTCCCAAGGGTAAGAAGAAGAAGAACCTTCCCAATGATAAGTAGGCAGTTCAAGAGGCAATGGGAGGGGCACCCTGTCTTCAATGCTCTAGCTTTTGTCTTAGTGATAATGTGCACAGTTTCAGTGTTTTGGTG
Organism: Lolium multiflorum; assembly: GCA_030979885.1. NCBI lineage: Eukaryota > Viridiplantae > Streptophyta > Magnoliopsida > Poales > Poaceae > Lolium > Lolium multiflorum. Next base: position 173,783,103 of record CM061748.1, on the reverse strand, counting down.
GGTTGATGTGAATTTAAATCAACATCTATATGTACTCTGGAAGTTGGTTTTCCTTTTGGCAAGCTCTGTGTATCCTGGCTTTTCATGTATTGGCTCTTTTGTCACTGAGAACCTCTTAACTGATTATAAGTGTACTGGATCAATCATATATGTGAACTTCTGTAATGCTTATAAGTGTACTGTTATTTGCATGGGGCTTATAGCCTGTATGTTTGCCCTCTTGTTTTCAATGGTTACCAATGAGTGCACAACATACTAGAAAATGGAGGATCCTGTGTTGGAATGTTAGGGGTTTGAATTCTGATAAGCATCAAAGGGCTCTGAGGTCAAAAATTGAAGAGAGTCAATGTTCTATTATTTGTGTTCAAGAAACTAAATGTGAAGTGATTGATCATAAACTCATCAGAAGTTGTTGCCCAAAAAGGTTTGATAGTTTTGTGTACTCTCCCTCGGTTGGTGCTTCTGGTGGTATCCTGGTGCTATGGAATTCTGCTGTGTTCCAAGGATCTTTAGTTGAGTTGCAAAGATATGGGGTGATTGTTAACTTTATCTCTGTACATAATGGTGATTCTTGGAATTTGGTATCAGTTTATGGGCCTTGTCAGGGTGAATTAAGAGATAGTTTTGTGAACTGGTTATATAACCTGCACATACCAACTGGAAGTAATGGCTCTGTTGGGAGATTTCAACTTCATTAGATCAAGTGAAAATAGAAATAAGCCAGGGGGTGATGTAAATGACATGTTTTTGTTCAATGAGATTATTGGTCAGTTGGGTCTGCTTGAATTACCACTTAAAGGGAGAAAGTACACATGGTCTAATATGCAAAATCAACCACTGCTAGAGCAGCTTGATTGGTTTTTTACCAGTGCTGAATGGATAGCTACATACCCTAATACTGAGGTGTTGCCATTAGCAAATACTTCTTCAGATCATATCCCCTGTGTGGTAAACATTGATACAGTTATTCCAAAAGCAAACATCTTTCGTTTTGAGAACTTTTGGACTGAACAACCAGGTTTTTTGGACTGTGTAAAGGAGGTTTGGAATATCAAGTCCAGTAAAGCTTACAGCTCTGCTGTGTTGGCTGATAAATTCAAATCTTTGAGATATGCTCTCAAGAAATGGCACACTAGTTTGTCTAAACTTAAAATCAACATACAGAATTGCAATAAGGTTATCTTGATTCTGGATACCCTAGAAGAGCAGAGGCCATTGTTTCTAACTGAACTTAATTTTAGGCAGATTGTGAAGCTTCATTTGGATAATCTCCTCTTGGTTGAATGTAATTACTGGAGGAAGAGATGCACAATCAGATGGGTCAAGGTTGGAGAAGATAACACAAAGTTTTTTCATGCTATGGCCACACAGAGGCATAAAAGGAATGCAATTTCCATGCTTACTGCTGCAGATGGTAGGCAGGTGTCTGATCATGAGGAGATGGCTGGTTTGTTGTGGTCAAGTTAAAAGGAAAGGATGGGAATGACTGAGGGAATTAGCATGCAATTTGATCTTGCTAGTTTGTTAACAAAAGTCCAAGGTTTGGAGGAAATTTCTATGCCTTTTTTGGAAGAGGAAATGGAATTGGTAATCAAACAGATGCCTCCTGATAAGGCACCTGGGCCAGATGGTTTTACTGTCCATTTTTTGAAAAAATGTTGGCCAATAATAAAGCATCAATTCTTGGATCTAGTTAAAGAGTTTCATGAGGGTACTCTGAACTTACAGAATATTAATGGGTCTTATATCACTTTGGTTCCAAAAGTCCAGTCACCAGAAACAGTAAATGATTTTAGACCCATATCCTTAACCAATGTTTGTATCAAGTTTTTGACCAAATTGGTGGCCAATAGATTTCAGCAGAAAATTATGAAGTGTATTCATAAGAATCAGTATGGTTTTATTAAGTCCAGAACAATCCATGATTGTGTGGCATGGGCTTTTGAATATCTACACCAATGTCATGTTTCTAAGGAACCTATAGTTGTTCTTAAACTTGATTTTGCAAAAGCTTTTGATACCATTGAACATGAGGTGATCTTGCAAGTTATGGAACATAAGGGTTTTGATGAGAAAACTATTGGTTGGGTGAAGAGCATACTTTCTTCTGGTTCTTCATCTGTTTTGTTGAATGGGGTGCCTGGGAAGCAGTTTGTATGTAAGAGAGGTGTGAGACAAGGAGATCCACTATCACCCATTCTGTATGTCCTGGGGTCTGATTTGCTTCAAACAGTGGTTAATGATATGCTACAGGAGGGGAGAATTTCATTACCAATACAAAATAATGATCCAGATTTCCCAATTGTGCAGTATGCTGATGACACTTTGTTAATCTTGAAGGCTGATTTGTCACAGATTCTGGCTTTGAAGGAGGTGCTTCATAAATTTACCTTATCTACTGGCTTGAAGATCAATTATCATAAATCCAGTATGGTGCCTATTAATGTCCCAATGGATGTGTTGAAGGAGCTATCGGAGGCTTTTGGTTGTCAAATAGCATCCCTGCCTTTTACTTACCTAGGTTTACCTATGGGAACAACAAAGCCAAAGATTAATGATCTTGCTCCCATTGTGACTAGATTGGAGAGAAGGTTGACATCTATATCTAGTTTTTTTATCTGAGGGAGCAAGGTTGCAATTGGTGGATTCAGCTTTGTCATCCATGTCTACTTTCTTTTTATGCTCTTTGGAGCTTCCACCTGGTATAATAAAGCAATTGGATAGAATCTTGAGACAATGCCTATGGAGAGATAACATTGATACTCCTAAGCAATCTCTTGCTGCATGGGATATGTTGTGTAAGCCAAAGAATAAGGGAGGGGTGGGTATAGTAAATTTTCATAAGCATAATGAAGCTCTACTGATGAAGCATCTTGATAAATTCTATAATCATGCTGATGTACCATGGGTAAGTTTGATTTGGCAAGCTTATTATGAAGACTCTGTGCCTCAGTCTGAGAAGCTTTGTGGTTCATTTTGGTGGAGGGATGTTTGCAAGTTGATGGATAAATACAGAGCTATATCCACTGTCTTGCCTGGTAAGGGAACTACCTTTCTTTTTTGGAAGGATTCTTGGTTGTTTGATGGTTCAGTGCAACCTCTAGAGCAAAGATTCTCAAGATTACACTCTTATGCAAAAGATCCAAACTTAACAGCCAAGCAAGTATATGATTGTCCAATCTTTGCGGAGTTGTTCCATCTACCTCTATCTGTTCAGGCTTATGAAGAGTTCCAAAGGGTGACTGAGATTATGAGAGTGTCTCCATTGTCTGCGGCTGATGATGTCTGGCAGTATAAATGGGGACCATCTTTCTCTGCTGCTAAGTACTACCAGTATTTGTTTTCAGAGATAATAGTCATACCAGCTTTTCAATGGATTTGGAAATCCTCTTGTATAATGAAGCACAAATTTTTTGCATGGTTGCTTCTAAATGATAGAATAAACACAAGAGATATGTTGAAACGCAGGAATTGGAAGGTTACAGAGGATACACACTGTGTACTGTGTCCGGGAGGCAGTATGAGGACAGAATACATTTGTTTTTTGAATGTAACTTCAGTCAAAGGGTCTGGAATTACTTGCAAATTGATTGGGCTGGTGGTCAGGAGGTGCAGATAATTTTTTCACAAGCTAAACGAAGCTTTGCTAAACCTTTTTTCATGGAAATAGTTATTTTAGCTTGCTGGAACATTTGGAAGCAAAGAAATGGTCTGATCTTTTAGGGAGAGCGCCCTAGTTTCTTAGGCTGGAGAAGAAACTTCTTGTTTGATGTATCCTTGCTTGAGCATAGGATCAAGAAAAAGCATCTCAAAACCTTTCTAGCCTGGATAGGCAGCTTGCAGTAATGTATAGGTTTCTATGTTAGTTTGTACAGGTAGGGTTTTTTCTTTCTCTTTTTTCCTCTCTTTTGTACATATGTTTTAAGTTGGTAATAAAATGCTGTGGGGCTTTTTGCCTCACAGTCTTCCCCTTCAAAAAAAAAGAGGGGAAACTTAATATTACAAGGCTCCAATAAACAATAAATGCAATATTTATTCACCGTTAAAAAGCTGAACACTTCCTTGTCCAACCCCGGTCATATTCTTTGTTGAACCTCAACTTAACTACCAAAACCAGAAATAGCAAGACTTTCTTACCAAGACAAAGCCTGAATGTGTACAAAATTGACTGCAGCACATGTTAAGAATAACAACATTTTATAATTTGCTAGGGTAGCCAAAACCTAGATAACAAAACAGAAAAAGGTAGCAACAACAAGAAATTAAATGATCACCTGGATGGTGTAGTCACATAGTAAGAAAGACCACCAGTAATAGAATTATAGAATGACCAGCAGATTCTCTCCATACGCTGAGAAGGTCAACCATGAAATTTCTACTGTACTTTCTATATAGAAGCTGCAAGAAACAATTAAAGTGTGTCAGCACCTAAAACTACATGCTCACCCTACTATAGTTACTACAGCTCTGGAACTGAATCCTCTATCTGGGAAATAAAATACATGTTGGTAATCAGTGCAGAAGCAGAATGCAGAATGATGGGCATGCTCGAAGTGTAGAACTACTTTATTGGATATGAGCCTTGCTGCCCAGGAGCATTGTTTGATATCATTGGAATCAAAACCTCGAAACCATGGAAGTAGATAAATATAAGGAAGACCAACACAGTAGTGTCGGAAATTCTGGCAGTAGAAAGCCTCTCATAAGGCGCGGACTTACCAGATCAAGTAGCCAACACATGAACCATTGCAATCACAGAACCTCCAAATTTAGCACCACGTACCATGTTGATGCTTGTGGGGATAGCTGTCTTCCTGATGACATTCTAACAACATAACAACAGATTTACCTTAAGCTAACTTGCATTGGAGTATAAAATCAATAAGAAAGAAATGAAATTCAATATTCTTAATAGATATACAGAGCCACCAAAACTATAGACATTTGAAATACTGCTACTGTGCAAAATCTCTAGCAATTCAAAAAATCCACATCACAAAGATATCGCAATTAAATAAATATGACAATCCAAAAATTCATGAAACAATTTGAACCAAAATTGATCCATATCAATGAACACATGGTTTCTCAAGTGCTAGAACATTCCACATGATACAAAATTTTTTTGTAGGAGGAGGGGCCTCACTCACAGCAGCTAGTCGTGGAGGTGGTCGGCAGCAAGTGCGCAGGGACGTGGTCACCAACAGTAAACCTGAAGAACATCATTTCTCATGAAATTATTCAGAGTAGGGGTATCTGGACAAACGTCTACATTTAGGCATAAAATCTAGTGTAAGGATGAGTAGAATTGATTGGCAATCAACAATATACATGGTCTCCTCAAGTGACCTGACCATATTGTTCACATGAAGAAAGGGTCGCTATATGAACTCTGAAGTAAAAAATCGGTAACATAGAAACATTATAGAAAACCCAGACCAATCAGGTTCATTGGTAACAGATAAAATACCTCAGCGACATCAAAGATTGGGTTTGCCGCTCGAATCACTACCATAGATACCAGATTGTGATGTGCCCTCTCAAATCGCTACCATGGATACCAGATTGTGATATTCCCTGCCTTGATCTTGGGCACCTTCCTATTCTTCCATCGGCTCTGGGTTCCTTACTGAGCTGCGGTAAGAAAGGGATCAGGAGACAAACTTTGAGATAACAATCTGAAAAGATGAAGTTCAGTGACTCTCACCAAGAGAACACACAAGATCTGAACTCCATCTTACATCCACATCGGAACTAAGCATTGGCCACCAGTGATAAAAAATACACCAGTTAAGGATACTATAAATTTCATCAAAGAAATCAACCACACCAAGAGAAGATCTTTTTCATGACAGGGTAAGCAAAAAAGGTGAACAAAGGCATTTACCTGAAAATTATCAAATGCACGAGAAGGTATGTTGTCATCAAATTGCCTCATCAAGTCCCATGGCCCATCACCAACTCCAACAATCACAATTGACAAAAGGTAGTCACTGAAATAACAAGTCATATATTTTTCTTAAAATGTAAGAGCTCAATATTACAATATGTAAATTACATTTAACATAACTGTTATTATAGCGGTGGAAATATCAAGTGAATATATACCTTGCTTTCATAGTGGCATCTATAGTTTCCCTTTCTTGTGGGCTCAACTATCAATTACATGTGTCAACACTACGTGTAACCTGTGCAAATTGGCAAAGAGAGCAGAACAAGTTACACGCAGTATTGTATTATATAAACAATCAGTATAGTACTATATAACACGTTAGAGTAATGGTACAAGAATAAACCTGGTCATCTGCTATTGTAAGAAGTTAAGAAGGACATGGGATTGGCCACCACTACTATCCACAATTCAGTCACAATCATAGGTGCAAAGGAAGTGTGACCGTTGATAATAGAAACACAAATAAGCCCTCTAAAAAACACAAATCAGCAAACTAAATATTCTTGGAGAACGTTCTATTTAAGGACTACAAAAAAATGATACACTGACCAGCCAACGAAGCTGCCGGCCAAGTGCCTTACCGAAGCCCTCGCACAATTGGTTGTCTGGATAGAAACTAAATACCTCTGTCATCAGGCATATACAACATCAACCACTGGATCTGCTGCTAGTCCAACATGGCCTGGCTGTACCACATGGAGAACCGTGGCCACTGAGACCTCCTCTTCCTCCTCCCTCAACCTCTAGACTTCTCCCTTTCCATCAACATCTCTGCTTCCTCACCTTCTTCACGGATGCACACACCACATCGCCTGAGCCCCATGGAATCCAGAAGTGAGCGATAACGACATGAAAACCGCAAAGAATGGAAAAGAGGACAAGGTAATAAAACTCACCTCAACTTCAATCGTGGTCGCCATACTGGGCATCACCGTGGATGTCCGGCTGCGAGCTTCGCCGGTGAGATGCAATCCTCGTCGCCTGGACGGAGCTCTAGATCTCCCCCAAGCCTTCCGCTTGGAACTTGACTACGTTCATCCCCGCGACCCTGCTCGACCGGATTGAGCGGTGGTGGCTCGATGCGGCGGCCGCGATGGGGAGGAGGAGAGGTGCGCGATGCAGCAGACGGGACAAGGGCAGAGGAGAGAGGAGTAGAACGAATGAGGCGTCGTTGCTGCTGGGATTGCCGTGCGGCGGCGGACGGCGGCGCTGCCCATATGCTCGTGCCGCCTTCTGCACCCTTACCCAGCGAAAAAAGGGAGGTGAAGCAGCAGATCCTTGTCCAGTGACGAACGTTGTTTCGTCTGTGAAATCCCCATGGTGGGGCGAGCTCGTGGAGCGGAAGAGATGAGCCAGATGCGGCGGCTGCCGGGATTGGCCTAGGGTTTCACTGAGGGGATTGGGGGAGAAGCCTTTTTGTCTCACGGGGGATTTTTTGTCCGGCCCAGTCTTCCTGCACCGAAGCCAACCACACCTGCGGCCACTGACGGGCGGGCCCGGACTCTAGTGGGACCCACGACCAGCCTCAGACGGGTAGGACATGTCTGTTGCATGGATTTATCTAGCAGTTGTGACCAACAATCAACGGACGAGATTTGCTAGGCAGGAAGATCGGACGGTCCAGAATCGAGAATCGCTGTGAGGAGGCCATGGGGTTGCAACAATTATACCTTTAGATTAAGATGCATATAACCATGTTTCCCTCTCTCATAATAACTTTCAGTAGCATCATGAACAAACTCAACAATATAACTATCACATACAACATTCTTGTCATGAGCTACATGCATAAAATTATTACTCTCCACATAAGCATAATCAATTTTATTAGTTGTAGTGGGAGCAAATTCAATAAAATAGCTATCATTATTATTCTCATCACCATAATCATCATACATAGGAGGCATATTGTAATCATAATTAATTTTCTCCTCAATAGTAGGTGGACTGAAAATATCATATTCATCATTGCAAGCATCATATATAGGAGGTAAAGTATCATCAAAGTAAATTTTCTCCTCCATGCTTGGGGGACTAAAAATATCACAACCAGCTTCCCCAAGCTTAAATTCTTCCATAGCTTTAGCAATAATGGTGTTCAAAGAGTTCATGCTAATAACCTTGCTACAACTATTTTGCAAACAAAGTTCCATGGGTTTTTTAATTTTCTCTTCAAACACATCATGTCCTAATTCAAGATAAATTTCATAAAGATCTCTAATTTTTTTGTTGTTTTCCATTATGCCTAACTAGTGAAAATAAAAACAAGTACAGGACTAGACATGATAACAAAATAAATTAAATGCAAGTAACTAATTTTTTTGTGTTTTTGATATAGAGAACAAGACAGTAAATAAAGTAAAACTAGCAACTAATTTTTTTGTGTTTTGTTTAGGTGCAGCAAACAAAGTAGTAAATAAAATAAAGCAAGACAAAAACAAAGTGAAGAGATTGAGAAGTGGAGACTCCCCTGCAGCGTGTCTTGATCTCCCGGCAACGGCGCCAGAAAAAGTGCTTGATGCGCGTAGATGTACACGTCCGTTGGGAACCCCAAGAGGAAGGTATGATGCGCACAGCGGCAAGTTTTCCCTCAGAAAGAAACCAAGGTTTAATCGAACCAGGAGGAGCCAAGAAGCACGTTGAAGGTTGATGGCGGCGGGATGTAGTGCGGCGCAACACCAGGGATTCCGGCGCCAACGTGGAACCTGCACAACACAACCAAAGTACTTTGCCCCAACGAAACAGTGAGGTTGTCAATCTCACCGGCTTGCTGTAACAAAGGATTAACCGTATTGTGTGGAAGATGATTGTTTGCAAGAAAACAGTAAAACAAGTATTGTAGTAGATTGTATGCGATGTAAAGAATAGGACCGGGGTCCACAGTTCACTAGAGGTGTCTCTCCCATAAGATAAAAGCATGTTGGGTGAACAAATTACAGTCGGGCAATTGACAAATAGAGAAGGGCATAACAATGCATATACATGATATGATAAATATAGTGAGATTTAATCCGGGCATTACGACAAAGTACATAGACCGCCATCCAACTGCATCTATGCCTAAAAAGTCCACCTTCAGGTTATCATCCGAACCCCATTCAGTATTAAGTTGCAAAGCAACAGACAATTGCATTAAGTATGGTGCGTAATGTAATCGACAACTACATCCTTAGACATAGAATCAATGTTTTATCCCTAGTGGCAACAGCACAACACAACCTTAGAACCTACTGTCACGATCCCAGGTGTCAATGAAGGCATGAACCCACTATCGAGCATAAATACTCCCTCTTGGAGTTAAGAGAAAAAACTTGGCCAGAGCCTCTACTAATAACGGAGAGCATGCAAGATCATAAACAACACATAAACAATAGATTGATAATCACCATAACATAGTATTCTCTATCCATCGGATCCCGACAAACACAACATATAGTATTACAGATAGATGATCTTGATCATGTTAGGCAGCTCACAAGATCCAACAATGAAGCACAATTAGGAGAAGACGACCATCTAGCTACTGCTATGGACCCATAGTCCAGGGGTGAACTACTCACTCATCACCCCGGAGGCGACCATGGCGGTGTAGAGTCCTCCGGGAGATGAATCCCCTCTCCGGCAGGTGCCGGAGGCGATCTCCTGAATCCCCCGAGATGGGATTCGCGGCGGCGTCTCTGGAAGGTTTTCCGTATCGTGGCTCTCGGTACTGGGGTTTTCGCGACGGAGGCTTTAAGTAGGCGGAAGGGCAGGTCAAGAGGCGGCACGAGGGGCCCAGACAGGCCGCGCCAGGGCTGGGCGCGCCGCCCGTCATTGATGACCCACAAGTATAGGGTGTATCGTAGTATCTTCGATAAGTAAGAATGTCGATCCCAACGAGGAGAAGGTGTTGGCAGCAGTTTCGATGAAGGATTCACTGTAAATGCTCACAAACAAGTATTCAAGGAGTTTTGATGTAACAGATGAATAAAGTACGAGTAAGTAAAATGCGAGAGAAATAATTGCAGCGAGTGGCCCAATCCTTTTTAGCACAAAGGACAAGCCGGTTTGTTTACTTATAATGACCAAACGTTCTTGAGGACACACGGGGATTTTAGTCTAGTACTTTCGCTTCATGTGGCTTAATAATCTTCATTGTTTTGATAAGTGTTGTGTGGGTGAACCTATGCTAATGCACCGCCCTTCCTAGGACTAATACATACTTGTGATTATACCCCTTGCAAGCATCCGCAACTACAAGAAAGTAATTAAGATAAATCTAACCACAGCCTTAAACTCTGAGATCCTGCGATCCCTCTTGCATCGATATACTAACGGGAGCTCAGGTTTCTGTCACTCCGGCAACTCCGCAATTAGCAACCGAATACAAGATGCACTCCCCTAGGCCCATAAATGGTGAAGTGTCGTGTAGTCGACGTTCACACGACACCACTAGAAGAATGACACCACAACTTAAATATCATAACATTGAATATTACTCAACCATAATTCACTACTAGCATTTAGACTTCACCCATGTCCTCAAGAACTAAACGAACTACTCACGAGACATCATATGGAATACAATCAGAGGTGATATGATGATGAATAACAATCTGAACATAAACCTTGGTTCAATGGCACTCAAGAGTTCTGATAGACAACGTCCCAAAATCGTCAACTAAGGGGCATTTTTCGTCGCCTATGGGCCTAACCCGACGATATGGGTTCCGTTGTCGAAACTGCGTCAGGCAAAGTCCAATGACGATTTTTTCGGTCCGTCGCGCTTGGGCGCCCTTCCGCCACGGAAAATCGGACCGTTGCGGAAGTGTTTTCGGGAGCCCGTTGACTGCTGACGTCATGCAAACGACACGTGGCGACGCCGTTAACGCAGAACGGCGTTAACCGCGAAACCCCGTGGTAGATGGTAGGCCCACACGAGGCCTGCCACGTCTTAAGCGGGCCGGGCCAGATGACATAGTTTGACCGGTCAACTATATAGCTGGGCTGGTCCATTAGTTACGTGGGCCGGCCTAACCTCTAAGGTTGACTGGTCAAAAGTTAAATGGGCCGGCCCATTTAACATGTGGGGTCCCCCTTACATCAACTGGGCCGGCCCAAGAAGCAAGTGGGCCGGGCCAAACACGTGGGTCCCACTGTTAAAAGGCCGGCCCATTTTGTGTGGGGTCCACCATATAGCAAGTGGGCCGGCCCAACAAGCTGGTGGGCCGGGCCAAAAACACATGGTGGGTCCCACTATCCTGTTAAAGGGCCGGCCCATTTAGTATGTGGGGTCCACCATATAGCAAGTGGGCCGGCCCAACAAAATAGTGGGCCGGGCACCATTTAGTGTAAAGGGCCGGCCCATTTAGTGTGGGGCCCACCAAGATAGTGGGCCGGGCCAAAAACACAGGTGGGTCCCACATTCCTGTTAATGGGCCGGCCCATTTGGTATGTGATGACCCACAAGTATAGGGGATCGCAACAGTCTTCGAGGGAAGTATTACCCAATTTATTGATTCGACACAAGGGAGACAAAGAATACTTGTAAGCCTTAACAGCGGAGTTGTCAATTCAGCTGCACCTGGAAACAGACTTGCTCGCAAGAGTTTATCAGTAGTAACAGTTTTATGGCAGTGGAAATAAAGACAGCAGTAGTGATTATAGTAAACAGCAGGATTAAAATACTGTAGGCACAGGGACGGATTTAACGGGCGTTGCATGGATGAGAGAAACTCATGTAACAATCAAAGCATGGGCATTTGCAGATAATAATAAAACGGTATCCAAGTACTAATCAATCAATAGGCATGTGTTCCATATTTAGTCGTACGTGCTCGCAATGAGAAACTTGCACAACATCTTTTGTCCTACCAGCCGGTGGCAGCCGGGCCTCTAGGGAAACTACTGGATATTAAGGTACTCCTTTTAATAGAGTACCGGAGCAAAGCATTAACACTCCGTGAACACATGTGATCCTCACATCACTACCATCCCCTCCGGTTGTCCCGATTTCTGTCACTTCGGGGCCATTGGTTCCGGACAGCGACATGTGTATACAACTTGCAGGTAAGATCATAAACAACGAATATCTTCATGAATCAATAACATGTTCAGATCTGAAATCATGGCACTCGGGCCCTAGTGACAAGCATTAAGCATAACAAGTTGCAACAATATCATAAAAGTGACATCTACGGATACTAGGCACTATGCCCTAACAATCTTATGACTATTACATGACCAATCTCATCCAATCCCTACCATCCCCTTCAGCCTACAGCGGGGGAATTACTCACACATGGATGGGGGAAACATTGCTGGTTGATGGAGAGGCGTTGGCGGTGATGGCGGTGAAGATCTCCTCCAATTCCCCGTCCCGGCGGAGTGCCAGAACGGAGACTTCTGGCTCCCGCGACGGAGTTTCGCGATGTGGCGGCTCTCTGGAGGGTTTCTGGCGATGTCGACTTCTCCGTGCGTTTTTAGGTCGAACCCGATAAGTAGTCCAAAGGGGGGCGTCGGAGGCCGGCCGAGGGGGCCACACCATAGGGCCGCGCGGGCCCCCCTGGGCCGCGCCGCCTTATGGTGTGGGGCCCTCGGGCCTCCACCTCTTTTGCCCTTCTGGCTCCGTCAGTATTCTGGTAAAATAGGGCCATCTGAAGAAATTCCGAGGATTTTCCCGAAAGTTGGATTTCTGCACAAAAACGAGACACCAGAGCAATTCTGCTGAAAACAGCGTTAGTCCGTGTTAGTTGTATCCAAAATACACAAATTAGAGGCAAAACAATAGCAAAAGTGTTCGGGAAAGTAGATACGTTTTGGACGTATCAACTCCCCCCAAGCTTAGCTTATTGCTTGTCCTCAAGCAATTCAGTTAACAACTGAGCGATAAAAGAACTTTCACGAACACATTTGCTCATATGATGTATATATTCTCATGCTATGGCTAATACTTAAGCAGTTCATAATGAGATACATGCAAATAAGATCATCCAACAGCTATGTCAATCATGGAGAGGTACCAACAATTAATAATAAGCACCATGAATCATGTATATAAGCAGGATTGCAATGTTCATAAGAGAATATGATAAAGTGGTATCTCGCTTGCCTGTATTTGATCGGCAAAACATAAATGCCGAGGCACCTCTTGAGTTCATAGAAAGACTAGAAGTAGTGATTGTCAAAGATAAAAGCATCAAAGTTATACCACAATTAATCATATTTTGAGACAAGCATATTATACTAAGAATGACAGTTGTGCTCTCAAGATAGTGCTCAAAGAAAGAATGGAGACACAACATAAAAGTAAAAGATTGACCCTTCGCAGAGGGAAGCAGGGATTAACATGCGCTAGAGCTTTTCATTTGTAAAGCAGGAGTAAAATTATTTTGAGAGGTGTTTGTTGTTGTCAACGAATGGTAATGGGTACACTAACTACCTCATCAACCGGACTCACAAGAGCGGCTCCCATTTATTTATTTTTGGTTGGCACTCCTTCCAACCTTTCTTTCACAAACCATGGCTAACCGAATCCTCGGGTGCCTGCCATCAATCACATACCATGAAGGAGTGCCTTTTTATTTAAGTTTTATTATGATGATGACACTCCCCCCAACCTTTGCTTACACAAGCCATGGCTAACCGAATCCTTCGGGTGCCGTCCAACAATCACAAACCATGGAGGAGTGTCTATTTAAGTTAATTAATTTGGGACTGGGAATCCCATTGCCAGCTCTTTTTGCAAAATTATTGGATAAGCGGATGTGCCACTAGTCCATATGAGAGTCCGTCAAAAGTAAATGACAAGGTCGAAAGCTAAACACCACATACTTCCTCATGAGCTATGAAACATTAACACAAATTGAGAAGCATTTTGAAGGTTTTAAAGGTAGCGCATGAGAATTTACTTGGAATGGTTTGAAATGCCATGCATAGGTATTTATGGTGGACACTTATGGAACAACTTGGTTTTCAGGTGTTTGGAAGCACGAGCGGCGTCACCGCTCAGTACAAGTGAAGGCTAGCAAAAGACTAGGGAGCGACAAATCAAGAGAGCAGTAACTGTCATAATCATGCTTGCGGCAAAATAAATTAACGGAGGCATAAAAGTGATACAATAACTCTGAAGCAATATAAATCATCGAGGCTTAATTGACTTTTTGTTCAGTCATATGCATGCGTGAGCATGTGCCAAGTCGATATAAATGAATTATTCAGAGGAGGATACCACAATGCCATACTTACTTATGAATAAAACAATGCAAGCAAACATCCATGACATGCTACTCATATTAATAAATTGGAACTAAACATGAGAGATCATGAACTACTAGACTTTCTCAAATAACATATACCTCACATGAACCAACTAAGCAAGCTCATATGGATGAGTATATGTACAAAAATGAAAACAAATAGAGTTCATACCAGCCTCTCACCACAATCCAATTGTTGTAGATCGTCATTATTGCCTTTCACTTGTGTAGCTTGGATAATATGAAATGAAAACCACGCTCCAGCCACCGAAGACCATTGAACTCATGATGAACTTTACAAACCAAAGAAGAACAGCAAATATTTTTGGTGTTTTCGAATTAGAAACAAGAACGAAAGAAAACAAGCAAACAAAGCAAAATCTTTTTGGGTTTTCTTATAGCAAACCAACGATAGCAAATAAAGCAAACTAAGAGCAAGGAACCAAATAAACAAATGGTGAAGAGAAACAACAGAAATATTTTTGGTCTTTTTGTGTTTTAGGAAAGAAACAAAGTGAAAACAAAAGAATGCAAACTAACAGAAACACAGAAAAGCAGGATGACAGAAATCTGCCAAATCCTGACAGCAGTACAGAAATCGAAAATAACAAAAATCTTCCATTGCTCAGACCAAAAAGTGTTCAACTAATGAAAGTTAGATAACAACCTGGGGAACATGCTCAAAAATTGGCAACTCAAAATAACGTTCTGGCTGTGCGTACGATTTTTTTGGTAACAGCCCAGAATCTGTTTTTGGACAGCACTTCCCCAAATATCATCTCCCTCTCATTAGAAAACCACTCTAGAGACTAAACAAGTATGTACAAGTATCCAGCAATCATAATATGCAAAGAATGAGTGATGCCGGTATACCTCCCCCCAAGCTTAGGCTTTTGGCCTAAGTGGAGTTCATTCCCAACGAGGGTCGGGGTTCCACGCCGGTGGATCATACATGGAGTGGTAATAAGGCCCCTGTGCAGAAGAATATCGTGGAGGCTCCACGTGACCATGATGTTGGTATGAGGAGCTTGCTGCATCGGATGAAGAGTCGGGATGCTCCTCGGTCTCCTCCACATTTTCCCTCGCACGATGGCTTTCTCTTTCTATGTATGCATTTAGCTCATTTTCTGTGATCGACCACCCGTTCCTGGCATCAAGGTTAAACAAAGCAGGTGCAGGCAATCGTACTAGTTTTTCAATTTTCTTAGTTATACTCCATTTTTTCTTATATAAAGTTATCCTATAATGCAGGTTGTTCAAGTTAGATGCATCTGAAATAAACTCATGTCTAATCATGGAGACCACATCAAGCTTCTCTATAGAAAGCGGAATATCTAAATGGTGAGGTTCTACACCATGCATAGCTAATAAGCGAGAGGCGATAAGACCTCCACAAATTCCTCCTTTCTCACGGTTAGTAGCAAGTCTACAAGCTATTAAAGCACCCAAATTATAAGTCCTATCCTGTTGCAAAGCAGCAGCTAAGAAAGCCAAGTCTGGGACAGATAATTTACCTCCGGTCCTTCTTGCAAGGACGCACTTTGTAATGAAATAGGCAAAGTAGCGGATGGCTGGATGTTGAATGCTACTAATCTTACCATCATCATTGGAGAGGCTCCTCCCATTACAAATCCTTGTATAAAGATCTGAGAGCTCCCGCGGTGTTCCCCTGATCTTCTCGCAGGATCCCCATTGCGGTACTCCAATTGCTGCACAAAAAACACCAAATGGCAAGTTGACAGCTTTATTGTAAATTTTATACTGGACCATGGGGTCAGACCGCGACCAATTGAACTTGAAGTCCTGCACAAAAGACATAGTTAATTTTACATATTGTCTTGGCTCTCCTTCAACAAAACCACTCAGCCCTGCACGAGAGATTAGAGTTTGCACATCTTGTAAAATCCCCGCACTTCTCATAAAGTCCACGCATGGGTAGTAAGAGGGGTATACTCCCTCCTCACGATTGACTCTTGAAACTTGCTGGACTTCCAATTCTTCTTGGTTCAATTGGGGCACACCTTCTTCCATTTTCTGAAATTTTCAACAATCATTATAAAATTTGATTTCAAGGTGTGTAATTGAAGGGAACCACTATAGGAACTTGCTAGAGTGCTAAACATGCATCAAAACTAATTTCTACCACTTAGAACAAGCATGCAAGCTCACTAAACATGTTATCTACAGCAGCAAAATATTCAAGATATACTCAACCAAATGAAATTCTAATTGGACAATCAAAGGAGTCACATACCAAGGAGTAAATGTGCCAAATTTCAGACAGAAATCTGGGCTGAGCAAGGAGATCGAAAAATCGCGAGTTCTTGAGCAGAAACACGAGTGAGAGAAACTTGGTACGAGTTTTTTCGGGAGAGAGAAGGTGCTGGGAGAAAGAGATGAAGAAGTGGGGCAAGGGGTGGCCCACACCACATGGTGGCGCGGCCCCCTTGCTGGCCGCGCCGCCTATGGTGTGGCACCCCCTGGTGCCCCACAGGTCATCCTCTGGTGCTCCCAGGTGCCTCGTCGAAAAATAGGACCAACGGTGTAATTTTTGTAATTTTTAGAGAACTTTGAAAAATGCACATTTCTGGGTATTAAATTAATGATTACTGCGCAGGAAAATGATTTCTAAAATCTTAAATGACTAAAGCATATTGCAAAATAAAAGTGCTACAGCAAGTAAAATAGGTGAAGGGAGAGAGAAAGAAAGAAGTGTTGTTTAGCTCTTTTATGCAATAAAATATACTTGTTAACAAGGTTGATCAAGTCTTGCTACCAAATAGATTTTATATGACATAAGAAGAAATAAACCCCAAATCAATCATGTTACCTTATATTGAATTGATATGGATCCAATCACAAGAGTTTGATATTCTTCTTTAGGCTCATATATAGGACAATCAATGGATCCCACTTTGATAGTTTTCACATTAAAAATTGTATTGACTCCACATACTTTATCAATCCTCTTGGGAAAATAGACAGTGTGTTCCTTATTATCAACATTGAAAGTAACCATGCCTTTATTGCAATCAATAACAGCCCCTGCAGTATTAAGAAAGGGTCTTCCAAGAATAATGGACATATTATCATCTTCAGGCATTTCCAACACAACGAAATCAGTTAATATCAAGCAATGCTGAGTAACTTGAACAGGAACATTTTCACATAAACCAACAGGAATAGCAGTAGATTTATCAGCCATTTGCAAAGATATATCAGTTGGTATCAATTTATCTAAATCAAGTCTCTTATAAAGAGAAAAAGGCATTACACTAACACCTGCTCCCAAATCACATAGAGCAGTTCTAACATAATTATTCTTGATGGAACAAGGAATAGTCGGTATACCTGGGTCGCCCAACTTCTTTGGAATCTTACCATTGAAGGAGTAATTAGCGAGCATAGTAGAAATCTCCTCATTGGGGATTTTCCTTTTGTTAGTAACAATATCTTTCATATACTTTGAATAAGGAGGCAATTTAATAGCATCAGTCAAAGGGATTTGCAGAAATAAAGGTTTCATCCAATCACAAAATTTATTATAATGTTCCTCCTCCTTTGATTTTAATTTCTTAGCAGGAAAAGGCATTTGCTTTTGAACCCAAGGTTCTCTTTCATTACCATGCTTCTCAGTAATAAAGTCTTCTTTAGTGTACTTTTTATTTTTAGCAGGCTTTTCAGGTTCTTTTTCAATTTCTTCTTTATCAGGAGTATCATTCTTATCATTATCTTCCTCATGTTCATTACCACTTTCAGTTTCAGCATCAGAAATAGAAATACTATTAGGATCATTAACAGGTTCAGAGGATTCTACAACATTCTTATGTTTCTTTTTCTTTTTCTTAGATGGAGCACTAGTTTTAATTGGTTGAGAATCTTGTTCAACTCTTTTGGGATGCCCTTCAGGATATAGAGGATCCTGGGTAGAAGCACCACCTCTAGTTGTTACTTCACAAGCATGTTTTTCTTTAGAATTATTTCCCAACAAGTCATTTTGCACTTTAGTAAGTTGATCAATTTGAGTTTGAACCATTTGAAAATGTTTAACAAGTATCTTAACATCATTGGAGGTTCTCTCCACAATACCATGCAATTCACTAATAGCTCGGGAATTTTCCATTAAATGATTCTCTACTCTCATATTAAAGTTTTCTTGCTTAACAATATAATTATCAAATTCATCTAAGCATTGAGCAGGAGATTTTGAATACGGAATATCTTCCCTAGTAAAGTGTTGAAGCGAGTGTACCTCAATCATGGATGAAGGGGGAATTGTCTCACATATATCTTCTATAGGAGGTAAATTCTTCACATCTTCAGGTTTAATACCTTTCTCCTTAAGAGACTTCTTGGCTTCCCTCATATCTTCATCATTCAATTTAATCATACCCCTCTTCTTCACTATCGGTGTCGGGGTTGGTTCAGGTGTAGACCAATCATCATGATTCCGGCCTATTTTAGCCAATAATTCTTCAGCGTCGTCTGGAGTTCTTTTCCTGAAAACACAACCAGCACAACTATCCAGGTATGCCCTAGACTCAATAGTTAGTCCACTATAAAATATATCAAGTAAATCATGCTTTTCCAAATCATGGTCAGGCTGAGCTCTAATAAGAGAGCAAAATCTCGCCCAAGCCTCAGGCAATTTCTCTCCATCTTCCTGGTCAAAATTATAAATTCTCTGCAAAGCAGCATGTTGAGCACTAGCAGGAAAGTATTTGCGGAAGAAAACATCAAGCAATTCTTTTGGACTTTTAATAGAACCAGGAGGCAAATTATTATACCAAGTTTTAGCATCATCCTTTAATGAGAAAGGGAAAATTTTAGCGACAAAATAAGTACGCATCTTAATATCATCAGAAAACAAGCCACTAAGAGTAGATAACTCAGTCATGTGTTCAACAGCACTTTCTTTTTCAGTACCACAAAAGGGTGTTTTCTCAACAATAGCTATATGAGATAGATCAAGAGAAAAATCATAATCTTTATCCCTAATGTTTATAGGAGATGTGGCAAATTTAGGATCAGGAGATGGTTTATATCTAACAGCATGTTCTGCAAGCAACTTTTTAATTTTTCTTGCATCAGTAGTAGCATTGCATTTTTCAATAAAATCATCATCAAGCTCTACATAATCCTCATCAAGATCATCACTAGAATATTCAACAGACTCAGGTGAATTAACAGGTGTAGCAGCATTAGGAGTTTCAGTATTTTCAATTTGTCTAGACTTAGCAATTGTAGCATCTAGAAAAGATCCCAATGAACCACTATCATCAAGCACAGCAGAAACATTATCAATATTATGAGAATTTTCAGATTCAGCAGAAGTACCAGCACGTGAAGCATGTGGCGGTGAAACAAGTTTATCAATCACAGATGGTGAATCAAGAGCAGCAGAGGTACTCAGAGTTGTACCTTTTCTTGTAGTGGATGGTAATATGGCGATCTTAGTATCGCGAGGTTTACCCATGATGGAGAATTTGCAGCGAACAATATCAATCCAAGTGAACTTCCAAATAAAGCTATGCTCCCCGGCAACGGCGCCAGAAAATAGTCTTGATGACCCACAAGTATAGGGGATCGCAACAGTCTTCGAGGGAAGTATTACCCAATTTATTGATTCGACACAAGGGGAGACAAAGAATACTTGTAAGCCTTAACAGCGGAGTTGTCAATTCAGCTGCACCTGGAAACAGACTTGCTCGCAAGAGTTTATCAGTAGTAACAGTTTTATGGCGGTGGAAATAGTGAAAAGCAGGCGGTGAAATAAAGACAGCAGTAGTGATTATAGTAAACAGCAGGATTAAAATACTGTAGGCACAGGGACGGATTTAACGGGCGTTGCATGGATGAGAGAAACTCATGTAACAATCAAAGCATGGGCATTTGCAGATAATAATAAAACGGTATCCAAGTACTAATCAATCAATAGGCATGTGTTCCATATTTAGTCGTACGTGCTCGCAATGAGAAACTTGCACAACATCTTTTGTCCTACCAGCCGGTGGCAGCCGGGCCTCTAGGGAAACTACTGGATATTAAGGTACTCCTTTTAATAGAGTACCGGAGCAAAGCATTAACACTCCGTGAACACATGTGATCCTCACATCACTACCATCCCCTCCGGTTGTCCCGATTTCTGTCACTTCGGGGCCATTGGTTCCGGACAGCGACATGTGTATACAACTTGCAGGTAAGATCATAAACAACGAATATCTTCATGAATCAATAACATGTTCAGATCTGAAATCATGGCACTCGGGCCCTAGTGACAAGCATTAAGCATAACAAGTTGCAACAATATCATAAAAGTGACATCTACGGATACTAGGCACTATGCCCTAACAATCTTATGACTATTACATGACCAATCTCATCCAATCCCTACCATCCCCTTCAGCCTACAGCGGGGGAATTACTCACACATGGATGGGGGAAACATTGCTGGTTGATGGAGAGGCGTTGGCGGTGATGGCGGTGAAGATCTCCTCCATCCGTCCGGCGGAGTGCCGAACGGAGACTTCGGCTCCCGCGACGGAGTTTCGCGATGTGGCGGCTCTCTGGAGGGTTTCGGCGATGTCGACTTCTCTTCCGTGCGTTTTTAGGTCGAACCCGATAAGTAGTCCAAAGGGGGTCGGAGGCCCGAGGGGCCACACCATAGGGCCGCGGCCCCCGGCCGCGCCGCATTATGGTGTGGGGCCCTGCCTCCACCCTTTTGCCCTTCTGGCTCCGTCGATTCTGGTAAAATAGGGCCATCTGAAGAAATTCCGAGGATTTTCCCGAAAGTTGGATTTCTGCACAAAAACGAGACACCAGAGCAATTCTGAAAAAGCGTTAGTCCGTGTTAGTTGTATCCAAAATACACAAATTAGAGGCAAAACAATAGCAAAAGTGTTCGGGAAAGTAGATACGTTTTGGACGTATCGGGGTCCACCATATAGAAAGTGGGCCGGCCCAACAAGATAGTGGGCGGGCCAAAAACACAGTGGGTCCCACCTTCCACTTAAAGGGCCGGCCCATTTACCATGTGGGACCACCATAGCAAGTGGGCGGCCCAACAAGATAGTGGGCCGGCCCAATAAGCACAGGTGGGCCCCACTTTCCTGTTAAAGGGCCGGCCCATCTAGTGTGTGGGGTCCACAATATAGCAAGTGGGCCGGCCCAACAAGATATTGGGCCGGGCCAAAAACACAGGTGGGTCCCACTTTCCTCTTAAAGGGCCGGCCCATTTATTATGTGGGGTCCTCCAAAAAAGCAAATGGGCTGGCCCAACTATTTAGTGGGCCGGCCCAGTAGTTGGTGGGGTCCACCTTAAAGCAAGTGGGCCAGCCCAATTAGTGTGTGGGGTCCACCGTAAATCAAATGGGCTGGCCCAAGAAGTAAGTGGGCCAGCCCGTTTAGTTGCTGTTTATATGCCGGCATAATATGCGCTTTAGGATTTTGCGGGCAGGCACATATGTGATTTCGTTTAATTGGGCCGTTTAAGGGATGGGAATTCGTGATTTAGATACTGAGAATATTTACGCAGCATTGATTTCTGTCGGATAGCCTCACTTACCACAAGCACCAAAGAAAAAATGCGCGAAAGAACTATAAAAACTAACTAAATATTACATCAGCTGCAAGGCATTGAAAAAAATATTACAGAACCCAGAGAAATTGAATGGTAATTAAACCTAGCAATACAATGAAGCGATCCGGCAATCTTTTAAGTTGTCCATGCAGCACCTATATCTGAAACAAAGACATTACAAGTTAAGACAGCAACAATGGAAAGGCAATGACACTACAATATTGTTTGGCAAAGAATTTGGAACTCATCATTTCGTCGTTATAACAAGATCATTGTAATGCGCACAATAAGCAAACAAAGAGTGCATGCCGCATACCAACAGCCAATATAACAGAGCATGTTAGAATGAAACAGCAGACTTACTACTGTCGAGTCCCATGCAAACCAACATGTTCAGGGAGTACAAAATTGGCATGAACAACATAGTAGCAGGCTATAAATTTTGTAACAACGACTGAGCAAGATGAAGTTATGATGGCTACATCTACAGAGCAGGGAATGTAAACCAAAAATAGAAGTTACGATGGCAAAAGCTAAAGAGGAGGGAATGTGAACCAACATGTGCCAAGTGCAATTACTTCATTTTGGCCGTGAACTAAATAATACTCCTGAACTTATAGTGAAGGGGATGCAAATCAAGATGTTTCGGGATATAAACTTGTAATGAGCAACACATGGAGGATAGTTAATGCTGGAGCTTAGGATGGACCAGATACAGAATATAGTGGGATCACCTGTGAACTTGTATAAGAGGGAATGCAAACCAATATGTTCAGCTTTCCATATGTGAGCGTCATGCCAAGTCAGAGAAACAAGTCAATAATGCAGCTTTTGAAGAACAAGATGGCACGCAAAATTATTATCTAGTAGTATGACAAGTTTATTTGTACTACAGGCTAGATAGCAGAGTGATAGCATGCCAAACTAAGTCCTTACTTTGTTAGCTTACAATGAACTAGATACAAAACAATGGCATCACCTGTAGTATAGGGAATGCAAGCCAACATGTTCATGGAGTAAAAAATTGGCACAAACAACATAGTAGCAGGCCATAATTTTTGTAACAACGACTGAGCAAGATAAAGTTATGATGGCTAGATCTACAGAGCAGGGAATGTAAACCAAATATAGAAGTTACGATGCCAAAAGCTATAGAGCAGGGAATGCGAACCAACATGTGCAATTACTTAAAATTGGCCATGAACTAAATAATAGCAGGATGTTACTATAATACCTACAGTATAATTTTTGTAACAACGACTGAGCAAGATAGAAGTTATGATGGCTACATCTACAGAGCAGGGAATGCAAACCAAAATGTTCAATCGCTTAAAGTTAGCAATGAAGTAGAAAATAGCAAGGTGTTACGGTCATAGCTAGGAATGAACTAAAAGAGCTTCAGACAAACAAGCATCTGAACCCAGAACATGGCGCTAAAACAAGGGACTTACATTAGGAGAAGCACTCTGTGGGAGTCACAGCAGATCTTCCTGGGGTTGATAGATCCGGTGATGAAGTACGCTACATGTGCTACTTGGGGTTGGAGAGACGGCCATTACACTTCATGGTTACTCATCTCGTCTGCAAAAACGTAACGGCGCGTCGTTAGCACAAACAGGTTCCCCCAAGATTAAACAAGAACTTGCAGGCAAGCAATAGAAAAGCGACAGTAGAAGAGTTTAGATCATACACGGCGCCGGTGAAGCAGATCCGGTTCATGCACAGCGGTGTCGGTGAGCAAGATCCGATGCGGTGGACGACGGATCCGGCGAAGCGGCTCCGGTGGGGTGGACGATGCCGCAGCTGAAGCGACTGCGGTAGACTGCTGGATGAGCATATGGTTTCGAGGTTCGGCGGGGATGATCCGGTCCGGTTGATGACGGCGTCGATGAAGCGGCTCCGGCAGGCAGCCGGATGACGAGGATCGCGAGGCCTCGGGTAGGCCAGGGAAGTCCGGCGGGGATGTTCCGGTGCGGTGGTCGTGGAGGTGGGAGAGAGAGGGACTTGGGAAGTTCCGGTGGGTGGTCTCAGAGGAGAGAGTGAGGGAAATGAATTTTTTTTCGGGGAGTTTCCGGAGCTAGGGAGGTGGTGATCGAAAAAAATGACGGGTAGACCCCCCACCAACCGACTTATACATGGACATTGTTGTCATCTTTACGAGGGTAGAATGGGAAGTTAGAAGCGTGTGAAATATTTGTATTTTTCGGGCGGGAAGTTTTGCCGCTGGAATGAGATTTCGAATTTGGCTACAGTCCAAGTAATACAAAAATATGAGACCGTACTAGTACGGCCAAATGTCACATCAATTCATCATCACGTTGAAAATCGGTTACGACGATCATAATTATTGGCCGTTGGCACAACAGTTCTCCAACGCTTGATCCAACGGTCAAAGTTCCTTTTTTTAAGAGAACGGTCAAAATTCATTGGATTCGCTCGGGAACTGCGCGCGCCAAAACGAGTCAGACGAAGATGTTTCTAGAGTTCTCACGGACGCGTCTTGGCGATACATTGAATGCAAATCTTGCAAGGTCAAAAAAATGCAAATCTTGCAGGATCGTATGTGGCTGCTATGAGCTGAAGTACTCCATGAAACCGTGAACATACATGTAGATGGGAATCCCATGTAGACGATCTGAAGAACGACCCGCTGCATCTTTCACAAATCCATCTACATGACATGATAAACTTTAATTAAGAAGCAGCCACGTAACAATTATTGCCCAAAATCTAACGGGTTCGACAATAAGCTGGTAATTCTCTATTATATATAAACACCAAAAAAATATAGCAAGTAAGAAAGGAGTGTCAATGCCACCAGGACTTACAAAAAAAGGGAATTAGCACTTCGTAATCTCTTTGTTTTTACACATACCTTCTGCTCAGGAATCCAGGGCCTAGGGTCACATCAAGTCATAATCAGAAACCAAAGTCGGTTCCCATGTTCTCCAATTCAAAACGCGTACAAAATATTTCAGTGTGTGAAATAATGTTGAGATTTTGAATTAGAGGGTTGTTAAGCTATTGATTATATGGAGTCGAAATTTGGTAGCATACATAAGTATCTCTGTTCACAACTCGCCTGTACAGAAGCAGGAACAGCTGTTGTGTTGCAGCACAACACAAAGGAGAAGCCACTGTTCCGTTCATTGCACTCAATACAGCGATGAATGAACCAGACCAGTTGACAAGCTTCTAGACCAGTATGTAGAAAGATGGAAATCAATGGATCACAGAAAATCATCAGTGTCAAGCTTTAATGCACTAGCCAACGCGACCAAAAGTCCGAACTGATGGAAAGGGCTAGGCAATCCACTTTATACATCGCAACAAAAAGTCCAAACTGACAGAAAAGGCTAGACCGGGAGAAGAGAAGAGAAGGTTTGTGAAAGCGATGACTCGAACTTGAGACTATGGGCTCTGATACCACGTCAAGCTTCATCCACGAGCCAACGGAACCACAAGTCAGAACTGATGGAAAGGGCTAGGCAATCCACTTATAATATTAACAATCAGCAGGGTTCCGGTTCAAAAAAATCCACATCACAACAAGGAAACGACCACCAAGATCATAGCAATTGCAGATAAATGCACCTACGAAATATGCTCAGACTAAGGAACCATTTTACAAGACAAAGGTAATGACCTGTCACTGTCCCCGTTCATCTCCAATTATCTAGCAGATACTCTTCTTACTACTTACTAGCATTCCTAACCTGCTCCAGTAGGGCCTCCTTCTGTGCTGCTATCGTTCTAAAATTGTCGACTTCTAGTCTTAGCGCAGCTGATGCAGCTCGTTCTACTTGGAGTTGCTCCTTTAGAACTTGAGCATGCAAATACTTTGACTTGGACATGGACTTGCACTTCAGCAGTCCAGCATTCCGTAAGAAAGTGTTTTTGGCAATGCCTTTCTTTTTTATTGCCATAGAAAATGCCTTCACACATTCTTCATCGGTTTTTTCCAGACCGTTTTTACCGGTTTTTGCCATCTCTAATTTCATATCTTCCTGCAAAAAATTCAGTTCGTACACATGTGTAAACATGATAGTTACTACAGAGAAACTTGCTGATAGTAGATTTATCATGTGTATGACCTACTTTTATTCCTACAGTTTGGCATGTCTGATTCACATCACATGAATTTTAATAAACATATATAATATCATATTGACATGTACTTTACTACTCCTATAAGTTGGGATGTGAGTCGTCACAAAATTTCAATCTTTGAGAAGACTTACAAGAACACTCTGTGCGACTTCTCCAATCACTTCAAGTTTGTTCTTCTGGCATGCTTCAAAAATCTCTGGCAGAGTCATCTCTTTGTTTGGTTCCCTTTTACTTGCATTATGTAACATCTGCATTTTAGTACTACCATTTATAAATCGAATAACGTGGTTGAAATGGAGGATCATAATATAAGCTGCACACTGGTGTATATACTCTGCATGATCTTTTACTAAAATATTTCTAAATAGCAGTATAAAACAACATGTCCTTACTTTTTGCCGAATGTGCACTATAAGGTTACGAGATCCCGTACGGCTAGGTAAAAGTAGTTTACCGCGGTTTTCCTGATTCTGTTTAGCCAAATTCTGCAAAAAGGAGACTAGTGAGACACTGCTATAAATAAGAATCCAAGATGTGATCTGGTCTCAGTCTTACAAATCATACCATATTCTTTGGATCAGACCAGTGCTTCACAAGATCTCCCCACTGTTTGTCAGTCATTTGCTTAAAAGGAGATATAGTTGGAACACTCCCAGTAATCTTTCCAGTGAAGTATTTCTTCTTTAGCCTGCTGCGATACTGGCGCAGACAGTCTGAGAATAGACTGTTGAGAACATGCTTTACTTCCTCTTGGTCCTCATCGAACTCGAACCTTAACTGTTCACAACAATATAAACCGTTGGTGTGATATACATAGATCCAACAACAAGCTAGAAGGAACGGGACGTGCCAATGTGGTATACTAGTATGAGTAACATTACCAAGAGAAAGATGACTTACGTGTAACCTGTGCACTAATTTTTCAAAATGCGCAGAGGTGTCTACGTGCTCTTTCCATGTTGGGAAGATAGGAATTTCATTCCTGACGAAAATTCCTACATCCGATGCTAATTTACAAGATTCTTCTGGGTCCAGTGGCCTTCTGCCACCTACGATAGATGAAAGGCGAAATCTTGATTCCATCCCAGCAAGCTTAGCTACGAACATTTTCCCTACTGTTGGGCCCCTCGTTTTTCTTGATCGTGGTGCAACTACAAAGTTAAGCATTACATCAAGCTATCAAGGTAGGTATATATATATATATATATATATATATATATATATATATATATATATATATATATATATATATATCTCTATAAAGTATAACTTTATAACGGAGAATGAAACTATAAGCATTGGAAAATGTACCTTCTTCGGTGTGGGGCTCATCCTCAGGGGAGTTGTCTATGGCAGGACTAATATGGGTCAGTGGGAGATCATCAACAGTTTGTTGATGTTGTGCTAGCAGTGTTTGGCCAGTTGTGGTTGTGTCAGCTGGGACTGGTACAGTGTGTCCTTGGGCAGTATTTCCTACCACAGCTACTGCTGATCCCAATTGTGGCTGAGAAGTTGCCGTGGAAACTTGTTCTGCTGCCAATTGTTGTTGAGAAGTTGCTGTGGAAACTGGTTCTGCTGCCAATTGTGGCTGAGAAGTTGCTGTGGAAACTGGTTCTGCTGCCGATTGTCGCTGGTTGACTGGATTGGTAACAGGTGGCTGATTCAACCGCTTGGGGTGTTCACCACGTTTTTTTATTTCAGTACTCTTAGAATTTTCGTTATTTTCTTCAACTGGTGCCATGAATCGCTGAGACTGTCTAGTAGCAGAAGCAGGTTTCTTTTTTGGTTGCAGCTGTTCTATCACCGATTCAGGTGCCTGTTGAATGGTCTTCCTCTCATTGGTGGTTCCTGCGAAATTCTTACTTGAAGCTGCAGATTCCTAGCACACATAAACGATATTTCAGTCTACAGAAGTCCCATATATGATGATATGCAAATGGAATAGAATGAAGAACAGTAAAGGATGACGTGCATGCTGAAACATATATATGATGCATTAAGGAGACCTAGAGGTGGCATGTGAACATGTTTGGTGGGATTCAGGATACAAGTATACAACACATGGAAGTTGCAAAACAGATATCTCAAAGTAAAAACACAGAAATCACCTGGTGGGGTTGAGGAGAATGGTCAGGCAAGGCATCTTCCTGAGTCAGCTCTCCAAGAGGCTCAGCATGATCAAATTGTGAATCATAACATTGTTCTTTATCTTTGGGAAGGGGAAAGGGTTCTTCTCCGATTTTGTTCAGGTTTGCACTAGAGGCAATAGCGTTACACATGTTTGTGCCCACACGGCTTGCATATCTTATACATATATTCCGTATCCGTTTCTCTTTTAATTCATTCTTCTGTATTGCAATAATATCTAGCATGCATTACAAAAAAAATGCTAATGAGATGGCGGTGCAAGTAAGCAAAAAAATACTTTTCGAAATCACATGCATAACGAATGCGGCCATATCAACCTTCTTGGAAGTGGGCGCGTGTACGCTTTGGTTTCCTGCCGTCGACCATGGAAGCGCCCATCTCTCCAGTCCGGTGGACGGAAGGAGTCGGGGATTAAGATACGAGAACCCGGCGATGGTGACTGTCGCTGACAAGGCGGCGGTGGAAGTCGGCTACGGAGGAGCTCGTATGGTACAGTGGTCGTCGGTGGGGGTGGGGGAGGTGGAAGCTACTCCGGCTTGCTAAAAAGCAAGGGAGACGGCGGAACGTCGTCGGTCACTACGGTGGCCGATGAGAAGGCAGTAGTGCTGGTGTGGGAGTGGGACAGTGGGCCGGCGCCGGCGTGTGAGATGATCCGGTGGGTCATGCAGGGTGGAAGCGTGAGAGAGAGATGCGGGGTTCGGCGCCGCCGGTGATAGGTCTGAATTGAGCGGTCCGGGGGGATAAGATCGACACTGTACTTATTTCACATCGCTTTGAATTTTGGAAGCGGGGGGGGGGATTTCGGGAATTTTGGGGCAGAGTTGAAATTATTACTGGTTGCTGGAAAACTGTGGAACCCTAGCCTACGAAATCCCAAGTCTGAAGCTGAGGGCCCTTTTGCTGTGGCTTTTTGGCTTTTGGATTTTGGAAGCCAAAAGAATATAATATTTGTTTTTGGCTTCCAAAATCCAAAAGCCAAAAAGGCAAAAAAAGGCACAACAAAAGGGCCCTGAGTATGTTCGGGTTCAAGGGGATATGCTTGTTGGTTCTTGGGTGCATATGATCTCTTTATTTCGAAATTCATCTTCTATACATTTTGAAATGTCAAAAAAGAATAAAACGAAAAATGCATGTGTACTTCTTCGCTTGCTTTATACACATAAAATATTTCAATGGAAAAATCGAATAGTAATTTGGGCTATGTAAAAAAGAGTTACTCCGTAAAAAAATTGTGCTAACCATAAGGCTTTTTATGAGACATGTTTTCTCTCTTTTTTTACATCGACCATGAAAAAAACTTGTTTTTTTACATCAACCATGAAAAATACTTTTTTTACATCGACCATGAAAAATACTAGGAATTTGCTAAGAGCATCCACAACGTGTAGCCAAAAGTGGTTCCATATTTGATTTTTGGCTTTTGGAACTAGTTCCATACATTGTAGAGGTAGTTCCAAAACCAGAAAAACAGGGAACCGGAGCAAATAGGTGCTCCGATGCCAAATTTCACTTTTGGCATTTGGAACTAGTTCCCTACATTGTGAGAGTAGTTCCATATTGGCTTTATGAGTTGTTTTAGCTTGATGGCGGGACCCACGTTATAAATATTTGGAACCACTACATTGTGGAGCTATTGCTATATTTCACACCAAAGCCAAATTCACCATCGTATCAGATTTGGCAATAGCAACATTGTGGATAGCCTAAAGTTATATTTTCCATCTTGTACACAATTAAAAATATCTTTAAAACAAACAAATCTCTAATGTCTAGGTGTACCATCTCTACTAGTACTAGTATATATACACGTGCCTTGCACGTGAGGGCTCTTTTTTTTAGTGAAACAACTTCGACGCAATAAGAATTCGATCTTTTTTTTAACAAAGGAGGGGGGCCCAAGGGCTTGGATACCATTAAGTGCAACAGAGGGGTACATATTACAGATTGCAGTCAATAGTCACTTGGGTTGAAAGCCAATGCAAGCCCGCCTACATGATAGCAGGATTTTGTGAAGCTTTTTAACTTAATTGGTCAAACATGCGAAGCATGTGCCATTTACTTGTACAACTTTATCGGAAAAAAATACTTGTACAAGCTAGTTCCCCTAAGTACTACCAGCACATAAGTAAACAAAAGAACCAGGGACATCATCAACTGAAAACAACAATCTATTCATATAGCGGCTCTTGCATCACCCTTTGAAAATCATCTACCTGCAAAGATGAGTGCAGAGTTTCTGCTCGTGCTTTCACCTGTTCCAAGATCGTCCAGTTGATCTCATGGACATCTGCATCAGCCAAAGCGGTAACCAAGTTGCCAGCCACTAGCTTCTGCAGATCAGCAACAGCATGTAGGCCATCTTGAATTGTAGAATTCCATCCTCGGTTCATTTCTTTGTTCCGCCAAGTGGCCACATCCAAGTCCTTTTGAAGACGCCTAATCTTAGCTTCCCCAGTGCCACATCCTTCTGTTTTGTTCCTACAAACGTTTGCATCACTGGAACTCTGGACATCTGTGCTACAATGCTGCTTGGCAGGGACATGAGCAGTCACTTGCTTCTGCGATTTGCCATGCATAAAATCAATCAGCAGATTAAAAGGAAATATGTTGGTTGATTCATGTCACCACTTTCAGCAACCCATGAGTTTCTAAACCTTAAATGGAGTCTAAAACATTGCAATAAAAGGGTGGGTGCATCATTTGGATGCAGAGGCCGGGGCGACCCTATTTTCAAGAAAAAATTAGGAAATCTGAAATCTATATCTATATCTCTACCATCTATACCACTCCACTCCTGTTGACAGTTTGATCTCTTTCAGTACATTAGATTATGTCATGTTTAAAACACTATTATAAAATTACCTCCTTAATGTTGAGCTCAGGAGGATCCAGATGTGCTGATCCTAGGCGGCCACTCAAATGATTGCTTGCTAGAACAATAGGACCAAATCCCGCCTCCTTTCTACCAATGTCTGCATCACTGGCGCGCTCACTGTCTTTGTTAGGAACATGAGCAGTGGCTAGCTGCTGCAAATCAAAGTTCATCAAATCAATCAGCAAACAAGACATATGAAATTTGAGCAGTGCGGCTAAATACCTTCTTCAGCAGCTGCCCCACGGAATCGTCCTTTTGGCGGCACATCACACGTGTGAAAAATCTCGGCAACGACTTGGGGTGCGGTGATTTTGTCCCATTCCACAGTATGCCGAGCTTGGCTGCAATTATCATATTCTGCAAGATATTTTGCCTCCGAGATTCTTCGTAGGCATTCTCGAGGGGAATATCTAGCAGGCATTACAAAAAAAACAGATGCTAATAACAAGCAGTGGAAGCAAGCAATAAACTAGTCTCGGAAATCAAATACGGAGTACATAACAAAAGCTGCCGGACAAAGTGTTCAACCTTGGTCGACTGGGGAGGTGGCGCGTTGGCCGTTCGGTTTGGTTCGGTGGATCATGGTGGCGCTTTGTGTACCGATCTCGCCGGCCGGTAAGATGAACCAGTGAGTCGGGGAAGCAGATCCGACGAAGCGGACGGAGTGTGGTTGACGGCGTCGCTGAGCTGGCTCCGGTGCGGTGGATGTCGGCTACGGATGGAGGACTGAGAGGGAGCGAGACGGACTAGGTGCGAGGTAGGGAGAGAGGCCCTTGCTTGTCCGTGGGTGGGGCTGGATATAGGGGAAATGAAAGCGAGGTAGGAAGATAGCATCCTGCTAATTTATGGTGCTGAACTAGAAAATCCCGCCAATATATGGTGCTGAATTGCGGGCGGCTCATAGCTTGTGCACAAATAAAATGGGAAAATCCAAAAAATGTAGTTCAACAAAAAAAACTCTAGTAGGCAAAGTCGCTAGCTCGCCATGAGAAGATGCACTCCGCCAAAAAAATGTCATGACAAGCTAGTTTGCTATGGATCTTGCATTAACCCTGCTCGATAAAATGGTGGGCAAAAAAAGACAAGCTAAATCAAAAATAATGGTGGTAGAAAGATGTAACTCTCAAATGTAAACTCTACTAAACAGGGCCAGCTCAAAAATATGCCTCATATTATTAGTACTTCCTCCGGTCCATATTAACTGCCACTAACATACATCGAGAAACAAAAAAGAGAAATCTGTCATGAATAGTTCCCGAATTCAAATCTGAGTTTCTCTGTAGACTATTCCCATCTGAGTTTCTCTTTTTTGTTTCTCGATGTATGTTTCGAATTTTGATCTGAAATTTTTAGGGGTTATCTTAATATGAGCTGTGAACGTGCATGATTTGTTTCAGATTTTTTCGCAATGTTTAAATTTGGATTTAGGCCGCATGTCACCTCGCTACCGCTCGAGAAATGGAGCCCCTCTCCGCTGGGCTCCATAAAAGCTTCACTGTTCGTGTCAGACTGTTGAAGACACTGGCAAGTGCATGTCAGGGGGACAGAGAATAAATTTCGTCCACGCGTCGGCGCGTGCTGTCTACCCCAAACCCTAAACTCTGTCTTTATGAAGTCAAGCATGCATGAAGAGAAGTGGTTTTTGGTTTCAAACATGGAAATTTCAAAAACCCTCTCAAGAGCTACATTTTGGAGTGACTAATTTTTCATATTCATGATTTAAACTTGTTTAAATGGGCATAAAAATAGGCATAAAATTCAAAATAAATCAAAATAAATGAAAAACCAAGGCACATAGTCTTCTTATGTCATATAGTAAGCATTCAATTAAGTTGATAAACAAGGTCTAGACATATTCGAACCAGAAAAATCATGTATCTACCCCCTAACCCTAAACTCTGTCTTATGAAGTCAAGCATGAAGAGATGTGGTTTTTGGTTTCAAACATGGAAATTTCGAAAACCCTCCCAAGAGCTTCATTTTGGAGTGACTAAGAAGCATACATGCTTACTTTTTTATATTCATGTTTTAAACTTGTTCAAATCTTGGTCAAACCTAGGATTTGACCAAGATTCAAATGGGCATAAAAATTCAAAAAAATGAAGAAAAAAATGAAAAACCAAGGTCTTCTTATGTCATATAGTAAGCATTCAATTAAGTTGATAAACAAGGTCTAGACGTTTTAAACCTGAAAAATCATGTATCTACCCCCTAACCCTAAACTCTGTCTTATGAAGTCAAGCATGCATGGTGAAGAGAAGTGGTTTTTGGTTTCAAACATGGAAATTTTAAAAACCCTCCCAAGAGCTTCATTTTGGGGTGACTAAGAAGGATACATGATTACTTTGTCATATTCATGTCTTAAACTTGTTTAAGTCATGGTCAAACCTAGGATTTGACCAAGATTCAAATGGGCATAAGAATTCAAAAAAACAAAGCACATAGTCTGTGTATGTCATATAGTAAGCATTCAAGTTGATAAACAAGGTCTAGACATATTCAAACCAGAAAAATCATGGAAATTTCAAAAACCTCCCACGAGCTTCATTTTGGAGTGACTAAAAAGGATCGATGCAGGTTACTTTTCATATTATTCATGTTTTAAACTTGTTTAAATCTTGGTCAACCTAGGATTTGACCAAGATTCAACAAATGGGGATAAAAAAATGAAAACCCAATGCACATAGTCTTCTTATGTCATATAATAAGCATACAATTAAGTTGATAAACAAGGTCTAGACATATTCAAACCAAAAAAAACATGTATGTGGCTACCCCTAACCCTAAACTCTGTCTTATGAAGTCAAGCATGAAGAGATGTGGTTTTTGGTTTCAAACATGGAAATTTCAAAAACCCTTCCAAGAGCTTCATTTTGGAGTGACTAAGAAGCATACATGCTTACCTTTTCATATATATTCATGTTTTAAACTTGTTCAAATCTTGGTCAAACCTAGGATTTGACAAAGATTCAAATGGGCATAAAAATTCAAATAAAATGAATACCAAGGTCTTCTTATGTCATATAGTATGTGCGCATTCACTTAAGTTGATAAACAAGGTCTAGACATATTAAACCTAAAAAATCATGCATGTATCTACCCCTAACCCTAAACTCTGTCTTATAAAGTCAAGCATGCATGGTGAAGATAAGTGGTTTTTGGTTTCAAACATGGAAATTTCAAAAACCCTCCTAATTAAGAGCTTCATTTTGGAGTGACTAAGAAGGATACATGCTTACTTTTACATATTCATGTTTTAAACTTGTTTAAGTCGTGGTCAAACCTAGGATTTGACCAAGATTTAAATGGGCATAAAAATTCAAAAACAAAATCAAAAACCAAAGCAAGTCTTTGCATGTCATATAGTAAGCATTCAAGTTGATAAACAAGGTCTAGACATATTCAAACCAGAAAATCATGTATATATCTACCCCTAACCCTAAACTCTATCTTTATGAAGTCAAGCATGCATGAAGAGAAGTGGTTTTAGGTTTCAAACATGGAAATTTCAAAAACCATCCCAAGAGCTACATTTTGGAGTGACTAAGAAGGATATATAGATGCTTAATTTTGCATATTCATGATTTAAACTTGTTCAAATCTTGGTCAAACCTATGATTTGACCAAGATTCAAATGGGCATTAAAAAATAGAAAAATGAAAAACCAAAGCACATAATCTTCTTATGTCATATAGTAAGCATTAAAGTTGATAAACACAAGGTCTAGACATATTCAAACCATACAAATCATGTATCTACCCCTAACCCTAAACTTTGTCTTATGAAGTCAAGCATGAAGAGATGTGGTTTTTGGTTTCAAACATGGAAATTTCAAATACCCTTCCAAGAGCTTCATTTTGGAGTGACTAAGAAGCATACATGCTTACCTTTTCATATTCATGTTTTAAACTTGTTCAAATCTTGGTCAAACCTAGGATTTGACCAAGATTCAAATGGGCATAAAAATTCAAAAAAAATGAATACCAAGATCTTCTTATGTCATATAGTATGCGCGCAATCAATTAAGTTGATAAACAAGGTATAGACATATTAAACCTGAAAATCATGTATCTACCCCTAACCCTAAACTCTGTCTTATAAAGTCAAGCATGCATGGTGAAGATAAGTGGTTTTTGGTTTCAAACATGGAAATTTCAAAAACCCTCCTAATTAAGAGCTTCATTTTGGAGTGACTAAGAAGGATACATGCTTACTTTTTCATATTCATGTTTTAAACTTGTTTAAATCTTGGTCAAACCTAGGAAAATCATAAATATATCTACCCCTAACCCTAAACTCTGTCTTATGAAGTCAATCATGAAGAGAAGTGGTTTTGGGTTTCCTACATGGAAATTTCAAAAACCTCCCAAAAACTTCATTTTAGAGTGACTAAGAACGATACATGCTTCCCTTTTCATTTTCATGTTTTAAACTTGTTTACATTATCTTGGTCAAATCTAGGATTTGACAAGATTCAAATGGGCATCAAAATAAAAAAATCAGAAAAATGAAAAACCAAAGCACATAGTTTTCTTATGTCATATAGTAAGCATTAAAGTTGACAAACAAGGTCTAGACATATTCAAACATGACAAATCATGTATCTATACCCCTAACCCCTAAACTATGTCTTATGAAGTCTAACATGAAGAGAAGTGGTTTTGGGTTTCAAACATGGAAATTTCAAATACCCTTCCAAGAGCTTCATTTTGGAGTGACTAAGAAGCATACATGCTTACCTTTTCATATTCATGTTTAAACTTGTTCAAATCTTGGTCAAACCTAGGATTTGACCAAGATTCAAATGGGCATCAAAAATAAAAAAATTAGAAAAATGAAAAACCCAAAGCACATAGTTTTCTTAAGTTATATAGTAAGCATTCAAGTTGATAAACAAGGTCTGGACATATTCAAACCAGAAAAATCATGTATGTGGCTACCCCTAACCCTAAACTCTGTCTTATGAAGTCAAGCATGAAGAGATGTGGTTTTTGGTTTCAAACATGGAAATTTCGAAAACCCTTCCAAGAGCTTCATTTTGGAGTGACTATTTAAGAAGCATACATGCTTACCTTTTCATATTCATGTTTTAAACTTGTTCAGATCTTGATCAAAACTAGGATTTGACCAAGATTCAAATGGGCATAAAAATTCAAAAAAAATGAATACCAAGATCTTCTTATGTCATATAGTATGTGCGCATTCAATTAAATTGATAAACAAGGTCTAGACATATTAAACCTGAAAATCATGTATCTACCCCTAACCCTAAACTCTGTCTTATAAAATCAAGCATGCATGGTGAAGATAAGTGGTTTTTGGTTTCAAACATGGAACTTTCAAAAACCCTCCTAATTAAGAGCTTCATTTTGGAGTGACTAAGAAGGATACATGCTTACTTTTTCATATTCATGTTTTAAACTTGTTTAAATCTTGGTCAAACCTAGGAAAATCATGTATATATCTACCCCTAACCCTAAACTCTGTATTATGAAGTCAATAATGAAGAGATCGAAGTGGTTTTGGGTTTCCTACATGGAAATTTCAAAAACCTCCCAAAAACTTCATTTTAGAGTGACTAAGAAGGATACATGCTTACTTTTTCATTTTCATGTTTTAAACTTGTTTAAATCTTGGTCAAACCTAGGAAAATCATGTATATATCTACCCCTAACCCTAAACTCTGTATTATGAAGTCAATAATGAAGAGATCGAAGTGGTTTTGGGTTTCCTACATGGAAATTTCAAAAACCTCCCAAAAACTTCATTTTAGAGTGACTAAGAACGATACATGCTTCCCTTTTCATTTTCATGTTTTAAACTTGTTTAAATTATCTTGGTCAAATCTAGGATTTGACAAGATTCAATGCAAATGGGGGCATCAAAATAAAAAAATCAGAAAAATGAAAAACCAAAGCACATAGTTTTCTTATGTCATATAGTAAGCATTAAAGTTGACAAACAAGGTCTAGACATATTCAAACCAGACAAATCATGTATCTATACTCCCTAACCCCTAAACTATGTCTTATGAAGTCAAGCATGAAGAGAAGTGGTTTTGGGTTTCAAACATGGAAATTTCAAAAACCTCCCAGAAGCTTCATTTTAGAGTGACTAAGATGGATACATGCTTCCCTTTTCATTTTCATGCTTTAAACTTGTTTAAATTATCTTGGTCAAATCTAGGATTTGACAAGATTCAAATGGGCATCAAAATAAAAAAATCAGAAAAATGAAAAACCAAAGCACATAGTTTTCTTATGTCATATAGTAAGCATTAAAGTTGACAAACAAGGTCTAGACATATTCAAACCAGACAAATCATGTATCTATACCCCCTAACCCCTAAACTATATATGTCTTATGAAGTCAAGCATGAAGAGAAGTGGTTTTGGGTTTCAAACATGGAAATTTCAAAAACTCCCAGAAGCTTCATTTTAGAGTGACTAAGATGGATACATGCTTCCCTTTTCATTTTCATGTTTTAAACTTGTTTAAATTATCTTGGTCAAATCTAGGATTTGACAAGATTCAAATGGGCATCAAAATCAAAAAAAATCAAAAAAATGAAAAACCAAAGCACATAGTTTTCTTATGTCATATAGTAAGCATTAAAGTTGACAGACAAGTTCTAGACATATTCAAACCAGACAAATAATGTATCTACCCCTAACCCTAAACTATGTCTTATGAAGTCAAGCATGAATAGAAGTCGTTTTGGGTTTCAAACATGGAAATTTCAAGAACATCCCAAAAGCTTCATTTTAGAGTGACTAAGAAGGATGCATGATCACCTTTTCATTTTCATGTTATAAACTTGTTTAAATCTTGGTCAAACCTAGGATTTGACCAAGATTCAAATGGACACAAAATTTTAAAAATCAGAAATATGAAAACCAAAGTACATAGTCTTCTTATGTCATATCGTAAGCATTCAAGTTGATAAACTCGGTCTTATTAAGTCTAGCATGAAGAGAAGTCGTTTTGGGTTTCAAACGTTTAAGCCAAAAGCCCCATTTCAAATATTTTACACTTATTCAAATTTGGTTCAAATTTGAAAGACATACAAGTTATAGCACACATAGTGCATACATGTTCACACATACTGCACTAGATGCTAACCCTACAGTTTAGGGGCGGACCTAGGATAAATTTTTAGAGGGGGCAAACATATGATAA
This sequence comes from Lolium multiflorum, assembly GCA_030979885.1. Taxonomy (NCBI): domain Eukaryota; kingdom Viridiplantae; phylum Streptophyta; class Magnoliopsida; order Poales; family Poaceae; genus Lolium; species Lolium multiflorum. Next base: position 173,745,022 of record CM061748.1, on the reverse strand, counting down.
GTGATGCAAATATCATATTACAAGGTTTCAGAAAATTGAGCGGGGGCAGCTGCCCCCTTGGCTATAGTCTGGATCCGCCCATGCTATAGTTTGAGGCCATTTGGATGACGTCGAAAAAAATCTTTGATTAGAAATGGGGTTGTTCGAACCCCGTAGTTGGATTTTTTTGAACCTTGATCTGTAGTACTGGGCAAAACCCTAGTTTAACCTAGTATATTTAATTATAGATTCGTAGGTCGAATTTTCTGTAGTACATTTTTATTATTACTATGCAGCACATATGTGTTTGCCCGTCGAGTGAAACTCGGAGGAAGAGGGATCACTCGGAAGGAGAGAAGAAGGGAGAGCATTATGGTGTCTCCCCTTTTTCGGCTGATGATGTTGACTTTTGTGCAGGGTTTGTCAGTGAGCAGGAGGTGCGAGCGAGCGAGCGAGCGAGTCGAGCGAGGCCGAGAATGAGAGAGATTTGTTTTTTTGTGAGAGGGACAACCGAAGGATCCAGAAGGACCCACAGACTTCCAATACGCATCCTGATGCGTCTTCTCTTGACAAAGAAGATGGCTGGGAGTTTGCGTACCTATTGCACGTGACTTGTGCTCACTGAAGTGTGGGACCTCATGCATGGGCACCACACGTAAGTGACAGACCTGTTGGTGTAAAAACTCGGTTGATTAGTATAGTGCATTAGAACAAAGTTTCCTATGGATTCAAGGGTAGGAAATCCAAGTTAACTCATTTACATGACATTATTTTTTCCATTAAGCAAAGTTAACACATCTATCAATTGGTACATTTTGGAGTGACTAAGAAGGATACAGGCTTACTTATTCGTTTTCACGTGTTAAACTTGTCTAAATCTTGGTCAAACCTAGGATTTGACAGAGATTCAAAATTAAAAAAACAGAAAAATGTAAAACCAAAGCACATAGTCTTCTTATGTCATATAGTAAGCATTAAAGTTGATAAATAAGGTCTAGACATATTCAAACCATACAAATCATGTATCTACCCCTAACCCTAAACTATGTCTTATGAAGTCAATCATGAAGAGAAGTGGTTTTGGGTTTCAAACATGGAAATTTCAAGAACCTCCCAAAAGCTTCATTTTGGAGTGACTAAGAAGCATACATGCTTACCTTTTCATATTCATGTTTTAAACTTGTTCAAATCTTGGTCAAACTTAGGATGCCTCTCTCTTGACAAAGAAGATGGCTGGGAGTTTGCCTACCTAGCGTACGTGACTTGTTCTCACTGAAGTGTGGGACCTCACGCATGGGAACCACACGTAAGTGACAGACTTGTTGCTCTAATAACTCGGGTGATCATTATACTGTATTAGTACATAGTTTCCTATGGATCCTTCTTAGTCACTCCAAAATGAAGCTCTTTGGGAGGGTTTTTGAAATTTCCATGTTTGAAACCAAAAATAAGAAGACTATGTGCCTTGATTTTTCATTTTTTTAAAATTTTGCCAATTTGAATCTTGGTCAAATCCTAGGTTTGACCATGATTTAAACAAGTTTAAAACATGAATATGAAAAATTAAGCATGTATCCTTCATAGTCACTCCAAAATGAAGCTCTTGAGAGGGTTTTTGAAATTTCCATGTTTGAAACCAAAAACCGCGTACTTCTCTTCATGCTTGACTTCATAAGAGAGAGTTTGGGGATAGGGGTAGCTTGATACATGAATTTTCTGGTTTGAATATGTCTAGACCTTGTTTATCAACTTAATTGAATGCTTACTAGTAGATGACATAAGATGACTATGTGCATTGGTTTTTCATTTTATTGTTTTTTTGAATTTTTATGCCCATTTGAATCTTGGTCAAATCCTAGGTTTGACCATGATTTAAACAAGTTTAAAACATGAATATGAAAAATTAAGCATCTATCCTTCTTAGTCACTCCAATATGTAGCTCTTGGGAGGGTTTTTGAAATTTCCATGCTTGAAACCAAAAACCACTTCTCTTCATGCATGCTTGACTTCTTCATAAGACAGAGTTTAGGGTTAGGGGGTAGATACATGATTTTCCTGCTTTGAATATGTGTAGACCTTGTTTATCAAATTAATTGAATGCTTACTATATAACATATAAGAAGGCCTTGTTTTTTTTTGAACTTTTATACCCATTTGAATCTTGGTCAAATCCTTGGTTCCACCAAGATTTGAATAAGTTAAAAACATGAATATGAAAAAGTAAGCATGTATGCTTCTTAGTCACTTCAAAATGAAGCTCTTGGGAGGGTTTTTGAATTTCCATGTTCGAAACCAAAAACCACAAATCTTCATGCTTGACTTCATGAAACAGAGTTTAGGGTTAGGGGTAGATACATGCGTGATTTAAACAAGTTTAAAACATGAATATGAATATGAAATTTTTTGCCCATTTGAATCTTGGCCAAATCCTAGGTTTGACCATGATTTAAACAAGTTTAAAACATGAATATGAAAAATTAAGCATGTACCATTCGTAGTCACTCCAAAATGAAGCTCTTGGGAGGGTTTTTGAAATTTCCATGTTTGAAACCAAATAACCACGTACTTCTCTTCATGCTTGACTTCATAAGACAGAGTTTGGGGTTAGGGTTAGCTTGATACATGAATTTTCTGGTTTGAATATGTCTAGACATTGTTTATCAACTTAATTGAATGCTTACTAGATGACATAAGATGACTATGTGCATTGGTTTTTCATTTTTTTGAATTTTTATGCCCATTTGAATCTTGGTCAAATTCTAGGTTTGACCATGATTTAATCAAGTTTAAAACATGAATATGAAAAATTAAGCATCTATCCTTCTTAGTCACTCCAATATGTAGCTCTTGGGAGGGTTTTTGAAATTTCCATGCTTGAAAACCAAAAACCACTTTTCTTCATGCATGCTTGACTTCATAAGACATAGTTTAGGGTTAGGGGTAGATACATGATTTTCCTACTAGTTTGAATATGTCTAGACCTTGTTTATCAATTTAATTGAATGCTTACTATATGACATGAGCAGACCTTAGTTTTAATTTTTTTATACCCATTTGAATCTTCGTCAAATCGTAGGTTTGTTGACCAAGATTTGAACAAGTTTAAAACATGAATATGAAAAAGTAAGCATGTATGCGTCTTAACTAGTCACTCCAAAATGAAGCTCTTGGGAGGGTTTTTGAAATTTCCATGTTTGAAACCAAAAACCACTTCTTCTCTTCATGCTTGACTTCATAAGTCAGGGTTAATTTAGGGATATATAGGGGGTAGATACATGTTTTTTCTGGTTTGATATGTCTAGACCTTGTTTATCAACTTAATTGAATGCTTACTATATGACATAAGAAGACTACGTGACTTGTGCTCACTGAAGTGTGGGACCTCACGCATGGGAACCACACGTACGTAAGTGACATACTTGTTGCTCTAATAACTCGGGTGATCATTATACTGTATTAGTACATAGTTTCCTATGGATCCTTCTTAGTCACTCCAAAATGAAGCTCTTTGAGAGGGTTTTTGAAATTTCCATGTTTGAAACCCAAAACAACTTCTCTTCATACTTGACTTCATAAGACAGAGTTTAGGGTTAGGGGTAGATACATGATTTGTCTGGTTTGAATACGTCTAGACCTTGTTTATCAACTTTAATGCTTACTATATGACATAAGAAGACTATGTGCTTTGGTTTTTCATTTTTCTGATTTTTTCTATTTTTGATGCCCATTTGAATCTTGGTCAGATCCTAGGTTTTACCAAGATTTAAACAAGTTTAAAACATGAAAATGAAAAGGGAAGCATTTATCCTTCTTAGTCACTCTAAATGAAGTTTTTGGGAGGTTTTTGAAATTTCCATGTTTGAAACCCAAAACCACTTCTCTTCATGCTTGACTTCATAAGACATAGTTTAGGGTTAGGGGTACATACATGATTTGTATGTTTTGAATATGTCTAGACCTTGTTTATCAACTTGAATGCTTACTATATGACATAAGAAAACTACGTATGTGCTTTGGTTTTTCATTTTTCTGTTTTTTTTTCAATTTTCCGCCCATTTGAATCTCTGTCAAATCCTAGGTTTGACCAAGATTTAAACAAGTTTAACACGTGAAAACGAAAAGGTAAGCATGGATCCTTCTTAGTCACTCCAAAATGTACCAATTGATAGATGTGTTAACTTTGCTTCATGGAAAAAATAATGTCATGTAAATGAGTTAACTTGGATTTCCTACCCTTGAATCCATAGGAAACTTTGTTCTAATGCACTATAATAATCAACCGAGTTTTTACACCAACAGGTCTGTCACTTACGTGCCCATGCGTGAGGTCCCACACTTCAGTGAGCACAAGTCACGTGCAATAGGTACGCAAACTCCCAGCCATTTTCTTTGTCAAGAGAAGACGCATCAGGATGCGTATTGGAAGTCCTTCTGGATCCTTCGGTTGTCCCTCTCACAAAAAAACAAATCTCTCTCATTCTCGGCCTCGCTCGCTCGCTCGCTCGCACCTCCTGCTCACTGACAAACCCTGCACAAAAGTCAACATCATCACCCGAAAAAGGGGAGACACCATAATGCTCTCCCTTCTTCTCTCCTTCCGAGTGATCCCTCTTCCTCCGAGTTTCACTCGACGGGCAAACACATATGTGCTGCATAGTAATAATAAAAAGGTACTACAGAAAATTCGACCTACGAATCTATAATTAAATATACTAGGTTAAACTAGGGTTTTGCCCAGTACTACAGATCAAGGTTCAAAAAAATCCAACTACGGGGTTCGAACAACCCCATTTCTAATCAAAGATTTTTTTCGACGTCATCCAAATGGCCTCAAACTATAGCATGGGCGGATCCAGACTATAGCCAAGGGGGGCAGCTGCCCCCGCTCAATTTTCTGAAACCTTGTAATATGATATTTGCATCACTTATCATATGTTTGCCCCCTCTAAAAATTTATCCTAGGTCCGCCCCTAAACTGTAGGGTTAGCATCTAGTGCAGTATGTGTGAACATGTATGCACTATGTGTGCTATAACTTGTATGTCTTTCAAATTTGAACCAAATTTGAATAAGTGTAAAATATTTGAAATGGGGCTTTTGGCTTAAACGTTTGAAACCCAAAACGACTTCTCTTCATGCTAGACTTCATAAGACCGAGTTTATCAACTTGAATGCTTACGATATGACATAAGAAGACTATGTACTTTGGTTTTCATATTTCTGATTTTTAAAATTTTGTGTCCATTTGAATCTTGGTCAAATCCTAGGTTTGACCAAGATTTAAACAAGTTTATAACATGAAAATGAAAAGGTAATCATGGAAATGATATTTGCATCACTTACCATATGTTTGCCCATTTGAATCTTGTCAAATCCTAGATTTGACCAAGATAATTTAAACAAGTTTAAAACATGAAAATTAAAAGGGAAGCTTGTATCCTTCTTAGTCACTCTAAAATGAAGTTTGGGGAGGTTTTTGAAATTTCCATGCTTGAAACCAAAAACCACTTCTCTTCATGCTTGACTTCATAAGACAAAGTTTAGGGTTAGGGGTAGATACATGATTTTTCTGGTTTGAATATATGTCTAGACCTTATTTATCAACTTAATTGAATGCTTACTATATAACATAAGAAGACCTTGTTTTTTTTATTTTGTTTTTTAATTTTTATACGGATTTGAATCTTGGTCAAATCCTTGGTTTCACCAAGATTTGAATAAGTTTAAAACATGAATATGAAAAAGTAAGCATGCATGTATGCTTCATAATTAATCACTTCAAAATGAAGCTCTTGGGAGGGTTTTTGAAATTTCCATGTTTGAAACCAAAAACCACATATCATCATGCTTGACTTCATGAGACAGAGTTTAGGTTAGGGGGTAGGTACATGATTTCTCTGGTTTGAATATGTCTAGAGACCTTGTTTATCAACTTAATTGAATGCTTACAATATAACATAAGAAGACTATGTGCCTTGGTTTTTCATTTTTTGTTTTTTTAAATTATGCCCATTTGAATCTTTGTCAAATCCTAGGTTTGACCATGATTTAAACAAGTTTAAAACATGAATATGAAAAAGTAAGCATGTATCCTTCGTAGTCACTCCAAAATGAAGCTCGATCTTGAGAGGGTTTTTGAAATTTCCATGTTTGAAACCAAAAAACCACATACCTATCTTCATGCTTGACTTCATAAGACAGAGTTAATTAGGGGTTAGGGGTAGCTTGATACATGATATTTCTGGTTTGAATATGTCTAGACCTTATTTATCAACTTAATTGAATGCTTACTATATGACATAAGAAGACCTTGGTTTTCATTTTTTATACCCATTTGAATCTTGGTCAAATCATAGGTTTGACCAAGATTTGAACAAGTTTAAAACATGAATATGAAAAAGTAAGCACGTACGTATGCTTCTTAGTCACTCCAAAATGAAGCTCTTGGGAGGGTTTTTGAAATTTCCATGCTTGAAACCAAAAACCACTTCTCTTCATGCATGCTTGACTTCATAAGACATAGTTTAGGGTTAGGGGTAGATACCTAATTTTCTGGTTTGAATATGTGTAGACCTTGTTTATCAAAATAATTGAATGCTTACTATATAACATAAGAAGACCTTGTTTTTTTTGAATTTTTATACCCATTTGAATCTTGGTCAAATCCTTGGTTCCACCAAGATTTGAATAAGTTAAAAACATGAATATGAGAAAGTAAGCATGTATGCTTCTTAGTCACTTCAAAATGAAGCTATTGGGAGGGTTTTTGAATTTCCATGTTCGAAACTAAAAACCACATATCTTCATGCATGCATGCTTGACTTCATGAAACAGAGTTTAGGGTTAAGGGTAGATACATGCATGATTTTTCTTGTTTGAATATGTCTAGACCTTGTTTATCAACTTAATTGAATGCCTACTATATAACATAAGAAGACCTTTTTTTTAATTTTTATACCCATTTGAATCTTGGTCAAATCCTAGGTTTCACCAAGATTTGAATAAGTTTAAAACATGAATATGAAAAGGTAAGCATGCATGTATGCTTCTTAATTAATCGCTTCGAAATGAAGCTCTCGAGAGGGTTTTTGAAATTTCCATGTTTGAAACAAAAAAACCACGTACTTCTCTTCATGCTTAACTTCATAAGACAGAGTTTGGGGATAGGGGTAGCTTGATACATGATTTTTCTGGTTTGAATATGTCTAGACCTTGTTTATCAACTTAATTGAATGCTTACTAGATGACATATATAAGATGACTATGTGCATTTGTTTTTCATTTTATTGTTTTTTTTTGAATTTTTATGCCCATTTGAATCTTGGTCAAATCCTAGGTTTGACCATGATTTAAACAATTTAAAACATGAATATGAAAAATTAAGCATGTATCCTTCGTAGTCACTCCAAAATGAAGCTCGATCTTGAGAGGGTTTTTGAAATTTCCATGATTGAAACCAAAAACCACTTCTCTTCATGCTTGAATTCATAAGTCAGGGTTTAGGGATATATAGGGGGTAGATACATGATTTTTCTGGTTTGAATATGTCTAGAGCTTGTTTTTCAACTTGAATGCTTACTATATGACATACGAAGACTGTTTGCTAACGGAGGGATTAAGCACTCTAGCTATGAAAAGTACCAAACGATGCATACCAAAATGATTTTTTAGAGGAATACTAGTTCGGATTATATAATTTTATATTAGCAGGCCAAAATCGAACCCCGTAGTTGGATTTTCAGAAATTGATCCGTAGTACTGGGCAAAACCCTAGTTTAGCTTATTTAATAATAGATTCGTAGGTCGATTTTTTACGTTATTATTATTATTACTAGGCAGCACATGTGTTTGCCCGTCCAGTGAAACTCTTTCATTTCATTTTTCTTTTCCGCAAGGTCGGGAGTCGGAGGAAGAGGGATCACACGGGAGGAGACGAAGGGAGAGCAGTCACGGGGCCCCACTTATTTATGGTGTCTATCCTTTTTCTGGTGATGTTGACTGTTGTGCAGGGTTGTCAGTGCGCAGGGGGGTGCGAGCGAGCGAGAAAGGCCGAGAATGAGAGAGATGTTTTTTTAGAGGGACAACCGAACGATCCTGAAGGACCCAGATTTCCAATACGCATCAGAGCGCAGTTTACAGCAGGACACAAAATAAACAGGAAATTACGTCTAAATCCCTAAGATTTACATGGTAGACCCCATGCTGAAAGCAAGAAATGCGATCGGGTCCTTAATAGGCACCGTCCGGATTGATCCTCGTCGGAGCCGGGGACGAACCACTTGGCGCGACCAAATCGCCATGGCTACAGAGCCTGCACACCATGGCCTACGAGCTGAGCTAGAAACGACCTGCCAAAACCGGCAGCCAACGGAGGTGGATAATTGAGAGAGAGAGAGAGAGAGAGAGAGAGAGAGAGAGAGAGAGTGTTGATGCCTCTCTCTTGACAAAGAAGATGGCTGGGAGTTTGCCTACCTAGCGTACGTGACTTGTGCTCACTGAAGTGTGGGACCTCACGCATGGGAACCACACGTAAGTGACAGACTTGTTGCTCTAATAACTCGGGTGATCATTATACTGTATTAGTACATAGTTTCCTATGGATCCTTCTTAGTCACTCCAAAATGAAGCTCTTTGGGAGGGTTTTTGAAATTTCCATGTTTGAAACCAAAAATAAGAAGACTATGTGCCTTGATTTTTCATTTTTTAAAATTTTGCCCATTTGAATCTTGGTCAAATCCTAGGTTTGACCATGATTTAAACAAGTTTAAAACATGAATATGAAAAATTAAGCATGTATCCTTCATAGTCACTCCAAAATGAAGCTCTTGAGAGGGTTTTTGAAATTTCCATGTTTGAAACCAAAAAAACCGCGTACTTCTCTTCATGCTTGACTTCATAAGAGAGAGTTTGGGGATAGGGGTAGCTTGATACATGAATTTTCTGGTTTGAATATGTCTAGACCTTGTTTATCAACTTAATTGAATGCTTACTAGATGACATAAGATGACTATGTGCATTGGTTTTTCATTTTATTGTTTTTTTTGAATTTTTATGCCCATTTGAATCTTGGTCAAATCCTAGGTTTGACCATGATTTAAACAAGTTTAAAACATGAATATGAAAAATTAAGCATCTATCCTTCTTAGTCACTCCAATATGTAGCTCTTGGGAGGGTTTTTGAAATTTCCATGCTTGAAACCAAAAACCACTTCTCTTCATGCATGCTTGACTTCTTCATAAGACAGAGTTTAGGGTTAGGGGGTAGATACATGATTTTCCTGGTTTGAATATGTGTAGACCTTGTTTATCAAATTAATTGAATGCTTACTATATAACATATAAGAAGACCTTTTTTTTGAACTTTTATACCCATTTGAATCTTGGTCAAATCCTTGGTTCCACCAAGATTTGAATAAGTTAAAAACATGAATATGAAAAAGTAAGCATGTATGCTTCTTAGTCACTTCAAAAATGAAGCTCTTGGGAGGGTTTTTGAATTTCCATGTTCGAAACCAAAAATCACAAATCTTCATGCTTACTTCATGAAACATAGTTTATATTAGGGTTAGGGGTACATGCTTGATTTTTCTTGTTTGAATATGTCTAGACCTTGTTTATCAACTTAATTGAATGCCTACTATATAACATATATAAGAAGACCTTTTTTGTTTTTTTAATTTTTATACCCATTTGAATCTTGGTCAAATCCTAGGTTTCACCAAGATTTGAATAAGTTTAAAACATGAATATGAAAAAGTAAGCATGCATGTATGCTTCTTAATTAATCACTTCGAAATGAAGCTCTTGGGAGGGTTTTTGAAATTTCCATGTTTGAAACCAAAAACCACATATCTTCATGCATGTGCTTGACTTCATGAGACAAAGTTTAGTGTTAGGGGGTAGATACATGATTTCTCTCGTTTGAATATGTCTAGACCTTGTTTATCAACTTAATTGAATGCTTACTATATGACATAAGAAGACTATGTGCCTTGATTTTTTTTAAAATTTTGTCCATTTGAATATTGGCCAAATCCTAGGTTTGACCATGATTTAAACAAGTTTAAAACATGAATATATATGAAAAATTAAGCGTGTATCATTCGTAGTCACTCCAAAATGAAGCTCTTGAGAGGGTTTTTGAAATTTCCATGTTTGAAACCAAATAACCACGTACTTCTCTTCATGCTTGACTTCATAAGACAGAGTTTGGGGTTAGGGTTAGCTTGATACATGAATTTTCTGGTTTGAATATGTCTAGACATTGTTTATCAACTTAATTGAATGCTTACTAGATGACATAAGATGACTATGTGCATTGGTTTTTCATTTTTTTGAATTTTTATGCCCATTTGAATCTTGGTCAAATTCTAGGTTTGACCATGATTTAATCAAGTTTAAAACATGAATATGAAAAATTAAGCATCTATCCTTCTTAGTCACTCCAATATGTAGCTCTTGGGACACTAGTAGGAAAAGCCTCATCAGTGGCGCACGAAAAAACGATTCTGTGGCGCATGGGAGGTGCGCCACAGAATTCTCGCCACAAAAATAAGCTTTCTGTGGCGCACCAGGCCGTGCGCCACAGAAATAAGGTTTCTGTGGCGCACCAGGTAGTGTGCGCCACAGAAATAAGTAGTTCTGTGGCGCATGTAATGTAGCTGCGCCACAGAAATAGGTGCGCCACAGAATTATTTTTTGGTGCGCCACAGAACTATCTACAGGTATACTCGATTTTGTGCTCCCTGGTGTACTATACAGGTTTTATACTGATTTTATACACTACATGCAGGTTATATACTGATATAATATAGACAGATATAATATGGACATATATAATCATCACATCATCATCACATTACTTAGAGCCCGATCGAGTTATACATATAGCTCCATACACTCATAATGCATGCAAATTAAGAAAGTTCTCATCATCTCTAGATACAAACGAAGTGACACCGGCCGCCGCCTACACTAGGATGAAATAGAGTACCGCCGCGACGATAGTGAGCAAGAGCGACAGCACAAGGAAGGTCTTCATCTTGCTCTTCTTTGCTTGGTGCGCCCTCCACTTGGCAACCGCCTCGTGCCTAGTCGGGTACCCTTTGTAGCAGTTGCCGCTGAACTTGTGCACCTGTTTCTTGCACTCCTCCCACTCCTCGTACACTCCTGGAACCCGCCCCTCGAACACGACGTAGTACGTCATCTCTATGCATGGACACAAGGCATATTAGTATATAACGCAATGGAAAGAGTTAGAGAGTTCACATGCATACATATTCACAAGAATTAAAGCAAGGAAATAATAATAAACCTAAAAGACATATAGCATCGGTATCACATAAGTAATCAAGTTCAACGACAACGACTACAATAGTAATTGAAGTCCAACAACAACGACCACCGTTTCGAGCAAATTAAGCAAGTTTAGTTTACAACACAGTACAAATTGTCCATCGATTCAAAGTAATGCTAAGCACACCGGTCTCGGTCAACGAGACTTCTTGTTGAGCGGCTCCGGGAACGGCTTGTACAAGGCCTTCGTCGTCCATGTCCTTCCATCACCCTGCCTATGTAGGCGTTCTTCGATATCCCTCTTACACAACCCTCTGAGTTGGTATAAGAGCCCCGATGCGTTGGATACATCGTGTAATATAATTTCAGAGAGCTTTACTTGGAGGCGATGGAAGTCTTCTCTAAGATCATCATCGTTGATCTCCCCCGACATTTTAATGGGGTCTCGCTTGCTAGGTGGCAGAGACATCATCTCTGCATCCTCGACAAACCCTTTAAGGTGATGGAGGACATAGAAGGCCTCCTTAATGCTGCCAGCTGGCTGCTTGATGCAAGGGAAGTCGATCACGTGCTTGAACCCGAGCTTTTTAGTGTCCGGCCTGACAAATTCCCCTTTCTTGTCGAAGGTGCCTCCATTTTTGGAGTAGCCAAGGATAGCCTCATCGAGAACACCCCTTATTCTCCTGTAGTCTTTCTTCGTCGTCGTATTCGACGAGTCGAAATACTGGGCTAGTGACCACTTCGGGCAAAGGATGATGAGTGTGCAGTATTTGTCCCTGCTCAACACATGCAATTGAAATGGAATGTTGGAAAAGGATCGCCAATGGAAGAAATATATAAGAAAGCATAAGTTACGACGGCCGTGAGCGGATGTGTACTTACTCGGGAAAGACAGGCAGAAGAATGGTGTTCTTCTCTTTGTTCATGAGCATGAAGCTCTCGAGGTACCGCACCGCCTTGGTCCGTGTGCTTGAGCCGTCCTGGAGCTGGCTATCGCGCATGTAGTAGGGATCCGCTACCGCAATGTGGGGGGGTCTCTCTCTGTTGATCTTCATCTGAAGATTGATCGCGTATAGGCGGACCAAGTTATAGTCGAGCCGTTTCGAGTGAAATAGATTGAAGACGTCCTCGAACGCTATGAAGAAGATATCCGCGGGGTCTTCATTGACGAAGTGCTGGTCGGACGGCACCTTGACCGAGAACACCGGGTAATTTGGATCCTTTTCTTTAAGAAGGACGCTCTCTTGATATTGAATACAGTGCTGCAAAGGGAGCATTGGTCCACTTGCGAGGTGTTCCATGTCCGGAGGCAGTATAGGTTTACCAGCTTCATGACACCGGGGCAAGCCATCCGGTGTAGGTGGTACCATGTCGTCGGCCCGGATCCTCTTAGGAGCAGGCTGGCTCGAAGATGCGCCCTTCTTGCCTCCTCTCTTCCTTCCCTTCTTCGCCTGACCTACTGGGGGTGCTTGTGGTGCTGATGGTGGTGCTTCGGGTGCTGGTGGTGCTTCTGAGGTTGCTGGGGTTGATTTGGGTGGCTCCCCGATGATCGTCTTACGCAGCGTGTTAGGGCTGAAAACGGTAGCAGGCTTGACTTGAGCTGGATTGCCAGCCTCCGGAGGAGTGTCTTGAGAAAGACCCGTGAAGACCAGGCGCTGCTTCGTGACTGTAGGGGGACGACTAAGTTGATCGCTGTGTGTGCGGAAGGCTTGTTCATCCATAGGAGGCATGTACATATCTTGGCTGCAGGCGCCAGTGTTGATGTAGGCATCGATGTCATCATCATCCTCTACATCGTTGCCATCAAGTGGCGCCATGTCCTGGACCTTAGGTGGTGGCGGTTGCGATGCCGTCGCTTGGCGTACCGTGCGTCTAGTAGACGGTCGCTGCGGTAGCGCTCCCAACAACTGTTTGTGGCGTCTGGTGGTGACGGCGATCGTCGGTTCCTTCCGGGTGGCGGCGGCGACCGCCGGTTCCTTCAGGGTAGTGGGGGCGGCGACCGCCGTTTCCTTAAGGGTGTCGTCGGCGCTGGCGATCTTGGGCCGGATGATAGGGGAGGTGGCGCCGGTGCTTTTCTTACCACTCGGAAGACCCCCCCCCCAGACGAATCTGGTTCTTCGGCCATGTCATAAGCCATGAGGTGCAATCCGCAAGGGGCAAAACGTCGCCTTCGTCTGTGCCCGGAGGTTGAAAGGGGGGATGGCGTAGCGGTACTCCGGCACTACCACTATCAACTTGACCTTCGCCACGTCTTCCGCCAATCTAGCGCCGTGCATAACGCGGGAAGGCATGACAAGGCCGCTAGCAACTTCCACCAACTTGCCGCCGGGCTCCACCGTTTGCAGAAGTATGCATGGTTCATCCTGAGTCAGGGGCGCCATGTTGGGCATCGTGAGATGGCAGTCACGAAAGGCATATATAGTTAAAGAAGATGACGCGAAGGAGTAACTAATGAGTTTACCTCCTTGATGGCGTCGATCTCGGCTACTGTCGATACAAGGGCGGCGGTTGGGGGCGTCGATGCGACCAGTTGGAGCTGCGGCGGCGGTTGGAGCTGCGGCGGCGTCTGGTGGAGCCCCGACGCCGGCGTCGGGTGGAGCGGCACCGTCGGCGACACGTGGAAGCTTGAGTTGCTGCCGCTGATGCTGGGCACATGTATCGGCCCCACTTGACCTCCCGCATTCCAAGCAGCTAACCCCTCCATCAACCCAGGGGGGATGATCTGCCGGATCTTCTCGTCCAATAACTTCTTCATCATCTCCGTGTTCTCCACAGGCTTTTCGGCCACCAGCTTCTCTAGTGTCTCCACCTTCTTCTTCAGCTCCTGAACCTCGGATTTATCCTTAGCCGATGACCTCCTCTCCAGCTTTCTCGTCTTGGCATCCGATCCGTAGTACTCGGATAGCTTCATACTTGTGCCAAAGCCGGACACACGGCCACCCGACGTCGGTGGCTTGTCTAGCTCCCTCTCCTTGTATTTGTTCATCGCCCTGTTGAAAGGCGTGTCCCACGGTTCCGTCGACCCCTGGGACGACGGGCCAGCCTTCGTCAACTCTTCATCCTTCAGACAAAGGAACTTAAGGTTAGCTCATTTGGCTTCATTGCCTAATAAGATGAGCGAAATAATATAGAACTATCCTTACCAGGTACTTCTCGAAATCCCTCACGACTTCGTGATCCGTAATAAATTGCCCCGTCTTCCAGTCTAAGTAGTAGCGGGACCGGACAAAGTTCCTAGCCTGTTCATCCTGGATTTTGTGCCAGGGGTTTTCTTTCCCCAGACGTACCATCTCGGCATCCTCCTTGTCCCAAGTGGGCTGTTTTCCTCGGTAACCGCCGCTTCCGCAATGGTGGGTCCCTAAGTTCAAATCCCGCATTTTCTTCCCCCAGGCGGTCCATTTTTTAACAGCGTCACTCTCTAAGTAAGACTTGAATGCATTAAAGTCTTCTAAGGAGAGCGACGGGTCTCGGCTACTTATCCTCTCCCAGCTTTCACCGGCCTCGATCTTTCTCTTCAGCCGGTTCTTCCAGCTGCTCAAGGCGGTGCTCATCTTCGTGAGAGCTAAAGAGTCCACCTTCTTATTGAACGGCTCCGGGAACGTGTATCGTTGGTGAAGCTTCTGGAGGAGGGATTGGACGATAGCCTCGTTCTCCTTGCTTCTGAGGTCCTGAGTTAGGATCGGCACGGTTTCACGGACGATGCACCCTAGTTGCATGCCGTACCCTTTGGCAACCCACGAAGGCTCCATCGGTAGGCCACTTTCGGAGACTACCGTGACAGCATCGGTGACGTTGGCGAGCACTTGCGGCCTCCGATCCCTCCTTGGCCTCCTCGCCGTCCTCTTCTTCTTACCCTCCTGAGGGTTGCCGCCGCTATCACCTTCCGTGCGGTTGGCCGCGTTCTCTTCACCGGTCGTCTCTTCACCGGTCTGGGCGGCGTCGTCCCAGGTATCGTCATCGTCGCCGGTGTCGGCGGCAGTGTCCCGGACCTCTTCCTCGGAGGCGGCGTCCCGGCCCTCTTCCTCATCATCGGGCGACTCGGCGGCGGCCTTCCGGGGATGCTGCTCGTAGCCCTCCCAGAAGTCCTTGTTGGCCTCTCTCGCTTCTTCGTTCTGGCTCCTGGGCTTAGAAGTGTTGCCCGACATGTTTATTTGCACTTCATAATAAAGAGGGAACAAGTTAGTACAAAAGTCAACCAGAAAATTCGGCATGACTTTTGCTAATTTTTCTACGTAGGAGTGCCCATTTCTCAACCGAAACGGAAGTTAATCAACGCTTCGGGAGAAATGGGCAACTCAATGAAATCCCTGCAAAAATATCCACCATATATCGACCATACAAACTTGCCCATCTACAATACATCAAACAAAAGCCAACATAAACCTGGAGCATCTATTTCAGCATATTTTTTAACCTGAAGCAGTACAACAACAATGACTTTCTTAACCTGGAGCATCTACCACCTGGAGCACTACCACCTGGAGCAGTACACAATCTGGAGCACTACACAACCTGGAGCACTACAAAAACCAGAGTACATTAAAGCTAGCACTTCAAACCAGAGAATTCAAATAGTAGCATGAGCATGAGCATGAGCATGAGCATGATCATTTCATAAATGAATTTCATAAATGAGCATGAGCATGAGCATGATCATTTCATAAATGAATTCAAATAGTAGCATTTCATGTACTAGTAGCATTATAGAGCATAAACAAGCATACAAGATTATAGAGCAAGCCAACCAGTAGCTACTGCCAACATGTGACTTCAAATGAAAATGCTATTATTCCAGGTATAATTAAATAGCAGAAGCTTGAGCATCATATGGAAATGCTAGTGACTTCAAATGAAAATGCTATTACTCATAAATATACATTACAAAAGGCAGTAGCTAGTGACTTAATTTTTTTATAAATTCAAAGAGAATTATACCAATAGCTAATCAAATTTTAGTAGATAATTACTTAAATTTAAAAAGGCAGTATAGAGCAAGCCAACCAGTAGCTACTGCCAACATTTGAGCATGAGCATCATTTAACCTTACATTACATACATTATTTCCTACCATCTGCATAGAAGCATTACATAAACCCTTTTATTCATCATTGCATGGAAGCATTACATCAACCCTTACATTACATAATTATTCAGACAACCTAGGACACACTAAAACTAGATGGCTGAAACTACAACTAACTACAACAAACTAGGATACCAAATCTTTGATTTTTTTAATGCCCTTCCTCAGCCAGCACAAGATAACTCCAGCTTTAACCTTTTCTTCAAGATTTGGTTCTACATAGTAGGGCAACACCTCTGTGGGTCCTCCTTCCCTCAACTGATGCTTATACTTTTTCAGTTTGATCTTGCCCTTAGGTCTGGATTTTGGAACTGGGAGAACTTCTGTAGTGTATGTGAACACACCTAGCTGGTTCAAGCCATCTGCTGCTTCTTCTTCCCTAAACCTGGCAGCAGAAGCTTCCCTCTCTTGCACACTTCTCCTACGATACACTAGCAACTCCTTGTCTGCCCTACCCATAGAAAAAGTCTTGGAAAGAGTGGCATCCCTAGAGCCAGAGGCACCAAGGGAGCCAGTGCTCCTCCTCTTTGCACTCCAGGACAGGTTGTCCATGTTTGGTGTGGTTTTCAGGTTCACTACACTAGGCATTTATATAGGATGGAGGGCATGCACAGAGGGTATGAGAACACAAGCTGAACAGTTGTGTTACATAGGACAATGCCATCAGTTTCTTTTTTTGAATTGTGATGTCAATCCACAAGAGGGAGAATATTCTCCAAAATGGGTCAGAGACAAGCCATTGGGAATATTCCCCAAAATGGGTCAGGAGAGCCTGTCCATTCTTGCTAGGCAGAGGCATTTTTGGTTCAGAGGAATATTCTTGCTAGGGCAGAGGTGGCCAGAGGTGAATTAACCCAAGCAATTTCATTTTCTAAACCTAGGCAGTAGCATTTCATTTTATTAACAAATCCTAGGCAGTAGCATTTCATTTTATTAACCCAAGCATTTTCTTTTTGTAAACCTAAATTTTCTACTGCCAACAAAATAGCAAGAACTTTATTAGCTCTAGTGCAAGCAATGAATTAAAAAAACAGCAACCAATGAATTAAAAAAATAGCAAGCAATAAATTAAATAGCATTTGACTGCATCATTTGCATTTACATTTAAACCAGTAGCATCATTTGCATGAACAAGAGAACCTAAATCAAACAGCATCCAGCTCACCCAAAAATCAAACAGCAAGCAATGAATAAAGAAAACAAAAGCTGCTATCACAAGCAATTTGAACCAGTAGCAATTTATGGCAAGCATGAGCATGAGCAAGCATTTTTTCATTTCATTATTGTTATGAGCATCAGCATGCCCACAGCAGCACCAATAAGCAGTAGCAGTTTATGGCAAGCATGCACTGGTTTAATTACTGTAACACACTAAATAGTATTGGCATAATCATGCACTTGATAATTGCAATATGGTTGTTCATTTAAAAAATACTACTTATTGCTATATCAACCAGTACCTACTTCATTTGCAAGTAGCATTAGGCATTTTCATTTGCATTTGCATTAGGCATTTGATAGATGGATCAATCATGTTGCTTTGTCCCTTGTTTCGTTCCATTTGACCACAATAACTAGCAGGAACCCTAATTTGCAAACAGAGACTATGAACATCAAAATTCATAAATTGAATGTCCACACAAGCTACAGCAGCACTACATCAAAATTCATACTGACTATATGTATATGCAACATTGTCAATTGCTCAATCAAAATTAAGTACATCACCAGCAAGAAGTTAAGAAAATTGAGAACCAAATTGAGAGGCATAGGGGAGAGGGAGGGAGGCACAGGGGAGAGGGACAAGTGAGTGGGGACGGGGGAGAGGGCCTCTCACCGAATGGCGGCGGCGCAAGGTTGCGATGGTGGCGGCGTTGTCCTCCTCGTCCTCCTCCTCTGCGGCGGCGTGGCGGTCCTCCTCCTCCTCGATCTGCGGCGGCGGCTCGGGCTCGGGCGTCCTGCTCGGCGGCGGCGGCGTGGCGGTCCTCCTCCTCCTCGGCGGCGCTAGGCGGTGGCGGTCCTCCTCCTCCTCGGCGCTAGGCGGTGGTTGCGAGAGCACAGTGGGCGCGCGCTAGGTTTTGGCTCGTCGGGGAAGAAACTGCTGTTGTGAGGGGGAAGAAAGGTTCGAGTCGATTATTTCACCAAGTGTCTAAATTCTGTGGCGCACCCCTCCATGTGCGCCACAGAATTAAGCATTCTGTGGCGCATCAACTATGACATGCGCCACAGAATTCCTTAATTCTGTGGCGCACCTAAAGGGGCGTGCGCCACAGAATTTAGACACTTAGCAAAACAAAATGGTTTACTGCTGTGTACTGACAGTTACTTAGCACTAGCCCAGTGGTTAAGGTCAATGTTAGCCCATTAGTAGCCAGGTTCGAACCTTGGCTGCTACACAATTTTTCTTCTTTTTTTTCATATTTTAGTTACATTTCAATAAATAACACAACATTATTTAGTAATTAGTAGAGTATTATAAATTACTTGTCTCATACAAACATGTACGTTCTTGTTTCTCTCACACACACATGCATGTACTTGTCTAACACACACTCACACACATGTGATAGACCAAAAAAAGATCTTCTTCGTCCCGGCTCCGAGCTCTAGCGTCTCTTCGCAATCTTCTTGCCCTTTCGGTTGTTGGCGGTTGAATACTTTATGCCGGCCACCTTGAGATTTCTTCGCGTGAACGGACAACCTTTAGAGGGTAGGGAGGTCTTCCTTCTTACTTTACTAGTAGTAGGCATGTCGAAGTGCCTGTCGAATTCCTCCTCCATCTTCGGGTCACCGTTCTTGTCCAAGTCTTCCTCGTTGGCGTCTCCTTGCATTCCTATGATGCTCCTCTTGCCCCTCCTCACGACAACACGGCTAGGCCTCGACGGATCGGTGATGAAGAAGCATTGGTCAACTTGGCTACCGAGTACCCATGGCTCATTTTTCGCGGATGCGTTCTTCGATTTTGCATCGGGTATAACCATGGTTGTGAAATATCGGCCTTCTTTTTCGACCTTCTTGGCCCATCTCACACGAAACATTGGCACCGTCTCTCCACAGTAATTGAGCTCCCATATCTCCTCGATCCTTCCAAAAAATCTTTCCTTGACATTAGTCTCGTCATCGGCGTATGACAGCATAGTTACTCCTGAGTTTTGATTTTCACTATTTCTGTCCTTTTCCTCGGTGTAGAATCTGTAACCGTTGATGTCGTACCCCTGATAGGTCCTTAGGTTCTGCGCGGGTCCCTGTGATAAGGTGTATATGAGTTTTTCATCTTCGGTAGAAGGCGTATTTCTCTGTGCTTCAGCCAGTTGAGTTTGCTTGAACCAACGCGTGAAGCTGGAGTTGTGCTTTTTGGTTACGTCTCCCATCTTCCTCGGCCGGCCCATATCGATGTAATTCTGCTCGACCATGCTTTTGTGCTCTTGCACGAAAGGTTCGGTCAGTTTTAAGTGTTGTAGCGCGACCCGGTGAGCCCTTTCAAAGTCGTCGCGTCGATTTTCAATGCCGACATGGACTGAGCGGTAGCCCTCGCGGTGACCGACTCCAGCGAGCCTCCCGAGGTGCGTCCTGGGGGGTAGACCAACATGATCCTCGTCGTCCTCGGTGCTTAGATAATTCTGGCAGAAGGAGATGCACTCGTAGGTTAGAAACCCCTTGGCCATGCTTGCGTCTGGACGGGCCCTATTGCGAACGTATCCTTTCATGACACCGTTCTGCCTTTCGAAAGGCATCATGTTGTGGAGGAACGTTGGGCCGAGCTGCTTGATGTCTTCAACGACATGGAGAAGGAGATGGACGCATATATCACAGAATGCAGGCGGGAAGTAAATCTCGAGCTCACATAGTATCACCACGATCTCATCCTGTAGCATCTTGAGCTGCCTCACGCCGATCGACTTCCTGGTGATAACGTCAAAAAAGTTGCATAGGCCAAACAGCGTATCACGGACGTGCTCGTCCATTATGCCTCGGATCGCAACGGGAAGTATCTGCGTCATTAGCACGTGGCAATCGTGAGACTTCATCCCGGTGAACCTCTTCTTCGCTACGTCCAGATATCTGCTTATATTCCCCGAGTAACCGTGAGGAACTTTCACTCCTAGGAGGCACCTGAAAAACTGCTCGAGCTCCTCCGGACTCGTTGTGAAGCAGGCAGCGGGAAGCTGCACCGCGTTCTTCTTGGCCCTTTTACGGAGACGTTGAGTCCCTTCCGTCTGTTCATCATCATCATCGTCGTCGTCAGTATCGGGGGCTTGAAGATCTTTCCTGATGCCAAAATGTTTAAGATCATATCTTGCTTTCGGTCCATCCTTGGACTTTTCTGAGTTGCAAAGAGTGCCAAGCAGACTCTCGGTAACGTTCTTCGTAATGTGCATGACATCGAGGCTGTGGGGCGTGTGGAGGACCTTCCAGTACTCCAAGTCGTGGAAAACAGACCTCGCTTTCCATACACCGAGCAGCGGCTCTGGCTTCGGTCGCTTCTTTCCCGGCGCTGGGCACTCCTTCCAATTTTTCAGAAGATCATCGATTTCTGCGCCGCTCCTCGGGCGTGGGGGTCCATCGGGCTCATCTTTACCATTGAATAGATCACCGCGTTTTCTCCACGGGTGATCCAAGCGAAGCCACCTTCGAGCACCTGGGTAGACGGTTTTCGAGGACCCGGGATCCCTTGGTAGTTGTAGATGCGGGGTATCGTCCATGCACTTCACACAGCCGTTGAATCCGTGGCCCACCTGGGCAGATACATATGCGTAACCAGGATAGTCCGTGACCGTCGTGATCAACGCGGCTCTCATATCGAAATAAGTTCTAGTGTAGGCGTCCCACGTACGGGGTGGCGTCTTCCACAACGTGTCTAACTCCTCTTTCAGCAGCCCGAGATACAAATGCATGTCGACACCTGGTTGTTTCGGCCCCTGAATGAGAATACTCAGGTGTATGTACCTTTGCTTGGTGCACAGCCACGGGGGTAGGTTGTAAGGCCATACAAACACAGGCCAGGTGCTATGCGTGCTACTCTGGTTGCCGAACGGATTGAGTCCATCGGTGCTCATACCCAGCCTGATGTTCCTTGCGTCGCCCCCGAACCTAGGGAAGGCGATGTCCAATGCTTGCCACTGTCCAGCGTCTGAAGGGTGTGTCAGCATATAGCCCATCTCCGGATCTTCTTCGGGCTTCTGCCTTTCTGCGTGCCATTGCATGAGCTTTGCTTCCTTAGGGTCCACGAAATACCGCTGCAGACGGGGAGTGATAGGAAAGTACCATACCACCTTTCGAGGTACCTTCTTGTTCCCAACCTTGTACCGTCCGTGGCCACACACCGGACATGTGGTTCTGTCCTTGTACTCGCACCTATAAATCACACAATCATTAATGCAGGCGTGGTATTTTTCGTGCGGTAGGTCAAGGGGACACACGACTTTCTTGGCCTCCTCGGTACTACTTGGCAATGTGTTCCCCTCCGGGAGACGATCGTGCCAGAATTTTAAGTTCTTGCTGAAGCTGGAATCGGTCCACTTGTTCTGCGTCTTCATCTGCAGGTAATCAAGCGTTACATGCAAGCGTGTATCCTGCGGACGACACCCAGGAAAGATCGGAGTCATCCCGTCTTTCTCCATTTGCGACAGCTTGGCTCTCTCTCTAGCTGCAACTCTATCGTTGCTCGTCTCCTGGAGGAGAAGATCTTGAACATGAGAGTCCCGCAAGGCCGAAATTAGCGGGGTCGCGCCGGAATCTTCTTCTTCATCATGATGATGTTCTCCGCCGGCATCTTCTTCTTCATGATGATCTTCTCCGCCGACTTCTTGTTCATGATGATAGTCCCCGTCGGCATGATGATAGTCTTCTTCATGATGATAGTCATCTCGCTCTACATGGTCTTCATGCGCACCATTTGATGGGGCCGGCCGCGCCTGGTTGTCTTGCATGAAACCGCGCCTCAGCAGGTGCTCCTCCAGTTGTCCGGAATCAGGGTTGATCCAGCGCTCGAGTTTGCATGATCGACACGGACATCTTATCTGGCGCCTATTGTTCCGAATCATGTCCTCCTTCGCGTCTATCTTGTATCTAGAGATTCGAGCGGAACTCATCGAGAGGACCATGCTTGCCTGCAAATGGTATACATAGAACAGGAAATTAGAACCGCACCAAATGCACACACATGCATGGGCCGTACCTCTCCTCAAGGTATTACATGGAGCGGAAAAATTCGGCATGACCTCTCCTCAAAGTAGGACATATGGGTAGTGCAAAACTTGCCGAAACGGAAATGAATCAACATTTCGGCAAACATCCATGCACCACACCGGCACACACACACAAGCGCTTCACCTGCAACAACCATCCATACACACGACGGCCACACAAGATCTACAAGCATATGCATGTCTCCTCCAAGCATATGTATGTCTCCTCCAACTACTCACCTTCTAGATTCGATACCGAGACGAGACCGCGATCGATGAGTTCGAGAGGAGGAGAGAGTATGGAGAGCCTTCTCCTCAACTCCAATTAAGTATCAACCAAACTAAGTGCAATAAATACCAAAGCAAGTGAAAAGTAGAGTCAAAATAGTATGAGAGAGAAGGGGGGGACGAGCTAGATGGAGGAAGAAGAATGGCTTGTGTAGTGTGGTAGGTGGGAGGTTGGCTCACTTTTGTATATCTAGTTCGCTAATTCTGTGGCGCACCTATATGCGCCACAGAATACCTTATTTCTGTGGCGCACGAGCCAAGCTGCGCCACAGAATAGCCTATTTTTGTGGCGCACTGTGGCAGTGCGCCACAGAAAATCTTATTTTTGTGGCGCACCATTGTACATGCGCCATAGAAATAGTAAAACCAATGATTGGGGGTGTCAGCTGGTGGGGCCCACCATGTTTTTGTGGCGCACGGTTCCTCGGTGCGCCACAAAAGTAAGCTATTTCTGTGGCGCATGCTTGGTGCGCCACAAAATAATATTCTGTGGTGCATTTTCCGTGGTGCGCCACAGAACTAAGCTCTGCCTATAATATGTAGCTCTTGGGAGGGTTTTTGAAATTTCCATGCTTGAAAACCAAAAACCACTTTTCTTCATGCATGCTTGACTTCATAAGACATAGTTTAGGGTTAGGGGGTAGATACATGATTTTCCTACTAGTTTGAATATGTCTAGACCTTGTTTATCAATTTAATTGAATGCTTACTATATGACATGAGCAGACCTTGGTTTTAATTTTTTATACCCATTTGAATCTTCGTCAAATCGTAGGTTTGTTGACCAAGATTTGAACAAGTTTAAAACATGAATATGAAAAAGTAAGCATGTATGCGTCTTAACTAGTCACTCCAAAATGAAGCTCTTGGGAGGGTTTTTGAAATTTCCATGTTTGAAACCAAAAACCACTTCTTCTCTTCATGCTTGACTTCATAAGTCAGGGTTAATTTAGGGATATATAGGGGGTAGATACATGATTTTTCTGGTTTGATATGTCTAGACCTTGTTTATCAACTTAATTGAATGCTTACTATATGACATAAGAAGACTACGTGACTTGTGCTCACTGAAGTGTGGGACCTCACGCATGGGAACCACACGTACGTAAGTGACAGACTTGTTGCTCTAATAACTCGGGTGATCATTATACTGTATTAGTACATAGTTTCCTATGGATCCTTCTTAGTCACTCCAAAATGAAGTTCTTTGAGAGGGTTTTTGAAATTTCCATGTTTGAAACCCAAAACAACTTCTCTTCATACTTGACTTCATAAGACAGAGTTTAGGGTTAGGGTAGATACATGATTTGTCTGGTTTGAATACGTCTAGACCTTGTTTATCAACTTTAATGCTTACTATATGACATAAGAAGACTATGTGCTTTGGTTTTTCATTTTTCTGATTTTTTCTATTTTTGATGCCCATTTGAATCTTGGTCAGATCCTAGGTTTTACCAAGATTTAAACAAGTTTAAAACATGAAAATGAAAAGGGAAGCATTTATCCTTCTTAGTCACTCTAAATGAAGTTTTTGGGAGGTTTTTGAAATTTCCATGTTTGAAACCCAAAACCACTTCTCTTCATGCTTGACTTCATAAGACATAGTTTAGGGTTAGGGGTACATACATGATTTGTATGTTTTGAATATGTCTAGACCTTGTTTATCAACTTGAATGCTTACTATATGACATAAGAAAACTACGTATGTGCTTTGGTTTTTCATTTTTCTGTTTTTTTTTCAATTTTCCGCCCATTTGAATCTCTGTCAAATCCTAGGTTTGACCAAGATTTAAACAAGTTTAACACGTGAAAACGAAAAGGTAAGCATGGATCCTTCTTAGTCACTCCAAAATGTACCAATTGATAGATGTGTTAACTTTGCTTCATGGAAAAAATAATGTCATGTAAATGAGTTAACTTGGATTTCCTACCCTTGAATCCATAGGAAACTTTGTTCTAATGCACTATAATAATCAACCGAGTTTTTACACCAACAGGTCTGTCACTTACGTGTGGTGCCCATGCGTGAGGTCCCACACTTCAGTGAGCACAAGTCACGTGCAATAGGTACGCAAACTCCCAGCCATTTTCTTTGTCAAGAGAAGACGCATCAGGATGCGTATTGGAAGTCCGTGGGTCCTTCTGGATCCTTCGGTTGTCCCTCTCACAAAAAACAAATCTCTCTCATTCTCGGCCTCGCTCGACTCGCTCGCTCGCTCGCACCTCCTGCTCACTGACAAACCCTGCACAAAAGTCAACATCATCACCCGAAAAAGGGGAGACACCATAATGCTCTCCCTCCTTCTTCTCTCCTTCCGAGTGATCCCTCTTCCTCCGAGTTTCACTCGACGGGCAAACACATATGTGCTGCATAGTAATAATAAAAAGGTACTACAGAAAATTCGACCTACGAATCTATAATTAAATATACTAGGTTAAACTAGGGTTTTGCCCAGTACTACAGATCAAGGTTCAAAAAAATCCAACTACGGGGTTCGAACAACCCCATTTCTAATCAAAGATTTTTTTCGACGTCATCCAAATGGCCTCAAACTATAGCATGGGCGGATCCAGACTATAGCCAAGGGGGGCAGCCGCCCCCGCTCAATTTTCTGAAACCTTGTAATATGATATTTGCATCACTTATCATATGTTTGCCCCCTCTAAAAATTTATCCTAGGTCCGCCCCTAAACTGTAGGGTTAGCATCTAGTGCAGTATGTGTGAACATGTATGCACTATGTGTGCTATAACTTGTATGTCTTTCAAATTTGAACCAAATTTGAATAAGTGTAAAATATTTGAAATGGGGCTTTTGGCTTAAACGTTTGAAACCCAAAACGACTTCTCTTCATGCTAGACTTCATAAGTCAGGGTTAATTTAGGGATATATAGGGGGTAGATACATGATTTTTCTGGTTTGATATGTCTAGACCTTGTTTATCAACTTAATTGAATGCTTACTATATGACATAAGAAGACTACGTGACTTGTGCTCACTGAAGTGTGGGACCTCACGCATGGGAACCACACGTAAGTGACAAACTTGTTGCTCTAATAACTCGGGTGATCATTATACTGTATTAGTACATAGTTTCCTATGGATCCTTCTTAGTCACTCCAAAATGAAGCTCTTTGAGAGGGTTTTTGAAATTTCCATGTTTGAAACCCAAAACAACTTCTCTTCATGCTTGACTTCATAAGACAAAGTTTAGGGTTAGGGGTAGATACATGATTTTTCTGGTTTGAATATGTCTAGACCTTATTTATCAACTTAATTGAATGCTTACTATATAACATAAGAAGACCTTGTTTTTTTATTTTGTTTTTTAATTTTTATACGGATTTGAATCTTGGTCAAATCCTTGGTTTCACCAAGATTCAAATGGGCATAAAATAAAAAATTGAAAAAATGAAAAACCAAAGCGCACATAGTCTTCTTATATGTCATATAGTAAGCATTAAAGTTGGTAAACAAGGTCTAGACATATTCAAACTAGACAAATCATGTATCTACCCCCTAACCCCTAAACTCTATCTTATGACGAAGTCAAGCATGAAGATTAAGTGGTTTTGGGTTTCAAACATGGAAATTTTGAAAACCTCCCAAAAACTTCATTTTAGGGTGACTAAGAAGGATACAGGCTTCCCTTTTCATTTTCATGTTCTATACTTGTTTAAATCTTGGTCAAACCTAGGATTTGACCAAGATTCAAATGTGCATCAAAATTCCAAAAAAATCAAAAAATGAAAAACCAAAGCACATAGTTTTCTTATGTCATATAGTAAGCATTAAAGTTGATAAACAAGGGTCTAGACATATTCAAACAAGAAAAATTATGTATCTACCCCTAACCCTAAACTTTGTCTTATGTAGTCAAGCATGAAGAGAAGTGGTTTTGGGTTTCAAATATGGAAATTTCAAAAACCTATCAAAAGCTTCATTTTAGAGTGACTAAGAAGGATCCATGCTTGCCTTTTCATTTTCATATTTGAAACTTGTTTAAATCATTGTCAAACCTAGGATTTGACCAAGATTTAAATTGGCATAAAATTAAAAAATCGGAAAAATGAAAAACAAAAGCACATAGTCTTCTTATGTCACATATATATATAGTAAGCATTCAAAAGTTGATAAACAAGGTCTAGCTAGACATATTCAAATAAGACAAATCATGTATCTACCCCTCTAACCCTAAACTCTGTCTTATGAAGTCAAGCATGAAGAGAAGTGGTTTTAGGTTTCAAACATGGAAATTTCAAAAACCTCCCAAAAACTTCATTTTAGAGTGACTAAGAAGGATACATGTTTCCCTTTTCATTTTCATGTTTTAAACTTGTTTAAATCTTGGTCAAACCTAGGATTTGACCAAGATACAAATAGGCACAAAAAATGAAAAACAAAAAGCACATAGTGTTCTTATGTCATATCGTAAGCATTCAAGTTGATAAACAAGGTCTAGATATATCCAAACCAGACAAATCATGTATATATGTACCCCGTGTCGATCTTATGAAGTCTAGCATGAAGAAAAGTCGTTTTGGCCGGGTTTCAAACATGGAAATTTCAAGAACATCCCAAAAGCTTCATTTTAGAGCGACTAAGAAGGATCCAGGCTTACCTTTCCATTTTCATGATTTAAACTTGTTTAAATCTTGGTCAAATCTTGCTCAAGCATGAAGATAAGTGGTTTTGGGTTTCAAACATGGAAATTTCAAAAACCTCCCAAAACTTCATTTTAGGGTGACTAAGAAGGATACAGGCTTCCCTTTTCATTTTCATGTTCTATATATACTTGTTTAAATCTTGGTCAAACCTAGGATTTGACCAAGATTCAAATGTGCATCAAAATTCTAAAAAAATCAGAAAAATGAAAAACCAAAGCACATAGTCTTCTTATGTCATATAGTAAGCATTAAAGTTGATAAACATGGTCTAGACATATTCAAACCATACAAATCATGTATCTACCCCTAACCCCTAAACTATGTCTTATGAAGTCAAGCATGAAGAGAAGTGGTTTTGGGTTTCAAACATGGAAATTTCAAAAACTGCCCAAAAACTTCATTTTAGAGTGACTAAGAAGGACACATGCTTCCCTTTTCATTTTCATGTTTTAAACTTGTTTAAATCTTGGTCAAACCTAGGATTTGATGAACATGGTCTAGACATATTCAAACCAGACAAATCATGTATCTACCCCCTATCGACCCTAAACTTCGTCTTATGAAGTCAAGCATGAAGAGAAGTGGTTTTGGGTTTCAAACATGGAAATTTCAAAAACCTCCCAAAATTAAAGCTTCATTTTAGAGTGACTAGTTAAGAAGGATCCATGCTTACCTTTTCATTTTCATGTTTTAAACTTGTTTAAATCTTGTTCAAACCTAGGATTTAACCAATATTCAAATGGGCATAAAATAAAAAATAAATAAAATAAAAAACCAAAGCACATAGTCTTCTTATGTCATATAGTAAGCATTCAAGTTCATAAACAAGGTCTAGACATATTCAAACCAGACAAATCATGTACCCCTAACCCTAAACTTTGTCTTAATTATATATGAAGTCAAGCATGAAGCAGAGAAGTGTGGTTTTGGGTTTCAAACATGGAAATTTCAAAAACCTCCCAAAAAGCTTCATTTTAATTAGACTGGCTGGTTAATTAAGAAGGATCCATGATTAATTACCTTTTCATTGTCATGTTTTAAACTTGTTTAAATCTTGGTCGAACCTAGGATTTGACCAAGATTCAAATGGGCATAAAAATTCAGAAAAAATCGAAAGAATGAAAAACCAAAGCACATAGCCTTCTTATGTCATATAGTAAGCATTCAAGTTGATAAACATGGTCTAGACATATTCAAACCAGAAAAATCATGTATCTACCCCTAACCCTAAACTCTGTCTTATGAAGTCAAGCATGAAAAGAAGTACGGTGGTTTTGGGTTTCAAACATGGTAAATTCAAGAACCTCCCAAAAGCTTCATTTTAGAGTTACTAAGAGAAAGATCCAGACTTAATTACCTTATCATTTTCACATGTTAAACTTGTTTAAATCTTGCTCAACAAACCTAGGATCTTTGACCAAGATTCAAATGGGCATAAAAATTATTCAGACAAAAAATCTAAAGAATGAAAAACCAAAGCACATAGCCTTCTTAATTATGTCATATAGTAAACACTCAAGTTGATAAACAAGGTCTAGACATATTCAAACCAGAAAAATCATGTGTATATCTACCCCTACCCCTAAACTCTGTCTTATGAAGTCAATCATGAAGAGAATTGGTTTTGGGTTTCAAACATGGAAATTTCAAGTACGTCCCAAAAGCTTCATATATTTTAGAGTGACTAATTAAGAAGGATCTTGGATTACGTTTTCATTTTCATGCTTGAAACTTGTTTAAATCTTGGTTGAACCTAGGATTTGACCAGAATCAAATGTGCATAAAATTCTTAAAAAAATAGAAAAATGGAAAACAAAAGCACATGGTCTTCTTATGTCATATAGTAAGCATTCAAGTTGATAAACAAGGTTTATACATATTCAAACCAGACAAATCATGTATCTACCCCCTATCGACCCTAAACTCGGTCTTATGAAGTCTAGCATGAGGAGAAGTCGTTTTGGGTTTCAAACGTTTAAGCCAAAAGCCCCATTTCAAATATTTCAAACTTATTCAAATTTGGTTCAAATTTGAAAGACACACAAGTTATAGCACACATAGTGCATACATTCTCACACATACTGCACTAGA
Organism: Lolium multiflorum; assembly: GCA_030979885.1. Lineage (NCBI taxonomy): Eukaryota > Viridiplantae > Streptophyta > Magnoliopsida > Poales > Poaceae > Lolium > Lolium multiflorum. Next base: position 173,715,431 of record CM061748.1, on the reverse strand, counting down.
TGCTAACCCGGCCTATAGTTTGAGGCCATTGGATGAGGTCGAAAAAAATCTTGGATTAGAAATGGGGTTGTTCGAACCCCGTAGTTGGATTTTTTGAACCTTGATCTGTAGTACTGGGCAAAACCCTAGTTTAACCTATTTAATTATAGATTCGTAGGTCGATTTTTCTACCTTTTTATTATTACTATGCAGCACATGTGTGTTTGCCCGTCGAGTGAAACTCGGAGGAAGAGGGATCACTCGGAAGGAGAGAAGAAGGGAGAGAATTATGGTGTCTCCCCTTTTTCGGGTGATGATGTTGACTTTTGTGCAGGGTTTGTCAGTGAGCAGGAGGTGCGAGCGAGCGAGTCGAGCGAGGCCGAGAATGAGAGAGATTTGTTTTTTTTTGAGAGGGACGACCGAAGGATCCAGAAGGACCCACAGACTTCCAATACGCATCCTGATGCGTCTTTCTCTTGACAAAGAAAATGGCTGGGAGTTTGCGTACCTATTGCACGTGACTTGTGCTCACTGAAGTGTGGGACCTCACGCATGGGCACCACACGTAAGTGACAGACCTGTTGGTGTAAAAACTCGGTTGATTATTATAGTGCATTAGAACAAAGTTTCCTATGGATTCAAGGGTAGGAAATCCAAGTTAACTCATTTACATGACATTATTTTTCCATGAAGCAAAGTTAACGCACCTATCAATTGGTACATTTTGGAGTGACTAAGAAGGATCCAGGCTTACTTATTCGTTTTCACGTGTAAAACTTGTCTAAATCTTGGTCAAACAAAATTGGCAGAAAATTCAAAAAAAACAGAAAAATGAAAAACCAAAGCACATAGTCTTCTTATGTCATGTAGTAAGCATTAAAGTTGATAAACAAGGTCTAGACATATTCAAACCATACTAATCATGTATCTACCCGCTAACCCCTAAACTATGTCTTAAGAAGTCAAGAATGAAGAGAAGTGGTTTTGGGTTTCAAACATGGACATTTCAAAAACCTCCCAAAACTTCATTTTAGGGTGAGTAAGAAGGATACAGGCTTCCCTTTTCATTTTCATGTTCTATACTTGTTTAAATCTTGGTCAAACCTAGGATTTGACCAAGATTCAAATGGGCACAAAAAAATAAAAAAAGCACATAGTGTTCTTATGTCATATCATAAGCATTCAAGTTGATAAACAAGGTCTAGATATATCCAAATTAACCAGACAAATCATGTATCTACCCCTATCGACCCTACTTCGTCTTATGAAGTCAAGCATGAAGAGAAGTGGTTTTGGGTTTCAAACATGGAAATTTCAAAAACCTCCCAAAATTCAGCTTCATTTTAGAGCGACTAAGAAGGATCGATGCTTTTACCTTTTCATTTCCATGTTTTAAACTTATTTAAATCTTGGTCAAACCTAGGATTTGACCAAGATTCAAATGGGCATAAAAATTCAAAAAAATCTAAAGAATGAAAAACCAAAGCACATAGCCTTCTTAATTATGTCATATAGTAAACACTCAAGTTGATAAATAAGGTCTAGACATATTCAAACCAGAAAAATCATGTGTATATCTACCCCTAACCCTAAACTCTGTATTATGAAGTCAATCTCTAGGATTTGACCAAGATTCAAATGGGCATAAAATAAAAAAACATAAAAATGAAAAACCAAAGCGCACATAGTCTTCTTATATGTCATATAGTAAGCATTAAAGTTGATAAACAAGGTCTGGACATATTCAAACTAGCTAGACAAATCATGTATCTACCCCCTAACCCCTAAACTCTGTCTTATGACGAAGTCAAGCATGAAGATAAGTGGTTTTGGGTTTCAAACATGGAAATTTCAAAAACCTCCCAAAAACTTCATTTTAGGGTGACTAAGAAGGATACAGGCTTCCATTTTCATTTCCATGTTCTATACTTGTTTAAATCTTGGTCAAACCTAGGATTTGACCAAGATTCAAATGTGCATCAAAATTCCAAAAAAATCAGAAAAATGAAAAACCAAAGCACATAGTTTTCTTATGTCACATACATATATATAGTAAGCATTCAAAAGTTCATAAACAAGGTGTAGACATATTCAAACCAGACAAATCATGTACCTCCTAACCCTAAACTTTGTCTTAATTATATATGAAGTCAAGCATGAAGCAGAGAAGTGTGGTTTTGGGTTTCAAACATGGAAATTTCAAAAACCTCCCAAAAAGCTTCATTTTAATTAGACTGGCTGGTTAATTAAGAAGGATCCATGATTAATTACCTTTTCATTGTCATGTTTTAAACTTGTTTAAATCTTGGTCGAACCTAGGATTTGACCAAGATTCAAATGGGCATAAAAATTCAGAAAAAAATCGAAAGAATGAAAGACCAAAGCACATAGCCTTCTTATGTCATATAGTAAGCATTCAAGTTGATAAACATGGTCTAGACATATTCAAACAAGACAAATCATGTATCTACCCCCTATCGACCCTAAACTTCGTCTTATGAAGTCAAGCATGAAGAGAAGTGGTTTTGGGTTTCAAAAAAGATCCAGACTTAATTACCTTATCATTTTCACATGTTAAACTTGTTTAAATCTTGCTCAACAAACCTAGGATTTTACCAAGATTCTCAAATGGGCATAAAAATCAAAAAATGAAATACCAATGCACATAGTCCTCTTATGTCATATAGCTAGTAAGCATTCAAGTTGATAAACAAGGTCTAGACATATTCAAACAAGACAAATCATGTATCTACCCCCTATCGACCCTAAACTTGTCTTATGAAGTCAAGCATGAAGAGAAGTGGTTTTGGGTTTCAAAAACATGGAAATTTCAAAAACCTCCCAAAATTCAGCTTCATTTTAGAGCGACTAAGAAGGATCGATGCTTACCTTTTCATTTCCATGTTTTAAACTTGTTTAAATCTTGGTCAAATCTAGGATTTGACCAAGATTCAAATGGGCATAAAATAAAAAAACCGAAAAATGAAAAACCAAAGCGCACATAGTCTTCTTATATGTCATATAGTAAGCATTAAAGTTGATAATCAAGGTCTAGACATATTCAAACTAGCTAGACAAATCATGTATCTACCCCCTAAAACCCCTAAACTCTGTCTTATGACGAAGTCAAGCATGAAGATAAGTGGTTTTAGGTTTCAAACATGCATGGAAATTTCAAAAACCTTCCAAAAACTTCATTTTAGGGTGACTAATTAAGAAGGATACATGCTTCCCTTTTCATTTTCATGTTCTATATATACTTGTTTAAATCTTGGTCAAACCTAGCTAGGATTTGACCAAGATTCAAATGTGCATCAAAATTCCAAAAAATATCAGAAAAATGAAAAACCAAAGCACATAGTTTTCTTATGTCATATAGTAGCATTAAAGTTGATAAACAAGGTCTAGACATATTCAAACAAGAAAAATCATGTATCTACTCCCTAACCCTAAACTTTGTCTTATGTAGTCAAGCATGAAGAGAAGTGGTTTTGGGTTTCAAATATGGAAATTTCAAAAACCTACCAAAAGCTTCATTTTAGAGTGACTAAGAATGATCAATGCTTACCTTTTCATTTTCATATTTTAAACTTGTTAAAATCATTGTCAAACCAGGATTTGACCAAGATTTAAATGGGCATAAAATTTAAAAAATCAGAAAAATGAAAAACAAAAGCACATAGTCTTCTTATGTCACATATATATATAGTAAGAGCATTCAAAAGTTGACAAACAAGGTCTATACATATTCAAATAAGACAAATCATGTATCTACCCCTAACCCTAAACTCTGTCTTATGAAGTCAAGCATGAAGAGAAGTGGTTTTTGGTTTCAAACATGGAAATTTCAAAAACCTCCCAAAAGCTTCATTTTAGAGTGACTAAGAAGGATCCAGGCTTACCTTTTCATTTTCATGTTTTAAACTTGTTTAAATCTTGGTCAAACCTAGGATTTGACCAATATTAAAATGGGCATAAAATAAAAAAATAAAAAACCAAAGCACATAGTCTTCTTATGTCATATAGTAAGCATTCAAGTTCATAAACAAGGTCTAGACATATTCAAACCAGACAAATCATGTATCTACCCCTATCGACCCTAAACTTCGTCTTATGAAGTCAAGCATGAAGAGAAGTGGTTTTGGGTTTCAAACATGGAAATTTCAAAAAACCAAAAGCTTCATTTTAGAGCGAGTAAGAAGGATCGATGCTTATCTTTTCATTTTCATGTTTTAAACTTATTTAAATCTTGGTCAAACCTAGGATTTGACCAAGATTCAAATGGGCATAAAAATTCAGACAAAAATCTAATTAAAGAATGAAAAACCAAAGCACGTACATAGCCTTCTTAATTATGTCATATAGTAAACATTCAAGTTGATAAACAAGGTCTAGACATATTCAAACCAGAAAAATCGTGTATCTACCCCTAACCCTAATTAAACTTTGTCTTATGAAGTCAAGCATGAAGAAAAGTGGTTTTGAGTTTCAAGCATGCATGGAAATTTCGAGAACCTCCCAAAATAAAGCTTCATTTTAGAGTGACTACGAAGGATCCATGCTTACACCTTTTCATTTTCAAGTTTTAAACTTGTTTAAAACCTCGTCAAACCTGGGATTTGACCAAGATTCAAATGGGCATAAAATTCAAAAAAATAGATAAATGAAAAACCATAGCACATAGTCTTCTTATGTCATATAGTAAGCATTCAAGTGGATAAACAAGCTCTAGACATACTGAAACCAGACAAATCATGTATCTACCCCTATCCCTAAACTATGTCTTATGAAGTCTAGCATGAAAAGAAGTGGTTTTGGGTTTCAAACATGGAAATTTCAAAAACCTCCCAAAAGCTTCATTTTGGATTGACTAAGGAGGATCCAGGCTTACTTTTTCATTTTCATATTTTAAACTTGTTTAAATCTAGGTCAAACCTAGGATTTGACCAAGATTCAAATGGACATAAAAAATCAACAGTTTACAACAGCACACAAAATAAACATGAAATTACATCTAAATCCCTAACTTTTACATGGAGGACCCCAGGCTGAAAGCAAGAAATGCGATCGGGTCTTGAATCTTGATGCGTCTTCTCTTGACAAAGAAGATTGCTGGGAGTTTGCGTACGTACATCACGTCACTTGTGCTCACTGAAGTGTGGGACATGACGCATGCATGGGCAACACACGTAAGTGACATGGATTCAAGGGTAGGGAAGCCAAGAGAAAAAAACGAGAATTTGGACAAAAATAACCCAATCTTGCTAGTATGTCGAAAGTTTGTTTTTCCCAATCTTTTCGACTTTGGGTTATTTCTGTCTATTTTGCCGAAAAAACGAGGACAGAGACTGGAAACGGTGATGCATCTAGCTTCAGAGTACGTCAGATTAAGACTTCATGAGCAACACTAGTCTGACGTAAGTACAGTGTATACAGACAAGACAGGGACTAGACATTGCTACCCACGTCCCTCTGCGCCCCTTCAAAGAAATCATACTCCGTACTAGAATCTCGAAACGTAGGAATTAGTCTGACACGATTTCTGATTGTTTAATTCATAGGATTGCAATTTTCAGAATTCATTGACAATACATTTTTATACAAAAACAAAAAATCCTTCATTGTGTAACCGTATGTTACTACTAGTATTTCTTTTGGTTTTCACACGCAATCAAATGTTATTGGATCCAAATACCGTTGTTTCTCAATCCTATATATTTGGAGATGATCATCACTCTCTAATCATACAATTTTCATATTCCCGCACTTTGAAAATCTTGCGAATAATCAAAGCAGCCAAAATCTATGGTGTGTATTGTATATGTTTATGCCATGCTTAGTTTCATCGAATATTGTTTGGTTGCATCGCGGGGAAACCGCGTGAATTTAGATTAATTGTTGCATGTTTGTTTGTGGTGTGACCAACTGCTTTTGCAACGAAACAACCCCCCCACCATGTACGCATTGTTTGGGTCGCATGCATGATGTGTACAAAATGTTAAAATAGAAATAATGTAGGAATTGAATATGATTGCATGTTGAATTAATCCTATATGAGAGAAATCACACAAATTTGAATTGCATGTTCTTTGGTTGTAGTGCTACACAAAAAACACGTGAATTAGTATGAATTATCATGTATTCAAGAATCAAAGGAGCCACTGAGATTTGAATCCCACAAAATTTCTATGAATTTTCTTCGAACCAAACAAGCCCAACAAGATTCCAAAGGAATATAATACAACGAATCAAACAACTTCCGTTGTTGGAATATTTCCTTAGGACATCAATCCAATAGAAACTATATGATCCAGTTTCAGCGACAATCTGGTCGGTGTAGGCTCGAGGAGGCCAATTGTATATATATGTTTGGACCCGGTTGGTTGAGTGATCATGCTCGTGACATCCAGCCTGAAAGGTAAAATTCGGGCAAGGCCAGCGTGACGCCACAATACTTTTGAAATATTCAAAAGCGCGTAATATTTGTGAAATTTTAATAATAGCTACTACTTATGTGAATTTTTTTCGTTCATACGCTTATTGGGGGGTAGGCTAACCCTAATGGCCTCCTCAAGATCCCTACCTCTACCAAGGTTTCCCGAGTTCATCCACCTCGATGGGTTCCTTGCCACTTTCGACCATGTTGTGGGCATCATTTCGGGTTCCCGTACCACGGCCAGTCCTTTTCAGGAGTCCCGAACCCGATGCCATAATATTTGTTTGAAAAAAATTCAAGACCGCACAATATTTGTTGAAATAAATGAATAAGCATTTTTAAATAGCTAAATAAAAGAAGTACGAATTTTGAAAAATTTATTTTTTCTAAAACATTAATTGGAGCATTGACATGTTGAACCCACTTGTCGATTTTGCTATCAACATGACTAACTAGCTGATTAGATAACCAAGTGGTGAAATTTGCAACATATTAGACCACCACATGGTGGAAACTGCAAAAAAAATGTCCAAGTGGTGGTTTGTGCAACATATAGAGCAGTAGAGTATATGGTAGTACAAGATGAAGAGGCCTCCAAGATGAATGTGCACTGCCGTGGGCCCGTGGTAATATATCATGATGATGGCAAAGGATCTTTTCTCTGCTGAAACTGTCCAGAGCTGATTTGATGAGACAAAATACAGCTCCACGGCGTGCAAGGACAGTATACAGTACATTAGCTTCTTCTCGGGTCACACGCCTTCACGCCAGGTGCAGTAGTGCAGCAGAGACCAGAGAGAGAAGGCACGCCCGTAGTACTCGTATTATTGATTTCAATTCAAATTGTTTTTTTTGCCTGCTTCTCCGTCTTCTTCATCTCCATCTTCTCTGGCGACCCCGCCTACACCAGCAGCCCCTGCACCACCGCCGCCATGCCTTTTTCGGATCATCTCGAGCCACCTGTTTGATGGTACTAGTAGGAGTTGTTGACTTTTATCCATATCGCTCTACCAGCTGCCGCTCGCACTGTCCTCCAATACCTCATACCCAAACGCCAGCGTCCCACTACCACACCCCCACACCCACTTGACCGCATCCTTCCAATGGCGAGATCGATCAATGAGAGTGGCAGTTCTTGGGTGTTTCCTGATGGCCCCCTTGAAGAAATCGCATCCCGATGCGATGTCATCACCGCCGCGAGCCTCGTCGGTTCATGCAAGTTTTATCATGATTCAGCAACACAAAGTGTAGCTCTGCCTGCATCTCAGCCGTTTGGCATGCCCTGTGTTCTTCATACTCACCAAACTGAGGTACCGCCCGCGCACAATCCCTTCTACCGCGTCCACAAGTTCAAGCAGGAGGGTGCGCAGAAGGACAAGCAGCATGATGCAAAAGATCGCAAGGGTACCTTGTGCCAACTGACGCCGCTGGACAGGATCTCTTCCGATGCCGTGATTCCAGATGGTGGTACGGGCATGTGGGCAGGCGCGAATGGAGATTGGATCGCCCTTCTTGGCTTCCCCTGGAATTGGGAGCTTGTCAATGTGTACACTGGTCGCCGGATTCCTCTACCACCAATAAGTGAGTTTAAATCCACCCCGGATAAACTTGTGTTCGAGTCTAATGATCAACATCTTCAACTGCTGAAGATAGCTATTTGCCGAGTTCCAACAGCTGCTTCAAATTATACTAGTTTCTCTGTTCTTGCCATCTTCAACGCGGCAATTGCAGTCCTTCACTGTGCTTCTAGCAGATGGACAGTTCTTGACAACCAGTTCTTAGCGTACGGCTACTCCGATGCAATCATCCACAAGGGTATTGTATTTGCTGTAACTCAGACAGGCGAAGTTTATGCATGGAATCAACTTTCTTGGGGTAATTTTTCTCATCTCATATGATGTGTTTTCGCTATTACCTGCTAGTTTCAGATTTAGCTTTAGCCTTTTTCTTTTTGTTGTGCAGTTTTCGTGTCATGCCTGTACCTTTCCCCCTCTATATTCAATCAAAATCAGCAGCGATATGCCTTTGAGTCAAAATAAAGTACTCCCTCCGATCCAAATCAAATTGACTCAGCTTTGTCTAGCCAGTGCATCTAGCTAGACAAACTTGAGTCAATTAATTTGTGCATATCTAGCTAGACACATCCAGTTGAGTCAATTAATTTGGATCGGAGGCAGTATTTTAGCTACATCATTATTCATGTATGTAATGAACTAATCAAGTTTTGCTGAACTGACTTCAAGCTGTGCTTTCCTTTGCAAGGTCCTTTGTTGATCAGCACGGCACCTATTCCGCCAGAACTTGATGAACAAGGTCGGTACAATCTTGGCTCCTGGTGGTTAGCACGATCTCCTGATGGTTCTAGACTTTTTCTGGTCCATACCTGGGGCGTTACTGACGGGCGGGATTATACTGGACTGGTTCGGATTTTACCTGCTGCTGCTACCTCTGAGGGTCGTCATGGTCGCACTATTCGCGGGTATGGTAAGGGTTTACTTGGCTGCGAGGTGTACAGCATGGACACCAGTCAGTTGATGCCACCGAGGCCATGGAGGAGGATTATTTCCCTTGGATCATATTCTCTCTTCCTTGGAGTGAACTATCCGATTATCATTCCAGTAGAAGACGGGGCAGAACATGACCGTCCAAATATGGCGAGAAGCAACTCTGTTTACACATCGCACCATGCAGTAGGCCTTGCATATCCTCCTTCTCCAGAAATTTGCCGCTTCAGTTTGAATTCTGAAGACTGTACTGTTGGTTTCCAAACCAACATTAGATGGACATGGCGGCAGGTTCCGTTGTGGCTCATCCCAAGCTTCGCCAACGCCCGGCAATGGAACCTGCCTTCGCGTCACAGGTCCAGAAAGAAGGGCTGATGTACTTTATGTAATACTCGTGTTGTAATGCAAGATTTGTATCTGTTGAACTATTTCATTTGCATGTTTATCTCTACCTAGGCTACTCCCTTTCCGTAGTTGTGTTGTACTATCTGTTGAACTATTTCCTTTGCATGTTATCTCTACCTAGGCTACTCCTCCGTAGTTGTTAAATTGATGTAATGCTCCTACAATGCACGCTACACTGGGCGTGTGGCCTGTAATGTTATCAAACACCTTTTGTACTCGTTCTAGTAAGCATTTCACACTATAGCTCACATAATTAAAGTACTCCTACAACGTATTAGTTGAAAGATATCTCTCATAAGTAAGTACCCCTCTTTGAGCTTATGCGAAACATAAATGACTATTTTAGAAATATATACTCTCGACACAAGATTATATTAAAAACAATGGTACATAGTTCTATTAGAAAAAGAAAGTGTGAATAGTAGAATGATGGAGAAGTGTTTTTTGAGGTCTGTGCATAGCTAGTGTTCATGGTGCAAAAGCACTTAGACTAGTCACAATGGGAAGTATACTAGTCTATGATACAACACCTTCAATGCATAGTATCATGAATTAGTATCATGCAATGTTGCGAAAAACCAATTATTCATTTCTTTCCAAATAGACTAGCTTTGCGAGGATGACAAAACATTTCTTTATTGCCCTCTCGTATGAATCTCCTCCATACATCACCTCTCATACCGATTGAAAGCCATTCCAAATCGTTGGTTCAAGACCATGAATACCAAGCCAATTTTGTTAGCTAGTTGGACCACCCTCGGATTGAGAACCAACGGTTGAAAGAAAGGTGGGCGCCAACTCATATTTTTTTCTCGAGAGTCCGACACTTGATGTTGATTGCAAAGTTCACAAAGGCCAAAATTTTGACATCCTCTTTGTGCAAGTCTTGCCACCATCCAAACTCGGTTTTGAAGTACCAACCAAGAAAAAAAAGCTTGCACTTTGGAGGACCCCATGGACCATGAAAATTTTGAAAAACTTCCAGTAAATCATGCATATTTCGATTTATATTTTGGTGAAGTTTCATTCGATTTGAATCATAGGTTTGTGAGCAAATATATATTTAGTTTAAACTAGTGCTCGAGTACGTAAGAATCTATTTAATCACAAGCTAGTCATCCGAATGGGATGAAATATTCATAGATTTTAAAACAAGGAATCTACATATTACTGGATTTTTTTCAAAATTTTCTGAATAGTTTTTCTTTTTTAGCTTCGAAATAAGAGATAGTTTGGAACGTTGGATCTCAAATGGATGGTAGATGGTGGGACACAGTCACAATGTATCTTGGAAGCATCAAGTCACTGAAGCTCTGTCCGGTTTCCAAACCAAGCTAGGAAAGGCATTGAAAATGAAGTTCTGCTCTAAAACATTTCTCATTCCATTTTGGTGCTCGCGCGGTTGCATGCTGCCCACGTGTTAAGGTACGTGTCTCTGGCATGTAGAGAACTACGATTATTGGCGAAAAATATATCGAAATGGAAACTGTAAAAAAAAGCCCTCTCTGGTCAACCTGATGTGACGAGACATCACTGCACCAAACGTCGTCGCAAATTTATAGATGGGTGGCGTGCTAGTCTACCAACAGTCAAATCGGCGCCCAGTCGCAGCAGCAGCCTAGAGTACTACCTAGTTTTTGCCCCTTGCATGTCTATCATCTTCTTCTTCACCCCGTTACAAAAAAAAAACTTCTTCTTCACCCTCCCAGAATCACGCGCACGCGCAGGATCTCGATCCCCACCACGCCGGATCACTAGTACTACTCCGTATACCTTTCTCTCCTTACCCCGGCCGGCCGCGCGCCGCATCGTTCCTTCCATAGCGCTCGCCCTCTCCTCCGAAAACCCCAAGCGCAGTTGCATCCGCCATCCACCTAAATCCATCTTCACGTGATGGATTATTCTAGGCTTTGCCGGGGCGGCGGGGACGGCCACTTGGAGGCTCTCACCGGCGACAACATCGACCTCATCGCTGCGCATCTGGACGTTACCTACACCGTCCGACTTGCTGCATGTTCCAGGGAGCTCTACGACATGATCAGCAAGGATGAAGGTAAGATGCACCATTGGGATGAACCCTGCCTGCTGATGCCTCCGCCTGCTTATTGGTTCGATGAACACTGGGACGTGGCGAGAGCATCTCGTCTGCATGATACCGTGTACGACCTGGTGCCCCTCGACCATCCTCGCCGTTCTGTCGCCCTGCCGTTCATGCACGACAGAAAATGGCTTGGCGCGAACGGCGACTGGATCGCCGCCGCCGATCATCATGAGTGGTGCCTCGTGAACGTCTACACCGAGCGACATATCCCCCTTCCATCCCTACCTGATTCGAAGATTCGTCATAGTATTGTTTCATCTCGACCTGCATACTCTTTTAACTGGCGTCCAGAAATTTATTTGTTGAAGATTGTAATCTGCCAAGTGCCCACAAAAGGTGGGAGGTACGCAGATTACAAGCTCATCGCCTTGTTCGACAAAACGATTTTCTACCTTGAAGGGGGTGGCGACTGGAGAATGCTGGAGGCCCTTACACCTGCACCTGATTATCCAAATTACTGTGATGCCATTGAACTCCGTGGCCACGTTTTTGCGGTGGACGAAACTGACGGCTCCACGTACTTCTGGGACACCGCAAATGGTATTTTTTCAGTCCTTATGTTGCATTGCATGATACACTGCCTTAACCAATGAAGTTATTCATGAACTACCTTGTTTATATTTTACCTTTCTTATATGACTTAATGATCACACCCCCTTTTGCTGAATATGAATGAACCGTTGCTTGCAATGAATTAGTAGTACTAATTAGTCACCAACAAACATAGTATGCTCAGTATGTGATTGCATTCCTGAATTAGTAACTCTACGCCACTGCAGAATATGGGTGTAATTAACCAGTATCTCAAAAGATAACGTGGCACTATGAAGGCACCCTTTTTGATAACCTTTTACACCCATTGTTTCATATATAACTAATTGATTTTGCCTCCAAAAGGAGGACGAGAGACCCCCGCCATCTGCATCAGAGAGATGCATAAGGACTTTCATAAGTATATGACTTAACGATCACATCCTTTATCTGAATATGAATGAACCGTTGCTTGCAATGAATTAGTACTAGTCAGTCATCAGCAAACATAGTATACTCCGTATGTGAATGCATTCCTGAATTAGTAACTCTATGCAACTGCAGAATATGGATGTAATTAACAAGTATCTCAAATGTTAACGTAGAAACAGAAAAATAGAAGAAAATCGTTTGTAATTACATGCGTAGCTTATATTTTCTAGAGATCGGGGAAAAAGCCTTGATTGGATGTACCTACATGCAGATCAAACAGTTCTTTGTTTATATCGGTGAACAATCTGCAGAATGGTATAATTAATTTTGTTTTTGATACATTTTTTCTCCCATTTTCTTGAATAGATTTCAGTTTCCCACAATTATCTTTCATTAGTGATTGTGACGTCCCCTCATTCAAAATAACTCAGGTTATCTTTTTCCTAATTCAGTGATATTTAAGTTTGAGTAAGTTTACGATTAATATCTACAACCTCATATATATATAAGATTTAGCACCTGCAGGCCTAACAAAGTTAGCTGCCTCTAGTCCCCTGTATAGTTCTTTCTTTTTGCTTTCTCAGTTTTTCGTAGCCTTGCTACAACCCTGTATGCTCTAATATATAATGATGCACGACTAGGCATGTGTTCGAGAAAAGAAAATCTAAATATCTTTTGTAATATATGAACCTATATTGATGTTTTAGATGTTGGTAGTATAATTTTCGATAAACTTGAACAGACTTAAATCAGTTTAACTTAGCACAACCATATAGCGTACCTTTTTTAGAACGCGAAAATGAGGTAAACAAATACCATGTGTACCCTTTACTATCAATAGTAGAGAAGAGATTATGAACCTTCAACTCTAAAATGCAAATTCTTCTACTGAATGGATAGCTGCATCTGATACCTATTTTGCAAATGTTACCAGACTTGGGGTTAGCTATAAAGAGCATTTCTTTCTTGTCAAGCTTCATGCACTACCAACACAACCAAAAGTCCGAACTGATCGCAAGGGCGGCAATCCACTTATACAATTCAACACCCCCCGTCACATGTGATGGGAGACAAGTCAACATGTGGAAAGACTCAGAGGTATAGCTCAAGAGGCATATAAGTGGACTCCGAGGGGGCAACAACAATTTTAGGATAAATTGCGAAAGCCAGGACTCGAACTCGAGACCCTGGCTCTGACACCATGTCAAGCTTCATGGACTAGCCAACGCAACCAAAAGTCCGAACTGATGGAAAGGTCTAGGCAATCCACTTATACAGTTAAACATTTCTTACCCTTCGGGTGGTCACAGGGAAGCTCTCTAATAGATCACTTAAGACAAAGGGAATTAACTACAACACAGGACTTAAACTTAAGATGATATATATTTGTCAAAATTTGAATGTATCTATATGCTTTCACTGTCTAGATACATCTGAATTTGGACAAATCTCAGACACTTTCGGTGGGACAGAGGTAGTATATAACTGTGTATACACTAACTAGTGTCTAGTTTTGGCGAAGTTTAGACTAGTTTCGTGGGATGGATGCAGTATAACTGATATATTGGACACTTGATTTGAACACATGAATGACCAATGTCCTTAGCTTACATAGTCGTATTTATACTGTGAGCATGAACGATGAACAATGCTGCTGTTTGAATATGGTTGCCAGTAACACCCTATTCGTCTCCATTTCTAATATTGCAGAAAACCTGATGCTCCCGTTTGTAATCCCGCCACCGGTGGTGGATGATCAGCAGTACGCGTGGTTCCTCGCTCCATCTGCTGATGGCAAGCGATTGATGATCATCCTTACAGTAAACAAGATTGGGATTGCCAATGCTGAAGTACCTCCTGACATTCCCTATGCTGCTAATGGGCTTCAGCTACGGCAGTATCCTCCTGTTGCCACCTACGTCTTTGAGCTGGATCCCTTATCTACTGCACGTGCAGGGGACTTTCTTTGGAGGCAGGTTAACAGCCTCAGCGACCACTCTCTGTTCCTCGGACTCAATTACCCAATCATTGCCAACCTGAAGAAGCGTGAATCCAAAGCTCCTGATGGCACATTGGTTCCATTCATGAGGAAAAACTGCGTCTACACAGCATACCGGAATATTCGTTATAATCAATACCCTAAAATTTTGCGCTGCAACCTCCAGCCAGATGAAGGTGAGACTGTGGGAGTTATCAGCCTTCCCAAGGATGGTTGGGATAGTGTCCGACAAGCGGCTATGTGGTTTAAGCCTGCTTTAAACATTGCCCGTTCGGTGTTACCTTTAAAAAAACAGTGACACTTTTTTATTATGCTTGAAGTGTTGAGAAGTAGTACACTGTTTTTAGTATGTACTAGTTTGAATCAGTTTATTTGAACACTGCCCTGCTTTTGTATTTCGTGTTGCCTTCATATTATAACCCATGCATGGCTGTTTTAGGATTGACTTTATTTCAGCACTATAATTTTTTCGATAAAGGATGCTTTATTACTTTTGGAAAGCAATTACATCCAGCCTCTGCATAACCAGGATGCACACAGCTGTTCAAAGAGTCTGTAACCAACAATGTAAAGAAAAAAAACTAGGCGAAATACATATCGGAACGATGAATCATAAATCGCCTATGGTGTGGGTGGTGCTGCAATCCGTAGACTATGCTGCCACCCATGTAGGGAAAAAGTATCCCTCGCCGTTCAGCACTATAATTACAATGTGTGTACGTCCTTTATAATATAGCCACCTCTTGTTGATCATAGTCATGAGAGGACCATTCCTATTTTTTCGCCGCTAAAGGGTAAAGTACATCCACTGGCACGGGGGTGTGTTGGGTTCCACCCCATCCCCAAACCGAACATGCATCAACTACGAGCAAGGAAGTAGATGTGCGACCTAGGTGACTGTGCGGACCCCACATGTGAACCAAAGAAAAAAACATGTCAATACGGAACTGATGTACATACGACAACTCCTATATGATATGCGTATGTACGATTGAGCATCTGGAGGTGTGCTGCCACCTGCTTCCTCACACGAAGGGTTGGATCTTGTGTTTCGTACACGGATCGGACTGAAATTGTCGTGTGCATAGCAAGGTTCATGTCAATAAGGCTGAGTTTGGCATCTAAGTCTAGGCAACAAATACTTTTGGGTTCCAACGGCCATCTACAAGGTATTTGCTATAGGCCTACTTGCTCCGGCTGTCGAAGCCCAATAACTACAAATGGGCCTTTCTGCTCATGCAATGTTGGCCCTTTTCTAAAGAACCACAGATCCTATGATTGGCAAAAAACAAAAACACGGAGATTCTACATAAAAGTTGTTTGTATTTATTTTGAATTATTGGGTTGCAATTTTTGAAACTGCTCATGGCCAATATGAAAATCCTTGATCGCTCCATACCCACATAGATCACGGTATTTTCAAAAATTCATAAAGTGGATTTGAAATTTAAAACATATCCTAATAATTCCATGATTTATTCTATTAACTTGCAAGATCTTGGAGCGAAAGAGCTTGTATTAGTCTGCGAAAATAATACTGATAAACCTGTCGTTAACAAGAAATGAAGGTTTATCGTTCAGAGAGGATGCCATGTGGGACCCATGAGACAGTAGCGTCCTCAACGTTTCAAAGAAAAAGGCAAGTAGCCCGAAAATAGGGGTAAAAAATAAATCCTACAAAGGAAACATTTATAGTTCATAGAGGCTGACATGTGGGACCGATCTGCCAGCTGCATCCTCATCATTTCGAAGTCGGCAGGGATCAGAAGAAAAAGGCAAATAGCCAGAAATTAGGGGTAAAAAATAAATCCAAAAAGGAAACTTTTATTCTTAATAGAGGATGACATGTGGGACCGACCTGCCAGCAGCGTCCTCATCGTTTCAAAGGCCGCAGGGGATCAAAAGAAAAAGGCAAATAGCCAGAAATTAGGGGTAAAAAATAAATCCAACAAAGGAAAGGTTTATTGTTCATAGAGGCTGACATGTGGGACCCATGAGCCAGCGGCGACCTCAATTTCAAAGGCGGCATATGATCGAAAAGAAAAAGGCAAGTTAGCAAAAATCAGTGGGTAAAAAAAATCTAAGAAATGAAACTTTATTGTACAGTCCCAGTGTGTAAAAAAAGGCAAATAGCCAGAAATTAGGGGTAAAAAATAAATCCAACAAAGGAAAGGTTTGTTGTCCATAGAGGCTGACATGTGGGACCCATGAGCCAGCGGCGACCTCAATTTCAAAGGCGGCATATGATCGAAAAGAAAAAGGCAAGTTAGCAAAAATCAGGGGGTAAAAAAATCTAAGAAAAGAAACTTTATTGTACATAGAGGATGACATGCGGGTCCCATGAGCCAGCACCTTACTCAACGTTTCAGAGGCGGCATGAGATCAAAAGAAAAAGGAAACTGACCAAATATCAGGAGCAAAAAATAATCCAAGAAAAGTAACTTTTATTGTACATAGAGGATGACATATGGGTCCCACTTATACAAGCTCTTTCGCTCCAAGATCTTGCAAGTTGATTGTACATAGAGGATGACATGCGGGCCCCATGTGTCAGCAGCTTAATCAATGTTTCCAAGGCGGCAGGGGATCAAAAGAAAAAAGGAAATAGCCAAAAATAAGAGGGTGAAAAAAAATCCAAGAAAAGAAACTTTTATAGTATAGAGGATGACATGTGGGTCCCATGAGCCAGCAGCTTCCTCAACGTTTCAGAGGCTGCATGAGATCGAAAGAAAAAGGCAAGTGACCAAAAATAAGAGGGAAAAAAATCCAAGAAAAGAGACTTGATTGTACATAGAGGATGACATGCGGGTCCCATCAGTCAGCAGCTTACTCAACGTTTCCAAGGCGGCAGGGGATCAAAAGAAAATGGAAATAGCTAAAGATCAGAGGGTGAAAAAAATCCAAGAAAAGAAACTTTTATAGTACATAGAGGATGACATGCGGGTCCCATGAGCCAGCAGGTTCCGCAACATTTTCAAAGGCGGCATGAGATCGAAAGAAAAAGGCAAGTGACCAAAAATCAGAGGGTGAAAAATAATCGAAGAAAAGAAACTTTTATTGTACATAGAGGATGACATGCTGTCCCATTTTGCAGCAGAGGTCCCAACTTTTCAAATGCGGCTTGAGATCAAAAAAAAAGAAAGTAGCCAGAAATTAGGGGATAAAAAAAACTCGAAGAAAAGAAAGTTGATTGTACATAGAGGATGACATGCGGGACCCACGAGTTAGCTTACTCAACGTTTCCAAGGCGGCAGGGATCAAAAGAAAAAGGAAATAGCCAAAAATCAGAGAGTGAAAAAAACCCTAGAAAATAAACTTTTGTAGTACATAGAGGATGACATGCGGGTCCCATGAGCCAGAGGTTCCTCAACGTTTCAAACGTGGCATGGGATCGAAAGAAAAAGGCAAGTGACCAAATATCAGGAGCCAAAAATAATCCAAGAAAAGAAACTTGATTGTACATAGAGGATGACGTGCGGGTCCCATTTTGCAGCAGCGGTCCCAACGTTTCAATTGCGGCTTGAGATCAAAAGAAAAAGAAAGTAGCCAGAAATTAGGGGGTCAAAAAAAACTCCAAGAAAGGAAAGCTTTATCGTTCATACAGGCTGACATGTGGGACCTATGAGCCAGCAGCTTACTCAACGTTTCAAAGGCGGCAGGGGATCAAAAGAAAAAGGAAATAGCCAAAAATCAGAGGGTGAAAAAAATCCAAGAAATCAAACTTTTATTGTACATAGAGGATGACATGCGGGTCCCATGAGCCAGCAGATTCCTCAACGTTTCAAACGTGGCATGAGATCGAAAGAAAAAGGAAAGTGACCAAATATCAGGAGCCAAAAATAATCCAAGAAAGGAAACTTTATTGTACATAGAGGATGACATACGGGTCCCATTTGCAGCAGCGGTCTCAACGTTTCCAAGGTGGCACAGGACCAAAAGAAAAATGAAGTAGCCAGAAATCAGGGGGTGAAAAAAATCCAAGAAAAGAAAGATTTCAATTGGGCTGCATCTGGACATCTGGGCCTTCGAACTATCCTTCTGGGCCTTTTGATTCGTACAATTTCAGCCCACTCCAGAACATGGAAGTTCGGATTTTTCTCAAAAAAAACAGGAATGTCCTATGCTTCGCAAAAACAAAAAACAAGGAGATTCAAGATATAAGTTGTAAAAATAAAGATTTAATTTATCCGTTTGCAATAGCTCAGAGCGAAATACATTGTTTATTGTCTGCAAAATAATCAAGATATCACATGTTTCTTGTACGGGGAGGCTGACATCAGGGACCCATGAGCCAGCAGCGTCGTTAACGTTTCAAAGGCAGTGGGTCGAAAATAAAAAAACAAAAAGTCAGTTGGTAAAAAAATCCAAGAAAAGAAAACATTTATCGTTCTGAGAGGATGACATGCGGGACCGATGAGGCAGCAGCATCCTCAACGTTTCCAAGGCGGCAGGGGATCAAAAGAAAAAAAAGGAAATAGCCAGAAATTACTTAGGGGTCAAAAATAAATCCACCAAAGGAAACTTTTATTGTTCATAGAGGATGACATGTGGGACCGACCTGCCAACACGTCCTCATCGTTTCAAAGGGGGCAGGGGATCAAAAGAAAAAGGCAAATAGCCAGAAATTAGGGGTCAAAAATAACTCCAATAAAGGAAACTTTTATTGTTCGTAGAGGATGACATGCGGGACCCATGAGCCAGCAGCTTACTCAACGTTTCAAAGGCGGCATGAGATCGAAAGAAAAAGGCAAGTGACCAAATATCAGGAGCCAAAAATAATCCAAGATTTATTGTACATAGAGGATGACATGTGGGTCCCATTTTGCAGCAGCGGTCTCAATGTTTGTAATGCGGCTTGAGATCAAAAGAAAAAGAAAGTAGCTAGTAATTAGGGGGTGAAAAAAATCCAAGAAAAGAAAGTTGATGGACATAGAGGATGACATGGTCCCTTGAACCAACCTTACTCAACGTTTCAATGGGGGGATCAAAAGAAAAAGGCAAGCCAAAAATCAGAGGGTGAAAAAAAATCCAACAAAGGAAACTTTTATAGCACAGAGGATGACATGCGGGTCCCATGAGCCAGCAGCGTCCTCAACGTTTCAAACGTGGCATGCGATCGAAAGAAAAAGGCAAGTGACCAAATATGAGGTGCCAAAAAAACTCCAAGAAAAGAAAGTTGATTGCTCATAGAGGATGACATGCGGGTCCCATTTAGCTGCAGCGGTCTCACCGTTTGAGAGGCGGCAGGGGATCGAAAGAAAAAGTCAAGTGACCAAATATGAGGTGCCAAAAAAATCCAAGAAAAGAAAGTTTTATAGTACATAGAGGATGACATGCGGGTCCCATTTAGCAGCAGCGTATCACCGTTTGAGAGGCAGCAGATCGAAAGAAAAAGTCAAGTGACCAAATATGAGGTGCCAAAAATCCAAGAAAAGAAAGTTTTATAGTACATAGAGGATGACATGCGGGTCCCATTTAGCAGCAGCGGTATCACCGTTTGAGAGGCGGCAGGGGATCGAAAGAAAAAGGTAAGTGACCAAATATGAGGTGCCAAAAATAATTCAAGAAAAGAAAGTTTTATAGTACATAGAGGATGACATGCGGGTTTAGCAGCAGCGGTATCACCGTTTGAGAGGCGGCAGGGATCGAAAAAAGGCAAGTGACCAAATTTGAGGTGCCAAAAATAATCCAGGAAAAGAAAGTTTTATAGTACATAGAGGATGACATGCGGGTCCCATAGCAGCAGGTATCACCGTTTGAGAGGCGGCGGATCGAAAGAAAAAGGCAAGTGACCAAATTTGAGGTGCCAAAAAAACTCCAAGAAAAGAAAGTTGATTGCACATAGAGGATGACATGCGGGTCTCATTTAGCAGCAGCGGTCTCAACGTTTCAAGGCGGCAAGGGATCAAAAGAAAAGGAAGTAGCCAGAATCAGGGGGTCAAAAAATCCAAGAATAGAAAGAATTTTGGTTCATAGAGGATGACATGCGGGACCCATGATCCTGCATCGTAAACGGCTCGATCGGAGAACGTTGAACGAGATGGCGCGATCTAGAAAAAAACAATGCCAGAGAGGCTGCCATCTGGGCCCTACATCCCTCGGCGGTGCGGATTTGCGTTGACTCGGCCGGCGAACCCGAGATTTCGAGATGCACCACGTCCCGGGCCACCATACGCCACGTTTTGGCCGCTTTCGTCGGGCTAGGTGGCCTCAAAAACGAGAAAAAAAGTTTTGACATGCACCACGGAGGGACCAAAATCGTCGGCCATGGTACACCAGCAACCACGGCGCGACTTCAACTTCGTCGGCCATGGCAACTTTTCTTGTAGTGATGGTTTCACTCAATAGCATCTATAACAAGTAGAGAATAATGCCGGGAGAGTTTCCCCTATCATACAATCAAGATTTAACCCAAATTGTTACAGCGGTGACGAGGTGCAGCGGTGGTGATGGCGGTGTAGATGGTGGAGATGATGATGATGATGATGGAGATGATGTCCCGCTCGATGACGATGGCGATGGCGTCGATTTCCCCCTCCGGGAGGGAATTTCCCCGGCGGATTCCTGCCCGCCGGAGAGCTCTTTTCTCTCTGGTGTTCTCCGCCCCGCAGAGGCGGCTGTAACCCTTCGTGAGGTCCTCTCTGTGGCTTCGGGACGAAGGAGTACGCGAAGAAAAGGAGGCGAGAGGGGCTGTGGGGCCCCCACACCACAGGGTGGCGCGGCCAGGCCATGGGCCGCGCCGGCCTGTGGTCTGGGCCCACAGTGGCTCCCCTCTTCTTCCCCTTCTGGCTCCCTCCGTCATCTGGAAAAATAGGAATTTACGTGAAATTTCCTTCCACAGTTGATCTTCCGAAATATTGCGTTCTGACGGTGCTTTTTCCAGCAGAATCCTGGCTCCGGTGCTTGATCCTCCAATAATGATGAAACATGCAAAATAGATGAAATAACATAAGTATTGTGTCCCAATATGAAATATATCAATGAATAACAGCAAATTATGATACAAAATAGTGATGCAAATTGGACGTATCAACTCCCCCCAAGCTTAGACCTCGCTTGTCCCCAAGCGAAACTGAGCTCGATAAACAAGACCACATGTTTATGGAGTGAAGAGTCGATAAATAAAATACGGACAAGAAGCATCATATTCATTCACACAAGACATTCTAGTAAACAACTTCCTCATATAACTCATCTTGAAATAGGTAAAGAGAAATCACAAGTAAAGGTGCATAAGAAATCATAGTTGGTGATGGCAAACTTTGTTCTTGGTCAGAGAACTACTAACGGATTGTACTTCTAAGCAAAGCTTTCATATTAGAATTTATAGCTGGGCTTCCATATTTAAGCATAACAATCTCCTCATAATCATTGATAACTTCAAAGTCATATTCATTCAGATAAAATTGGTACTAAACAAGAAAGTATAAAAGACATGATTAACTGAATCATAGCATAAATGATTGGTTCACAACAACTCAATTGCTTGCTTAAGATAGAGGGAAATAGGTTTACCGACTCAACATAAAAGTAAAAGATAGGCCCTTCGCAGAGGGAAGCAGGGATTAAATCATGTGCTAGAGCTTTTCAAGTTTTGAAATCATATAAAGAGCATAAAAGTAAGAATTTTGAGCGGTGTTTGTTGTTGTCAACGAATGGTAGCGGGCACTCTAACCCCCTTGCCAAACGAACCTTCCAAGAGCGGCTCCCATGAGGGACGGCATCTCTACCAGCAAGGTAGATCATCCCCCTTCTCTTTTGTTTACACATGTATTTTAGTTTTATTAAGGATGACACTCCCCCAACCTTGGCTTTCTCAATCCATGGCTAACCGAATCCTCGGGTGCCTTCCAACATTCACATACCATGGAGGAGTGTCTATTGCAAAATTAAGTTGCTTACTGATAAATCAGGGCAAAACATGTGAAGAGAATTATTAATGAAAGTTATTAATTGGGGCTGGGAACCCCGTTGCCAGCTCTTATTGCAAAATTATTGGATAAGCGGATGTGCCACTAGTCCATTGGTGAAAGTCCGCCCAACAAGATTGAAAGATAAAACACCACATACTTCCTCATGAGCTATAGAACATTGACACAAATAAGGAGTAGTATAGTTTGAATTATTTAAAGGTAGCACATGAAGTATTTACTTGGAATGGCAGAAAATACCATGTAGTAGGTAGGTATGGTGGACACAAATGGCATAGGTTTGGTCTAAGGTTATGGATGTATGAGAAGCATCCCTCTCGATACAGGTCTTTGGCTAGCAAGGTTTGATAGCAAGCATAAAGGTTGAGGGAAACAAACAAATATACATATGATAGAACAATCATGCATCTTTCTCATAAGCACAAGCAATTTTAACTTAAGAATACTAAGCTCATAAGCATAGAGATAATAGAGTAATGTATCTAAGTGTATTTCTCTCTTCTATTCAAACATCAGGGTGTTGTTGCTATTGACCAATGCTAAGTTTGCCAAAACCAAATAGATTTACTTGATGCTCCCAAAGTGATATCAATACTTATGTCAAGAGTAATCATATAATGGAGATTGCAAACTAAAATAAGGTGTGCAAAAAGTAAATGATAAGACTTCTCATTAATATTCCATAACGATAACTCACACCAACGGATACATAGATAACCAACTAAGAGAGATACTTCCACATTGCATACTATTCCATATGATAACTTCCCTATTCATGATATGACACTACTTGATAGTAAAAGATAAAGGTAGTGATGATGTGATACCGCGGCACTCCCCAAGCTTGGAACAAACCAAGGGGATGCCAATACCGATGATGAATTACTCCTTCGGTGATGATGGTGAATCTTTGTCGTCATCAGACTTCCATGGAAGAGGCCCTCCATCAACAAAAGACATCTTGGTCTCCGGAAACCTGAAACTAGCAGCATGACTTATGCGCTTAAACCTGTTTTCATACTCACAGTTTTGATTATGAACATCATAGAGTTGAGCTTGGAGTTTGTTGGTGGTGTCGTGAAGTGAGAAGATATCGTCCCACAACTTTGCAGTCTCCTTCTTGTGTCCATCAATGAGTTCAGACACAATCTTGTGAAAGATATCCACTTCACGCTCAGCCATCTTCTTGTAGTTGAAAACCTCTTGTTCCAGTTTCTCCATCCTGTCTTCCAAACTCCCTTCTCCCTTAGGACCCTGGACATCTTTGATCTGCAACTCTCCATCCACGAGCAGCAACTCTTTGGGGTGCATCTTCAGCTCGTTCATGTACGGGTTGACGACGTCCTCAAAGAAGCTGTCCTTCTGAGTTCCCGACGAGGACATGGTGGATCTAGATCCGAAGCAGATCCTGGCAGAAAACAGCTCGAAACAAAACACGACGAGAAAACGATATACGGACCTCCAGGGGTCCGGGGGATTATATAGCAAATATTTTTACGACAAAAGGAAGGTTCCAGGCCGAAAACGAGTGGAAACGGGACGCCGAGGGGCTGTCACCATAGGTCGGCGCGGCCAGGGTGGGGCCCGCGCCGGCCTGTGGTGACGGGCCCTCGCGCGTCTTTTCCACTCCGTTTCGATTCCGTAATTTTTCATATTTTCCAAAAACAGCAGAAATAATGTTCGGAAAGGTAAACGCGGACTTTTTATTACCTGTACTGTTACCTATTCAAAGTCGAGTTCTGGCGGACTGTCAATTTGTCCTTTGATGAAGGCCTCCGGTGTTTCCACTTGAATAATATCAACATCAACATTATAAGAATCACCCGAGATATAATGCTTGAGTCTTTGTCCATTCACCACTTGTGTGGCATTGCCTTGGAGAGAGCTAATTTTAATTGCTCCTGAACGATACACCTCCTCAACAACATATGGTCCTTCCCACTTCGAGAGTAATTTCCCTGCAAAGAATCTGAGACGAGACCGATACAATAGGACTTTATCCCCAATATTAAACTCTCTTTTGATGATCCTTCTATCATGCCACTTCTTAACTTTTTCTTTAAAGAGTTTAGCATTTTCATAAGCTTCACTTCTCCATTCATCTAGAGAACTTAATTGCAACAACCTCTTATTACCGGCTAATTTAGGATCTTTATTTAGTTCTCTAACAGCCCAATAAGCTTTGTGCTCTAGTTCTAAAGGTAAATGACAAGCTTTTCCATAAACCATTTTATAAGGTGACATTCCCATAGGATTTTTATAAGCAGTTCTATAAGCCCATAGTGCTTCTTTCAATTTACTAGCCCAATTCTTTCTAGATTTATTAACAGTCTTACCTAAGATAGCTTTAATCTCTCTATTCGATAATTCTACTTGACCACTAGTTTGAGGGTGATAAGCAGAAGCAATTCTATGATTAATACCATACTTAGCAAGAGTTTTTCTAAAACCTCCATGAATAAAATGAGAACCTCCATCAGTCATAATATATCTAGGTATTCCAAATCTAGGAAATATAACATCTACAAGCATTTTTATAGAGGTCTCACCATCAACACTTTTTGTAGGTATAGCTTCTACCCATTTAGTGACATAATCAACAGCGACAAGTATATGAGTGTTACCATCTGAAGAAGGGAAAGGACCCATGAAGTCGAATCCCCAACAATCGAATGGTTCAATAACAAGAGTATAATTCATAGGCATTTCATTGCGTCTAGAGATATTACCAACTCTTTGACATTCATCACAAGATAAAATAAATTTCCTTGCATCTTTGAAGAGTGTTGGCCAATAAAAACCTGATTGTAGAACCTTTTGCGCGGTTCTATCTCCAGCGTGATGTCCTCCATAAACACTACCATGACATTTACTCAATATCTCCTGTTGTTCATATTCAGGAACACATC
Organism: Lolium multiflorum; assembly: GCA_030979885.1. Classification (NCBI taxonomy): domain Eukaryota; kingdom Viridiplantae; phylum Streptophyta; class Magnoliopsida; order Poales; family Poaceae; genus Lolium; species Lolium multiflorum. The sequence continues at coordinate 173,690,204 of CM061748.1, read as the reverse complement.
TTCGCATAATACCATCCACTCCTTCTTTATATAAGTGTGGGTCATCCCAAAAATAATGCCTCAAATCATAAAAGAATTTCCTCCTTTGCTGAGCTGAAAAGGTTGGAGGCAAATACTTCGAAACAATAAAGTTAGCATAATCTGCATACCAAGGGCTCTCTCGCGAGCTCACCTTTATTACAGCCAATTGTTCATTTGGAAAACTATCATTAACAGGAACAGGATCATAAGCAATATTTTCCAATCTAGACAAATTATCAGCAACAGGATTATCAGCACCTTTCCTATCTATAATATGTAAATCAAATTCTTGCAACAGAAGTACCCATCTAATAAGCCTTGGCTTAGCATCTTTCTTTGTCATAAGGTATCTAATTGCAGCATGATCAGTATGAATTGTAACTTTTGAATCAACAATATAAGGTCTAAACTTGTCACAAGCAAAGACTACAGCTAACAATTCTTTTTCAGTTGTAGCATAATTTCTTTGAGCAGCATCAAGAGTCTTACTAGCATAATGAATAACATTTAATTTTTTATCTACCCGCTGTCCAAGAACAGCGCCTACAGCAAAATCACTAGCATCACACATAATTTCAAAAGGCAAATTCCAATCAGGAGGTTCGACTACAGGAGCAGTTGTTAAGGCTTTCTTTAGAGTTTCAAAAGCTTCCTTACAATCATCATCAAAAACAAAAGGTACATCTTTTTGAAGAAGATTAGTAAGAGGCTTTGAAATTTTAGAGAAATCTTTAATAAATCTCCTATAAAACCCAGCATGACCAAGAACACTACGAATACCTTTAACATCCCTCGGATAGGGCATCTTCTCAATTGCTTCAACTTTAGCTCTATCAACTTCAATACCTCTCTCGGAAATTTTATGTCCCAATACAATTCCTTCATTAACCATAAAGTGGCATTTCTCCCAATTAAGAACAAGGTTAGTTTCTTCACATCTCTGCAACACTTTATCGAGGTTTCGCAAGCAATTATCAAAAGAATTCCCATAAACAGAAAAATCATCCATGAACACCTCTACAATACTTTCGCAAAAACCATGAAAAATAGCAGACATGCATCTTTGAAAAGTAGCAGGAGCATTACATAAACCAAAAGGCATACGCCTATAAGCATAAGTTCCATAAGGACAAGTAAACGTGGTTTTCTCTTGATCTTTAGCTTTAACAGCAATTTGTGAAAACCCAGAATAACCATCAAGGAAGCAAAAATGAGTATTTTTAGATAACCTTTCTAGCATTTGATCAATAAAGGGTAAAGGGTAATGATCTTTCTTAGTAACTTTATTAACTTTTCGAAAATCAATGCACATTCTATAACCTACAACTATTCTTTGAGGAATAAGCTCATCATTATCATTAGGCACAACAGTCATTCCTCCTTTCTTAGGAACACAATGCACAGGACTAACCCATCTACTATCAGCAATAGGATATATAATACCAGCTTCAAGAAGTTTTAATACCTCGTTCCTTACCACCTCTTTCATCTTCGGAATTAGACGACGTTGATGTTCAACAACAGGCTTTGCATCTTCTTCCATATTAATAGCATGTTGGCAAATAGAAGGAGAAATCCCTTTCAAATCATCAAGAGTATAGCCAATAGCTCCTCGGTGTTTCTTCAATATTTCCAATAACCTTTCTTCCTCAATCTCTGAAAGCTTAGAACTAATAATAACAGGATATATTTTCTTATCATCAATATGAGCATATTTAAGATTATCAGGTAAAGGCTTTAAATCGAAAACAGGATCTTCCTTTGGTGGTGTTGTACCCAAATCTTCCACCGGTAAATCATGCTTGAGAATAGGTTGGCGAAGAAAAATTTCCTCAAGCTCATCTCTTTCTTTCCTAAAAGCTTCACTTTCACTATTCTCCAAATGTTGCTGCAAAGGATTATTAGGAACAAGAACAATAGATGCACACTGCTCCATTTTAAAATCATTACTAGGCAAGTCAGCTTTATAAGGAGTTTTGGTAAATTTAGAAAAGTTAAATTCATAAGGTTCACCAGCAAATCTAGTCAAAATTTTCTCTTTCTTACAATCTATAATAGCTCCACAAGTATTTAGAAAAGGTCTACCAAAAATGATAGGACAATGATCACTAGCAGCAGAACCAAGTACCAAAAAGTCAGCAGGATATTTAATCTTACCACATAGAACTTCCACATCTCGAACAATACCAATTGGAGAAATAGTTTCTCTATTAGCCAGATGAATAACTACATCAATATCTTCAAGTTCACAAGAACCAATTTCGTGCATAATCTCCGTGTAAAGCTCATAAGGAATAGCACTAACACTTGCACCAATATCACATAAACCATAATAGCAATGATCACCAATTCTAACAGATAGCATAGGAACACTAACTTGTTTGGGTTTATTAGGATGTGAAACAATATTAGAAGCATCTTCACAGAAAATAATATGACCATCCTCCACATTTTCAGTCACAAGATCTTTAACTATTGCAACAGCAGGTTCAATTTTAATTTGTTCTTCAGGTTCTTTAGGTTTCTTTTCACTTTTATTAACCGCACTAGATATGACAGAGTACTCCTTCATTTTAGCAGGGAAAGGAGTTTTTTCAATATAAGCTTCAGGAATAACATTATCAACAGTTTCAACCACTACACATTTGTTTACAGATGAATCAACTTTATCTTTATACGGTTCATGATACTTATCAAAATTCTTCTTAGGCAATTCATAATGAGAGGCAAAAGCTTTATAAAGATTTGCAACAACTTGGGAATCAAGACCATATGTAGCACTCATATTACGAAATTTATCAGTATCCATAAAAACTTCAATGCATTTATAATCATAAATTATACCTGATTCTCTATCTTTGTCGTTCTCCCATCCTTCAGTATTTTCTTGGATCCGATCAAGAAGGTCCCTTTTAAACTCTTCTTTGTTGCGTGTAAATGATCCAGAACAAGAAGTATCCAGCAAGGTCTTGTCTTGAAAAGAAAGTCTTGCATAGAAATTATCAATAATAACATTACCAGGAAGCTCATGAATGGGACATTTGAGCATTAAAGACTTCAATCTCCCCCAAGCTTGGGCAATACTCTCTCCATCATGAGGCCAGAAATTATATATGCGGTTCCGATCTTTGTGAATTTCACTTGGAGGATAAAATTTGGAATAAAATAAAGGCACAATGTCCTCCCAATCAATAGAATCACCATTCTTCAGCAATTTATACCAATGCGCCGCTTTACCAGACAACGATATAGTGAATAGTTTCTTTCTAACTTCATTCATAGAAATACCTGCACATTTGAATAACCCGCATAATTCATGCAAAAACAGTAAATGATCACCAGGATGAACGGTTCCATCCCCTTCATAGCGGTTATCCATAACACGTTCAATAATTTTCATAGGTATTTTATATGGTACTACTTCCTCACCTGGCGCTTCATCCACTACCGTTGCAGTAGTAGTAGATTTCCCAAATAGAAATTGAAGAGAAGATCTCTCCATAATGATTTATAGCAGCAGGCAGAAATAAAATCAGCACAAACAGTAAAGGTTTTCCTTACCAATTCCGCTTACCAATAGCGCTTCACTCCCCGGCAACGGCGCCAGAAAATAGTCTTGATGACCCACAAGTATAGGGGGTGTATCGTAGTATCTTCGATAAGTAAGAATGTCGATCCCAACGAGGAGCAGAAGGTGTTGGCAGCAGTTTCGATGAAGGATTCACTGTAAATGCTCACAAACAAGTATTCAAGGAGTTTTGATGTAACAGATGAATAAAGTACGAGTAAGTAAAATGCGAGAGAAATAATTGCAGCGAGTGGCCCAATCCTTTTTAGCACAAAGGACAAGCCGGTTTGTTTACTTATAATGACCAAACGTTCTTGAGGACACACGGGGATTTTAGTCTAGTACTTTCGCTTCATGTGGCTTAATAATCTTCATTGTTTTGATAAGTGTTGTGTGGGTGAACCTATGCTAATGCACCGCCCTTCCTAGGACTAATACATACTTGTGATTATACCCCTTGCAAGCATCCGCAACTACAAGAAAGTAATTAAGATAAATCTAACCACAGCCTTAAACTCTGAGATCCTGCGATCCCTCTTGCATCGATATACTAACGGGAGCTCAGGTTTCTGTCACTCCGGCAACTCCGCAATTAGCAACCGAATACAAGATGCACTCCCCTAGGCCCATAAATGGTGAAGTGTCGTGTAGTCGACGTTCACACGACACCACTAGAAGAATGACACCACAACTTAAATATCATAACATTGAATATTACTCAACCATAATTCACTACTAGCATTTAGACTTCACCCATGTCCTCAAGAACTAAACGAACTACTCACGAGACATCATATGGAATACAATCAGAGGTGATATGATGATGAATAACAATCTGAACATAAACCTTGGTTCAATGGTTTCACTCAATAGCATCTATAACAAGTAGAGAATAATGCCGGGAGAGTTTCCCCTATCATACAATCAAGATTTAACCCAAATTGTTACAGCGGTGACGAGGTGCAGCGGTGGTGATGGCGGTGTAGATGGTGGAGATGATGATGATGATGATGGAGATGATGTCCCCGCTCGATGACGATGGCGATGGCGATTTCCCCCTCCGGAGGGAATTTCCCCGGCGGATTCCTGCCCGCCGGAGAGCTCTTTTCTCTCTGGTGTTCTCCGCCCCGCAGAGGCGGCTGTAACCCTTCGTGAGGTCCTCTCTGTGGCTTAGGTTTTCGGGACGAAGGAGTACGCGAAGAAAAGGAGGCGAGAGGGGCTGTGGGGCCCCCACACCACAGGTGGCGCGGCCAGGCCATGGGCCGCGCCGGCCTGTGGTCTGGGCCCACAGTGGCTCCCCTCTTCTTCCCTTCTGGCTCCCTCCGTCATCTGGAAAAATAGGAATTTACGTGAAATTTCCTTCCACAGTTGATCTTCCGAAATATTGCGTTCTGACGGTGCTTTTTCCAGCAGAATCCTGGCTCCGGTGCTTGATCCTCCAATAATGATGAAACATGCAAAATAGATGAAATAACATAAGTATTGTGTCCCAATATGAAATATATCAATGAATAACAGCAAATTATGATACAAAATAGTGATGCAAATTGGACGTATCAGTCATCTGGCCACCTCGTGGCCCCACTTCGACTCCCCTTCGGTCTTCTGGAAGCTTCGTGCAAAAATAGGACCCTGGGCGTTGATTTCATCCAATTCCGAGAATATTTCCTTACTAGGATTTCTGAAACCAAAAACAGCAGAAAACAGCAACTGGCTCTTCGGCATCTTGTTAATAGGTTAGTTCCAGAAAATGCGTAAATACGACATATAATGTGCATAAAACATGTAGGTATCATCAATAAAGTAGCATGGAACATAAGAAATTATCGATACGTTGGAGACGTATCAACCCTCATTAATAATTCTCTTCACGTGTTTTGCTCTGATTCATCAGTAAGCAACTTAACCTGCAAATAGACACTTCCCCATGGTATGTGAATGTTGGAAGGCACCCGAGGATTCGGTTAGCCATGGCTTGTGTAAGCAAAGGTTGGGGGAGTGTCATCCATAATGAAACTAAAATACATGTGTAAACAAAAGAGAAGAGGGATGATCTACCTTGCTGGTAGAGATAACGTCCTTCATGGGAGCCGCTCTTGAGAGTCTGGTTGGCGAGGTGGTTAGAGTACCCACTATCATTCGTTGACAACAACAAACACCTCTCAAAATAATTTTACTTCTGTTTTTGAAAATGAAAAGCTCTAGCACATGTTAATCCCTGCTTCCCTCTGCGAAGGGTCAATCTTTTACTTTTATGTTGAGTCACCATCCTTTCTTTGAGCACCTTCTTGAGAGCATGACTGTCATTCTTAGTATAATATGCTTGTCCCAAAATATGATCAGCTGTGGTATAACTTTGATGCTTTTATCTTTGACAAATTTACTTCTAGTCTTTCTATGAACTTCAGAGGTGCCTGGGCATTTATGTTTTGCTACAAATACAGGCAAGCGAGATACCACTTTATCATATCCTTCTATGAACATTGCAATCCTGCTTATTGAAGTGCTTCATGATGCTTGTTATTAGTTTGTTGGTATCTCTTTTATGATTGACACAGTTACTAGATGACTTTATTTGCATGTACCTTATTATGAATTGCTTAAGCACTTGCCATATCATGAGAATATTTACATCATATGAACAAATGTGTTCGTGAAAGTTCTTTTATCGCACTCAGTTGTTAACTGAATTGCTTGAGGACAAGCAATAAGCTAAGCTTGGGGGAGTTGATACGTCCAAAACGTATCTACTTTCCCGAACACTTTTGCTATTATTTTGCCTCTAATTTGTGTATTTTGGATACAACTAACACGGACTAACGCTGTTTTCAGCAGAATTGCTCTGGTGTCTCGTTTTTGTGCAGAAATCCAACTTTCAGGAAAATCCTCGGAATTTATGCGAAGGGCCCTATTTTCCCAGAATACTAACGGAGCCAGAAGGCAGCTGTGGGGCCCGAGGCCCCCACACACTAGGCCGGCGCGGCCGGGGCGCCGCCTTGTTGTGTGGGCGCCTCGGCGGCCCCCCGACGCTCTCCTTCGGACTATATACGTCTTTCGACCTAAAAACGCCAGGGGGTACGTCGATATTTCCAGAGACCATCCAGTACGCCGCCGCCATCGCGAAACTCCGCCTCGGGACCAGAAACTCCGTTCTGGCACTCCGCCGGGACGGGGAATTGGAGGGGATCTTCACCGCCATCACCACCGACGCCTCTCCATCGACCAGCCATGTTTCCCCCATCCATGTGTGAGTAATTCCCCCGCTGTAGGCTGAAGGGGATGGTAGGGATTGGATGAGATTGATCATGTAATAGTCACAAGATTGTTAGGGCATGGTGCCTAGTATCCGTAGATGTTACTTTTATGATATTGTTGCAACTTGTTATGCTTAATGCTTGTCACTAGGGCCCGAGTGCCATGATCTCAGATCTGAACATGTTATTGTTTCATCATGATATGCATTGTTTTATGATCTTACCTGCAAGTTGTATACACACGTTGCTGTCCGGAACCCGAGGCCCCAAAGTGACAGAAATTGGGACAACCGGAGGGGAAGGCGGTGATGTGAGGATCACATGTGTTCACGGAGTGTTAATGCTTTGCTCCGGTACTCTATTAAAAGGAGTACCTTAATTTCCAGTAGTTTCCCTAGAGGCCCGGCTGCCACCGGCTGGTAGGACAAAAGATGTTGTGCAAGTTTCTCATTGCGAGCACGTACGACTATATATGGAACACATGCCTATTGATTGATTAGTACTTGGATACCGCTTTATTATTACCTGCAAATGCCCTACCATGATTGTTATATGAATTCTCTCATCCATGCAACGCCCGTTCATCCGTCCCTGTGCCTACAGTATTTTAATCCTGCTGTTTACTATAATCACTACTGCTGTCTTTATTTCACCGCTGCTGTTATTTCACTATTCCTACTGCTATAAAACTGTTGCTACTGATAAACTCTTGCGAGCAAGTCTGTTTCCAGGTGCAGCTGAATTGACAACTCCGCTGTTAAGGCTTACAAGTATTCTTTGTCTCCCCTTGTGTCGAATCAATAAATTAGTACTTCCTACTTCCCGAAGACCCCTACACTTGTGGGTCATCAGTGCACTAGTTCGGCGAAGAGATAGTGAAATACGAGTAATATGGATGATTGTAAGTACCAATTGCAATCTGAAATAAAAATGGCAGCAAGCGAACATGTAGCAGAACTTGTTGGAAACGGTGTTTCAATGCTTAGAAACAAGGCCTAGGGATCATACTTTCACTAGTGGACACTCTCAACAATGATCACATAATTGAATAAATAAATGCTACTCTCAAACACTCTCTTGTTGGATAACAAACACCATTCATTGTGTAGGGCTACAAGAGCACCCTCAAGCCGGAGTAAACAAGCTCCACAACTTCATAAAGGAATCACACACGATGCGCACACTGTCACCATCACACCGTGGAGAGTAACTCCGGAGTTCATATTAAAGTAACCTCTAGAGTGCATAATAGACAAGAGTAACATCTACATATTCAACTAGATTACAAAGCTCATGATCACATAAAGATCACACCATGGGAGAGAGATGAATCACATAGCTACCGGTAGAGCCCTCAGCCTCGGGGGAGAACTACTCCCTCCTCATCATGGGAGACAACAACGGCGATGAAGATGGCGGTGGTGTCGATGGAGATGGATTCCGGGGGCACTTCCGTCCCGGCGGCGTGCCGGAAGAGACTTCTGTCCCCCGAACTTGGCTTCGCGATGGCGGCGGCTACGTAACTTTTCGTGGAGGAAGACCGATACCTTAGGGTTTTCGCGACTGGAAGAATATATAGGCGGAAGGGCGGCCTCGGAGGGGTCCCGGGGGGCCCACACCATAGGGGGGCGTGCCCCCCCCTCTTGGCCGCGCCAGGTGGGGTGGCCACCTCGTCGCCTCTCCGTCTCTCCTTCGGTGTTCGGAACCCTCCGTGGAAAATAAGGCCTTGGGCTTTTGTTTCATCCAATTCTGAGAATATTTCCTTTGTAGAATTTCTGGAACCAAAAACAGCAGAAAACAGGAACTGGCACTTCAGCATCTTGTTAATAGGTTAGTGCCGGAAAATGCATCAAAACATCATAAAGTGTGAACAAAACATGTAGGTATTGTCATAAAACTAGCATGGAATATAAGAAATTATAGATACTTTGGAGACGTATCAAGCATCCCCAAGCTTAGTTCCTACTCGCCCTCGAGTAGGTAAACGATAAAAATAATAATTTCTGAAGTGACATGCTACCATCATAATCTTGATCAACATTATTGTAAAGCATATGAGATGAATGAAGTGATTCGAAGCAATAGATTGCTAACAAAAAGATAATGACTAAACAACTGAATCATATAGCAAAAACTTTTCATGAATAGTACTTTCAAGACAAGTATCAACAAGACTTGCATAAGAGCTAACTCATAAAGCAATAGATTCAAAGTAGAAGGTTTCGAAGCAACACAAAGGATGATTAAGTTTCAGCAATTGCTTTCAACTTGTAACATGTATATCTTATGGATAGTGGTCAACATAAAGCAATATAACAAGTGCAATAAGTAAACATGTAAGAATCAATGAACACAGTTGACACAAGTGTTTGCTTCTAAGATAGAAAGAAGTAGGTAAACTGACTCAACATAAAGTAAAAGAAAGGCCCTTCGCAGAGGGAAGCAGGGATTACTCATGTGCTAGAGCTTTTTATTTTGAAAACATGGAAACAATTGTGTCAACGGTAGTAATAATTCATATGGGTTATGCATAAAACTTCCTATAAGTTGCAAGCCTCATGCATCGAATACTAATAGTGCCCGCACCTTGTCCTAATTAGCTCGGATTTCCATGGATTATCATCGCATTACATATGTTTCAACCAAGTGTCACAAAGGGGTACCTCTATGCCACCTGTACAAAGGTCCAAGGAGATAAATCGCATTTGATTTCTCGATTTTGATAGATCTCAACTTGAGGACATCCATACCGGGACAACATAGAAAACAGATAATGGACTCCTCTTTTATGCTTTAAGCATTCAACAACAAATAATATTCTCATAAGAGATTCTGAGGATTAATGTCCAAGCTGAAACTTCCACCATGATACATGGCTTTGGTTGGTGGCCCAATGTTCTTCTCTAACAACATGCATACTCAAACCATTCAACTCATGGCAAATCTCCCTTACTTCAGACAAGAAGAACATGCATAGCAACTCACATGATATTCAACAAAGGTGTGACAGGTTGATGGCGTCCCCAGAAACATGGTTACCGCTCAACAAGCAACTTATAAGAACTAAGATACATAAGCAACATATTCATTACCACAATAGTTTTTAGGCTACTTTCCCATGAGCTATGTATTGCAAAGACAAGGAATGAAATTTTAAAGGTAGCACGCAAGCAATTTACTTTGGAATGGCAGAAAAATACCACATATAGGTAGTTATGGTGGACACAAATGGCATAGGTTTTGGCTCAAGGTTTTTGGATGCACGAGAAGCATTTCCTCTCAGTACAAGGTTTTGGCTAGCAAGGTTGTTTGAAGCAAACACAAGTATGAACCGGTACAACAAAACTTACACAAGAACATATTGCAAGCATTATAAGACTCTACACTGTCTTCCTTGTTGTTCAAACACTTTTACCAGAAAATATCTAGACCTTAGAGAGACCAATCATGCAAACCAAATTTCAACAAGCTCTACGGTAGTTCTCCACTAATAGATTTAAACTACATGATGCAAGAGCTTAAACATGATCTACTTGAGAGCTCAAAACAATTGCCAAGTATCAAATTATTCAAGACAATATGAGGCATTTTCTGTTTCCAACCAAATAACAACAAGTACAAGTGTTGCGGCTTTCAGCTTTCGCCATGAATATTAAAATAAAACGAAGAACACAAGTGTTCAAATGAAAAAGCGGAGCGTGTCTCTCTCCAACACAAGGATTGCTAGGATCCGAATTTATTCAAACATAAACAAAAATAAAAGCAAACAGACGCTCCAAGTAAAGCACATAAGATGTGACGGAATTAAAATATAGTTTCACTAGAGGTGACCTGATAAGTTTGTTGATGAAGAAGGGGATGCCTTGGGCATCCCCAAGCTTAGACGCTTGAGTCTTCTTAAAATATGCAGGGATGAACCACGGGGGCATCCCCAAGCTTAGACTTTTCACTCTTCTTGATCATACCATATCATCCTCCTCTCTTGATCCTTGAAAACTTCCTCCACACCAAACTCAAAGCAATCTCATTAGAGGGTTAGTGCATAATTAAAAATTCACATGTTCAGCAAGGACACAATCATTTCCAACACTTCTGGACATTACCCAAGGCTACTGAAATTTAATGGAGCAAATAAATCCACTCAAACACAGTAAAAGAGGCAATGCAAAATAAAAGGCAGAATCTGTCAAAACAGAACAGTCCGTAAAGACGAATTTTTTAGAGGCACTTAACTTGCTCAGATGGAAAAACTCAAAACTAATGAAATTTGCGTACATATCTGAGGATCACGCATGAATTTTCGCATATTTTTTTGATTCTTCTACAGAGAGAAAAACGCGAATTCGTGACAGATAAGAAATCTGTTTCTGCGCAGAAATCCAAATCTAGCATCAACTTTCTATTAGAGACTTTACTTGGCACAAAAACGAAATAAACATGATAAGGAGAGGTTGCTAAAGTAGTAACAACTTCCAAGACACAACAAAATAGTAGCAAAATAAAAACATGGGTTATCTCCCAAGAAGTGCTTTCTTTATAGCCATTAAGATGGGCTCAGTAATTTTAATGATGCTCACATGAAAATAGAAAATGAAGCAAAAGGAGCATCAAGAAGCAAATTCAAAACACATTTAAGCCTAACCCGCTTCCTATGCATAGGAATCTTGTACACAAATAAATTTATGAAGAACAAAGTGACAAGCATAGGAAAATAAAACACGAGTAACTTCAAAATTTTCAGCATGTAGAGAGGTGTTTTAGTACCATAAAAATTTCTACAACCATATTGTCCTCTCTCATAAAGATTTTCAGTAGCATCATGAACAAACTCAACAATATAACTATCACATGAAACATTCTTATCATGCATAAAATTATTACTCTCCACATAAGCATAGTCATTACTATTAATTGTAGTGGGAGCAAATTCAATAAGATAGCTATCATTATTATTCTCATCACCATAATCATCATATATAGGAGGCATATTGTAATCATAATTAATTTTATCCTCAATAGTAGGTGGACTGAAAATATGATAGTCATCATTGTAATCATCATATATAGGAGGTAAAGTATCATCAAAGTAAATTTTCTCCTCCATGCTTGGGGGACTAAAAATATCATGCTCCTCAAAACCAGCTTCCCCAAGCTTAGAATTTTCCATAGCATTAGCAACAATGGTGTTCAAAGCATTCATACTAATAACATTGCCATTAGCATGCATATAAAGTTCCATAGGTTTTTTAATTTTCTCTTCAAACACCTCATGTCCTAACTCAAGATAAAGTTCATAAAGATCTCTAATTTTTTTGTTGTTTTCCATTAAGCCTAACTAGTGAAATAAAAACAAGAGACAAAAAGATAAAATTGCAGAATCTAAAGGAGATAGCTTCGAGCACTCACACACCGGCAACAGTGCTAGGAAATAGCTTAGTAGTCGGAGGATGTGAATACCTTTTACCTTACCTCCCCGGCAACGGCGCCAGAAAATAGCTTGATGTCTACGCACGCTTCTATTCATGTAAACAGTGTTGGGCCTCCAAGAGCAGAGGTTTGTAGAACAGCAGCAAGTTTCCCTTAAGTGAATCACCCAAGGTTTATCGAACTCAGGGAGGTAGAGGTCAAAGATATCCCTCTCAAGCAACCCTGCAATTAAGATACAAGAAGTCTCTTGTGTCCTCAACACACCTAATACACTTGTCAGATGTATAGGTGCACTAGTTCGGCGAAGAGATAGTGAAATACAAGTAATATGGATGATTGTAAGTAGCAATTGCAATCTGAAATAAAAATGGCAGCAAGCGAACATGTAGCAGAACTTGTTGGAAACGGTGTTTCAATGCTTAGAAACAAGGCCTAGGGATCATACTTTCACTAGTGGACACTCTCAACAATGATCACATAATTGAATAAATAAATGCTACTCTCAAACACTCTCTTGTTGGATAACAAACACCATTCATTGTGTAGGGCTACAAGAGCACCCTCAAGCCGGAGTAAACAAGCTCCACAACTTCATAAAGGAATCACACACGATGCGCACACTGTCACCATCACACCGTGGAGAGTAACTCCGGAGTTCATATTAAAGTAACCTCTAGAGTGCATAATAGACAAGAGTAACATCTACATATTCAACTAGATTACAAAGCTCATGATCACATAAAGATCACACCATGGGAGAGAGAGAGATGAACCACATAGCTACCGGTAGAGCCCTCAGCCTCGGGGGAGAACTACTCCCTCCTCATCATGGGAGACAGCAACGGCGATGAAGATGGCGGTGGTGTCGATGGAGATGGATTCCGGGGGCACTTCCCCGTCCCGGCGTGCCGGAACAGAGACTTCTGTCCCCCGAACTTGGCTTCGCGATGGCAGCGGCTACGTAACTTTTCGTGGAGGAAGACCGATGCCTTTAGGGTTTTCACGACTGGAAGAATATATAGGCGGAAGGGCGGCCTCGGAGGGGTCCCGAGGGGCCCACGCCATAGGGGGGCGTGCCCCCCCTCTTGGCCGCGCCGCCAGTTGGGGTGGCCACCTCGTGGCCCCTCTCCGTCTCTCCTTCGGTGTTCTGAAACCCTCCGTGGAAAATAAGGCCTTGGGCTTTTGTTTCGTCCAATTCTGAGAATATTTCCTGTGTAGAATTTCTAGAACCAAAAACAGCAGAAAACAGGAACTGGCACTTCGGCATCTTGTTAATAGGTTAGTTCCATAAAATGCATAAAAATGATATAAAGTGTGAACAAAACATGTAGGTATTGTCATAAAACTAGCATGGAACATCAGAAATTATAGATACGTTGGAGACGTATCAGTTATCTACCATGCGCTAGTCTTGTAATTGAGATAGAAATATTGTTAAGTCTGACAAGAAACTTTACGGACTGGTACCGTATTGTTAAAGAATCAAGAAATGGTTAAGTTCTATTGCAAACTTTTAGTAAACCTCACATTGATGATTCAAAGAGCAATGGTTTCAATTAGTACCTAAAATCATCTTGTCTCCGTGAAACTTGAAGTTCAAATCCGTTTGAAAAGTAAGGAGCTGGAAATTTTGTTTTCAGAAATAAGCAAGGTATGAGATATATGTGATATCTAAGACCTTATTACAAGATGATAGAATATAATCTAGTGAGACTACATAAACTCATAAGTTTTATGGGAATGTACGAAGGTTGAAGACGCTAGGCGTCCCAATCCTCCAACTAGTTGGGCACTAACGATATTCGCATATCCATGAAGTGATCGTCCTTAGTATGCACCGTTGCTAAGACTCGTCGTTTCGAAGCATCACGTGATGATCGGGTGTTATAGATTCTACGTGTGCATACAACGGGTGCAAGCTAGATTTGCACATGCGAATACTAAGGTTAAACTTTACGAGCCTAGCATGTACAGACATGGTCTCGAAAAGTCGTCATGATTTGATGGATAAAATTATGAGTGAAATTGTTCATCATATTAAAAGGTTACTAATAGTGAAATCTGGAACACTTGTCATGTGATGATCAACTTCAAAGGAAGAACCTCAAGGTTATTGGTATTTGACCAATGGACCTAGAAGTTATTGAAGGTGAAGTGTTTTCTGAAGAATGAGGAAAGCTAAAAGAGAAACTACAAAAGATTTTGGCAGAAAGAAAGAAAAGACTAGAAAGTCTAGCTCAGGTGTATATAGATGATATACATGTTATGAATGTATTCCTTGTTTGGTCACACAATGAAATTCTTGGGTATTTGTACCATATTGGTTGGTATGAGGTGTCATACGAAACAACGCAATACAAGAATACAATGGCCTAAGTGACTGACAAGGAATATGGTAGGAATGCACGTCTGGAACAAAATAAAGTGTTATTGTGTTCGTCGTTGGCATTCTACCTAGCCCTTCAGATTTATAATAAAGAACTTTACAATTGTTGTTTTGTTCTAGTCAAATGAAAACAATGAGTTGTTCAAATTATGACAGTATTCCATGTACGATGGATAAGTTATTATAAATCTTTATGGTGAAGCACACATGCATAACACTGACGCTAAAATGCCATAAGGCAAATGATGTGAATTCCACTCATTAGTGGAACCGCCATTTAGGTCATGTTAGAAAGGAACGCATGAAGGAACTCCATGCAAATGGACTTTTGGAGTCATTTGATTTTTGAATCGTTTGGCGCTTGCAAATCTCTTCTAAAGAGAATGACTGAAATACCGTTCATAGGCCAAGAGTTGAACGGGCAACTAACTTAGTGGAAACATACATGATGATGTATGTGGTTCACTGGGCATAGTTGTGTGCGGGAGATTCTTCTACTTCATGAAAACTTCCAACAATGAATTGAGTATATATATGTGGATATATTTATTCGATAAGGAAGAAGTTTGAAACATTTGAATGGATTCAAATAAATTTCAGCATGAAGTGGAAATCATCGTAATAGAAAATTCAAATATCTATGATTGGATCATGGTGGAAATATTTGAATTACGAGTTTTAGCGAACATCTAAGAGAGTTATGAAATTTTTCTACAACCTCACGTTTCTTGAAGTATCATAGTGATGATGGAGTATCCGAGAGACGTATCCAAACCTGTTGGATTAATGATGAGATAAAATAAAATGACGCCATTATATTTTTGTGGATTATGCTTTAGAGACTACCGCTTTTACACTAAATAGAGCGCCATCATAATCCGTTGAAATGACACCATATGAGTTATGGCATGGGTATAAACCCTAATAGTCCTTTCTTAAATTTTGGTATGCGTAGCATAAGTAAATGAGTTTACAACCAAAATCGGATGAATATCTTTGTTGGTTATCCCAGAGAATCAAATTGGGAATTCTTTCCACTATGAAGTAAAAGACAAAAGTGTTTGTTAATGTTACTTGCTTATTTCCAAGAAATTGTTTTCTAGCAAAGTATTTGAGTGGGAGGACAATGGAACTTGATAAGGTTCATGAACCTGAGCATGATGATCAGAGTAGCGCAGCATCGGAAATGGTTCCGGAAGCGGCCACGACGATCATGGCTCCCATGTCTACAAAGTGTTATAGTCATGGAGATCAAAGTACCTATTGAACCTTGTAGATGTGGTTTACTTTGTGATCAAATAAATGATTTGTGGACAAAGGATTGATTTTGAACAATGATAAACCAACTACATACAAAGAAGTTATGATGGGCCCTGACTCCGTTAAAATGGCTATGCGCCATGAAATCCAAGATAGGTGAATACTTTTTGAAAGTAAATGGATCTATAAAATTGATGGACTTGGATGGAATATCCTTGAAGAAGCTCGACTTGTCGAAAAGTTGTTTACGACAAAGTTCAAAGAGTTGACTACGATAAGATTAGATCTTCCATAGCGATGCTTATAGTCTATGTGGATTATTCTAGTAATCGCTACATATTTCTTTTATGAGATATGATAGTAGGATGGCAGAAATACATTCCTTACCAGAAGTGTGTATGAAGGATGTATACTAGATACAAACCAAAGAGTTTTGCTAGTCCGTGGAATACTAGATAGGTATACAAACTTCACTGGATGAAGTAAGTATCACGGAGTTGGAATCTTCACCGGATGAAATAGTCAAAGAGTTTTTGATTTCATCAGAAACGATGAAGATGCTTGCATTTGCAAGAAATTAAGTGGGAGCGCTGAGACATAGTTATAATATTATATGTGGATGACATATCATTGATTATAATTGATGTAATTATATACTTGATGTGATTAAAAGGTTTCATTGAGAATTAACTTCAATGAAAGGATATGGACTGAAACATATTTAGTGTCAAAATCTATGAAGATAGATTGAAACACATAATAAGTTTAAGTCAAAGTACATAGAATGAATATTGAAGTAGTTCAATATAAAAATATTAAGAAGGTGTTCTTTTCCATGTGAAGGTTTAACAAGACTTGAGTGTATTTGACACTCGATGAGTAAAAACACATGAGTGATTTTAGATCACGAATAATATGTACAAAATCAGATGTCATGTGCTCTAAAGTGTTACGAGCATATACCAGAATGATTCATGTAATGATCATTGGACAACAGTAAGAATATCCCTGAGTGCTTTAGAAGAACCAAGGATATATATATATATATATAGTTTTTGTATGGGGTAATGACAAACAAATCGCTGTAAGGTGTTGCACCGATATTAGTTTGGTCACATATAAAAATAAAATTTCAATCTCAATTAGGCTAAGTGTTGTTTAAAAGGTAGCACAATGAGCTAGAAGAAGTCTATGCTAGATTTAGATGAGTTCTAAATATTGTGACGGATTCTACAAACGAAGGCAGAGTATGTCATTGTTTTGACAATGACTGAGGATGTTAAGTCGAGGAGTTCTTTGAGAACTTGGTGTAGTTCCGATAGTGTCAGAACTTTGAAGCTATATTGTGTGTGACAATATTAGTGACTTATTTCAGACCGCGGAATTAAGGTTCCACCAGAGGACTAAGCATATACAATTAATGCCGACTCATTTGGAAAATGAGTGATGCGTTGAGACGCAAATGAATTGCAAAATACATACGTTTCTGAGCGTGTCAGATCCGTTGACTAAAACCTCTCCCGTGAGCAAAACATGATAAGCACCAGAAGGCCAAGGTGTTATATCTTTACAAATGTAAACTAGATTATTGACTCTAGTGCAAGTGGGAGACTGTTGGAGATATGCCCAAGAGGCAATAATAAATTAGTTATTGTTATATCTTAGTGTTCATGATAAATGTTTACATCCCATGCTATAATTGTATTAACCGAAACATTGATACATGTGTGTTATGTAAACAACAAGGAGTCCCTAGTAAGCCTCTTGTATAACTAGCTTGTTGATTAATAGATGATCATGGTTTCGTGATCATGAACATTGGATGTTGTTAATAACAAGGTTATGTCATTGGGTGAATGATATAATGGACACACACCCAAATAAGCGTAGCATGAGATCAAGTCATTAAGTTCAACTTGCTATAAGCTTTCGATACATAGTTACCTAGTCCTTCGACCATGAGATCATGTAAATCACTTACACCGGAAGGGTACTTTGATTACATCAAACGCCATTGCGTAAATGGGTGGTTATAAAGATGGGATTAAGTATTCGGAAAGTGTGAGTTGAGGCATATGGATCAATAGTGGGATTTGTCCATCCCGATGACGGATAGATATACTCTGGGCCCTCTCGGTGGAATGTCGTCTAATTAGCTTGCAAGCATGTGACTGGATCACAAGAGATGACATACCATGGTACGAGTAAAGAGTACTTGTCGGTAACGAGGTTGAACAAGGTATGGAGATACCGATGATCGAACCTCGGACAAGTAAAGTATCGCGTGACAAAGGGAATCGGTATCGTATGTAAATGGTTCAATCGATCACTAAGTTATCGTTGAATATGTGGGAGCCATTATGGATCTCCAGATCCCGCTATTGGTTATTGCTCGGAGAGGAGTCTCGACCATGTCCGCATAGTTCACGAACCGTAGGGTGACGCGCTTAAGGTTCGATGTCGCATAAGTAGATATGGAATATGGTATGGAGACGAAGTTTGTTCGGAGTCTCGGATGGGATCCAGGACATCACGAGGAGGTCCGGAATGGTCCGGAGAATAAGATTCATATAAGGGAAGTTGATTTCTAGGTTTCGGAAAAGTTCGGAATTTTTCCGGTGGAAGACCGGAAGGTTCTAGAAGGTTCCGGAGGGGTCCACCATGGGGCCCACGACCTAGGGGGGCCCACATGGGCCGAGGGGGTGCTCCCAGCCCTAATGGGCCAGGCGCACCAAGCCTCAAGGCCCAGGCCGGCCAACCCTAGGGTTTTCCCCAAAACCCTAGGGGGGATCAACTTGGGGGGGAAGAATTCCCCCTCCCCCCTTTGGCCGCCGGCCCTAGATGGGTTTGGGGCATTGGGGGGCCACCCAAACCGACCCCCCCCTATATAAAGAGGGGAGGGGGCAGGGGCTGCTAGCGTGTAGAAGCTTCCTTGTGACGGTAAAGCACACGTCCGTTGGGAACCCCAAGAGGAAGGTATGATGAGTACAACAACAAGTTTTCCCTCAGTAAGAAACCAAGGTTTATCGAACCAGTAGGAGATGAAGGCCACGTGAAGGTTGTTGGTGAAGGAGTGTAGTGCGGCCACCAGGGATTCCGGCGCCAACGTGGAACCTGCACAACACAATCAAGATACTTTGCCCCAACTTAACAGTGAGGTTGTCAATCTCACCGGCTTGCTGAAAACAAAGGATTAAACGTATGGTGTGGAGAATGATGTTTGCTTGTAGAAAACAACAGAGAACAATGATTGCAGTAGATTGTATTTCAGATGTAAAAGAAAGGACCGGGGTCCACAGTTCACTAGTGGTGTCTCTCCAATAAGATAAATAGCATGTTGGGTGAACAAATTACAGTTGGGCAATTGACAGAATAGAGATGCACATACATATCATGATGACTACTATGAGATTTACTTAGGGCATTACGACAAAGAACATAGACCGCCATCCAGGAGGCAACAACTTCCTTGTGACGGTAAAGCACACGTCCGTTGGGAACCCCAAGAGGAAGGTATGATGAGCACAGCAGCAAGTTTTCCCTCAGAAAGAAACCAAGGTTTATCGAACCAGTAGGAGATGAAGGCCACGTGAAGGTTGTTGGTGGAGGAATGTAGTGCGGCGCAACACCAGTGATTCCGGCGCTAACGTGGAACCTGCACAACACAATCAAAATACTTTTCCCCAACTTAACGGTGAGGTTGTCAATCTCACTGGCTTGTAACAAAGGATTAAACGTATGGTGTGGAGAATGATGTTTGTTTGCGAAGAACAACAGAGAACAGAGATTGCAGTAGATTGTATTTCAGATGTAAAAGAATGGACCGGGGTCCACAGTTCACTAGTGGTGTCTCTTCAATAAGATAAATAGCATGTTGGGTGAACAAATTACAGGTGGGCAATTGACAGAATAGAGATTCATATACATATCATGATGACTACTATGAGATTTAATCAGGGCATTACGACAAAGAACATAGACCGCCATCCAGCATGCATCTATGCCTAAAAAGTCCACCTTCAGGTTAGCATCCGCACCCCTTCCAGTATTAAGTTGCAAACAACAGACAATTGCATTAAGTATGGTGCGTAATGTAATCAACACAAATATCCTTAGACAAATCATTGATGTTTTATCCCTAGTGGCAACAGCACATCCACAACCTTAGAACTTTCTGTCACTGTCCCAGATTCAATGGAGGCATGAACCCACTATCGAGCATAAATACTCCCTCTTGGAGTTACAAGTATCAACTTGGCAAGAGCCTCTACTAGCAACGGAGAGCATGCAAGAACATAAACACACATATATGATAGATCAATTAATCAACTTGATATAGTATTCAATATTCATCGGATCCCACCAAACACAACATGTAGCATTACAAATAGATGATCTTGATCATGATAGGCAGCTCACAAGATCTAAACATGATAGCACAAGAGGAGAAGACAACCATCTAGCTACTGCTATGGACCCATAGTCCAAGGATGAACTACTCACGCATCATTCCGGAGGCGGGCATGGTGATGTAGAGCCCTCCGGTGATGATTCCCCTCTCCGGCAGGGTGCCGGAGGCGATCTCCTGAACCCGAGATGGGATTGGCGGGCGGCTCTCTGGAACTTTTCCGTATCGTGGCTCTCGGTACTAGGGTTTTCACGACGGAGTGATTATATAGGCGAAGGCAGCGCAGGGGGTGCCCAGGGGCCCACACCATATGGCGGCGCGGCCAGAGTGGGGCCGCGCGCCCTATGGGGGGCCGCCTCGTCGCCCCTCTTCGTCTCCTCTTCGGACTTCTGGAAGGCTCCGTGCAAAATAAGACCATGGGCTTTTTTTCGTCCAATTCCGAGAATATTTCTGTGTAGGATTTCTGAAACCAAAAACAGCAAAACAGAACTAGCAAAGCATCTTGTTAATAGGTTAGTCCGGAAAACGCATAAAAACATTATAAAGTATGACTAAAACATGTTGGTATTGTCATAAAACTAGCATGGAACATAAGAAATTATAGATACGTTGGAGACGTATCAAGCATCCCCAAGCTTAGTTCCTACTCGCCCTCGAGTAGGTAAACGATAAAAACAATAATTTCTTAAGTGACATGCTACCAACATAATCTTGATCAACATTATTGTAAAGAATATGAGATGAAGGAAGTGATTCAAAGCAATGGTATATAGATTTCTAACAAAAAGATAATGACTAAACAACTGAATCATATAGCAAAACTTTTCATGAATAGTACTTTCAAGACAAGCATCAAAAAGACTTGCATAAGAGCTAACTCATAAAGCAATAGATTCAAAGTAAGAGGTTTCGAAGCAACACAAAGGAAGATTAAGTTTCAGCAATTGCTTTCAACTTGTAACATGTATATCTCATGGATAATTGTCAACACAAAGTAATATAATAAGTGCAATAAGTAAACATGTAAGAATCAATGCACACAGTTGACACAAGTGTTTGCTTCTAAGATAGAAAGAAGTGGGTAAACTGACTCAACATAAAGTAAAAGAAAGGCCCTTCGCAGAGGGAAGCATGGATTACTCATGTGCTAGAGCTTTTATTTTGAAAACATGGAAACAATTTTGTCAACGGTAGTAATAATTCATATGTGTTATGCATAAAACTTCCTACAAGTTGCAAGCCTCATGCATCGAATACCAATAGTGCCCGCACCTTGTCCTAATTAGCTCGGATTTCCATGGATTATCATTGCATTACATATGTTTCAACCAAGTGTCACAAAGGGGTACCTCTATGCCACCTGTACAAAGGTCCAAGGAGATAGATCGCATTTGATTTCTCGTTTTGATAGATCTCAACTTGAGGACATCCATACCGGGACAACATAGAAAACAGATAATGGACTCCTCTTTAATGCTTAAGCATTCAACAATAGATAATATTCTCATAAGAGATTGAGGATTAATGTCCAAACTGAAAACTTCCACCATGATACATGGCTTTGGTTGGCGGCCCAATGTTCTTCTCTAACAATATGCATACTCAAACCATTTAATCATGATAAATCACCCTTACTTCAGACAAGACGAACATGCATAGCAACTCACATGATATTCAACAAAGGTGTAACAGTTGATGGCGTCCCCAGAAACATGGTTACCGCTCAACAAGCAACTTATAAGAACTAAGATACATAGCAACATATTCATCACCACAATAGTTTTTAAGCTACTTTCCCATGAGCTATGTATTGTAAAGACAAAGAATGAAATTTTAAAGGTAGCACGCAAGCAATTTACTTTGGAATGGCAGAAAAATACCACATATAGGTAGTTATGGTGGACACAAATGGCATAGGTTTTGGCTCAAGGTTTTTGGATGCACGAGAAGCATTTCCTCTCAGTACAAGGTTTTGGCTAGCAAGGTTGTTTGAAGCAAACACAAGTATGAACCGGTACAGCAAAACTTACACAAGAACATATTGCAAGCATTATAAGACTCTACACTGTCTTCCTTGTTGTTCAAACACTTTTACCAGAAAATATCTAGACCTTAGAGAGACCAATCATGCAAACCAAATTTCAACAAGATCTACGGTAGTTCTCCACTAATAGATTTAAACTACATGATGCAAGAGCTTAAAAATGATCTATGAGAGCTCAAAACAATTGCCAAGTGTCAAAGTATTCAAAACCATATGAAGCATTTCTGATTCCAACCAAATAGCAATCAATGAAGCAGTTTTCAGCCTTCGCCATGAACATTAAAGCAAAACTAAGAACACAAGTGTTCAATATGAAAAAGCGGAGCGTGTCTCTCTCCAATTCAAGGATTGCTGGGATCCAAATTTATTCAAACCGAAATAAAAATAAAAGCAAACAGACGCTCCAAGTAAAGAACATAAGATGTGACGAAATAAAAATATAGTTTCACTATAAGTGACCTGATAAGTTGTCGATGAAGAAGGGGATGCCTTGGGCATCCCCAAGCTTAGATGCTTGAGTCTTCTTGAAATATGCAGGGATGAACCACGGGGCATCCCCAAGCTTAGACTTTTCACTCTTCTTGATCATATTATATCATCCTCTTCTCTTGACCCTTGAAAACTTCCTCCACACCAAACTTAAAGCAAACTCATTAGAGGGTTAGTGCATAATAAAAATTCACATGTTCAGAGAGGACACAATCATTCTTAACACTTCTGGACATTACCCAAGGCTACTGAAAGTTAATGGAACAAAGAAATCCACTCAACACAGTAAAAGAGGCAATGCGAAATAAAAGGCAGAATCTGTCAAAACAGAACAGTCCGTAAAGACGAATTTTTCTAAGGCACTTAACTTGCTCAGATGGAAAAACTCAAAACTAATGAAAGTTGCGTACATATCTGAGGATCATGCATGAATTTTCGCTGATTTTTTTGATTCTTCTACAGAGAGAAAAACGCGAATTCGTGACAGACAACAAATCTGTTTCTGCGCAGAAATCCAAATCTAGCATCAACCTTCTATTAGAGACTTTACTTGGCACAATAACATGATAAGGAGAGGTTGCTACAGTAGTAACAACTTCCAAGACTCAACAAAACAGTAGTAAAAATAAAAACAACATGGGTTATCTCCCAAGAAGTGCTTTTCTTTAACGCCTTTCAGCTAGGCGCAGAAAGTGCAAATCAAGTATTATCAAGAGAAAGCATCAACATCATAATTTGTTCTAATATTAAAATCAAAAGGCAACCTCATTCTCTTTCTAGGGAAGTGTTCCATACCTTTCTTGAGAGGGAATTGATACTTAATATTTCCTTCTTTCATATCAATAATAGCACCAACAGTTCGAAGAAAGGGTCTTCCCAAGACAATAGGACAAGATGCATTGCATTCAATATCCAAGACAACAAAATCAACGGGGACAAGGTTATTGTTAACCGTAATGTGAACATTATCAATTCTCCCCAAAGGTTTCTTTATAGAATTATCAACAAGATTAACATCCAAATAACAATTTTTCAATGGTGGCAAGTCAAGCATATCATAAATTTTCTTAGGCATAACAGAAATACTTGCACCAAGATCACATAAAGCATTACAATCAAAATCATTGACTTTCATCTTAATGATGGGCTCCCAACCATCTTCCAACTTCCTAGGAATAGAAGATTCAAGTTTTAATTTCTCTTCCCTAGCTTTAATGAGAGCATTTATAATATGTTTTGTAAAGGCTAAATTTATAGCACTAGCATTAGGACTTCTAGAAAGTTTTTGTAAGAACTTAATAACTTCAGAAATATGACAACTATCAAAATCTAAACCATTATGATCTACAGCATTCTGAAAAATTTCAGCACTTTTATCACAAACAGTTTCAGCAGTTTCAGGCAATTTTGTACGCTTTGTACTAGGAGTAGAAACATTGCTAACACCAATTATTTTACCATTGATAGTAGGAGGTTTAGCAACATGTGAAGCATCAACATTACTAGTGGTGGTAATAGTCCAAACTTTAGCTACATTATTCTCTTTAGCAAGTTTTTCTTTTTCTTCTCTTTCCCACCTAGCATGCAATTCAGCCATCATTCTAATATTATCATTAATTCGAACTTGGATAGCATTTGTTTTAGCAAACTTAGTATCTTTAACTTCATCAGGCATAACTTTCAGTTTCAAAAGATCAACATCAAGAGCAAGACTATCAACCTTAGAAGCAAGAACATCAATTTTACCAAGCTTTTCTTCAACAGATTTGTTAAAAGCAGTTTGTGTACTAATAAATTCTTTAAGCATGACTTCAAGACCAGAGGGTACACTCTTATTATTGTTGTAAGAATTACCATAGGAATTACCATAACCACTACCATTATTAGAAGGATATGGCCTATAGTTGTTGTTACCATAATTATTCCTATAAGCATTGTTGTTGAAATTATTATTCTTAATGAAATTCACATCAACATGCTCTTCTTGAGCAACCAATGAAGCTAAAGGAACATTATTAGGATCAACATGAGATCTACCATTAACAAGCATAGACATAATAACATCAATCTTATCACTCAAAGAAGAGGTTTCTTCAACATAATTTACCTTCTTACCTTGAGGAGTTCTTTCAGTATGCCATTCAGAGTAATTGATCATCATATCGTCAAGAAGCTTTGTTGCAGCACCCAAAGTGATGGACATAAAAGTACCTCCAGCAGCTGAATCCAATAGGTTCCTCGAAGAAAAATTCAATCATGCATAAAAGGTTTGGATGATCATCCAAGTAGTTAGTCCATGGGTAGGGCAATTCTTTACCAAAGATTTCATTCTCTCCCATGCTTGAGCAACATGTTCATTATCTAATTGCTTAAAATTCATAATGCTACTTCTCAAAGATATAATCTTAGCAGGAGGATAATATTTACCAATAAAAGCATCTTTACATTTAGTCCATGAATCAATACTATTTTTAGGCAAAGACAACAACCAATCTTTAGCTCTTCCTCTTAAGGAGAAAGGAAACAATTTCAGTTTTATAATATCACCATCTATATCCTTATACTTTTGCATTTCACAAAGTTCAACAAAATTATTAAGATGGGCAGCATCATCAGTACTAACACTAGAAAATTGCTCTCTCATAACAAGATTTAGTAAAGCAGGTTTAATTTCATAAAATTCTGCTGTAGTAGCAGGTGGAGCAATAGGAGTACATATAAAATCATTATTATTTGTGCTAGTGAAATCACACAACTTAGTATTTTCAGGAGTATTCATTTTAGCAGTAATAAAAGTAAACTAAGCAAACTGAATAAAATAAAGTAAAACAAGTAAATATTTTTTTGTGTTTTTGATATAAGAAAGCAAACAAGACAAAATAATAAAATAAAGTAAAGCAAGACAATAAACAAAGTAAAGAGATTGGATGTGAGAGACTCCCCTTGCAGCGTGTCTTGATCTCCCCGGCAACGGCGCCAGAAAAAGAGTTGATGTGTGTGGAGGCACCAACTTCCTTGTGACGGTAAAGCACATGTCCGTTGGGAACCCCAAGAGGAAGGTATGATGAGCACAGTAGCAAGTTTTCCCTCAGAAAGAAACCAAGGTTTATCGAACCAGTAGAAGATGAAGGCCACGTGAAGGTTGTTGGTGGAGGAGGCGCAACACCAGTGATTCCGGCGCCAACGTGGAACCTGCACAACACAATCAAAATACTTTGCCCCAACTTAACAGTGAGGTTGTCAATCTCACCGACTTGCTGAAAACAAAGGATTAAATGTATGGTGTGGAGAATGATGTTTGTTTGCGAAGAAGAACAGAGAACAGAGATTGCAGTAGATTGTATTTCAGATGTAAAAGAATGGACCGGGGTCCACAATTCACTAGTGGTGTCTCTCCAATAAGATAAATAGCATGCTGGGTGAAAAAATTGCAGGTGGGCAATTGACAGAATAGAGATTCATATACATATCATGATGACTACTATGAGATTTAATCAGGGCATTACGACAAAGAACATAGACCGCCATCCAGCATGCATCTATGCCTAAGTCCACCTTCAGGTTAGCATCCGCACCCCTTCCAGTATTAAGTTGCAAACAACAGACAATTGCATTAAGTATGGTGCGTAATGTAATCAACACAAATATCCTTAGACAAAGCATGTTTTATCCCTAGTGGCAACAGCACATCCACAACCTTAGAACTTTCCACACCCCGATTCAATGGAGGCATGAACCCACTATCGAGCATAAATACTCCCTCTTGGAGTTACAAGTATCAACTTGGTCAGAGCCTCTACTAGCAACGGAGAGCATGCAAGAACATAAACACACATATATGATAGATCAATTAATCAACTTGATATAGTATTCAATATTCATCGGATCCCACCAAACACAACATGTAGCATTACAAATAGATGATCTTGATCATGATAGGCAGCTCACAAGATCTAAACATGATAGCACAAGAGGAGAAGACAACCATCTAGCTACTGCTATGGAACCATAGTCCAAGGATGAACTACTCATGCATCATTCCGGAGGCGGGCATGGTGATGTAGAGCCCTCCGGTGATGATTCCCCCTCCGGGGGTGCCGGAGGCGATCTCCTGAATCCCGAGATGGGATTGGCGGCGGCGGCGTCTCTGGAACTTTTTTCGTATCGTGGCTCTCGGTACTAGGGTTTTCGCGACGGAGAGATTATATAGGCGAAGGGGCAGCGCAGGGGGGTGCCCGAGGGCTGATACGTCTCCAACGTATCGATAATTTCTTATGTTCCATGCTACTTTATTGATGATACCTACATGTTTTATGCACATTATATGTCGTATTTACGCATTTTCCGGAACTAACCTATTAACAAGATGCCGAAGAGCTAGTTGCTGTTTTCTGCTGTTTTTGGTTTCAGAAATCCTAGTAAGGAAATATTCTCGGAATTGGACGAAATCAACGCCCAGGGTCCTATTTTTGCACGAAGCTTCCGAAGACCGAAGGGATAACGAAGTGGGGCGACGAGGCGCCGCCACCATAGGGCGCGCGGCCGAGGGGGGCCGCGCCCCCATGGTGTGGGCCCTCGTCAGCCCTCCAACTCTGCCTTTCCGCCTACAAATAGCCTCCGTCGCGAAAACCCGGCAGAGAGCCACGATACGGAAACCTTCCGAGACGCCGCCGCGAATCCCATCTCGGGGATTCAGGAGATCGCCTCCGGCACCCGCCGAGAGGGGATTCATCTCCCGGAGGACTCTACACCGCCATGGTCGCCTCCGGAGTGATGAGTGAGTAGTTCACCCCTGGACTATGGGTCCATAGCAGTAGCTAGATGGTCGTCTTCTCCTAATTGTGCTTCATTGTTGGATCTTGTGAGCTGCCTAACATGATCAAGATCATCTATCTGTAATACTATATGTTGTGTTTGTCGGGATCCGATGGATAGAGAATACTATGTTATGGTGATTATCAATCTATTGTTTATGTGTTGTTTATGATCTTGCATGCTCTCCGTTATTAGTAGAGGCTCTGGCCAAGTTTTTGCTCTTAACTCCAAGAGGGAGTATTTATGCTCGATAGTGGGTTCATGCCTTCATTGATACCTGGGATCGTGACAGTAGGTTCTAAGGTTGTGTTGTGCTGTTGCCACTAGGGATAAAACATTGATTCTATGTCTAAGGATGTAGTTGTCGATTACATTACGCACCATACTTAATGCAATTGTCTGTTGCTTTGCAACTTAATACTGAATGGGGTTCGGATGATAACCTGAAGGTGGACTTTTTAGGCATAGATGCAGTTGGATGGCGGTCTATGTACTTTGTCGTAATGCCCGGATTAAATCTCACTATATTTATCATATCATGTATATGCATTGTTATGCCCTTTTCTATTTGTCAATTGCCCGACTGTAATTTGTTCACCCAACATGCTTTTATCTTATGGGAGAGACACCTCTAGTGAACTGTGGACCCCGGTCCTATTCTTTACATCGCATACAATCTACTGCAATACTTGTTTTACTGTTTTCTTGCAAACAATCATCTTCCACACAATACGGTTAATCCTTTGTTACAGCAAGCCGGTGAGATTGACAACCTCGTTGTTTCGTTGGGGCAAAGTACTTTGGTTGTGTTGTGCAGGTTCCACGTTGGCGCCGGAATCCCTGGTGTTGCGCCGCATCACATTTCGCCACCATCAACCTTCAACGTGCTTCTTGGCTCCTCCTGGTTCGATTAAACCTTGGTTTCTTCTGAGGGAAAACTTGCCACTGTGCGCATCATACCTTCCTCTCGGGGTTCCCAACGGACGTGTACATCTACGCGCATCAAGCTGTTTTCTGGAGCCGTTGCCGGGGAGATCAAGACACGCTGCAAGGGGAGTCTCCACTTCTCAATCTCTTTACTTTGTTTTTGTCTTGCTTTATTTTATTTACTACTTTGTTTGCTGCACCTAAACAAAACACAAAAAAATTAGTTGCTAGTTTTACTTTATTTATTGTCTTGCTCTCTATATCAAAAACACAAAAAAATTAGTTACTTGTTTTTACTTTATTTGCCTAGTTTACTTTTTGCTTATTTCATCATGCTTAATCCTAAGTTTACTTTGGAAAAGATACCGGTAGGGCGTGGGTGTATCATTGGAAGAGATAATATAGAAGAATTTTTCACCCATGTTAGTATGGATGAAGATTTTAAAGATATACCATTATTAAAAACTGCCCCTACTTATGAAAGTGCTGCTGCCTGTTTAATACACATGTTGGAAACTAGATTTGTTAATCTCAATCCCATAATACAACATATGTTTCTTACACTTACGGATATAGAGATGGGAGAAAAGAGAAATTTTGTTTTAAAAGTCCTTGTTAGAGAATTTGAAGATATAGCTAAAGAAGCTAGAAAAGTTTTTATCAAGCATAAGAGGCTTGGTTTCTTTCCTGATTTTAAACAAATACTTGAAAAGATGGATATGGATAGAATTAAGTATACTAGTAATGTTAATGATGGTAGGGAAATTAAAGCGCCAATACCTAGTAAGCTACTAGGGATGCATGAAGCTTTGGAAAATAATTATGCTTGGCTTGTTCCTGAAAATTTGTTTGATGAGAATAGTAAGCCTAGGAGCAATGAGAGAGGAGTTACTTATATAGACCAGATACAATGCATTGTTGAGAAAACTCCCAACTCTCAAGGTAATAATGTTGATGCTCCTTCGTTTGAAAATACTTGATTTGCACTTTCTGCGCCTAGCTGAAAGGCGTTAAAGAAAAGCGCTTATGGGAGACAAACCATGTTTTTACTACAGTACTTTGTTTTATATTTGAGTCTTGGAAGTTGTTTACTACTGTAGCAACCTCTCCTTATCATGTTTTTGTGCCAAGTAAAGTTTCTATGTCAAAGTTGATGTTATATTTGGGATTGCTGCGCAGAAACAGCATTGCTATCTGTCACGAATCTGGGCACAAGTCTCTGTAGAAAATTCGAAAAAATCTGCCAATTTACAAGCGTGATCCTCAGATATGTACGCAACTTTCATTAGTTTTGAGTTTTTCCATTTGAGCAAGTCTGGTGCCACTTTAAAATTCATCTTTACGGACTGTTCTGTTTTTGACAGATTCTGCCTTTTATTTCGCATTGCCTCTTTTGCTATGTTGGATGAATTTCTTTGATCCATTAATGTCCATTAGTTTTATGCAATGTCCAGAAGTGTAAAGAATGATTGTGTCACCTCTGAATGTGTGAATTATTAATTGTGCACTAACCCTCTAATGAGTTTGCTTGAAGTTTGGTGTGAAGGAAGTTTTCAAGGGTCAAGAGAGGAGTATGATATACTATGATCAAGAGGAGTGAAAGCTCTAAGCTTGGGGATGCCCCGTGGTTCACCCCTGCATATTTTAATAAGACTCAAGCGTCTAAGCTTGGGGATGCCCAAGGCATCCCCTTCTTCATCGACAACATCATCAGGTTCCTCCCCTGAAACTATATTTTTATTCAATCACATCTTGTGTTCTTTACTTGGAGCGTTTGTTTTTGTTTTTTTTGAATAAAATGGATCCTAGCATTCACTTTGTGGGAGAGAGACACGCTCCGCTGTTGCATATGGACAAATATGTCCTTAGGCTTTACTCATAATGTTCAAGGCGAAGTTTCTTCTTCGTTAAATTGTTATATGGTTGGAATTGGAAAATGCTACATGTAGTAATTCTAAAATGTCTTGGATAATGTGATACTTGGCAATTGTTGTGCTCATGTTTAAGCTCTTGCATCATATGCTTTGCACCCATTAATGAAGAAATACATAGAGCTTTCTAAAATTTGGTTTGCATATTTGGTCTCTCTAAGGTCTAGATAATATCTAGTATTGAGTTTTGAACAACAAGGAAGACGGTGTAGAGTTTTATAATGTTTACAATATGTCTTTTATGTGAGTTTTGCTGCACCGGTTCATCCTTGAGTTTGCTTCAAATAACCTTGCTAGCCTAAACCTTGTATCGAGAGGGAATACTTCTCATGCATCCAAAATCCTTGAGCCAACTACTATGCCATTTGTGTCCACCAAACCTACCTACTACATGGTATTTCTCCGCCATTCCAAAGTAAATTGCTTGAGTGCTACCTTTAAAATTTCATCATTCACCTTTGCAATATATAGCTCATGGGACAAAATAGCCTTAAAAACTATCGTAGTATTGAATATGTACTTATGCACTTTATCTCTTATTAAGTTGCTTGTTGTGCGATAACCATGCTTCTGGGGAACGCCATCAATTACTCTTTGTTGAATATCATGTGAGTTGCTATGCATGTCCGTCTTGTCTGAAGGATCTGCCACCTTAATGATTGGAGCATGCATATTGTTAGAGAAGAACATTGGGCCGCTAACTAAAGCCATGAATCATGGTTGAAGTTTCAGTTTTGGACATATATCCTCAATCTCATATGAGAATAATAATTATTGCTACATGCTTATGCATTTAAGAGGATGTTATCACCAGAATTTGACCAAGTCAGAGGTGGGCCGCGATCAAGATGGACTTGAAGATATACATATAGAAGAGATATGTGAATCGGCCTTGTTTACCAAGTTTGGGCTAGTTAGCCCGTGTATCTTTATAGTAGGCTTCGTAGAAGTTAGAATTTATCTCGTGCACGGTGTGGTGCACGCCCACATTAGAAAGTCCCCTGGACTATAAATATGTACCTAGGGTTTATGGAATAAACAACAACCAACGTTCAACACAAACCAATCTCGGCGCATCGCCAACTCCTTCGTCTCGAGGGTTCCTCCGGTAAGCACCATGCTGCCTAGATCGCATCTCGCGATCTAGGCAGCACGAGCCTGCCTAGTTGTTCATGCGTTGCTCGTACTGAAGCCTTTTTGATGGCGAGCAACGTAGTTATCATAGATGTGTTAGGGTTAGCATTGTTCCTAGTATCATATGCTGTCGTAGTGCAACCCTTGCGCATCTAGCCGTCCCTGTACCTCATCATGGGTGCAGGGGCGGCACCCCGCTTGATCGTTATTTAGTAGATCTGATCCGTTACGGTCGCTCCTTGATTCATCAAGGATTAGTTTAACATCTGCAATAGTTAGGCCTTACAAAGGGTTGGAGGATCCAGCGGCATGCAGGGTGTAGTTTGCTGCCCCTAGACAGGACGTTCCGAGGATCAACCTAGTGTTGGTTTTTAGGCCTTGTCTAGGGCTGGCTTACGTTTACCGTGCGTGAGCGCGAGGCCCAATCGTGAGTAGGATGATCCGATTATGCGGTGAAAACCCCAGATCGTCGTGGATCTCATATGCTTTATCATGATCAAGCAGGACCACCATATATTCGGCCACCTCGGACGAATCATGGGTGGATCGGCTCCATGAGCCGATTCACAGGACAACCTGAGAGCCGATCGAGGCTCGTATTTAACGTGTACGTGTGTGCCCTGCAGGAAACTAAGCGAGGCATCATCCACACCTTCCTGACCAGGTATAGGTCAGGTGGCACGCCCTTGCAATTTGCATCGGCGCGCGACCAGGAGGCTTTGCGGGCCGTCGCTCTGAGGGACTGGGGCCAGCCGCAGCCCTAGTTGTTCCCGGCTCTACGGTGTTGACCAGTCACTGCCCGCCGGTGGGTTTCTGACGTCAACACATTCTGGCACGCCCGGTGGGACACATCTTCAACATCGAACACCATGCCATCTTCATCAGAAGTGGCAGAAGAAACTCCGGTCACGTACGAGGAGCTCTCTGGCGAGCTCAAGAAGAAGTATGACGAGGTCAAGTCTGCCCTCGAAGCCGACCTAATCGGCTCTTTCCACAGGACCCGCTCCCATGGCATCAGATGGAAGGGGTTCACACCTGAAGGCGCGCTTGATGGAGTGGACCTGTCCACCCCGTCAGAGGAACGCACCAGGTCGCTGCGTCAGGAGATAAACTTCATGGTGGCTCATTCGCTGCACCGCCATTCTGAGAGCCTGGTAAATACGTTGGAGCGCGTCGCGCTGCGCGTAATCCAGGAGATCATGAGCCATCAGTACTCTCCGTCAGGACCAGCCCTAGGGACTCACCAAGGGGAGTTGCTACTCCAGTCCCGTCCACCGCTGCCGTTCGCGTTGGCAGCGCCCGAAGCGCCGAACTCATCGGCCTATGTCGTCTACAAGATTGGTGGTGACCCCAGTGACTACCAATTTCTACAGGACGCGCCCAAGGAGATCCCGCACGGGTACGCGTGCGCATACGTGCCAGACTGCAGCACCTGGGCACCCTCGAACCAGGTTGCTATAGCAGGGACTTCTGGGGCAACAGGAGGAACGTCGGAGGCAGACCCTGAGAAGCAAACGTGGCTAGCTAAATACGCCACCCCGACAAAACTCCCGAGCCCAGCTCCTGCAGTTGGCTCAGAACCAGAGAAACAGGCATGGCTGGTTAAGTACGCCACTCCGACGAATCTTCAGGGTTCGGCACCTGCAGCCATCACCGCGGATCAAATTTGTACGATCCTGAAAGATCAGTTCGGCATGATGCCGAAAAGAAAGGCGATCGGCTATACCAAGCCGTACCCCAACGAGTACGAATTGATCCCACTACCACCCAAATATCGGCTCCCGGACTTCACAAAGTTCAGCGGATCAGATGGCTCCAGCTCCATCGAGCATGTGAGCCGATATTTGGCACAGCTGGGCATGATCTCAGCGTCAGACGAGCTGCGCGTGAGGTACTTCTCACAGTCCCTCACAGGATCGGCTTTCGGCTGGTACACGTCGCTGCCACCGAACTCAATCCAGACTTGGAAGCAGCTGGAAGAACGGTTCCATGAGCAATATCACTCAGAGGCTTCCGAGGCTGGCATTGCCGATCTAGCACAAGTACGACAGAAGCGCGGGGAAACAGTGTCAGAATACATCCAGCGCTTCAGGACCGTTAGGAACCGATGCTATTCGGTTCACGTAAGCGAAAAGGAAGCAGTCGAGTTGGCGGTGGTGGGTCTGTCATCATCGATCAAGGACGTGGCCTCCCAAGCGGACTACCCGTCACTAGCGCACATGGTTCAGAAGCTGTCAGCATATGAACAGCGTCACCCAGATGTCTACCAGGACAAGTTCAAGCGGGTGGTTACCATGGTCGACGCAGGCGAAGATGAGGTCGCTACGGGAGAACAAGAGGTCGCGGTGGCTGAGTGGACTCGAGCTGCAGGACCAGTAACCTGCAAATGGGTGAAGCCACCAGGACCTCCAAGAGGATTCGACTTCGACGTGACGAAAACCGAGCAAATTTTCGATCTCTTACTCGCGGAGAAGCATATAAAGATTCCCGAAGGCCACAAAGTTCCCACGGTGCAAGAGCTGAACGGAAAGCCATACTGCAAGTGGCATAACACGTTCACCCACACCACTAATGACTGCAGGGTGTGGCGTCAGCAGATCCAGTGGCAATAGAAAATGGGCGACTAATTTTCAACCAGTATGCCATGAAGGTCGACACACACCCCTTCCCCGCCGTCAACATGGTGGAGTTCGCCCACCTCGGAGGGTGCCAGCCTGATTTCTCAGCCAACATCAGCATGGTAGAGCTTGGACACCGCTCTGAGAAGGACGGGGATGAGGACAGCTGCTCTCAGAGCAAGGACACAGAGGGGGCCGCTCCATGCGATCGGCTCCGTCAAGATGGCAAGCGCTATGTCACAGAGGGGGAAGTTAAGAACATAAGATATCAACGACCCCTCTCTGATCACCTCCTCAATAAGTACGTGAGTCGGTATGATCAACGCCGGCAACACGGCGACGATGATGAAAGAGGCCGTATGGCTAGAAACGACAGAAGACATCGTCGGCATAATCACGATGAGGAGCGGCAGGAGCGCCACGCCAGGGAGCAGGACGATACGGACAGGCATTGGGACTGCCCTTTCTTCAGACACTGCTGGGATTCAGGAATGAGCCGATTACCAACAATCGGCAACTGCCCAGAATGCAACCAGAAAAAGAAGGAGGCAGCCAACGTGTCTGTATTCGAGCGCCTAGGGCCTCTCCCACCACAAAACAGACGTGCTGAGACCCCTCGGTTGGAAGATCTCGAGGATTCGGAAGACGAGGGGGAAGACGAAGAAGACAGGTACCACCGTCCAAGGTGGTGCCCTGATGGTCTCAGCCATTCACAAAAGCGCAGGGTTCAGCGATTGCGCGGTCTGGAGGAAGCCGAAAGGTTATACTTGCATACGCTGAGGAAGGCACGACCTGATTTGGCTGCGAAAGTCCAGAGGACCCTGGATGAGGAGGGACTGCCGCAAAGAAAAGAGTGGCGCCCCAAGCAAAGGAAAGCCGATGATGAAACATCGGCTGGCACAAACATGGTGCTCGTTCGTCCGGCGAAGTGTAGAGCTCCACGATCACACGATGCACCTGAGGTGGACAACAGCAAGCGCACCAACGTAATTAGATCGGAGATTGGGCTGGTTTTGTCTACCGGTCTGGGCGAGTAGCAAGACTACGTCAATAAGCAACATGGCGAGGCTGATCCTTGCGATCGGCCCTCCGAAACTGTTGAAGGGATATTACAAAACCTTCACCGAGCAAGCAACGTGGAGGCCGATTCCAGCGATCGGCCAAAATTATCCTCACCATCCATTCTGCCTGGGATCAACGTTTGACCCAACAAGGACTATCTGAAGAGCCGATACCATCAATTCTCTTGACAGAATCGGCTCGGGGGGCACCTAGATGGATAAAACACGAGGATATGAGATAATACTATCAAATATGGGGGCCGACACACAAATCGGCCTAAAAAATTCAAAAAATTTGAGCGCAGCCGATGCAGCAGACATCGACTTAAGGATACAAGAAGCCGGTACATGGACATCGACTCTAGCGGCATTATGCGATGTTTATCGAGTCTTCACCAAATTCAGGCCAACGGTGGTGCCTTCCGTTGCTTCGAGCCGATTTGGATTCCTGAATCAAGTTCCGGCTGTCTGAGGAAGAAAGGGGATCGGCTTTGGCACATTCTCTTTGACAGTCTCGCCTCGAGTAAGGCTCGGGGGGCAGCAGGCCTGGTGGATGCTCTGTTTTGCTCTGTTTAAAAGCCGATTGGGATACCATCGGCTGGTCCTTCATTGCAACCTTCTTCACAAATGATGATTATTGAAGAACATTATTGGGTTTGGTTGGGAAAGTTCAAAGGTTTTCCTGAAGATACTGCATTTTCTGCCAAATTTAGAAAATCATCAGTTGAAGAAGGGAAGGGCGAATTTTGAAGGACCGATGCGGTGCTATCGGCTCATCATGCATTGGCAAAAGGAACGAGTCGGCAAGGTCAGTGGAAGAAGGGATCGGCTCAATTGGGCTCAGAAGAAATCGGCAAATCAAATTGGGGGAAAGTTCTTCATTAATAGGCGAGATTTCTTACATAGTAGAGCTGATTGCCCTCAAAAGGGGATACATTACCCCGCCTACTTCTACGGATCCTATGCTACGGGCCCTATCTATGGGCCGTTGCTGCCCTCGTCATCGCCGTCATCGCCGCTGTCGGCGCTGCTCCCGGCCGGCTCGTCATCGCTGCTCCAGCGGCCGCCGGCGGGACCTTCATTGTCCTCGTCTTCCTCGTCGTCGTCGTCGTCGTCGCTGTCGAAGTCACTCAGGTTCCCCGGCCAGGGGCAATGGCGCTTGGCCGGCGGCTCGTCGGGGGAGCTGTCGTCGTCGTCATCCTCCTCTTCGTCCTCCTTCACCTCCTCGGAGGTGGCCCCATCCCAGGGGAAGCGATCATCATCGCTTTCTTCCACCGCTTCCTTGTCGGCGAGGAAGCGGAGATCGCTCTCCCCATCAGTCAGGGACTTGTCGTCCTCTGACCAGATGGAGAAGTCATGATCTGACTCCTCCCCGGCCGCAATGGCACGGCGGATGTTGGCCGCATGGACCTCCGCCGGGTTGTGCTCCGGCGTCGGCTCGCGAGATGAAGAGGACTGGGTGGAAAGATCCGATGAGGCAGAGGAGGAAGAGGACATGGTGGCGCAGGAGGGTTTTTGGGTGCTAATGCGAAGGAGATGCAGAGGGGAACTGTTTGGGGCGGTTAAATAAAAGAGGGCATGATAGAAATTCAATGCCACAGCAGTTTCCGAGGAAGTGGTGCCGAAACTGTCAAATCGTGCAGAGAAGTTGAGGAGGCAAGTTATCATGATGAAGAACTCTGCGACGGTTCTGCTCTGCCACGACATGACCCTACGAGAGAAAAGCATAATGATTTTGGAAATGTCATTTCCAAAACCAGGGGGGCATGTGTTATCACCAGAATTTGACCAAGTCAGAGGTGGGCCGCGATCAAGATGGACTTGAAGATATACATATAGAAGAGATATGTGAATCGGCCTTGTTTACCAAGTTTGGGCTAGTTAGCCCGTGTATCTTTATAGTAGGCTTCGTAGAAGTTAGAATTTATCTCGTGCACGGTGTGGTGCACGCCCACATTAGAAAGTCCCCTGGACTATAAATATGTACCTAGGGTTTATGGAATAAACAACAACCAACGTTCAACACAAACCAATCTCGGCGCATCGCCAACTCCTTCGTCTCGAGGGTTCCTCCGGTAAGCACCATGCTGCCTAGATCGCATCTCGCGATCTAGGCAGCACGAGCCTGCCTAGTTGTTCATGCGTTGCTCGTACTGAAGCCTTTTTGATGGCGAGCAACGTAGTTATCATAGATGTGTTAGGGTTAGCATTGTTCCTAGTATCATATGTTGTCGTAGTGCAACCCTTGCGCATCTAGCCGTCCCTGTACCTCATCATGGGTGCAGGGGCGGCACCCCGCTTGATCGTTATTTAGTAGATCTGATCCGTTACGGTCGCTCCTTGATTCATCAAGGATTAGTTTAACATCTGCAATAGTTAGGCCTTACAAAGGGTTGGAGGATCCAGCGGCATGCAGGGTGTAGTTTGCTGCCCCTAGACAGGACGTTCCGAGGATCAACCTAGTGTTGGTTTTTAGGCCTTGTCTAGGGCTGGCTTACGTTTACCGTGCGTGAGCGCGAGGCCCAATCGTGAGTAGGATGATCCGATTATGCGGTGAAAACCCCAGATCGTCGTGGATCTCATATGCTTTATCATGATCAAGCAGGACCACCATATATTCGGCCACCTCGGACGAATCATGGGTGGATCGGCTCCATGAGCCGATTCACAGGACAACCTGAGAGCCGATCGAGGCTCGTACTTAACGTGTACGTGTGTGCCCTGCAGGAAACTAAGCGAGGCATCATCCACACCTTCCTGACCAGGTATAGGTCAGGTGGCACGCCCTTGCAATTTGCATCGGCGCGCGACCAGGAGGCTTTGCGGGCCGTCGCTCTGAGGGACTGGGGCCAGCCGCAGCCCTAGTTGTTCCCGGCTCTACGGTGTTGACTCACCACCGCCGGTGGGTTTCGATGTCAAGGAGTCCATTATCTGTTGTCCATGTTGTCCCGGTATGGATGTCTAAGTTGAGAATAATCAAAAGCGAGAAATCCAAAATGCGAGCTTTCTCCTTAGACCTTTGTACAGGCGGCATGGAGGTACCCCTTTGTGACACTTGGTTGAAACATGGCATTGCAAAGATCCGGTAGTCCAAGCTAAGTAGGACAAGGTGCGGGCACTATTAGTATACTATGCATGAGGCTTGCAACTTGTAAGATATAATTTACATAACTCATATGCTTTATTACTACCGTTGACAAAATTGTTTCATGATTTCAAAATAAAAGCTCTAGCACAAATACAGCAATCGATGCTTTCCTCTTTGAAGGACCATTCTTTTACTTTTATTGTTGAGTCAGTTTACCTATCTCTCTCCACCTTAAGAAGCAAACACTTGTGTGAACTGTGCATTGATTCCTACATACTTGCATATTGCACTTGTTATATTACTTTATGTTGACAATATCCATGAGATATACATGTTATAAGTTGAAAGCAACCGCTGAAACTTAATCTTCCTTTGTGTTGCTTCAACACCTTTACTTTGATTTATTGCTTTATGAGTTAACTCTTATGCAAGACTTATTTATGCTTGTCTTGAAGTATTATTCATGAAAAGTCTTTGCTTTATGATTCATTTGTTTACTCATGTCATTACCATTGTTTTGATCGCTGCATTCATTACATATGTTTACAAATAGTATGATCAAGATTATGATGGCATGTCACTTCAGAAATTATCTTTGTTATCGTTTTACCTGCTCGGGACGAGCAGAACTAAGCTTGGGGATGCTGATACGTCTCCAACGTATCGATAATTTCTTATGTTCCATGCTACTTTATTGATGATACCTACATGTTTTATGCACATTATATGTCGTATTTACGCATTTTCTGGAACTAACCTATTAACAAGATGCCGAAGAGCCAGTTGCTGTTTTCTGCTGTTTTTGGTTTCAGAAATCCTAGTAACGAAATATTCTCGGAATTGGACGAAATCAACGCCCAGGGTCATATTTTTGCATGAAGCTTCCAGAAGACCGAAGGATAACGAAGTGGGGCGACGAGGCGCCGCCACCATAGGGCCGCGCGGCCAGAGGGGGGCCGCGCCGCCTATGGTGTGGGCCCTCGTCAGCCCTCCGACTCTGCCCTTCCGCCTACAAATAGCCTCCGTCGCGAAACCCCAGTACAGAGAGCCACGATACGGAAAACCTTCCCAGACGCCGCCGCCGCGAATCCCATCTCGGGGATCGGGAATCGCCTCCGCACCCTGCCGAGAGGGGATTCATCTCCCGGAGGACTCTACAACGCCATGGTCGCCTCCGGAGTGATGAGTGAGTAGTTCACCCTGGACTATGGGTCCATAGCAGTAGCTAGATGGTCGTCTTCTCCTAATTGTGCTTCATTGTTGGATCTTGTGAGCTGCCTAACATGATCAAGATCATCTATCCGTAATACTATATGTTGTGTTTGTCGGGATCCGATGGATAGAGAATACTATGTTATGGTGATTATCAATCTATTGTTTATGTGTTGTTTATGATCTTGCATGCTCTCCGTTATTAGTAGAGGCTCTGGCCAAGTTTTTGCTCTTAACTCCAAGAGGGAGTATTTATGCTCGATAGTGGGTTCATGCCTTCATTGATACCTGGGATCGTGACAGTAGGTTCTAAGGTTGTGTTGTGCTGTTGCCACTAGGGATAAAACATTGATTCTATGTCTAAGGATGTAGTTGTCGATTACATTACGCACCATACTTAATGCAATTGTCTGTTGCTTTGCAACTTAATACTGAATGGGGTTCGGATGATAACCTGAAGGTGGACTTTTAGGCATAGATGCAGTTGGATGGCGGTCTATGTACTTTGTCGTAATGCCCGGATTAAATCTCACTATATTTATCATATCATGTATATGCATTGTTATGCCCTTTTCTATTTGTCAATTGCCCGACCGTAATTTGTTCACCCAACATGCTTTTATCTTATGGGAGAGACACCTCTAGTGAACTGTGGACCCCGGTCCTATTCTTTACATCGCATACAATCTACTGCAATACTTGTTTTACTGTTTTCTTGCAAACAATCATCTT
Organism: Lolium multiflorum; assembly: GCA_030979885.1. Taxonomy (NCBI): domain Eukaryota; kingdom Viridiplantae; phylum Streptophyta; class Magnoliopsida; order Poales; family Poaceae; genus Lolium; species Lolium multiflorum. Next base: position 173,649,829 of record CM061748.1, on the reverse strand, counting down.
CCACACAATACGGTTAATCCTTTGTTACAGCAAGCCGGTGAGATTGACAACCTCACTGTTTCGTTGGGGCAAAGTACTTTGGTTGTGTTGTGCAGGTTCCACGTTGGCGCCGGAATCCCTGGTGTTGCGCCGCATCACATTTCGCCACCATCAACCTTCAACGTGCTTCTTGGCTCCTCCTGGTTCGATTAAACCTTGGTTTCTTTCTGAGGGAAAACTTTCCACTGTGCGCATCATACCTTCCTCTTGGGGTTCCCAACGGACGTGTACATCTACGCGCATCAGGGGCCCACACCATATGGCGGCGCGGCCAGGGGTGGGGCCGCGACGCCCTATGGGGTGGCCGCCTCGTCGCCCCTCTTCGTCTCCTCTTCGGACTTCTGGAAGGCTTCGTGCAAAATAAGACCGTGGGCTTTTGTCCAATTCCGAGAATATTTCCTGTGTAGGATTTCTGAAACCAAAAACAGCAGAAAACAGGAACTGGCGCTTCGGCATCTTGTTAATAGGTTAGTGCCGGAAAATCCATAAAAACATTATAAAGTATGACTAAAACATGTTGGTATTATCATAAAACTAGCATGGAACATAAGAAATTATAGATACGTTGGAGACGTATCAAGCATCCCCAAGCTTAGTTCCTACTCGCCCTCGAGTAGGTAAACGATAAAAACAATAATTTCTGAAGTGACATGCTACCAACATAATCTTGATCAACATTATTGTAAAGCATATGAGATGAATGAAGTGATTCGAAGCAATTTTGCTAACAAAAAGATAATGACTAAACAACTGAATCATATAGCAAAAACTTTTCATGAATAGTACTTTCAAGACAAGTATCAAAAAGACTTGCATAAGAGCTAACTCATAAAGCAATAGATTCAAAGTAAGAGGTTTGAAGCAACACAAAGGATGATTAAGTTTCAGCAATTGCTTTAAACTTGTAACATGTATATCTCATGGATAATTGTCAACATAAAATAATATAACAAGTGCAATAAGTAAACATGTAAGAATCAATGCACACAGTTGACACAAGTGTTTGCTTCTAAGATAGAAAGAAGTAGGTAAACTGACTCAACATAAAGTAAAAGAAATGCCCTTCGCAGAGGGAAGCATGGATTACTCATGTGCTAGAGCTTTTTATTTTGAAAACATGGAAACAATTTTGTCAACGGTAGTAATAATTCATATGAGTTATGCATAAAACTTCCTATAAGTTGCAAGCCTCATGCATCGAATACCAATAGTGCCCGCACCTTGTCCTAATTAGCTCGGATTTCCATGGATTATCATTGCATTACATATGTTTCAACCAAGTGTCACAAAGGGGTACCTCTATGCCACCTGTACAAAGGTCCAAGGAGATAAATCGCATTTGATTTCTCGATTTTGATATATCTCAACTTGAGGACATCCATACCGGGACAACATAGAAAACAGATAATGGACTCCTCTTTTTAATGCTTAATGCATTCAACAACAAGTAATATTCTCATAAGAGATTCTGAGGATTAATGTCTGATGTCTACGGGTGCTTCTATTCTTGTAGACAGTGTTGGGCCTCCAAGAGCAGAGGTTTGTAGAACAGCAGCAAGTTTTCCCTTAAGTGGATCACCCAAGGTTTATCGAACTCAGGGAGGAAGAGGTCAAAGATATCCTCTCAAGCAACCCTGCAATCACGATACAAGAAGTCTCTTGTGTCCCCAACACACCTAATACACTTGTCAGATGTATAGGTGCACTAGTTCGGCGAAGAGATAGTGAAATACAAGTAGTATGGATGTATATGAGTGGTAATAGCAATCTGAATAAAATATGGCAGCAAGTAAACATGCAGTAGAACAGTAAATAAGCGGTGTTTGCAGTATTGGAAACAAGGCCTAGGGATCATACTTTCACTAGTGGACACTCTCAACATTGATCGCATAATAAATAACTTCTTCTCATTTGTGCTACATACACTCTTTTGTTGGATGATAAACACCATTCGTTGTGTAGGGCTACAAGAGCTCCCTCAAGCCGGAGTTAACAAGCGCCACAACATTCAGCATTCATATTTAAGTAACCTTAGAGCATAATAGATCTTTGCAAAATAAACCGAGTACTAACATAGCATACACACTGTCACCTTTACACTATGAAGGGGGAATAAATCACATCAATACTATCATAGCGATAATCAACTCCATAACCTACAAGAGATTATGATCATAATCTACGACAAGAACCACACGATGCACACACTGTCACCATTACACCATGCAGGAGGAATAGACTACTTTAATAACATCACATGAGTAGCACATAGCTAGTAGCGATACAAAGCTCATCATATGGATCTCAATCATGTAAAGCAGCTCATGAGATCATTGTATTGGAGTACAGAGAGAGAGATTAACCACATAGCTACGGTAGAGCCCTCAGCCCAGGGGAGAATTACTCCCTCCTCATCATGGGAACAGCGATGGCGGTGAAGATGGCGGTGGAGATGGCTTCTGGGGCAATTCCCCGTCCCGGCGGCGTGCCGGAACAGAGACTTCGTCCCCCGAATCTTGATTTCGCGATGGCGGCGGCTCGGGTTTTTTCCGGGTTTCGTCGAACGGGGTCGAGGATTTAGGTCAGGGACGACTAAATAGGCGAAAGGCGGAGTCGGAGGGGCCCGGAGCCCAGACAACAGGGGGGCGCGCCGCCACCTTGTGGCCCCTGGCCCCCCCCGGTGTCTCTGGTGTTCTCGAAGCCCCGATGAAAATAGGGTACTGGGCGTTGATTTCGTCCGATTCCGAGAATATTTCCTTACTAGGATTTCTGAAACCAAAAACAGCAGAAAAAGAACTAGCACTTCGGCATCTCACAATAGGTTAGTTCCGGAAAACGCATCAAAACGATATAAAGTGTGAACAAAACATGTAGGTATTGTCATAAAACAAACATGGAACATCAGAAATTATAGATACGTTGGAGACGTATCAGCATCCCCAAGCTTAGTTCCTACTCGCCCTCGAGTAGGTAAACGATAACAACAAATAATTTTTGAAGTGACATGCTACCATCATAATCTTGATCAACATTATTGTAAAGCATATGACATGAATGGAGTGATTTAAAGCAATGGTAAAGATAATGACTAAACAATTGAATCATATAGCAAAGACTTTTCACGAATAGTACTTTCAAGGCAAGCATCAATAAGACTTGCATAAGAGCTAACTCATAAGCAATAAATTCTTAGTAAAAAGCTTTGAAACAACACAAAGGAAGATATAAGTTTCAGCGGTTGCTTTCAACTTCAACATGTATATCTCATGGATAATTGTCAACACAAAGTAATATAACAAGTGCAATAGGTAAACATGTAAGAATCAATGCACACAGTTTACACAAGTGTTTGCTTCTAAGATAGAAAGAAGTAGGTAAACTGACTCAACAATAAAGTAAAAGAATGGCCCTTTGCAGAGGGAAGCATTGATTGCTATATTTGTGCTAGAGCTTTTATTTTGAAAACATAAGAGAGCATAAAAAGTAAAGTTTTGAGCGGTGTTTGTTGTTGTCAACGAATGGTAGTGGGCACTCTAACCCCCTTGCCAGACAAACTTTCAAAGAGCGGCTCCCATGAAATTTTATTTTTGAGTGGCACTCCTTCCAACCTTGCTTTCACAAACCATGGCTAACCGAATCCTCGGGTGCCTGCCAACGATCTCATACCATGAAGGAGTGCCTTTTTATTTTAGTTTTATTTAGATGACACTCCTCCCCACCTTTGCTTTCTCAAGCCATGGCTAACCGAATCCTCGGGTGCCGACCAACAATCACATACCATGGAGGAGTGTCTATTTATAAATTTATGAAAGTTAATTAATTCGGGGCTGGGAACCCCATTGCCAGCTCTTTTTGCAAAATTATTGGATAAGCGGATGAAGCCACTAGTCCATTGGTGAAAGTTGCCCAACAAGATTGAAAGATAAACTCCACATACTTCCTCATGAGCTATAAAACATTGACACAAATAAGAGATAATAACTTTTGAATTGTTTAAAGATAGCACTCAAGCAATTTACTTTGGAATGGCGGAGAAATACCATGTGGTAGGTAGGTATGGTGGACACAATTGGCATAGTTTTTGGCTCAAGGATTTGGATGCACGAGAAGAATCCCTCTCAATACAAGGCTAGGCTAGCAAGGTTGTTTGAAGCAAACTCAAGTATAAAACGGTGCAGCAAGACTCACATATGAACATATTGTAAACATTATAAGACTTTACATCGTCTCCTTGTTGTTCAAACACCTTAACCAGAAAATATCTAGACTTAGAGAGACCAATCATGCAAACCAAATTTTAACAAGCTCTATGTAATTCTTCATTAATAGGTGCAAAGTATATGATTCAAGAGCTTAAACATGATCTATATGAGCACAACAATTGCCAAGTATCAAATTATTCAAGTACCATATGAAGCATTTTCTGATTCCAACAAAATAACAACAAGTGAAGCGATCAACTTTCGCCCTTGAACATTAAAAGCAAAAATGAAGAACACTAGTGTTCATATGAAAAAGTGGAGCGTGTCTCTCTCCCACACAAGGATGAACTTATTCAGAGAATGAAAATAACAAAACAAAAATAAAAGCACACAGACGCTCCAAATAAAGTACATAAGATGTGACCGAATAAAAATATAGTTTCAATAGAAGAAACCTGATAAGTTGATGAAGAAGGGGATGCCTTGGGCATCCCCAAGCTTAGACGCTTGAGTCTTCTTGAAATATGCAGGGATGAACCACGGGGCATCCCCAAGCTTAGGCTTTTCACTCTTCTTGATCATATATCATCCTCCTCTCTTGACCCTTGAAAACTGCCACACCAAACTTCAAGCAAACTCATTAGAGGGTTAGTGCATAATCAAAATTCACATGTTCAGAGGTGACACAATCATTCTTAACACTTCTGGACATTGCACAAAACTTCTGAAACTTAATGGAACAAAGAAACTCATTCAACTTAACAAAAGCGGCAATGCGAAATAAAAGGCAGAATCTGTAAAAAACAGAACAGTCCGTAAAGACGAATCTGGAAGGGGCACTTAACTTGCTCAAACGGAAAAACTCAAAACTAATGAAAGTTGCGTACATATCTGAGGATCACACACGTAAATTTGCAGATTTTTTTGATTTTTTACAGAGACTTCTGCTCAAATTCGTGACAGACAGCAAATCTGTTTCTGCGCAGCAATCCAAATCTAGCATCAACTTTACCATAGAGATTTTACTTGGCACAAAAACATGATAAGGAGAGGTTGCTACAGTAGTAAACAACTTCCAAGACTCAAATATAAAACAAAAGTGCTGTAGTAAAATAAACACATGGGTTATCTCCCAAGAAGTTCTTTCTTTAGAGCCATTAAGATGGGCTCAGTAATTTTAATGATACTCTCGCAAGAAATAAGAGTTGAAGCAAAAGAGAGCATCAAGAAGCAAATTCAAAACTCATTTAAGCCTAACCCACTTCCTATGAAAAGGAATCTTGTACACAAATAAATTCATGAAGAACAAAGTGACAAGCATAAGAAGATAAGACACGAGTAACTTCAAGATTCTCAACATAAAGAGGGGAAACTGAATATTATTAAGATGCATACAACCGTGTTTCCCTCTCTCATAATAACTTTCAGTAGCATCATTGATGAAATCTACAATATAACCATCACTTAAAACATTCTTATCATGGTTCATATGCATAAAGGTATCATTATTTTTGATATAAGAGAAACTCTTCTCATTAATAGTAATTGGAGCAGGATCATTATTAAGAATTTGAACATGGTAAACAAGTTGCATACTAGGGGAATGGTTTTTGGCAAGCCCATCATAACTATGACAAGTTTCATAAGGATAATTGTAACATATGTCATATCCATCTCTATAGCGATTATCTAAACCAGAATATGTAATATCATCATTTTCACTAAAAGTAGAGGTCTCAAATATAGGATTTTCAAGCACAACATCCCCAAGCTTAGAGCTTTCAATATCATCGTTTGAGGGGACATGAATAATGCTATCATCATTACTTTCATAACCAGTACCAAAGAGATTTCCAATATCAAAGGTAGTGTGCTCATCCAAATCATGATCACTAATATGGGTGAAGGGCATAGGAAGATCATCGTACTCAGATTCATTATCATAATAATCATTGGGAGCAACATGCTTACGGTTACCTATTGTTACCTCATACACGCGTGGATATGCCGTTACCTCTTTCTTCTTATTCCCCCTCTTCTTCTTCTTCTTCTTCTTCTTCTTCTTCTTCTTCTTCTTCTTCGTTTCCTTCTTTAGGAGGAAGAGGCTTGATGAGAGGCTTCTCCACATAACCTGCTTTATTTCCAGAAACAATAGAAGAAACCTTGGAGGATTCCTTCTTTTCATTAATAAGTTTGAAACACATAGCGGTCCTATCATATTTTGGCAAAGTGTCATCTTCTAAAATATTCTGTATGTAAGTATTTGTATGGCAATTATTAATGCAATAAGAAAAACACCCATGCAGGACATCATCAATATCAAGATCCTTAATATCTAACAAAGAAATTTTTCTTGATAACTCTTCACACTTCAAAAATAAGGTAAGTTCATCATGCTGATTAGGAATAATTTCATCATCACAATACAAATTTGCAGCACTCATGGGGTTCGAATTATCATTGGAGGAGCATTGAAAATTAAAATGACCAACTCTATGGCAAAGTTCACAAATAAAAGGATAGAGGGCACACACTTTTTCACCAAGATCATCTAGAGCCCTAGACCACTTTCTAGTTTTTTCATTCCTATGGTGGATACAATATTCATCTTTGATTTGATTAATTCCACAAGGTCTATGTATTCCACAAAAATTAACATGCTTATAGGAAATAGCATTTTCAGAAGTTTGAACATGTTCATTGCAATCATTAATAATAATTTCATCCTTCATGCAAGCGTCTTTAAAAGGTTCATGATACTTATCAAAATTCTTCCTAGGCAATTCAATGTGAGAAACAAAAGCTTTATAAAGATTTGCAATAACTTGAGAGTCAAGACCATAAGTAGCACTCATATTTCGAATTTTATCAGTATCCATAAAAGTTTCAATGCATTCATAATCATAATTTATACCTGACTCTTTACCTTTGTCGTTCTCCCAATCTTCAGCGTTCTTCTGAATCCGATTAAGAAGGTCCCATTTAAACTCTTCTTTGTTGCGTGTGAATGATCCAGAACAAGCAGTATCCAGCAAGGTTTTATCTTGAAAAGAAAGTCTTGCATAGAAATTATCAATGATGATATTACCTGGAAGCTCATGATTGGGGCATTTGAGCATTAAGGACTTCAATCTCTCCCATGCTTGGGCAATACTCTCTCCATCATGAGGCCAGAAATTATATATACGGTTTCGATCTTTGTGAATTTCACTTGGAGGATAGAACTTGGAATAAAATAGAGGCACAATATCCTTCCAATCAAGAGAGCGCCCGTCCTTCAGCAGTTTATACCAATGCGCCGCTTCACCAGATAGCGACATAACAAATAATTTTTTCCTAACTTCATCCATTGAAATACCTGCACACTTGAATAACCCGCATAATTCATGCAAAAACAGTAAATGATCTTCAGGATGAACAGTTCCATCCCCTTCATAGCGGTTATCCATAACACGTTCAATAATTTTCATAGGTATTTTATAAGGAATACTTTCAGTAGGTGGATTTAAAATATCACAAGCATCATTAGAGTTATCGCATATGGGAGATAAAGTATTATCAGAGCAAATTTTCTCCCCTAAAGATGGGAGGCTAAAAAGATCACATAAACTAGCTTCCCCAAGCTTAGACTTCTCCATAGCATTAGCAGTAATTGCATTCATACTAATAACATTGCTACTAGCATGAAAATAAGGTTCCATAGGTTTTTTAATTTTTGCATCAAACAATTCTAAATCAGGAAAAAGATTAAAAAGCTCACTAATTTTTTTGTTGTTTTCCATTATGCCTAACTAGTGAAAATAAAAACAAGAAACAAAAAGATGCAATTGCAGGATCTAAAGGAAATAGCTTCGAGTACTTACAACGGCGCCGGAAAATAGCTTAGTAGCCGAGATCCGGAGTGTGAGTACCTTTTACCTTTCCTCCCCGGCAACGGCGCCAGAAAATAGCTTGATGTCTACAGGTGCTTCTATTCTTGTAGACAGTGTTGGGCCTCCAAGAGCAGAGGTTTGTAGAACAGCAGCAAGTTTTCCCTTAAGTGGATCACCCAAGGTTTATCGAACTCAGGGAGGAAGAGGTCAAAGATATCCCTCTCAAGCAACCCTACAATCACGATACAAGAAGTATCTTGTGTCCCCAACACACCTAATACACTTGTTAGATGTATAGGTGCACTAGTTCGGCGAAGAGATAGTGAAATACAAGTAGTATGGATGTATATGAGTGGTAATAGCAATCTGAATAAAATATGGCAGCAAGTAAACATGCAGTAGAACAGTAAATAAGCGGTGTTTGCAGTATTGGAAACAAGGCCTAGGGATCATACTTTCACTAGTGGACACTCTCAACATTGATCGCATAATAAATAACTTCTTCTCATTTGTGCTACATACACTCTTTTGTTGGATGATAAACACCATTCGTTGTGTAGGGCTACAAGAGCTCCCTCAAGCCGGAGTTAACAAGCGCCACAACATTCAGCATTCATATTTAAGTAACCTTAGAGTATAATAGATCTTTGCAAAATAAACCGAGTACTAACATAGCATACACACTGTCACCTTTACACTATGAAGGGGGAATAAATCACATCAATACTATCATAGCGATAATCAACTCCATAACCTACAAGAGATTATGATCATAATCTACGACAAGAACCACACGATGCACACACTGTCACCATTACACCATGCAGGAGGAATAGACTACTTTAATAACATCACATGAGTAGCACATAGACTAGTAGCGATACAAAGCTCATCATATGGATCTCAATCATGTAAAGCAGCTCATGAGATCATTGTATTGGAGTACAGAGAGAGAGATTAACCACATAGCTACGGTAGAGCCCTCAGCCCCAGGGGAGAATTACTCCCTCCTCATCATGGGAACATCGATGGCGGTGAAGATGGCTTCCGGGGGCAATTCCCCGTCCCGGCGGCGTGCCGGAACAGAGACTTCTGTCCCCCGAATCTTGATTTCGCGATGGCGGCGGCTCTGGAAGGTTTTCTCGGGTTTCGTCGAACGGGGTCGAGGATTTAGGTCAGGGACGACTAAATAGGCGAAGAGGCGGAGTCGGAGGGGGCCTGGAGCCACCGACAGGGGGGCGCCCCCTGGGCCGCGCCGCCACCTTGTGTCGGGCCCCGGGCCTCCCCTCCGGTGTCTCTCGGTGTTCTGAAGCTCCCGATGAAAATAGGGTACTGGGCGTTGATTTCGTCCGATTCCGAGAATATTTCCTTACTAGGATTTCTGAAACCAAAAACAGCAGAAAACAGGAACTGGCACTTCGGCATCTCGTCAATAGGTTAGTTCCGGAAAATGCATCAAAACGATATAAAGTGTGAACAAAACATGTAGGTATTGTCATAAAACAAACATGGAACATCAGAAATTATAGATACGTTGGAGACGTATCAATGTCCAAGCTGAAACTTCCACCATGATACATGGCTTTGGTTGGCGGCCCAATGTTCTTCTCTAACAATATGCATACTCAAACCATTTAATCATGAGAAATCTCCCTTACTTCAGACAAGACGAACATGCATAGCAACTCACATGATATTCAACAAAGTAAAAAGTTGATGGCGTCCCCAGAAACATGGTTACCGCTCAACAAGCAACTTATAAGAACTAAGATACATAGCAACATATTCATCACCACAATAGTTTTTAGGCTACTTTTCCATGAGCTATGTATTGTAAAGACAATGAATGAAATTTTAAAGGTAGCACGCAAGCAATTTACTTTGGAATGGCAGAAAAATACCACATATAGGTAGTTATGGTGGACACAAATGGCATGGGTTTTGGCTCAAGGTTTTTTGATGCACGAGAAGCATTCCCTCTCAGTACAAGGCTTTGGCTAGCAAGGTTGTTTGAAGCAAACACAAGTATTAACCGGTACAGAAAAAACTTACACAAGAACATATTGCAAGCATTATAAGACTCTACATTGTCTTCCTTGTTGTTCAAACACTTTTACCAGAAAATATCTAGACCTTAGAGAGACCAATCATGCAAACCAAATTTCAACAAGCTCTACGGTAGTTCTCCACTACTAGATTTAAACTACATGATGCAAGAGCTTAAACATGATCTACTTGAGAGCTCAAAACAATTGCCAAGTATCAAATTATTCAAGATAATATACCATTTACCACATGAAGCATTTTCTGTTTCCAACCAAATAGCAATCAACGAAGCGGTTTTCAACTTCGCCATGAACATTAAAGTAAAGCTAAGAACACCAGTGTTCAAATGAAAAAGCGGAGCGTGTCTCTCTCCAATACAAGGATTGCTGGGATCCGAATTTATTCAAACAAAAACAAAAATAAAAACAAACAGACGCTCCAAGTAAAGAACATAAGATGTGACGGAATAAAAATATAGTTTCACTAGAAGTGACCTGATAAGTTGTTGATGAAGAAGGGGATGCCTTGGGCATCCCCAAGCTTAGATTCTTGAGTCTTCTTGAAATATGCAGGGATGAACCACGGGGGCATCCCCAAACTTAGACTTTTCAGTCTTCTTGATCATACCATATCATCCTCCTCTCTTGATCCTTGAAAACTTCCTCCACACCAAACTTAAAGCAATCTCATTAGAGGGTTAGTGCATAATAAAAATTCACATGTTCAGCAAGGAAACAATCATAACCAACACTTCTGGACATTATTCAAGGCTACTGAAAGTTAATGGAACAAAGAAATCCACTCAACACAGTAAAAGAGGCAATGCGAAATAAAAGGAAGAATCTCCCAAAACAGAACAGTCCGTAAATACGAAATTTTTTCAGGCACTTAACTTGCTCAGATGGATAAACTCAAAACTATTGAAAGTTGCGTACATATCTGAGGATCATGCATGAATTTTCGCAGATTTTTTTGATTCTTCTACAGAGAGAAAAACGCGAATTCGTGACAGATAAGAAATCTGTTTCTGCGCAGAAATCCAAATCTAGTATCAACCTTCTATTAGAGACTTTACTTGGCACAACAATGCATGAAAATAAAGATACAAAGGTACTGCTACAGTAGTAACAAGCACCTTGACTCAAATATAAAACAAAAATTGCAGAAATAAAATAATGGGTTGTCTCCCATAAGCGCTTTTCTTTAACGCCTTTCAGCTAGGCGCAGAAAGTGCAAATCAAGTATTATCAAGAGAAGAAGCATTAACAGAGGAGTTTGGAGTTTTCTCAACTATGCATTGTATCTTATCTATGTAAGAAGCTCCTTTTTCATTACTTTTAGGCTTACTATCCTCCTCAAATAAATTTTCAGGAACAATCCAATCAAAATTCTTTTCTAGTGCCTCATGCATTCCTATGAGTTTATAAGGTATTGGTATTTTAATCTCCCCCTCACAATTGGCTTCATTAATGTACTTAAGCCTATCTTTTTCCATCCTTTCAATGGTACTTGCAAAATTGGTATAAAAGCCAAGCATCTTATGTCTAATAAAGACTTTCCTAGCTTCTCTAGCTACATCACCAAATTCTTTAAGAAGGGTTTCTAAAACAAAATCTTTCTTCTCTCCTTCTTCCATATCACAGAGTGTAAGAAACATATGTTGCATTATAGGATTAAGATTAACAAATCTAGCTTCCAACATGCGCACTAAACAGGCAGCAGCAATTTCATAATCAGGAGCAAGTTCTACCAAGGATCTATCTTCAAAATCTTCACCTTACTAACATGAGTGAAAAATTCTTCTATATTATCTCTTCCAATGATAGGCCCACTTCCTACCGATATATCTTTCAAAGTGAACTTAGGGTGAAGCATGATGAAATAAATAAAAGTAAACTGATAAACTAAATGCAAGTAACTAATTTTTTTGTATTTTTGATATAAGAAAGCAAACAAGACAGAAAATAAAATAAAGTAAAGCAAGACAATAAACAAAGTAAAGAGATTGGATGTGAGAGACTCCCCTTGCAGCGTGTCTTGATCTCCCCGGCAACGGCGCCAGAAAAAGTAGCTGCTAGCGTGTAGAAGCTTCCTTGTGACGGTAAAACACACGTCCGTTGGGAACCCCAAGAGGAAGGTATGATGAGTACAACAGCAAGTTTTCCCTCAGTAAGAAACCAAGGTTTATCGAACCAGTAGGAGATGAAGGCCACATGAAGGTTGTTGGTGAAGTAGTGTAGTGCGGCGCAACACCAGTGATTCCGGCGCCAACGCGGAACCTGCACAACACAATCAAGATACTTTGCCCCAACTTAACAGTGAGGTTGTCAATCTCACCGGCTTGCTGAAAACAAAGGATTAAACGTATGGTGTGGAGAATGATGTTTGCTTGTAGAAAACAACAGAGAACAGTGATTGCAGTAGATTGTATTTCAGATGTAAAAGAAAGGACCGGGGTCCACAGTTCACTAGTGGTGTCTCTCCAATAAGATAAGTAGCATGTTGGGTGAACAAATTACAGTTGGGCAATTGACAGAATAGAGATGCACATACATATCATGATGACTACTATGAGATTTACTTAGGGCATTACGACAAAGAACATAGACCGCCATCCAGCATGCATCTATGCCTAAAAAGTCCACCTTCAGGTTAGCATCCGCACCCCTCCAGTATTAAGTTGCAAACAACAGACAATTGCATTAAGTATGGTGTGTAATGTAATCAACACAAATATCCTTAGACAAAGCATTGATGTTTTATCCCTAGTGGCAACAGCACATCCACAACCTTTGAACTTTCTGTCACTGTCCCAGATTCAATGGAGGCATGAACCCACTATCGAGCATAAATACTCCATCTTGGAGTCACAAGTATCAACTTGGCCAGAGCCTCTATTAGCAACGGAGAGCATCCAAGAACATAAATAGCAGATATATGATAGATCAATAATCAACTTGACATAGTATTCAATATTCATCGGATCCCAACAAACACAAGATGTAGCATTACAAATAGATGATCCTGATCATGATAGGCAGCTCACAAGATCTAAACATGATAGCACAAGAGGAGAAGACAACCATCTAGCTACTGCTATGGACCCGTAGTCCAAGGATGAACTACTCACGCATCAGTCCGGAGGCGGGCATGGTGATGTAGAGCCCTCCGGTGATGATTCCCCTCCGGCAGGGTGCTGGAGGTGATCTCCTGAACCCCCGAGATGGGATTGACGGCGGCGGCGTCTCTGGAACTTTTCCGTATCGTGGCTCTCGGTACTAGGGTTTTCGCGACGGAGAGAATAAATAGGCGAAGGGGCAGAGTCGGGGGACGCCGAGGGGCCCACACCATATGGCAGCACGGCCAGGGGTGGGGCCGCGCCGCCCTATGGGGTGGCCGCCTCGTCGCCCCTCTTCGTCTCCTCTTCGGACTTCTGGAAGACTCCGTGGAAAATAAGACCGTGGGCTTTTGTTTCGTCCAATTCCGAGAATATTTCCTGTGTAGGATTTCTGAAACCAAAAACAGCAGAAAACAAGAACTGGCGCTTCGGCATCTTGTTAATAGGTTAGTGCCGGAAAATGCATAAAAACATTATAAAGTATGAGTAAAACATGTTTGTATTGTCATAAAACTAGCATGGAACATAAGAAATTATAGATACGTTGGAGACGTATCAGGGGCCGACCCCAACCCTCGCCACCTCTTCTAACCGCCCCTCTCCTCCTCCATACGCTGCTCCGGCTTAGGCGAAGCCCTGCAGTTCTTCCTCCTCCACCACCACCACTACGCCGTCGTCTGCTGGAATTGGAGGAGATCTACCACACCTCCGCTGCCCGCTGGAACGGGGAGAGGAAGGGCTTCATCGACACCGTACGCGCGACCGAGTACGGAAGTGCTGCCGGATTGCAGCACCGGGACGATCGTCTACACCAACAACGAGATCTAATCTCGTAGGCTTTGGAATCTTCGAGGGTTAGTCTCATCTCTCGTTGCTAGATCTCATAGATTAGATCTTGGATTTTCCATAGATTAGATCTTGGATTTTGTATGCAGCTTATTTTTATTTTTCTCTGGATTTGTGCCCTAGATTTCCTACCTGATTGGGTAAAAACGAAGGCATAAAGAAATGAATGGCGTTAAAAAACAGAAGGAGAAGCTGCTCTAGATTTGCTACCAATTTGGGCTATCAAATATGAATGAGATCGAGCGAGAGAGAGGAAAAAGGTACATTGAAAACTGCTAATCTGGGCGAAAGAGACAGAAACCACTCGTGCCCCCGTCCCGGACCCACACGGCTCCACACGCTACGGCCACACAAACACGGTCTCGTCCTGTCCCACGCGGTCCCTTCCTACCAGCCCCACACGACGCGGTCCCACACGACGCGACCCCACAAACGACACGACCCCACTCGTCAGCACGGAACGGTCAACTTAACGGATTCCTTCCGTCCGAGCTCCTTCTGCGGGTTTCAGACAAGGGCTTGAGGAAAACTGAGGAAAAACTAAGGAGCTGGGGAAACTAAGTACAACTAAGGACCTGAGGGCACGAAAATAGAAAACCCTAAACAATAACCCACATGTCCCCAACAATCCAGAACTCAACATTGCATCACACTAGTAGTCCCGGTTCATAAGGTGATTTAGTCTCGGTTGTGCAACCGGGACTAAAGCCCACCCCTTTAGTCCCGGTTGCTTACGAATCGAAACCAAAGGTCCATCCACGTGGGCTATAGACGTGCGTTAGGGGGAGTACCTTTAGTCCCGGTTTGTAACACCAACCGGGACTAAAGGCCACCAAGTGAAAAAAAATATTATTTTTTCTAATTTTTTCCACTCCCTTTTTTCTATTTTTTTTTCAGAATTTCTATTATTTTAGTTATTTGCATAGTTTAGTCTCTAACTACACTTAATCTCTGGTCAAATTTCTCACTCGTGGTCAAACTTCCCGCTCGGTCACCCATTCTTAGAATGCTCCAGCACTAGCACGTTTAACTTCTTAGTTCCTTTTGTTCTGCTTCCAAGTGCTCTGCGCGCACGTTATTGATACTAGTATCATATCAATACTATTAACCTATTGGTCGATGTCACACTTTTTATTTTTTTAATAAACAAACGCAATGATGTAATAATAATCTTGAATAAATAAATGAAATAATATTGTTATTATTATTTTTAATTTTTTAATTTTTTGTGAAACCAAATCTAATTTTTTCATACTAAACAAAAGTAATGATGTAATAATAATGTTGAATAAATAAATTTTTTTATAAATAAAATATAAATTTGAATTTCTGGCAAAAACTAAAATCTTCCTGCTTTCATATTTCCATTTGGAATTTTGAGAATCTAAAAATTGGCTAACCGGGTAAACCCGGTGAATTCGGATGTAACTTTTTCCCACGATGATTTTGATATATTATACTTTTTTTCGATGTCGTATGCAAAAGTTAATGCGGTTTTACCATTTTTCAAACTTTTTTTGCAAAAAAAGTGAAAATTCGAATTTCTTAATTTCACCGAATAGTAGGTTGCATAACATACAAGAATCTGAAAACATTTTATGTTTTGAATTTTCTATCATTTTCTTTTGTATTTTACGAAGCAAAAAAAGTTGATCCGGGGGGGGGGGTGGGGAGTAAAAAACCCGAAAAAATCTTTAGTCCGGGTGACCTTTAGTCCGGGACTAAAGAGGTCTGCGCCGGCCGCAGCCTGCCATAGCCCTTCAATCCCGGTTGGTGTCTCCAACTGGAACTAAAGGTCCCGTTCGAACCGCTGGCGATGGAGGCTGGAGCATTAGTCCCGATTCCCCAGCAGAACCAGAACTAAAGATCCCATTAGTCCCGAGCCAAAATATTTGGAGACTAATGGGTTAGGATGGACAACCTCTTTTCTAGTAGTGTCAAGACTTCCACCGTTTGATCCCTATGGGAACGGTGATCAAGCTAAAGCATACCGGTAGAAAGGCAAACCGCCTAGCTCACGAGATTGCAAAGTTTGCTTGTAAGGAGTTGTGTAGTGGGGTTATGGTAGGCCAAGTTCCAGCATGTGTGTCGAAACTAGCTAGGAAAGAATGTATGAACAATGTTATGCCAACTTAATGCACAATCCTTTTTTTTAAATCGTGTGATGCAAAAAGGTCTAGTTAGTACATCGTTGCCATGCATCTCTGTTTTCAGTTAAAATCTACTCACTCGTGTAAAAAATAGGGGTATGTGACTAGGTGAAGGCGACTATTCTTGGATTATGTTTGTGTTAGTGGTTAGTGCCTGCATTGGAGGACCTACGGTATCATTTTAGGGGGTAAACATGTGTTAAGTGGGCTAAATTTCTTTTTATGTGAGGGCAAATCACTCACTCTTTACTTTAGTATATTACAAAGAATATGAAAACTGTGTTGGGGGGGGGGGGGGCAGTTGCCCCCCATAGCTTACACAATGGATCCGGTCATTACACAATGGACCCGGTCATGAGTACTTGAAAAGACACTGCAGATTTGGGAAGGCGAGAGACATATCGTGACATCTAGAAAAAAGGTAAAGGAGTCAAGAGGCACTTTATGAGGCGACATGAAAGTAAGACTTGGTGTTGCGTTGCGTGCGACCACAGCTACGCAGTTGCCCCTGACAGCTCACACAATGGATCCGATCATGAGTACTTGAAAAGACACTGCAGATTTGAGAAGGCGAGAGAGAGATATCGTGACATCAAGAAAAAAGGTAAAAGGAGTCAAGAGGCACTTTATGAGGCGACATGGAAATAAGACATGGCGTTGCGTTGCGTGCGACCACAGCTACGCGGTCCACGACGACCTGAAGATGCACCACAAGAAGTGCATGCATATATTTACTCTAGATTACTAGGGATTTCTTTGACATTCATTTTCATTCAAAACGAAGACATCTAGAATTCTTACGGAAACATAAACTAGCACGACTAACTTCAAAATTTCTTGGTTTCTTATGGTGCAGAGGACAATGCAGCGGCAACCCCCGCTGATGACTGTAAGTGCACATATATATTATAGCGAGTTTCGAAAGTAAGAACATCAAACCACGGAGAGCTATTTGGTAAAGGTATTTGTACCTCTCATTAGCCTTTACCAAAGGGTAATTGAAAGTTGCACTTAATTTCAGGTAGGAGTGTTTTGATAGAATTGTGTTTGGGTTCAACAGAGTAATAGTTAAAACCAAAAGATGCAAACAAAGTGATAAAGGCGATGTAGGAAATAATGAAACTGCAATAAGGCTAAAGCAGAGCGTAGGATCCACCACTACTATTAGTACTATTTATTATTAGGGTTTTCTATTTTCGTGTCCTCGGGTCCTTAGTTGTACTCATTTTTCCCCAACTCCTTAGTTTTTCCTCAGTTTTCCCCAAGCCTTTGTCTGAAACCCGTAGAAGGAGCTCAGACGGAAGGAATCCGTTTATTTGAACGTTTTGTGCTGACGTGTGGGGCCGCGTCGTGTGGGGTTGGTAGGAAGGGACCGCGTGGGACAGCACGAGACCGTGTTTGGTTGTACGTGAGAGCTGGGTTTTGTCTCTCTCGGCCCAAATTGGCATTTTTAAGAGCACATTTTCCCCTCTTTCTCTCTCTGTCTTTTTCACCAAATTAGTATCAAATCTAGAGAAGCTTCTATTTCTGTCTTTCTTCAATTATTTATGCCTTTTGGCCCTCGTTTTTTTCCCAATATGGCAGCAAATCTAGTAGCAAATCTAGAAGCTAGTATATGATAAATTCACAGCAGCATAATCAGAAAACTAAGTATAATACATAAACTGCATACAGCAGCCAAAAGCAGCCAATAACGTTGTTAATGTTCACGACAAACTAAGCTGAAAAAATACAAGACGCACGCAATGTATGGCCAACAAGAAGATTAGGATACCCCAGGATGAATGAATTTGTTCTTCATTCCTCATATATTTCTTCGTCGCTCCATTCGTGCATTATCCCAAGGAAATATTCATTGAACTCCTTCCGTCTGCAGTGTGCGGCCAATACATCCTCCAAACGGTATGGCCTGTGTTCATTTCTCAGACCGTAGTTTCCTATTCTATCCACATATCGTGGCCACTCATCCCAGGCCTTTGTATCATGAAAGTACTCTCTGATATAACCCAAATCCGCGTAGTAGATGCAGCCAGGTCGAAGTGTCGGGTGCACTCTGGTGTCGACGGAGATACACCGGATATAATGCACGAAGAAGGCATGACTGCCAATGTTACTGACCGGATGGAGAGAGCGGCTCTGAGTGTCCACACGGTACACCAATGGTTGGTCCTCCAAAAGCATGTTGTCCAACAACACAAGCAGCAGATCACCATCCGACTTCACAAGGTAGAACTTGTCATTTCCAAGTTCTGGAAATGAAATTAGTGTCTCCATCTTGACAGTGCTCGCGCGCTGCTGCAACTGTACATTGGTGCACACTATTCTTCCGGACTCAAAATTGTCCACAGCTATTGCATACAGTTCACCATTGAACGGGGTAATGCAACGCAGACAATGGTTCTCGATCGAAAATCTTCCTTCTCCCCAATCTTCATATATATCCTTAGTTGGAGTGCTCTCATCGACCCAACCAATTTCCTCCGGGTAATGTGCGGAAACGAAGACCATAGTCGGGGATTTGATTACAGCGACTGAATCCAGAAAAACAGATGGCATCTGCGCCTCAAACATAGTGTTCGATGTCTTTGTGAGTGGGTTCAGAAGCCGTATCTTGTGCGGCGGGTTCTTCTGGGCAAGCACGATGACGCCACGGCAAAAGCCGACGAAGTAGTATCTAAAATATATTGATGAAGATAACATTCAGCACTAAGATTGAAAATAAGAATAGATTAACCCTATAGATATGGAGGAATTTGAACCTTGCACGAACTTCCGATAGATCTATGGTGACGTAGCGGGATGTGCCGAGTTGGAGGAAGGTGAACTCAGCGGCGCGTGGAAGGGCGTGGTCTACCATGATCCATTCGTGCAGGTGCACGTCGGGCTCAGGTAAACCTGAGCGCCAATTTCTACAGACTTGCCTCATAGCAGAGTAGGTGTCCACGTACTCCTCATTCGCCAGTAAGCATTCGCCGATCTTGTGAAGTGGTCCGTCAGCCATGAGAGAGGCCCAGTTCACGGAGGCGCCGCGCTTGGATGCGCCGCCCTCGGAGGCGACGGGCTCGGATGCGACGGGCTCGGAGGCGACGGGCTCGGGGGCGATGGCCGCCGGCGCATTCTTCTTCTCCATCGCCGGCAGGGGAGCGCTCGTACGGCGGTTGGGGTTTTTTCCTTCGATTTGGAGAAGTTGATGGGACGTGAGAGGCGTGGTTTCGTGCGTGAGCGAGAATGAGACGTACTGTGTGCAGAGGGAGGGAGAGAGGGGCTTACGCGTCCTAAATGCGACCCGCGTCCTACGCGTCCACTATTGCACGTCTGCACCGCGACACGCGTCAACAATGGCACGTCTTCCAGTCTGCACCGCAAAAGATATACCCGGGTATGCCGATACGTCCCAACGTATCTATAATTTCTTATGTTCCATGCTACTTTATTGATGATATCTACATGTTTTATGCATACTTTATTTCATATTTATGCGTTTTCCGGAACTAACCTATTGACGAGATGCCGAAGTGCCAGTTCCTGCTGTTTTTGGTTTCAGAAATCCTAGTAAGGAAATATTCTCGAATCGGACGAAATCAACACCGAAGATCTTAGAATCCCCGGGAGCTTCCAGAACACCCGAGAGCCGTCAGAGAGGGGCCACAGGGGCCCACACATGGTGGCAGCGCGGCCCAGGAGGGGGCGCGCCGCCCTAGTGTCTGGTGGCCCCAGACCCCCTCTGACCTTGCCCTTTCGCCTATATAAGGTCCCTGACCTAAAACCCCGAGACGAATAAGCCACGGTACGAGAAACCTTCCAGAGCCGCCGCCATTGCGAAGCCAAGATCTGGGGGACAGGAGTCTCTGTTCCGGCACGCCGCCGGGACGGGGAAGTGCCCCCGGAAGGCTTCTCCATCGACACCGCTGCCATCTCCACCGCCATCTTCATCACCGCTGCTGCTCCATGAGGAAGGAGTAGTTCTCCATCGAGGCTCGGGGCTGTACCGGTAGCTATGTGGTTAATCTCTCTCCTATGTACTTCAATACAATAATCTCATGAGCTGCCTTACATGATTGAGATTCATATGATGATGCTTGTAATCTAGATGTCATTATGCTAGTCAAATGGGTTTTACTTATGTGATCTCCGGAGACTCCTTGTCCCACGTGTGTAAAGGTGACAGTGTGTGCACCGTGTGGGTCTCTTAGGCTATATTTCACAGAATACTTATTCACTGTTATGAATGGCGTAGTGAAGTGCTTATTTATATCCCTTTATGATTACAATGTGTTTTGTATCACTATTTATCTATGTGCTACTCATGTGATGTTATTAAAGTAGTCTATTCCTCCTGCATGATGTAATGGTGACAGTGTGTGCATCGTGTAGTTCTTGTCGTAGGTTATGATCATAATCTCTTGTAGGTTATGGAGTTAATTATCGCTATGATAGTATTGATGTGATTTATGCCTCCTTCGTAGTGTGATGGTGACAGTGTGCATGCTATGTTAGTACTTGGTTTATTTTGCAAAGATCTATTATACTCTAAGGTTACTTAAACATGAATATCGAATGTTGTGGAGCTTGTTAACTCCGGCATTGAGGGTTCGTGTAATCCTACACAATTAGTGGTGTTCATCATCCAACAAGAGTATATGTAGCACAAAGGAAAGAGAACTTATTTATTATGTGATCAATGTTGAGAGTGTCCACTAGTGAAAGTATGATCCCTAGGCCTTGTTTCCACCACAAAGAATTGCTTCCACGCCAGCAAGCTATTTTCTGGCGCCGCTTGTTTACTGTTTTACTGCATCTTTACTTTCTGCAATATTACCACCATCTATACCACTTGTGTTTTACTATCTCTTCGCCGAACTAGTGCACCTATACATCTGACAAGTGTAACCCTAAAATTTAGATATACTCAGGTATACCCTCGAGTCTTATACTAGCATTTTGTGTGTGCTCAGTTTTCGCCTTGAGTGCTAATACTGGCTAGTGCAATATACTCAGTTTTACCCTCAAGTGGCTGGTCAACAGAGAGTCAACAAATGGGATTAACTAGTTAAATGAGTTATTTAATGTGCAAAAAATTCCGAAAAAGAGTGGCACTTACTCATGGAGTCTTTACCACAAATTGTCACTTCTCAAATCATAGATAAATCAAGTTTTACCACAAATTGCCACTTCTCAAATCACCTAGTAGCTATGAAGGTGCATGGTTTTCCACAATAAGCCCTACCCAAAACAGCTTTCCCCAAAACATACTTTGTCTGAATGAGGCCATAATTTTCACACTCATGTATATTTGTATTGCAAATAGTTTGAGGTAGGCCAAGATGGGTTTCATTGTACAAAACACGCATTTTCCATTTTTTAAATCTCATA
Source organism: Lolium multiflorum (assembly GCA_030979885.1). Classification (NCBI taxonomy): domain Eukaryota; kingdom Viridiplantae; phylum Streptophyta; class Magnoliopsida; order Poales; family Poaceae; genus Lolium; species Lolium multiflorum. Next base: position 173,628,183 of record CM061748.1, on the reverse strand, counting down.
TTTGAATCCCTTAGTCTGTTTACTACTCACTTGCCCTTGGTTTCTTGATACTACTCAGTTTTGCCCTCTCCCTTCACAAATTCTCACAGACGCCCAACATTGCCCTGATTGGTCTAGCCCATGTCACGCGGATCGTGCCCGCCGACCGTTGATCGTATGATCTAAGCTAAGCTTGGGGGGAGTTGATACGTCCATTTTGCATCACTATTTTATATCATAATTTACTGTTATTCATTGATATATTTCATATTTAGAGATGATACTTATGTTATTTCACCTATTTTGCATGTTTCATGATTATTGGAGAATTACTCACCGGAGTCAGGATTCTGCTGGAAAAAGCACCGTCAGGATACAATATTTCTGAAGATCAACAATTGATGGAAAATATACCGAAGCTCCTATTTTTCCAGATGACGGAGCCAGCCAAAAGGGGAGGCCGAGGAGGGCCGCCATGGGCCCTCCCCATGGGCGCGCGGCCACCAAGGCCGGCGCGCCGCCACGTGGGGAGGGGGCCCACGACCCCCTCGGCCATCGCCCTTTCGCGTACTTCATCTCTCCCGAAACCCTAAGGTGCAAACATCGAGGATAGTCAGCGCCGCCTCTCGAGGCGGAAAACACCAGAGAGAAAAGAGCTCTCCGGCAAGCAGAAATCTGCCGGGGAAATTCCCTCCCGGAGGGGGAAATCGTCGCCATCGTCACCGTCATTGAGCTGGACTTCATTGGGATCATCATCATCATCTCCACCATCTCCACCGTCATCTCCACCGCTGCACCTCGTCTCCGTTGTAACATCTAGGGTTGAATCTTGAGTATTTCATAGGGGAAACTCTCCCGGTGTTGATTACTCCTTGTTATTGATGCTATTGAGTGAAACCGTTGAATCAAGGTTTATGTTCAGATTGTTATCCATCATCATATCACCTATGATCATGTTCCATATGATGTCTTGTGAGTAGTTCGTTTAGTTCTTGAGGACATGGGTGAAGTCTAAATGTTAGTAGTGAACTATGTTGAGTAATATTTAATGGTTTGATATTTAAGTTGTGGTGTTATTCTTCTAGTGGTGTCATGTGAACGTCGACTACATGATACTTCACCTTTATGGGCCTAGGGAATGCATCTTGTATTCGTTTGCTAATTGTGGGGTTGCCGGAGTGACAGCAACCTGAACCCCCGTTGGTATATCGATGCATGAGGGATAGCAGGATCTCAGAGTTTAAGGCTGTGGTTAGATTTATCTTAATTACTTTCTTGTATTTGCGGATGCTTGCAAGGGGTTTAATCACAAGTATGTATTAGTCCTAGGAAGGGTGGTGCATTAGCATAGGTTCACCCACACAACACTTATCAAAACAATGAAGATTAATCAACTATATGAAGCGAAAGCACTAGACTAAATTCCCGTGTGTCCTCAAGAACGTTTGGTCATCATAAGTAAACAAACCGGCTTGTCCTTTGTGCTAAAAAGGATTGGGCCACTCGCTGCAATTATTATTCTCGCATTTTACTTACTTGTATTTTATTTATCTGCTATATCAAAACCCCCTGAAAACTTGTCTGTGAGCATTTACAGTGAATCCTTCATCGAAACTGCTTGTCAACACCTTCTGCTCCTCGTTGGGTTCGACACTCTTATTTATCAAAAGTACTACGATACACCCCCTATACTTGTGGGTCATCAAGACTATTTTCTGGCGCCGTTGCCGGGGAGTGAAGCGCTATTGGTAAGTGGAATTGGTAAGGAAAACTTTTACTGTACGTGCTGTTTTTATTTCTGCCTGCTGCTATAATTCATTATGGAGAGATCTTCTCTTGAATTCCTATTTGGAAAATCTACTACTACTGCAAAGGTAGTGGATGAGGCGCCAGGTGAGAAAGTGATTCCATATAAAATACCTATGAAAATTATTGAACGTGTTGTGGATAACCGCTATGAAGGGGATGGAACTGTCCATCCTGGAGATCATTTATTGTTTTTACATGAATGATGCGGGTTATTCAAGTGTGCAGGTATTTCTATGGATGAAGTTAGGAAGAAACTATTCTCTATGTCGCTGTCTGGTAAAGCGGCGCATTGGTATAAACTGCTGAAGAATGGGCATTCTCTTGATTGGAAGGATATTATGCCTCTATTTTATTCTAAATTGTATCCTCCAAGTGAAATTCACAAAGACCGAAACCGCATATATAACTTTTGGCCTCATGATGGAGAGAGTATTGCCCAAGCATGGGGGAGATTGAAGTCTTTAATTCTCAAATGCCCCATTCATGAGCTTCCTGGTAATATCATCGTTGATAATTTCTATGCAAGACTTTCTTTTCAAGATAAAACCTTGCTGGATACTACTTGTTCTGGATCATTCACGCACAACAAAGAAGAGTTTAAATGGGACCTTCTTGATCGGATCCAAGAGAATACTGAAGGATGGGAGAACGACAAAGGTAGAGAGTCAGGTATAAATTATGATTATGAATGCATTGAAACTTTTATGGATACTGATAAATTTCGAAATATGAGTGCTACTTATGGTCTTGACTCTCAAGTTGTTGCAAATTTTTATAAAGCTTTTGCCTCTCATTTTGAATTGCCTAGGAAGAATTTTAATAAGTATCATGAACCTTACAAAGATAAAACTGATTCACCTATAGGTAAATGTATTGAAGTTAAAACTGTTGATCACATTCTTCCTGAAGCTTATATTGAAAAAATTCCTTTTCCTGCTAAAATGAAGGAGTATTCTGTTATAACTAGTGTGGTTAACAAAAGTGCAAAGAAACCTATAGAACCTGAGGAGCAAATAAATGTTGAACCTGCTGTTGCAATAGTTAAAGACCTTGTGACTGAAAATGTAGAAGATGGTCACATCATTTTCTGTGAAGATGCTTCTAATATTGTTTCACATCCTAGTAAGTCTAGGAAAGCCAGTGTTCCTATGCTCTCTGTTAGAATTGGTGATCATTGTTATTATGGTTTATGCGATATTGGTGCAAGTTCTAGTGCCATTCCTTATGAGCTTTACAGGGAAATCATGCATGAAATTGGTTCTTGTGAACTTGAAGATATTGATGTGGTTATTCGGCTAGCTAATAGAGAAACTATCTCTCCTATTGGTATTGTTCGAGATGTAGAAGTTCTATGTGGTAAGATTAAATATCCTGCTGACTTTTTGGTACTTGGTTCTGCTGCTAGTAAGACTTGTCCTATCATTTTTGGTAGACCTTTTCTAAATACTTGTGGAGCTATTATAGATTGCAAGAAAGAGAAAATTGTTACTAAATTTGCTGGTGAATCTTATGAGTTTAATTTCTCTAAATTTGCCAAAGTTCCTTATGAAGCTGAATTGCCTAATGATGATTTTAGAGTTGAACAGCTTGCATCTATTGCTCTTGCTCCTAATAATCCTTTGCAGCAACATTTGGAGGATCATGAGAGTGAAGTCTTTAGGGAAGAAAGGAATGAGCTTGATGAAATTTTCCTTCGTCAACCCATTCTTAAACATGACTTACCGGTCGAAGATCTAGGTACAACACCGCCACCAAGGGAAGATCTTGTTTTTGATTTGAAACCGTTACCTGATAATCTTAAGTATGCTTATATTGATGATAAGAAAACATATCATGTTATTATTAGTGCTAAGCTTTTATATTTTGAGGAAGAAAGATTATTAGAAATATTGAAGAAACACCGAGGAGCTATTGGCTACACTCTTGATGACTTGAAGGGGATTTCTCCCTCTATTTGCCAACATGCCATCAACATGGAAGATGATGCAAAGCCTGTTGTTGAACATCAGTGTCGTCTAATTCCTAAGATGAAGGATGTGGTAAGGAATGAGGTATTGAAACTTCTTGAAGCTGGTATTATATATCCTATTGCTGATAGTAGATGGGTTAGTCCTGTGCATTGTGTTCCTAAGAAAGGAGGAATAACTGTTGTACCTAATGATAATGATGAGCTCATCCCTCAAAGAGTAGTTGTAGGGTATAGAATGTGCATTGATTTTCGAACGTTAATAAAGTTACTAAGAAAGATCATTACCCTTTACCTTTTATTGATCAAATGCTAGAAAGGTTATCTAAAAATACTCATTTTTGCTTTCTTGATGGTTATTCTGGGTTTTCACAAATTGCTGTTAGAGCTAAAGATCAAGAGAAAACCACTTTCACTTGTCCCTATGGAACTTATGCTTATAGGTGTATGCCTTTTGGTTTATGTAATGCTCCTGCTACTTTTCAAAGATGCATGTCTGCTATTTTTCATGGCTTTTGTGAAAAGATTGTAGAGGTATTCATGGATGATTTTTCTGTCTATGGGAATTCTTTTGATAATTGCTTGCGAAACCTTGATAAAGTTTTGCAGAGATGTGAAGAAACTAACCTTGTTCTTAATTGGGAGAAATGCCACTTTATGGTTAATGAAGGAATTGTATTGGGACATAAAATTTCTGAGAGAGGTATTGAAGTTGATAGAGCTAAAGTTGAAGCAATTGAGAAGATGCCCTATCCTAGGGATGTTAAAGGTATTCGTAGTATTCTTGGTCATGTTGGTTTTTATAGGAGATTTATTAAAGATTTCTCTAAAATTTCAAAGCCTCTTACTAATCTTCTTCAAAAAGATGTACCTTTTGTTTTTGATGATGATTGTAAGGAAGCTTTTGAAACTCTAAAGAAAGCCTTAACAACTGCTCCTGTAGTTGAACCTCCTGATTGGAATTTACCTTTTGAAATTATGTGTGATGCTAGTGATTTTGCTGTAGGTGCTGTTCTTGGACAGCGAGTAGATAAAAAATTGAATGTTATTCATTATGCTAGTAAGACTCTTGATGCTGCTCAAAGAAATTATGCTACAACTGAAAAAGAGTTATTAGCTGTAGTTTTTGCTTGTGACAAGTTTAGACCTTATATTGTTGATTCAAAAGTCACAGTTCATACTGATCATGCTGCAATTAGGTACCTTATGGAAAAGAAAGATGCTAAGCCAAGGCTTATTAGATGGGTGCTTCTTTTGCAAGAATTTGATTTACATATTGTAGATAGGAAAGGTGTTGATAATCCTGTTGCTGATAATTTGTCTAGATTGGAAAATATTGCTTATGATCATGTTCCTGTTAATGATAGTTTTCCAAATGAACAATTGGCTGCAATAAAGGTGAGCTCGCGAGATAGTCCTTGGTATGCTGATTATGCTAACTTTATTGTTTCCAAGTACTTGCCTCCAACCTTTTCAGCTCAGCAAAGGAGGAAATTCTTTTATGACTTGAGGCATTATTTTTGGGATGACCCACACTTATATAAAGAAGGAGTGGATGGTATTATGCGAAGATGTGTCCCCGAATATGAACAACAAGAGATATTGAGTAAGTGTCATGGTAGTGTTTATGGAGGACATCACGCCGGAGATAGAACCGCACAAAAGGTTCTACAGTCAGGTTTTTATTGGCCAACTCTCTTTAAAGATGCAAGAAAGTTTATTTTATCTTGTGATGAATGTCAAAGAGTTGGTAATATCTCTAGACGCAATGAGATGCCTATGAATTATACTCTTGTTATTGAACCATTTGATTGTTGGGGATTTGACTTCATGGGTCCTTTCCCTTCTTCAGAAGGTAACACTCATATACTTGTTGCTGTTGATTATGTTACTAAATGGGTGGAAGCCATACCCACAAAAAGTGTTGATGGTGAGACCTCTTTAAAAATGCTTTTAGATGTTATTTTTCCTAGGTTTGGAGTACCTAGATATCTTATGACTGATGGAGGTTCTCATTTTATTCATGGTGGTTTTAGAAAAACTCTTGCCAAATATGGTATTAATCATAGAATTGCTTCAGCTTATCATCCTCAAACTAGTGGGCAAGTAGAATTATCAAATAGAGAAATTAAATCTATCTTGCAAAAGACTGTTAATAAATCTAGGAAAAATTGGGCTAGTAAGTTGAAGGAAGCGTTGTGGGCTTATAGAACTGCTTATAAAAATCCTATGGGAATGTCTCCTTATAAAATGGTTTATGGAAAAGCTTGTCATTTACCTTTAGAACTAGGGGAGATGATGCGGGGTGGCTTTCGGACACCTCCGCCTCAAGACCGTCAAACCCTCCTCGTAGGCCAAGGGCACGAGCTCGGGCCAAAACCATACATGATAAGGTGAATTCACTCCTTTATACACTTGACCTCGACACAACCTTGGACGGATTGCTACCTCATGCCTATATCTCTATGTCATTAGGTATCAATCTCGTCAAGGACCGGAGAGGAGGAACTTCCATGATGCAAGGAAGCTAGGGAAGGGAAGAGGAGCCATTCACCATGGTGCAAGGAAGAAGGAAGAAGAAGGAAGGAAGGAAGGAAGAGGGAGGAGGAGGCCAGCCGGCCACAGTCCGGTCCGACCGGGCTCCCTGACCGACCGGCCCGGTGGCGACCGGTCGACCGGCTCCACAACCGGACCGACCGGGCCATCCGGAACAATCCGGCGAAGCCCCGGTCAACCGGCCCCACGAATCCGGACCGGCCCGGTCCCAGACCCGGTCCAACCGGCCCCTGTGACCGGATTTCACGGGTTTGACCCCACCAACTTGTACCTCTTCGACCCATGTCGCCTTGTATGCCTATATAAGACCCCAGCTCGCCCCCATAGCTGGTTAGACAAGATTTAGGCTTAAACATGACTTTGAGCTTTGTCTCCCTAGGGTTTCATCCCCTTTGTATCAAGGTACCCCATGTTGGATGATTGGATCTATGTGAGTGAGATTCTAGTGTAGCCCACTCTCTCTCCCTCACCTACCTCCGTCCCCAACACCGATCTCTCACTCCGGGATTCTACTTCGCGTCTCTCCCGGGTTGATTCTATTGGCGTGGTCCATCGAGCCACGAGGGTAAGTATCGATTGTATCGGGTTGGTGTGCGTTGTTCTTCGCGTTCTTCGTGTTCTTCCACCTCTCCCTCTCTTTCCCCCTTTGGATCTTGGGTCATTCGCGAGATCGGGCCACACACGGGGTCTTAGACCTCATCATATGGTATCAGCAGCCTTTGGTTTCCGCGAATTTGACCCCCCACCCACCCAATTTCGTCTCTAAAAATTTTCCCCAAAAATCCCCAAAAATAGCCCTAATTTGCCTTTGGATGGATCTGCGATTTGGTTGCGTTTTGAGTGGTTTTGGTCCATGGATTTGGTGTTGAGGTGCTTGATCTACTATTTCCCCCACTTTCTAGCCCCCAATTCCATCGTTTTCCTTCGATTTGGTCGATTTGGCTTGGTTTGCTCAAGAACAGGAGAGAGAAACGCCCAGCCGGTTGAGAAACCCGGTTGACCGGACCCGGACCGACCGGCCCAGCATCCGGCCGACCGGCCGCCAGACCCGGTCAGCCGGCCGTGGCCCGGCCAGACGGCCCCCAGACCGGGCGCCACACCACCACCGCCGCCGACCACCGCCACTCCTCTCCACCGCCGGCAAGCACCGCCACCTCCCCAACCCACGGGTAAACACCGCCGCGGCCCCACCACTACCACCGCCGCATCCGCAAGAGCATCGAAACCACCCACCACCGGCATACCACCGCCACCACCGCCGAGCTACTTTGACCCATCTTATCCGCTAACTTGTGTTTGCTTGTTCCGGTTTGAGTGCCTTGTTTGTGAAACTAACCCGCAGCTCCGAAGCAAGCGACGACATCCTCGGCACCCCGAACTTGCAAACGTACTCTTGACACCACCGCCGTCATCGCAAGTTGTGTGTTCATCACCGCCTAACATCTTAGGTATAACTTGCCTCCCCTTGTAACCCCTCTTCTTTTGCGATCTATCCTATCGAGCATTGCTTATCGAGTGTTGCGAGACATTGCACGTGGCCCCGATTGTGAGGTGTGTGTGTAGTGTGGAGTCAAGCTTCTAAGCAAAACTCGTGTGGCAAGATAGCAAAAGCGAGCTAACGCTAACATAGTGCGAGAAAAAGCCGCCAAAACACAAAAAGTGCAAGTGCACCATAGAGCAAAAGTGTGCGAGTGCCATCATACATACAAAGACACAAAGAGTGTAAGTGCCACCAAATACAAAAAGAGGAAAAAGCTTTTAAGCAAAAGAGAGAAAAGAGAAGAGAGGCCGCGTGTGAATCTTGTTGTCTCTCATGTTGCAACCAAAGCTTTGCCTCTCCTTGTGTTAGTGTGACACCGAGCAACCTTGCTTTCGGGCTTCATACACTTTTCCGCTCATTCCTTGGTCGCACTAACCCCGCTTATCCCGTGTGTGAGTTCCATACCTTTTCCGTGTTTATAGTGATCATCGCTTTGACATTTGAGTTTTTGGATCTTACCCACCCTTAACAACAAACTTGATTTCGGATTTCATCTTTTGGCTTTCCACCATACTTACCTAACACCATATTTGCTAGCTTTTGCGTGTGTCTTTGTGTGAGTGCCCGATACAATTGTTCTAACTCTCGGTTTGTTGGATCACCCCAATCTTGTCATACCACGGTAAGATTGCGAGGTAGTGTTCTTCCACTAACATACACCATATAGATACCGTCTTGCTAACATGTATAGCGACGAAGAAGATACGGAGGAGTACACGGAGCACTTCGAGGAGGATGCCTCTTCAAGCACCGCGGATGTGGAGGAACATGTGGAGCTCTACACCGACTATGGCTCCGCGAGCATCGCCAACATGACCGACATCGAGGAGCTCTACACCGACTATGGCTCCGCGAGCATCGCCAACATGGACGACATCGACGAGCTCTACATCGACACTTGCTCAACAAGCATGGACGACATGGTGGAGCACCACCACGAGGACGACATCGACCCCACCATGCACACCGCCGATGCTCCCACATACCCCTACTTGGCCAATGGAGCTACATATGAAGATCGAGGACCTCCACGATGGCATCATCATGTGGATCATCAAGAGCGTCCCCAACATGTTCGACATCGACACACTTCTCCGAGCTCCACAAGGCGCCATCATGAGAGTGCCTATGCACAAGATCATCGACATCATGGACATCATATGGAGCATCAAGAGCGCCCCCAACATGAGCCATCACCTAGGCATGGCAAGGACCGTCATCGACTCACACCATCTCATGATCGTCGTCGGCCACCACCACCTCATGGTCTACATCGACATCCGCCCACACATGATCTTCGACGACACCACTCAAGACATGGTGATGAGGCAAGAAGACGAGAACCTCGACATGAAGACCTTCCTCATAAGGCGACTTCTACCTCTTGTGCCACCACCACAATGGCCCCTACCTCGTCATATGCCTATGGACTCCGATGCTACAAGTGCAAGCAACAAGGCCACCTTCCACGGGAATGTCCCAATCTCCTATGTGAGGTGTGCAAGACCAAGGGTCACATGGCATGGCAATGCACAACGCCAAGCGCCAAGAAGCTCTACTTCGACGAGCTCAATGCACAAGTCTCCAAGATGCCACCGCTTGAGGACGACTTAGGAGGCGATGGAGTTGAGCATGGTGAGCATGGGATTCTCCCTTCACCTACGGAGGCGCATGGAGTTGAGATGGTTGAGCATGGGATTTTCCCTTCAACCAAGGAGGCACATGGAGATGAGAAAGTCGAGCCTACTCCTATATGCTTGTTTGATGAGTTGGTACCAACCCCATGTGAGCATGAGAGCCACTTAGCCCACTTGAGCGAGAGTGATAGTGAGTTGAGTGACTTCCACCCCATATGTGAGTTTGAGTGCTTCCATTTGGAGGACATGAGTGATACACAAAGTGAGTTGAGAGAGGTAGATGATAGGTCCATGGAGGACATCACATTTGCTAACACATTAACCTCTCCCTCGTTTGTGTCTTCTTATGTTGCACTAGGTTCCACGGAGGACGAGTTCCCACTCATGGAGAAGATGTACATGGTGCATGAAGATGATGATATCTCACCATGCTTGCTCCAAGATGGACATGTCGACCACATGGATCCTCCTACTTCCACAACACCTACTTCACATGAGTCGGCCTACAAAGGTAACAACATAGGTGTTGATGATGCCATGATCCCACTAGTGGACATGATGACTTATGAGCGCATGCATGATCTTGATGATACATTTGCTACGTCACATGCTTCTTTCATGTTCCCATGTGATGCTTTGCTTGCTAACATTGTTGACCATGTGGAATTGATTGATTGTGATAACATGAACATGCCATGCTATGAGAGTTTCATATTTGCTCCGATTGCTTGCAATGATAATGCTTATGATCATGCTTGTGTTGTGACACCCTTGATGAACACTTGCTCTTTCCATAGGGTTGTCGACAACAATGATAACATGTTGAACATGCTTTGCCCAAAATGTTTGCACTATTCCATGTTCTTTGCATCCAAGATTGTGAACAATTGCTCTTTCTTATGCTTGGTATGCAAGAATGCTTATTTCATTGTCCATGAGATGGCCCCCATAGCCTTCTCAATTTTTGATGATCATGAGTTACCACATGCCATGAATACACCTTCTTGCCATATGCACCATCGCCATGCATTTCATACTATCTTGCTTGACACTAATGGTGATGTGCACAAGACATGGAACATCATGATGGATGATGTTTTCATCTACCATGCACACACGCTTTTTGTCTTGTTTCTTCCATGTGTAGGTACACGGACGACCACTTCCACCGCTACGGAGCATGAGCTCACGAAACGCGCAATTGAGAGCTACCCCAACAAGGACCTAACCCATGGGACTCACACCAAAGGGTATGTTTCCCAACGCCTTCGCCATCGTGTGTTTCCGACATTTCTTGTCGAGCTTCCGGTTTGGTCCAATTCCTCGTCACCTCTTTTGCCTCTTTTGCAACATATCTTGAAACATCTTGTTGGCACAATGGTTGTTGTATGTATTGATGATATCATCATACACTCCGAGAATCTCAAGGACCATGTCATACATGTGAGAGACACCATATGCATCTTGTGCCACAAGTTACACAAAAAGTTGCTCTCCTTTGGATTTCTCATTTCATCTTTGGCAATTGCAATGGATTCTTTGACACTTGAGGATACCCATACTCGGCTCACGCCAACCATACTTTCCCAAGCTAGAAGTCTCCATAGCTTTGCCATTGCACATAACAATTTTGCCCCAAATTTTGCCGCCGATACTTGCCTTTTGATTGTTCCATTTGTGTGGGACAATGCTACACACAACATTTTTGACACCTTCCAAAGCAAACTTTTACTTGCACAAATTTTTGTCCTACCACATTTTGGATACATCGACACTCTTTTGATCACCATTTTTGCCCAATGCCTCTTGGAGAAACGACTTGATGCTTCGTTTTTGATTGAGAGCCTCTTGTTCGCCGGTCACCAAGTTGGCATCCACAAGCTTTCCTTTTGCAAGTTGTTTTTCCCCTTGTTCTTCTTCGACCGAGACTTTGCCCCTCCACCACTACATGGGAGACCCGTTATGGACTACAACAAAGACGCCCGCACTACGACGAGCATCCCTAAGGACACAAGGGCACCTATACAAGTCCTTCCCGTCTACCTCATTGGTGAGGAGGAGCAAGAGTCGAGGACGACTCTTCCCCAAGGGGGGGAGATGATGCGGGGTGGCTTTCGGACACCTCCGCCTCAAGACCGTCAAACCCTCCTCGTAGGCCAAGGGCACGAGCTCGGGCCAAAACCATACATGATAAGGTGAATTCACTCCTTTATACACTTGACCTCGACACAACCTTGGACGGATTGCTACCTCATGCCTATATCTCTATGTCATTAGGTATCAATCTCGTCAAGGACCGGAGAGGAGGAACTACCATGATGCAAGGAGCTAGGGAAGGGAAGAGGAGCCATTCACCATGGTGCAAGGAAGAAGGAAGAAGAAGGAGGAAGGGAGAAGAAAGGAAGAGAAGAGGAGGGAGGAAAGGCCGGCCATCCAGGGCCGGCTGCCGCCACCCGGACAGGCCGGCGCAAGCCGGTCAGACCGGCACAGCCGGTTTTCGACCGGCGTCGACCGGTGCCATCCGGAAGCAATCCCGGGGTTCCCGAAGCCCCGCCCGGCCGGTCGACCGAATCCGGGAACCGGATGGCCCGGTCCCAGACCCGGTCCAACCGGCCCTGTGACCGGATTTCACGGGTTTGACCCCACCAACTTGTACCTCTTCGACCCATGTCGCCTTGTATGCCTATATAAGACCCCAGCTCGCCCCCATAGCTGGTTAGACAAGATTTAGGCTTAAACATGACTTTGAGCTTTGTCTCCCTAGGGTTTCATCCCCTTTGTATCAAGGTACCCCATGTTGGATGATTGGATCTATGTGAGTGAGATTCTAGTGTAGCCCACTCTCTCTCCCTCACCTACCTCCGTCCCCAACACCGATCTCTCACTCCGGGATTCTACTTCGCGTCTCTCCCGGGTTGATTCTATTGGCGTGGTCCATCGAGCCACGAGGGTAAGTATCGATTGTATCGGGTTGGTGTGCGTTGTTCTTCGCGTTCTTCGTGTTCTTCCACCTCTCCCTCTCTTTCCCCCTTTGGATCTTGGGTCATTCGCGAGATCGGGCCACACACGGGGTCTTAGACCTCAGCACAAAGCTTATTGGGCTGTAAGAGAACTTAATAAAGATTTTAAACTTGCCGGTAAGAAAAGGTTGCTACAATTGAGTTCTTTAGATGAGTGGAGAAGTGAAGCTTATGAAAATGCTAAACTTTTTAAGGAGAAAGTTAAGAAATGGCATGATAGAAGAATTATTAAAAGAGAATTTAATGTTGGAGATAAAGTCCTATTGTATCGGTCTCGTCTCAGATTTTTTGCAGGGAAATTACTCTCAAAATGGGAAGGACCATATGTCATTGTGGAGGTGTATCGTTCAGGAGCAATAAAAATTGCTCGCTGAAAGATGATGCCACACAAGTGGTGAATGGACAAAGACTCAAGCATTATATTTCTGGAGATTCTTATAATGAAGATGTTGATGTTATTCGAGTGGTGACTCCGGAAACTTTCATCAAAGATCAAATTGATAGTTCTGCAGAGTTCGACTTCGAATAGGTAACAGTTTTGGTAGTAAAAAGTCCGCGTTTAACTTTCCGAACAATATTTTTGCTATTTTTAGAAAATATGAAAAATTACGAGATCGAATCGGAGTGGAGGAGGCGCACGAGGGCGCGTCCCCACGTGGTGGCGCGGGCCCCACCTGGCCGCGCCGCCATATGGGGACCGCCCCTGAGTCCCTCTCCCACTCGTTCGACCTGGTACTTTCCTTTTGTCGTGAAATTATTTGCTATATAATCCCCCGGACCCCTGGAGGTCCGTATATCGTTTTCTCGTCGTGTTTTGTTTCGAGCTGTTTTCTGCCAGATATTGTTTTCAGATCTAGAGCCACCATGTCTTCGTCGGGAACTCCGAAGGACAGCTTCTTTGAGAACGTCGTCAACCCGTACATGAACGAGCTGAAGATGCATCCCAAGGAATTGCTGCTCGTAGATGGAGAGTTGCAGATAGAAGATGTCCGGGGTCCTAAAGGAGAAGGAAGTTTGGAGGACAGGATGGAGAAACTAGAACAAGAGGTCTTCATACGTCTCCAACGTATCGATAATTTCTTATGTTCCATGCTACATTATTGATGATATCTACATGTTTTATGCACATTATATGTCGTATTTACGCATTTTCCGGAACTAACCTATTAACAAGATGCCGAAGAGCCAGTTGCTGTTTTCTGTTTTTGGTTTCAGAAATCCTAGTAACGAAATATTCTCGGAATTGGACGAAATCAACGCCCAGGGTCCTATTTTTGCACGAAGCTTCCAGAAGACCGAAGAGGAAACGAAGGGGGGGGGCGCCGCCACACTAGGGCGGCGCGGCCAGAGGGGGCCCGCGCGGCCCTAGCGTGTGGGGCCCCCGTGACTCTCCCGACTCCGCCCTTCCGCCTACTTAAAGCCTCCGTCGCGAAACCCCCATTACCGAGAGCCACGATACGGAAACCTTCCGAGACGCCGCCGCGAATCCCATCTCGGGGATTCAGAGATCGCTCCGGCACCCTGCCGGAGAGGGGAATCATCTCCCGGAGGACTCTTCATCGCCATGATCGCCTCCGGAGTGATGAGTGAGTAGTTCACCCTGGACTATGGGTCCACAGCAGTAGCTAGATGGTCGTCTTCTCCTTATGTGCTTCATTGTTGGATCTTGTGAGCTGCCTAACATGATCAAGATCATCTATCTCTAATACTATATGTTGTGTTTGTCGGGATCCGATGGATAGAGAATACTATGTTATGGTGATTATCAATCTATTACCTATGTGTTGTTTATGATCTTGCATGCTCTCCGTTATTAGTAGAGGCTCGCCAAGTTTTTGCTCTTAACTCCAAGAGGGAGTATTTATGCTCGATAGTGGGTTCATGCCTCCATTGATACCTGGGACAGTGACAGAAAGTTCTAAGGTTGTGGATGTGTTGTTGCCACTAGGGATAAAACATTGATGCTATGTCTAAGGATGTAGTTGTTGATTACATTACGCACCATACTTAATGCAATTGTCTGTTGCTTGCAACTTAATACTGGAAGGGGTTCGGATGATAACCTGAAGGTGGACTTTTAGGCATAGATGCAGTGGATGGCGGTCTATGTACTTTGTCGTAATGCCCAATTAAATCTCACTATATTTATCATATCATGTATATGCATTGTTATGCCCTTTTCTATTTGTCAATTGCCCGACTGTAATTTGTTCACCCAACATGCTTTTATCTTATGGGAGAGACACCTCTAGTGAACCGTGGACCCCGGTCCTATTCTTTACATCGCATACAATCTACTGCAATTGTTCTTTACTGTTTTCTTCGCAAACAATCATCTTCCACACAATACGGTTAATCCTTTGTTACAGCAAGCCGGTGAGATTGACAACCTCACTGGGGCAAAGTACTTTGGTTGTGTTGTGCAGGTTCCACGTTGGCGCCGGAATCGGTGTTGCGCCGCATCACATTTCGCCACCATCAACCTTCAACGTGCTTCTTGGCTCCTCCTGGTTCGATTAAACCTTGGTTTCTTTCGAGGGAAAACTTGCTACTGTGCGCATCATACCTTCCTCTTGGGGGAACGTGTGAGTTACACGCCATCAAGCTCTTTTTCGGCGCGTTGCCGGGGAGATCAAGACACGCTGCAAGGGGAGTCTCCACTTCTCAATCTCTTTACTTTGTTTTTGTCTTGCTTTATTTTATTTACTACTTTGTTTGATGCACCTAAACAAAACACACAAAAATTAGTTGCTAGTTTTACTTTATTTATTGTCTTGCTCTCTATATCAAAAACACAAAAAAATTAGTTACTTGCATTTACTTTATCTAGTTTGTTTTATTTACCGTTGCTAAAATGAATACCCCTGAAAATACTAAGTTGTGTGACTTCACAAACACAAATAATAATGATTTCCTATGCACACCTATTGCTCCACCTGCTACTACAGCAGAATTCTTTGAAATTAAACCTGCTTTACTGAATCTTGTTATGAGAGATCAATTTTCTGGTGTTAGTTCTGATGATGCTGCTGCCCATCTTAATAATTTTGTTGAACTTTGTGAAATGCAAAAATATAAGGATGTAGATGGTGATATTATTAAATTGAAATTGTTTCCTTTCTCATTAAGAGGAAGAGCTAAAGATTGGTTGCTATCTTTGCCTAAGAATAGTATTGATTCATGGACTAAATGTAAGGATGCTTTTATTGGTAGATATTATCCTCCCGCTAAATAAATATCTTTGAGAACACTACAAGAAAAGTTGCCATGGCCGACGAAGTTGAAGTCGCGCCGTGGTTGCTGGTGTACCATGGCCGACGATTTTGGTCCCTCCGTGGTGCATGTCAAAACTTTTTTTTCTCGTTTTTGAGGCCACCTAGCCCGACGAAAGCGGCCAAAACGTGGCGTATGGTGGCCCGGGACGTGGTGCATCTCGAAATCTCGGGTTCGCCGGCCGAGTCAACGCAAATCCGCACCGCCGAGGGATGTAGGGCCCAGATGGCAGCCTCTCTGGCATTGTTTTTTTCTACATCGCGCCATCTCGTTCAACGAGCCGTTTACGATGCAGGATCATGGGTCCCGCATGTCATCCTCTATGAACCAAAATTCTTTCTATTCTTGGATTTTTTTGACCCCCTGATTTCTGGCTACTTCCTTTTTCTTTTGATCCCTTGCCGCCTTGGAAACGTTGAGACCGCTGCTGCTAAATGGGACCCGCATGTCATCCTCTATGTGCAATCAACTTTCTTTTCTTTGAGTTTTTTTTGGCACCTCAAATTTGGTCACTTGCCTTTTCTTCGATCCCCCCGCCTCTCAAACGATACCGCTGCTGCTAATGGGACCCGCATGTCATCCTCTATGTACTATAAAACTTTCTTTTCATGGATTATTTTTGGCACCTCAAATTTGGTCACTTGCCTTTTTCTTTCGATCCCCTGCCGCCTCTCAAACGGTGATACCGCTGCTGCTAACTGGGACCCGCATGTCATCCTCTATGTACTATAAAACTTTCTTTTCCTGGATTTTTGGCACCTCAAATTTGGTCACTTGCCTTTTCTTTCGATCCCCTGCCGCCTCTCAAACGGTGATCGCTGCTAAACGGGACCCGCATGTCATCCTCTATGTACTATAAAACTTTCTTTTCCTGGATTATTTTTGGCACCTCAAATTTGGTCACTTGCCTTTTTCTTTCGATCCCTGCCGCCTCTCAAACGGTGCGCTGCTAAATGGGACCCGCATGTCATCCTCTATGTACTATAAAACTTTCTTTTCTTGAATTATTTTACCTCATTTGGTCACTTACCTTTTTCTTTCGATTCTCAAACAGGTCAAATGGGACCCGCATGTCATCCTCTATGTACTATAAAACTTCTTTTCTTGGATTTTTTGGCACCTCATATTTCGTCACTTGACTTTTTCTTTCGATCCTACGCCTCTCAAATGCCGCTGCTGCTAAATGGGACCCGTATGTCATCCTCTATGTACTATAAAACTTTCTTTTCTTGGATTTTTTTGGCTCCTCATATTTGGGCACTTGCCTTTTTCTTTCGATCCCCGCTGCCTCTCAAACAGTGATACCGCTGCTGCTAAATGGGACCCGCATGTCATCCTCTATGTACTATAAAACTTTCTTTTCTTGAATTATTTTGGCTCCTCATATTTGGGCACTTGCCTTTTCTTTCGATCTCATGCCACGTTTGAAACGTTGAGGAACCTGCTGGCTCATGGGACCCGCATGTCATCCTCTATGTGCTAAAAGTTTCCTTTGTTGGATTTTTTTTCACCCTCTGATTTTTGGCTTGCCTTTTTCTTTTGATCCTGCCCCCTTTGAAACGTTGAGTAAGCTGTTGGCTCAAGGGACCCGCATGTCATCCTCTATGTCCATCAACTTTCTTTTCTTAGATTTTTTTTCACCCCCTAATTACTAGCTACTTTCTTTTGATCTCAAGCCGCATTACAAACATTGAGACCGCTGCTGCAAAATGGGACCCACATGTCATCCTCTATGTACAATAAATCTTGGATTATTTTTGGCTCCCGATATTTGGTCACTTGCCTTTTTCTTTCGATCTCATGCCGCCTTTGAAACGTTGAGTAATGGCTCATGGGTCCCGCATGTCATCCTCTACGAACAATAAAAGTTTCCTTTCTTGGAGTTATTTTTTACCCTAATTTCTGGCTAT
Source organism: Lolium multiflorum (assembly GCA_030979885.1). Taxonomy (NCBI): domain Eukaryota; kingdom Viridiplantae; phylum Streptophyta; class Magnoliopsida; order Poales; family Poaceae; genus Lolium; species Lolium multiflorum. The sequence continues at coordinate 173,610,493 of CM061748.1, read as the reverse complement.
TTGCCTTTTTCTTTTGATCCCCTGCCCCCGTTGAAACGATGAGGACGCTGTTGGCAGGTCGGTCCCACATGTCATCCTCTATGAACAATAAAAGTTTCCTTTGGTGGATTTATTTTTGACCCCTAATTAATTTCTGGCTATTTCCTTTTTTTTCTTTTGATCCCCTGCCGCCTTGGAATTGTTGAGAATGCTGCTTTCATTTTTCTTTTGGTCCTGTGCCGCCTTGGAAACGTTGAGACCGCTGCTACAAAATGGGACCCGCATGTCATCCTCTATGTACAATAAAGTTTCTTTTCTTGGATTATTTTGGCTCCTGATATTATGTCACTTGCCTTTTTCTTTCGATCTCATGCCGACTTTGAAACGTTGAGGATGCTGCTGCCTCATGGGTCCCGCATGTCATCCTCTCAGAACGATAAATGTTTTGTTTTCTTGTATTTTTTTACCAACTGATTTTTGGCTTTTTTTATTTTCGATCCCCTGCCGCCTTTGAAACGTTGACTCCGCTGCTGGCTCATGGGTCCCCGATGTCAGCCTCCCCGTACAAGAAACATGTGATATTTTATTTTGCAGACAATAAACGTTGTATTTCGCTCTGAGCTATTGCAAACGGATAAATTAAATCTTTATATCTACATAAACAAACTTATATGTTGAATCTCCTTGTTTTTTGTTTTTGCGAAGCATAGGACTTTCCTGTTTTTTTTTGAGAAAAATCCGACCTTTCCTGTTTTGGAGTGGGCTGAAATTGTACGAGTCAAAAGGCCCAGCAGATAGTTCGAAGGCCCAGATGTCCAGATACAGCCCAATTAAAATCTTTCTTTTCTTGGATTTTTTTCACACCCTGATTTCTGGCTACTTCATTTTTCTTTTGGTCCTGTGCCGCCTTGGAAGCGTTGAGACCGCTGCTACAAAATGGGACCCGCATGTCATCCTCTATGTACAATAAAGTTTCTTTTCTTGGATTATTTTTGGCTCCTGATATTATGTCACTTGACTTTTTCTTTCAATCTCATGCCGACTTTGAAACGTTGAGGAAGCTGCTGGCTCATGGGTCCCGCATGTCATCCTCTATGAACAATAAAAGTTTTCTTTGTTGGATTTATTTTTTCCCCTAATTTCTGGCTATTTGTCTTTTTCTTTTGATCCCCTGCCCCCTTTGAAACGATGACGACGCAGCTGGCAAGTCGGTCCCACATGTCATCCTCTATGAACAATAAAAGTTTCCTTTGATGGATTTATTTTTTACCCTAATTAATTTCTGGCTATTTTTTTTATTTTGATCCCCTGCCGCCTTGAAATAGTTGAGGATGCTGCTGCCTCATGGGTCCCGCATGTCATACTCTCAGAAAGGTAAATGTTTCTTTTCTTGAATTTGTTTACCAACTGATTTTTGGCTTATTTTTTCTTTCGATCTCCTGCCACCTTTAAAACGTTGACGACGCTGCTGGCTCATGGGTCCCCAATGTCAGCCTCCCCATACTGCAAATCCTCTTTCTGCAAAGGTTGTATTTCTAGATAGATAAGGTGGATTCGAATCTGCCATGGTTCAGGCAGCTCAGGTAAGCCTTCTTGCACTAATTAATGGAAGTAGTGTATCGCAAGGTCAAGACATGTGGCTCAGTGTAATGAATCTATATGAATCATGTTGTGGGTTCAATCTGATAGTTCTCTAACAGGTCAGCCAAAATAGAAATTAAGTTTTTTTCTAAAAGGGAAATGCAAATTAAGATGAACACAAACATTAGTTATCATAATAGCTGATCATACATACATACTTGCTAAGAGCAAAAGCTTGCCAGAGTTTTACCACCCATACAATTAATTAGCAGTTCAGATAAGATAACCTTATATAAGTATAACTACAAATGCATTTGCTAAGGGCTCATGGGACAACAGAACTAGACAACCGCGAACTTTATGACCAGCATGTCACAGCGGCATCGAAAGATCTTGACCTTCAACTTTGATCCAATGCGAAGTTTGGCACCGTCAATGAACTTTTTCCACCTGGAAGTAACAGCCAAGCGGCCATCTGTGGGACTGACAGAGTACCGTCCCTCCACGGTGAGACCTTCACTCTCCATGACGAGGGATATCTTGCCCCTTCGGCCAGCATTGAGATCCTTGGAGATACTTTTAGGCAATTTCTGATTCAAAGCAAGAGATACCACCAAAAATTAGTCAATGGCACCAATGCACTGAACCATGTGAGACTTTGAGCAGAGAAGACATCAAGATAAGAGCAGTTATGCTGTCATATACTCACGAACATAGCCTTCAGATGCGTCCTGGTCACCACACGGGTGGCCACAGCAATGAGCTGAGACCTCGGTGATCTGGCTGGGGCAGGTGCATGAGCCTGGGCTGGTACACGAGCTGGTGCTGATGCAGGAGACTGCTGGGCAGGTGCAGTAAACGGTGCCTCTAGAGGAACCGGTGCTGATGCAGGAGACTGTTGGGCAGGTGCAGTAAACGGTGCAGCTAGAGGAACCAGTGCTGATGCAGGAGCCTGCTGGGCATGTGTAGTATATGGGGCCTCTACAGGAACCAATGCTGATGTAGGGGACTGCTGGGTAGATGCAGTAAACGGAGCTGGTACAGGAACCGGTGCTGATGCAGGAGAGTGGGAAGCCGGTGCCGGTGCTGGTGTGGTTGCCCTTTGTGACATCCGCTCCTGTTCCGTCAGGGGATCTGCAGCTTTGATCATGTTAAACCCAACAAGCTAGAACAGAGGGAATGGTTTAGAACAACTGCTCAGAATGCAGTTATCAAAAGATATGAGTAGAAAAAAGTTACATATTATATATTTGGAAGTGTCTCCAACTCTGTAAGCAGTTACGTATATCTGCCCGTTTGAGTTTCTGATCCTCAGCTCGTCGCCCTTCTTCAGACCGTAGTCAAAAGCAAACTTTCTCCAATCATGTCCATACAAATATGTGATGGCCTGCGTCTTGTAGACATACACCTCATAGACCGTGTAGGTGTTCATCAATTTGCCATTGCCATGCATAGTGAAAGATCCTTCATGCGGACACATCTGGTTAATCATTGGACGAAGTTCACAAGGTACAGTCTGCATGTGAAAATTGATACAAATGTAAGAAGCAGGAAGACTAAAAACAAGACTTTACTATATGCCAATTCATGCTAAACCACTGAGAATACATACCTGTAACTCTGTGAAGGAGCTACTAGAAAGGTAGATAGAGCCATAGGAGGTGTTATATGCGGGGTATGTACATGGGCCCGCCATATTCCCGCAAGCTCGGCATCGGGATGGTGAAGGAAACATGGGAGGTACTACTGGTGCGTAGCGCTGAACGTAAGTGGAAGAATTAGGTTGTGTAAAGTGCATAGTTCAGAGCAATGCAAATGTTGACAAGCAAGTGCATAACACTATGTTACAAACTGAACAGTGAAAAATTAGTGTATGATGAATATAAGCATGCTAATTTGGTGTTTCCGAATTCCAAAAAGCATTAGACAGAGCCAGTGATAATATCAGACATAAATCATGGCATGTATATGTGGCTTAAGAAAATATACCCGAACCCTTGGATGGTTACGGCCCGGCTGGTCCTTGGACTTGAGCTTATATAAGCATCCAGAAGGTGGGGCTGACAGTAACTTGGTGGCAGCCTCTGCAGATGCCTCATCAGCAGCAGTTGCAATCCTTTTGACCAATGAAGGCTTAGCAGTTTCAGTCTGCATATAAAAATTGAAGAGCAACAGACATCAGCAGTGATATATAAAATGAATCTATGAGACACTGATGCATATAGTGCTGGATGTAAGTGGAAGAATAGGTGTGTGTGTTTCTGAACTATTGGTAAGCATTAGACAAAGCCGGCAATAAACAGACAAAAATCAAATCATGTATGAGGATTAAGAAAATATACCTGCTTACTGAAAAGGGTACCACCCAGCTGGCCCGTGGCCTTGTGCTTGAGGAGGTTTTCAGAAGATGGTGGCAGCACCATCGTCTTCACAGCAGCCTCATCAGGATCATTTTTTATCCATTTGAGTAGAGGAACAGAAGTTTCATCCTGCATATGAATAGCAACAGAACTCATCATTGATATTTAATAAATCTATGAGATAGACTGATGCAAATAGTGCGGGTGTAAGTGGAAGAATAGGGTTGTGCATAGAGAACAGTTGACAACAATGCAAATGATTACAAAAGAAGCCAATGGAAATCAACAGTTTATATACTGGATGAGACAGACTGAAAAGTGAAAAATTAGTGTATGATGATTGTAAGCAAACGCAGTGTTTCTGAACTTTTGGTAAGCATTAGACAAAGCCAACAGTAATTAAACAGATAATAATGAAATCATGTATGTGGATTAAGAAAATATACCAGATTCATTAAAAGGTCACCACCCAGCTGGCCCATGGCCTCGTGCTTGTAGAGGTTTTCGGAAGATGGTGCCGGCACCATCGTCCTCACAGCAGCCTCATTAGCCCCATTTTGCATCCACTTGAGTAAAGGCGCAGCAGTTTCAGCCTGCATAAGAATGGGAACAGATCTCAGCAGTGATATTGAATGACTCTGAGACAGACTGATGCATATAGTGCTAGATGTAAGTGGAAGGGTATGGCCGTGTATGGACAACAGTTCACAACAATGCAAGGGTGTGTTCGGTTCTGAAACAGCGTGGAATGGAATGGAATGGTTCCATTTCAGAGGAATGGAATGGTTACATTTTTGTTCGGTTGGGAAAAATGGAGAGCAGAAGAGATCGAGGTTAAACTAACCAATTGTCTCAAAATTGTAATTAACAATTGCAAATGACATTTTAATCTCAAAGTCGTAATTAACAGCGCCTAATGGTGCTCTTTTAATCTAAAAATCGAAATTAACATCATTTTATGTTGGGTTAGGGGAACTGGAGTAGATGAACATTACTGTATGATGATTGTAAGCAAACGAATTTGGTGTTTCTAAACTTTTGGCTTCGAGATCTTATGGGTTTCAACTCTAGCCTACCCCAACTTGTTTGGGACTGAAAGGCTTGGTTGTTGTTGTTGTTGTTGTAAACTTTTGGCAAGCATAGAAAAAACCGACAATAAACAGAGAAAAATCAAGGCATGTTTTGTGGATTAAGAAAATATACCATATTCATTAAAAGATCACCACCCAGCTGGTGCGTGGCCTTGTGCTTGTAGAGGCATTTAGAAGATGGGGGCGGCATCAACATACTGGCAGCCTGATCAGCCGCAGTTTTGATCTTCCTTTTGAGTAAAGGCCCTAAAGTTTCAGTCTGCATATGAATAGCAAAACAAAAGGCAGACCTCAGCAGTGATATTGAATTACTGTATGAGATAGACTGATGCATATAGTGGATGCTCTTAGCCTTTTGCAGCGTGAACACTAGCTATGGACAGACAAAAAAACTAGTTAACTCAGCTTTGTCTAGATATGAATGTACTACCACCATCCAAAAGCTTAAGGCTTATTTATTTTTGAGAAATCAAAACAAGCAAAGTTTGACCAAAATTTTAGAACATTCTATCAACAAATATAATACTGTGTAGATACCGTAGGAAAATATATTTTATTATCTATTTAATGATATTAATTTTGTATTTTGCATGTTACTGATTTTTGGTAAAAGCTTAGTCAAACATGGTATAGTTTGACTTTCTAAAAATAATATAAGCCCAAAGCTTTGGGATGGAGGCAGTAGTATCTAGAGCTAAAACACATCTAGATACATCCGTATCTACAGATAGTTGAGTCAATTAATTTGGATCTGAGGGAGTATCAGATTCAGACTACATCATGGTAAGTTGGTTAAAAAAATTACCCCTGGGCGGTCCCTGCCCAGCTCGGCAGTGGCATTTCGCTTCTTGTGCTGCAGATCGGGCCATGCTCCTGCAGCAGGTGGGGCGCTATTCTCGTTCCCCATAGCCTCAGCACGGAACCTGGAGGTACCAACCTGATACAGAGAATATAGAGCATGGTGTCACAGAGGCTTTACGCACAAACAGCTGAAGACATGTGCTACTTTAAGCATATTCCAGAACAGGAACAGATTGAGGATGCAGAGACCAGAGAGACACTTAAAAGGTAAAGAGTGGATAAGCAAACGGAGTACCTGCTTCGCGGGGCTGGGGACGCAGCTCAGGCTCAGCCAACTGCCCACATGCGTGGTGGCCTTACGCTCCATTGCCCCCACCGCCGAGGTCTTGCCTTTCCTGTACAAGCTGACAAAAGATACAGTGAGGATCAGCAGAAACTACAAAGGTTGCAAATGTCGACAAATAAAGGAAGAACACCCCAATCCAAGCAAAGGTAGCCCCCGCCCCCACCCCCATCAATCACTCCCAGCTCGAGGGTGACCAGAAAGACACCCCTTCGCCCAGAATAGGAAAGAGATGCGCAAGATATCGAGGAGAGGAAAAAAGAACCGATCTCGAGAAAGGAGAGAACATTACTAGTCCTACCTAATCCGCTTGGGCTAGATGCAGCTTGCCCCTCCAAGCTGGATGCCTGGACGGTGGAGGCGAAAGGAGGGGATCGAGCTAGCGGCTTGCATCCGTCGGCAATCGGCACTCGATCGGGAGAGAAGGGGTGCTACATAAAGGGGAGGGGTAACATATTTTATTACACAGTGAACTTACTGATGTGACTAGTCATTACATGTCTCACTGAAACTAGGGCCCATAGTGTGGCACCCCAAATTTACTTGAAGCTGCCCGGCGGGACGCATTGGCGCGTCAAGAAACCCCCGAATTGTAGCGGGGAAATGAAACATTTCACAAAAATTCGAAATTCAAGCACACCGCCACGCGCCAAGCACGCGGCTGTTCCTTCCTCTTCCTCGGTTCCTCCTCCCCTATCCGAAAAAACCCCAAATCCCAAGCTCAAACCAAAAAAAAAACAAAAAACAAATCCCCTGGCCGCCATGCATGTCCTCGTTAACCCGCTGGAGATCGTTCCCGGACGATGCGGACCACCCGCCCTGAGATCCAGAATTCCGTCCACCTCGAGGCACTGCGTGCTGTCTCGCAGCAGCGGCTTGAGGGCGCTGAAGAGGAAGTTCCGCCGGAAAGTGCTCATGGCAACCGTGCAAGCTCACCGGCGTGCTTGTATCCCGAGAGGAACTGGTCAAAGCTTTGCTATTCGCCACACACAAAAAATTGCGGGCCAAGATCTGGTCAAAGCTTCGTCGATGGCTTGCCGCGAGAGGCTTGGAGTCCAGAGTCAATAAACTAGCTGCTCGAGGACTTGGGCGGTTTACACGGATTCATATTAACTGACTCAAGTTTGTTAGTCTAGTTAACAAATGCATCTAGATACATCCATATCTAGACAGAATTGAGTCCATTAATATGAATCAGAGGGGAGTACCTGAAAGTGTTTCATGCTACCAACTAATGCGCTGGCAGGAATCGCTGTAGAAGTAATTGTGCTACTACTTGTACGATGAACTGATTGTGTGGGTGTCGAATTTTGCAACGCGATCATCCACTGAATGCTTAATCTAGCGCCAAAGGCGTACAAATCATAACATACTACAGCACCAGAACATAAGAGTACGAATCATAAAGTAGCTCAACATTTTGCATCAGGGCTGGGTGGTCCTGAGACTACCGGGACGCCCCTGATGATCTCCGGGTGTGCATCCTCTTCAACGCAAAGCTGTGTACTCGGTCCACGGCCTCCTTCTGTAGGCTGGATAATCTCAGGTGCAGGACCTTCGTCTATGAGAGGCTCGTCATCAGTACCATCCACAGGTGCATCAGGGCTGGGTGGTCTTGAGACTACCCGGACGCCCGTGATGATCTCCGGGCGTGCATCCACTTCAACGCAAAGCTGTGTACTCGGTCCACGGCCTCCTTCTGTAGACTGGATAATCTCAGGTGCAGGACCTTCGTCTATGAAAGGCTCGTCATCAGTACCATCCACAGGTGCATCAAACTGAGATTCATCTTCAAATCTCCCATCAAACTGAGAGACCTCTTTAACTCTATGCTTCTGCAATTAGTACATCAACCGATTAGACAAACATCTAAGGGATGCAACCTGAACAAATGCCGTTTTACATATTTACCTTCTCATCTGGCACAGCACATGTCCCAGAGCTGAAACCCGTTTCCTGAAGCAAGCGCTTTTTCTCTCCTTCCCGTCCATCCATCTGCAACAAGTTAAATTTGAGTACAGAACCTTGCACAACAATGCAAACTATTGATTGAAACAGCGGCAGCATCAATATAAATAATTAACTACATATGCCAGCACACATACAGTGTGAGCAAGATCTGCTTCTCCTGCTAAAGGATCATTATATGGTTCACCATGCTAAACCCGCCTAACATATGTGCGGTCCATCCCAAAAATGTGTAAATGATCTGCCACTACATGGTGAGGCCTCTTCTCACCATTCATACATGTGCAGCGCGGGCAATACACGTCCAGGTTGTGACCATCATGAGCTCTAATAAACCCCATAAAGGGTTGAACACCATTTATATATGAAGGGGAACATAAGTGTCCATGCAGTTTCCAAGTTCTGTCCATCTGTTTAATTATGAGATACAATGGTTGGTGATTAATTTAAGGCGAAGTAGGAAATGTATATCCATCGAGTACAAAACTATACTACATGATTATGCATTTCAGCAATCATGTCGAGTACAAAACAAAAAATGCCCATCGACATTTTAGCAAACAGATCGTGTACAAAACTCTGCCATGGCATTTCAGCAAATTAACGGATCGAGTGCAGAACTGACTCTATATGCCCACGCAAATGAACAAATTGATCGATGACAAATCGAGCGGAAAACTATAAAGTGCCAATTAGTTCGAGCATACTGACGAATTTTTTTAGCAGCATCAAGAAAATATAAATCGTTAGGCTGTCTTGCCCGATACATGATTGAGCTAGAGATAGCAGCCCTACCGTGGATCAACTTGACCGCCGGTGCGTCTCGAGAAGAACGACGGGGAGGGGAAGCTTCTTCTTCGCACGGACGGGACGGGGAGGGGAAGCTCTTCGCACGGACGGGGATAAGTTGTGTACGGGTGGGTGGGGGGTCATGCGGCCGGGCCGCCGGGGTGATAATTAAGGTTGGTAGGTGGCGTTTAATGGAGTTGCGTGTGTAATTTGCCGTGCACAAGGTTGAGGAATAGGCGGTTCCCTTTGCCGCGCGCACAATTCAAACTATCCCGCCCATGTAGTTTAAATTCGCCATATTTTCGTTAAATCGACATAAAGTCATGTGAGTGGGGGAAAATTAGCAAAGTTGCTTGAAAAATAGTAAAACTCTGGAATTATCCTTTAAATATGCTCTACTTCGTGTGAAAATCGGGGTGTGGAAGCATGTTGAGCTGTTTTATTTGTACTTTCTTCATTAAAACTCCCATTTTATGCACTTTGGATGGAAAGAAATCATTTGTACATAAATTTTGACAACGCCATTTGCAAACACTAATTGTTTACATGCCAAGATGCACCCATCCACCAAATATATATGTGGCAAAAGTTTATCACAATCTAGCAGATATGCATAATTAGTGAGGGACCCCTTTTGATTTTGTGCAATTTCCACTAATTAGGTAGAGATCGAGAAGGGTTAATTAATTAGGCCATGTTAGGGGTTATGTGTTTTAATAGGTTGTGTGGATTCAAATACAACTTCTTTATTTGTGTGCTATGATTAATCAAAACTAGATTGATCGACTGCGCACACATTATTAGAGGCGCATGCCTTTGCGCACAAAGTGCATGTGTGTGTTGTTGGCCACCAACGAGAGAGAGAGAGAGAGAGAGAGAGAGAGAGAGAGAGAGAGAGACAGAGGTAGAGAGAGCTACACAATGAGAGACAAATCCCTAAAATATATGCATGGCACATTTAATTTAATTAGAGGACCGCGAGGCACCCCTGGCCTGCTTGATGCATAATTAAGTGTCATTGGCCTATATATATAGGGTTTAATTAGGGTTTAGGGTTTAGGGTTAGGAGGTTAGGGTTTAGGGTTTAATGTTTATGGTGTTTAGGGTTTAGGGATTAGGGATTAGGGTTTATTTAGGGTTTAAGGTTTAGGGATCATCGATCGAGTGCGCACACACACATTATTAGAGGCACACGCGCCTTTGCGCATAAAGTGCATGCGTATATGTGTGTGTTTTTTGGCCACCAACGACATATAGATGATCGAGAGAGAGAGATTGAAATCCCCCAAGAATATGTTCAAATATATATTAAAATATATGCACGAATTAATGCATGCATGGTAGGCCATGCATGCACACTAATTATATATATATTATGAGGAAACTTAATCAAATGTGTTTTCATTCGAGAGAACTTGTCAAAATTCAAGTTAATTAATTTATCATCGATAATTATATAATTAATTAATGAATCTCAGGGAGATGTTATACAACATATGATCGATATATAGGCCATGTATATATTAATTGGTTTTAATCTACCGTTTTTGCTAGCTAGCTGCATGCTATATATAGAGCATGTTTTTATTAGATCGGGTTATAGCTAGTATAGTTTAGGGTTATGTGTTTTAATTAACTAGGTTGATTAGCTAGGGTTAGTTATATATATGGTTTAGGGTTAATGCATGTCACATTTAATTTAACTAGAGGACCGCAGGCACCTCCTTAGCCCGCTTATGCACAATTATGTCGTCGTCTATGTTAGGGGTCAAATTAGAAAGAAATAGCTTAGCCGGGTTTAGGTTTAGTGTTTTGGTGCTTAGCTAGGGTCTAGGGTTTAGGTTTAGTGTTTACTTGCTTAGAGGGTCTAGGTTTAGTGTTTAGTGTTTATCAGGTTTAGAGGGTCTAGGTTTAGTGTTTAGGTGTTTGTGGGTCTGTGCTTCAGGGTCTAGTGTTTAGGGTCTATGGTTTAGGGTTTATTTAGTGTTTAGGGTGTTTGGGGTTTAGGTTTAGTGTTTACTGTTTAGGTCTAGGGTTTAGGGTTTAGTGTTTAGGTCTAGGTTTAGGGTTTAATTTAGTGTTTCAGGGTGTTTATAGGTTTAGGGCCTAGGTTTAGGTTTTAGGTTTAGGGTTTAGGTTTAGGGTTAGGGTTAGGTTTACGTGTTTAGGGTCTAGGTTTAGGGTTTAGTACATGTTTAGGGTGTTTAGGGTCTAGGGTTTAGGTTGTTTAGGGTGTTTAGGGTTTAGGGGATTAGGGATTAGGTTTTAGTGTTTAAGGTTTAGGATTTATCGATCGAGCGCACACACACGCCTTTGCGCATAAAGTGCATGCGTATATATGTGTGTGTTTTGGCCACCTACAACTACATATAGATGACTTATGAGAGAGAGATTGAAATCCCAAGAATATGTTCAAATATATATTAAAATATATGCACGAATTAATGCATGCATATGGTAGGCCATGCATGCACACTAATTATATATATATTATGAGGAAACTTAATCAAATGTGTTTTCATTCGAGAGAACTTGTCAAAATTCAAGTTAATTAATTTATCACGATATTATATAATTAATTAATGAATCTCAGGGAGATGTTATACAACATATGATCGATATAGGCCATGTATATATTAATTGGTTTTAATCTACCGTTTTTGCTAGCTAGCTGCATGCTATATATATAGAGCATGTTTTTATTAGATCGGGTTATAGCTAGTATAGTTTAGGGTTATGTGTTTTAATTAACTAGGGTTTGATTAGCTAGGGGTTAGTTATATATATATGGTTTAGGGTTAATGCATGTCACATTTAATTTAACTAGAGGACCGCGAGGCACCCCTGGCCTGCTTGATGCACAATTAAGTGTCGTTGGCCTATATATAGGGTTTAATTAGGGTTTAGGGTTAGCTAGCTGGGTTTAGGGTTTAGTGTTTTGGGTGTTTAGCTAGGGTCTAGGGTTTAGGGTTTAGTGTTTACGGTGTTTAGAGGGTCTAGGGTTTAGTGTTTAGGGTGTTTAGGGTCTAGGGTTTAGGGTCTAGTGTTTAGGGTCTATGGTTTAGGGTTTAATTAGTGTTTAGGGTTTAGTGTTTACGGTGTTTAGGGTCTAGGGTTTAGGGTTTAGTGTTTAGGGTCTAGGGTTTAGGTTTTAATTAGTGTTTAGGGTGTTTATAGGGTTTAGGGTTTAGTGTTTAGGGTTTAGGGTTTTAGGGTTTAGGGTTTAGGGTTTAGGGTTTAGGGTTTATGGTTTAGGGTTTACGGTGTTTAGGGTCTAGGGTTTAGGGTTTAGTGTTTAGGGTGTTTAGGGTCTAGGGTTTAGTGTGTTTAGGGTGTTTAGGGTTTAGGGGATTAGGGATTAGGGTTTTAGGGTTGTTTAAGGTTTAGGGATCATCGATCGAGTGCGCACACACATTATTAGAGGCACTCGCGCCTTTACGCATGCGTATATATGTGTGTGTTTTGGGCCACCAACGATATATAGATGATCGAGAGAGAGAGAGAGATCGATTGAAATCCCCAAGAATATGTTCAAATATACATTAAAATATATGCACGAATGCATTGTAGGCCATGCATGCACACTAATTATATATATATTATGAGGCAACTTAATCAAATGTGTTTTCATTCGAGAGAACTTGTCAAAGTTCAAGTTAATTAATTTATCACGATAATTATATAATTAATTAATGAATCTCAGGGATATGTTATACAACATGATCGATATAGGCCATGTATATTTTAATTGGTGTTAATCTACGGTTTGCTAGCTAGCTGCTATATATAGAGCATGTTTTTATTAGATCGGGTTATAGCTAGCTAGTATAGTTTAGGGTTATGTGTTTTAATTAAGTAGGGTTGATTAGCTAGGGTTAGTTACATATATATGGTTTAGGGTTAATGCATGGCACATTTAATTTTATTAGAGGATCACGAGGCACCCATGACCCACTCGATCGATGCACAATTAAGTGTCGTTGGCCTATACATAGGGTTTAATTGGGGTTTAGGATTAGCTAGGGTTTAGGGTTAGGGTTAGGGTACGTTTAGGGTCTAGGGTTTAGGGTTTAGTGTTTAGGGTTTAGGGATTAGGGATTTAAGGTTTTAGGGTTGTTTAAGGTTTAGGGATCATCGATCGAGTGCGCACACACATTATTAGAGGCACCCGCGCCTTTACGCATAAATTGCATGCATATATATGTGTGTTTTTTGGGCCACCAACGATATATAGATGATCGAGAGAGAGAGATCGATTGAAATCCCCAAGAATATGTTCAAATATACATTAAAATATATGCACGAATGCATTGTAGGCCATGCATGCACACTAATTATATATATATATATTATGAGGCAACTTAATCAAATGTGTTTTCATTCGAGAGAACTTGTCAAAGTTCAAGTTAATTAATTTATGACGATAATTATATAATTAATTAATGAATCTCAGGGATATGTTATGCAACATGATCGATATAGGCCATGTATATTTTAATTGGTGTTAATCTACGGTTTGCTAGCTAGCTGCTATATATAGAGCATGTTTTTATTAGATCGGGTTATAGCAGCTAGCTAGTATATATAGTTTAGGGTTATGTGTTTTAATTAAGTAGGGTTGATTAGCTAGGGTTAGTTACATATATATGGTTTAGGGTTAATGCACGACACATTTAATTTTATTAGAGGATCACGAGGCACCCATGACCCGCTCGATCGATGCACAATTAAGTGTCGTTGGCCTATACAGAGGGTTTAATTGGGGTTTAGGATTAGCTAGGGTTTAGGGTTAGGGTTAGGGTTAGGGTTAGGGTATGTTTAGGGTCTAGGGTTTAGGGTGTTTAGGGTTTAGGGATTAGGGATTTTAAGGTTTTAGGGTTGTTTAAGGTTTAGGGATCATCGATCGAGTGCGCACACACATTATATTATTAGAGGCACCCGCGCCTTTACGCATAAATTGCATGCATATATATGTGTGTTTTTTGGCCACCAACGATATATAGATGATCGAGAGAGAGAGAGAGAGAAAGAGAGAAATCCCTAAGAATATGTTCAAATATACATTAAAATATATGCATGAATGCATTGTAGGCCATGCATGCACACTAATTATATATATATATATTATGAGGCAACTTAATCAAATGTGTTTTCATTCGAGAGAACTTGTCAAAGTTCAAGTTAATTAATTTATCACGATAATTATATAATTAATTAATGAATCTCAGGGATATGTTATACAACATGATCGATATAGGCCATGTATATTTTAATTGGTGTTAATCTACGGTTTGCTAGCTAGCTAGCTGCTATATATAGAGCATGTTTTTATTAGATCGGGTTATAGCTAGCTAGTATAGTTTAGGGTTATGTGTTTTAATTAAGTAGGGTTGATTAGCTAGGGTTAGTTACATATATATGGTTTATGGTTAATGCATGGCACATTTAATTTTATTAGAGGATCGCGAGGCACCCATGACCCGCTCGATCGATGCACAATTAAGTGTCGTTGGCATATACATAGGGTTTAATTGGGGTTTAGGATTAGCTAGGGTTTAGGGTTAGGGTTAGGGTTAGGGTTTAGGGTTTAGGGTTTAGGGTTTAGTGTTTAGGGTGTTTAGGTTTAGGGATTAGGGATTTAGGGTTTTAGGGTTGTTTAAGGTTTAGGGATCATCGATCGAGTGCGCACACACATTATTAGAGGCACCCGCGCCTTTACGCATAAATTGCATGCATATATATGTGTGTTTTTTGGCCACCGATATATAGATGATCGAGAGAGAGATTGAAATCCCCAAGAATATGTTCAAATATACATTAAAATATATGCACGAATGCATGGTAGGCCATGCATGCACACTAATTATATATATATATATATTATGAGGCAACTTAATCAAATGTGTTTTCATTCGAGAGAACTTGTCAAAATTAAAGTTAATTAATTTATCACGATAATTATATAATTAATTAATGAATCTCAGGGATATGTTATACAACATGATCGATATAGGCCATGTATATATTAATTGGTGTTAATCTACGGTTTGCTAGCTAGCTGCTATATATAGAGCATGTTTTTATTAGATCGGGTTATAGCTAGTATAGTTTAGGGTTATGTGTTT